>BCJC01000004.1:646711-1246711 GCA_001600175.1 Erythrobasidium yunnanense
AAGGCCTCCGCAGTTGTTGGGATCATTGCTAGTAGAGACACAGCTCTTCTTGTCGGTTGACTGAATGTAATTGGGACCGCAGGTGACTTGGCAGGATGAGTTCTGGCACTGTGCGCCTGTAACTCCAGTACCAGTTGTAGGGCAAGCTTTTCCTAGACCGCCACAATTGTTGGGGTCATTCGTAGTGGATACACAGCTCTTCTTGTCGGTTGACTGTATGTAATTGGTACCGCAGGTTACTTGGCAGGCTGAGTTGACACATTGAGCGCCGGAGACACCGGTTCCAGTAGATGGACAAGCTGTTCCCGCTGTCCCGCAGTTGCTGGCATCGCTGGAGAAGGCTGAGGAACACGTATAGTTGATGCAGATGAGGCCAGCAGCGCATTGGTTGTCATCGCCGGCAGCGAAACCTTGACTGCCACAAGGCGTGCCGGCTGCCTGACCACCGGTATCTGCAGAAGAGGGAGGAGGGGAAGATCATCAGCCCATTGTACATGATTGAAAACCACCGCCAGAGCTTACTGGAGGATGGCGTGAAGCACGCATTCTGCGAAGGTATGCAGTAGGAAGTAGAGACTCCGCCCGGCTTATTGACGCAATCTGCAGTAGTCTTACATCCGTAGTCTGTAAGATCAAAATTGATCGTAAGCCTAAATCTAAATCGTTATCGTGGAATATAGTACTGACAGCGACCACAGTTGCTAGTTGTCGGATCTGTGCCATCCTTGCAGGTAGCAACGCAGGTGGAGCCAGAAACCGTATAGCCGGAGTTGCAAGTGATTCCGCACAACTTGTTTCCACAGGTTGCGCTACCGTTGGCGGGCGATGCGCAGACTTTTCCAACACTTCCGCAGCTGGAAACACAGAGACACGTCAGATAAGTCTCGGGATATCGGTAGAGCCTTTGACGCACTTGTTGGGGTCGATGGAAGTATTGATGCAAGTTTTGCCGTCTGATCCCAGGACTTGTCCAGACGGGCAACTGACGGTCGTGGTGGAAGTACAGGCGCCGTTCTTCGCTGTGAAGCCAGAATTGCATGTGATTCCGCACCCTCTGTCAGATGTAGAAGTCGTCAGCCGGAACGCTTCTTGTACATCGCGATGCAGACTTACCCATTGGTACAGGTCGGAGACCCGTTGGTAGGGACCGCGCACTGTCTGCTGAGTTGTCCGCAGTTGTTGACGTCGTTGTTGAGGTTGACACATGTCGTGCGGTCCGCAGACAGAGTAAGACCGGATGCACAGTTGAGGGTGCACAGAGGCAAGCTGCCATCGGAGCTACGTGTGTACCCATCTACGCAAGTAGCATAGCATTGATCTCTGCCGTTGTTGTCTTGACCACATCCGACTGTGGCTGTCGAGGTACCGATCTGATTCAACAGGGTCTTGCATTGGTTATTGTAGGTTTGGTCTCGGCACCTGCAGCGCGAGAACACTCTTAGCTATCGAAGAAATCTGATCGAGATGTGAACCACAAACACGAATGAACCATAGTGCCGCTTCTCGAGATCACGCTTTTGAATCGGGTTGTATAGAACCGGAGGTCGATTTTCGAGGCTGAGACCAGCAACGCCAAGGGCAGCGATGCTACCTGAGAGCGCCGCAAAGAGTGAGAATGATCTCATCTTTGGCGACTAGGACTTGAGCTTTTGGGAATGGAAGTCGAGGAAGTTGAGTTCAAAGCTGTAGATGGTAATGATAAGGCGCGATCGTGGCAGAAGTCGAAACGAATGAAGTCTGCTGTTCCGGATTGGATTGTGTATAGTGTGCGTATGTGTGACGGTGGGTACGAATAGCGCAGTTGTGCGACTTGATGCTGCTGTGGTGCTTGATTGCGTGCTGCCTTGTGGAGCAGAGTAGACGAGGTTGTTGGAAAGAAGCAGACAGACGGTGTGTTTGAGGGTGTATATGAGGAAGTCAGCACATATGTCGCATAATTCCGTCCAGACAGGCCAGGCCAGCTCAAAATCCTGATTCTGGTATGGTCAGCGAGGCTGCTCTGACAAAGTTTAGCAAGTCATTCTATTTGAATCCGTCCTTGTATCCTTTCAGTAATGCATCTAATGCGCTCGTCCAGCTCTTCGTCGCATTTGGCAGGTCGTGGAGCTGCCACCTGCCTGATTGGGGTCGGATCTTGGTTCTCGACGAAACGTACACCTTGAGTGAACTGAAGCGCGCGTAACAGACTTCGCGTCAATATCCGGATATCGTTGCGAGACGCTGGCAGCTGGTCCTTCATCGTAAATTGATCTGGCGGGCTCCTCAAGGCATCAGGCGAGACGGCCAACATGAAGACGTCGATCGTGGGCGTTGCAGTAGCGGCGCTGGCATTTCTTGGGCTCTTCAGTAATCTTGTTGGAGCCAAAGTAACACAGCTGCAGATTGGAGTCAAGCACCAGATTCCTGCGATGTCAAGTCTCAAAACGGCGATGAACTGAGGTGCTTTGAGCCGGACGTATTACCACGTTGCTGATCAATCTAGGCTGATCAATCTAGAACTGACTCTGATTCATCTATCACTATCTATCTATCTTCCATGACAAAGCATGCACTACACAGGGTCGCTGGAGGCCGGCGAGATCTTCGACAGCAGCGTCACCCGCGGCACATACTTCTCCTACTCGCTCGCATGGAGACTGCTGATAGGTATCGCAAACATGCCAGGTACACCTTTCGACTTCACGATTGGTGCCGGCCAAGGTACAGACCACGCGACTCTGCTCAGATTTGAGGCAACTTGCTGATATAGGAGTCAGTCATTGCCGGATGGGAGCAAGGGTGTGTGAGGACGTGAAGAGAGTATACGAGGTGTCTGACGAACTACGTTGGCAGCCTGCTAAATATGTGCATCGGAGGTGAATCTCGTATCTCTCAAGCTCGGCGGTCAGGATGATCAGCTGAATTTGCTGCCTGTAGAGAAACGGAAGCTCAAGATACCTTCCAGTATGGGATACGGCGAACGAGGTAGCGGCAAGATCCCTGGCGGCGCGACCCTGATCTTCGAAGTTGAATTGCTAGAGTAGGTCTATTGCATCCGCCTGTTCGCCGCAACTTCAGCTGACTTGTTACATCCGCAGCATAAAGAACCGACAACCGAGAAGATCTGAGCTATGATGCTCTACTTGGCAGGCGCTCGAGCTACTGCAACCATGGCCGTATTTGTGAAGGTCACCATCTCAAGCTTCTGTTCCTGAAGATACTCCAGGACAGCTCCTTCAATCTTGCCAGCGTATTCTTGTACCGCTTCTGCCGGCCAGAAGAGAGCGACCATGGCCTTTACTACGAATCCTCCGAACGTTGTGCCAAAGACAGTAGCTGGCAATGTCTGCTCATTCACGATATCTTCGATCCGAATATCCGTGTATCCCTGACTCTCAAGCTGGGCCTGAATGAATTGCTCGGTCTGCCACTTGTTGCCATTCTGTACTTTGGCAAACATGGTCTCATCATCCGGGAATGCTGGACAGCCAGGAATACGGGCAACGGCTTCGCGAACGATGCCAGTCCAGCCAACTATCTTCCATCCGGTTATACCAATGATGGCATTTGCTTGACAGACCTGCTTGATTTCTGCGAAAACGCTTGTGTCAAGAGGACCGCACACTACTCCCGAACGCTGCCGACTTACCCCGCAACACGACTTCAGGGCTTGGAGGAAACTGCACGGCGAAGTTGGAGAAGCAGTGTGTAAAGCTCGAATCGGTCACGTCCTTCATGTCCTACAGAAGACGTCAATATAACCGGATGAGACTTGGAATCATCCCAGCATACCTGCATATCAATGACCAGCGCTTTCGCCGAGGACCAGCCGCCTGCTTCGATGCGCTCGCTCGCGAACTTCACCATGACGGGACTGAGATCGCCGCAGACCAGCTCGAGGTTGGCCTTCAATGCATCATCGAGGCTATCCCAGACCAGCTGCGCGACAATGCCGTCGCCGCATCCGTTGTCAAGGACCTTGATTGGGCCTCTGGCATCTTTTATACCCGACATCTCTATCTGTAGGAGGCTGTCAGCGCAGACCAGAGGAGAGCCTTTCTCGAATTGAGCTCACCATCTTGAGGGCAGGCGGGGTCGTCATCTGCTCGCCGACCTTGCGATTTCGGGTCATCGCATCGACATCGTTCCACATAGCGTTAATGACATTGTTGGACGCCATGGCTGGAGCAGGAGTTTACTGCACTGTTACGAAGGAAAGCAAGAGGCATTGCGAAACTCTCGGCCTAACAAGAGAAACGGACTCGGCGGAACCCAAACTCACGGATCTCATCCGGTCGTATCGTCATCTCACAACGCCTTAATTCCTCAAGCTAGGACCTGCGTCAGCCTTGATGATTTCGGTTGGCGGAATCCTCATCTGAAACATAACAGATCAAAGCCCATTCGTCGCGCGATACAAATGGCTCATTTACGACTTTCGTCGGTCCTACGCCTTTTAGATGGGTCGCTGTCTAATTTCCTGCCTGCTTGTCGGGAGTCCGAGCTACTACAACAAGTGCGACGTTGTTGAATGTGACCTCCTCCAGGTTTTCCTCCCTGAAGTAGTTCAGCAAGGCATCTTCAATTTGTCCACCAAAGTCTTGCACGGCATCTGCAGACCAGAAGAGGGGTACCATCGATTTTGCCATCATCCCACCCATCGCCGATGCAAATACGTGAACAGGGAGCGTATGCTCATTGACACTTTCTTCGATCTGGATATTCGTAAAGCCGCTGCTGCTCAGCTTAGCCTTGATGAACTGCTCTGTGTGCCAAGCATTCCCGTTGGTGACTGTGATAAACATTGTCTCGTCCTCGGGAAAAGCTGGACAACCGGGCACTCGAGCAAGCGCTGCGCGGACGTAGGCTGTCCATCCGACCGCTTTCCAAGTAGTGGCTGCGACGACGGCATTGGGCTGACATACGCGCTTGAGTTCTGAAAAAGTTGTTCAGGTCAAGCGTAACGAGAAGCAGCAAGAACACCTACCTCCAAGGACGGCGTCGGACTTCTCAGGGAATTGGATCGCAAAGTTCGAGAAGCAATGCGTGAAGCTCGAATCGTCTATGCCAGTCATGTTCTTTGACAGGATGTCAGTATATCGCTGTAATCCAGCTGCAAGTGCGGACTCACCTGCATGTCTGCTACCATGGCTTTGGCCTTCGGCCACTTGCCCTTTGCTATACGTTCCTCTGCGAGCTTCACCATCGCTGGGCTGCGATCGGCGCATAGCAGCTCGAGGCCATTTCGCGCGTTCTGGCCGAGGCTTTCCCAGACAAGCTGTGCGACAAGGCCGTCTCCGCAGCCGTTATCAAAGATGCTGAGCGGTCCTTCAGCTTCTTTTATGCCTGCCATCCTGATCTATCGCAACTTGTCAGTTTGAATTGGCCAGGAACACCGCCTGGAACACAGCAAGCTCACCATCTTGAGTGCGGGCGGACTTGAGAACGCAGCCCCAACTGCACGGTTGCGAGTCATGGCGTCTGTATTTTGCCAGATAGAATCGAGTGCATGCTTGGAGGTCATCTTTCGCCTGACCGCGGACCTGGCTTGAAACGCTGTGAGTGGATGAAAGCGAAGTCGGATGATGATGGAAGAGAAAGAGGGCAATCTACGAATGACTGAAACCCAAGGCCATCATCTGCCGGACTTGCGCTCTGCCGAACTGGGCATATGCATCGAAGAGAACGCGCGTTCTGCGGCAGCAGCGCCAGACGCAAGACAACGCTCGCCAGGCCTCATCAGCAATGTCACGTAGTACTGGTGCATTTCTATCTGGTTTGCGGTGGGCCGCTGTCTTTCTCTTCATGGCTTTCGAAGGTGCGAACTCGAACTTGACATAACTTGGTCGACGCGCGGCATGCGAGCGAGGTAGTATAGGTGTATTTGTATAACATGGCACACGAGCTTGACATCACTGATGGCTTAGCCGAGCCACTCGTCTACATTTGGTCGGCGTGCGAGCTACCGCAACGAGCGCTACATTGGTGAACGTCGCCTCGTGCATTCCTTCCGCTTCAAAGTACTTCAGAAGAGCACCCTCCACCTCCCCTCCAAACCTCTGTACTGCGTCTGCGTCCCAGAAGAGCGCCAGCATGGGTTTCACCATCATCCCGCCCGTTGCAGCAAAGACTGGGGCTGGAAACTTATGCTCTGCCACGCTCTCTTCAATCTTCACATCCGCAAAGCCATGCTCCTTCAGTTTGCTTTCGACGAATTTATCTGAATACCAGGAATTGCCCCAGTGCAGCTTGGAGTGAATGACATCGTCTTCTGGGAATGCGGGACATTCAGGGACTCGAGCAAGAGCCTTGCGTACATACTCCGCCCATCCAAACTGCTTCCACGTAGTCAGGCCAATCACCGCGCTTCCCTGGCAGACGCGCTTGATCTCTGTAGAAACCCGTCAGCACCACGGATATTTGGCAGGGCTTTAGATGACGGACCTTCTAGAGCCACGTCATGGTTGGGAGCGAACTGAACAGCGAACCCTGAGAAGCAGTGGGTAAAGGTCGAATCCGCCAATTCTTGCATGTTCTGTATCAAGTTTCAGGCAGTCTCTCTTTTGTGTCTGCATCGCATGGGACTCACCTGCATATCCATTACCACTGCCTTTGCTGCAGGCCAGCTCCCTCTCTCAATACGTTTCGTAGCCAATTGCACCATGGCGGGGCTCAGATCTCCGCAAACGAGCTCCATGTCCTTCCTAGATTCCTCCGAGAGGTTGTCCCATACTTGCTGAGCTACAATGCCATCGCCAGAACCGTTCTCAAGCACTTTGAGCGGTCCTTTCGCGTCGGCTATGCCAGACATATGAACCTGTCAAATAGGATTAGCAGGTCGTTCATTGGGGGCATCCTTGCTGTCATACCATCTTCAGTGCCGGAGGCGAAAATAGCTGCTCCCTCGCCTTGGCAGTTTGCATCATTGTATCTGCATTGCGCCAGAAAGATCCTTGGGTCGCATTATCTGTACTCATATTCAGTGACTACTACAAGTCCCGATACGTAGGAAGGCAAGAGGTGTGCGTAATCATGGATGCTCTGCAGCTAGTCAGCAGCGGAAAGGCTTCGGGCTCTGTAAGCACGTGGAGGTTTGCCAAACAGCCAAACATACAGGAACAGCTTCTAGAAGCGCCGTATATCTGCGCACTTAGTACCCTGCTAGAATTCAAAGCCATCTTTACGGAAGCTGTCCACGTCCGCGCCCGGCTGTGCTCTTTCCGCGAGATCCGCCCTGTCCATGCAGAAGAGGGCTCTTCTGAGCGTATGCCACAGGTTCTCGCTTCCATCATCGCCTTCGATGGCCAAGTCTGGGTTCGCTTTCTTGCCGATCAGCTGATCTTTGCGATGCAGATCGAGTGCTGCCAATAGGTGTTCGGCAGCTTCGTGGAAGCAATTGATGTTCAAGCATGACACGCCAAGATTGTAGATAGCTCGTGTGAAGGTAGGACGCAGCTCGAGTGCTTTACGATAGGCTTCAATGGCGTCTTCAGGCTGTCCTCCATTAGCCAGCGTGGCTCCGAGTCGGTTCCAGAGCAGGAAGTCCTATAGTCTTGCATAAGTAGGTAGTGTATCTGGCATAAAGAAGGGCACTCACATCTGGGCGCACACTGAGGGCCGCTTCGAAGCAATCCTTGGCTCTTGCATAGTCTGAGCTGGTATAGAACAGGACTCCAAGCCCGCTCTGAACATCGGCATCTACTACTGAAGCTTTTGCATTCGTGTTGGAAGTCACCTGTCTAGCACCGGGACCAGCGATTGCAGCAGCGACAAACATCTGGATGATCCTTTCGGAGATCGCCCACGGAGAGGGTTGCGAGGATGCTTCAGAGAGCTTCTCTTTCGCGACTCCCGGATAGGCTGTTGTGATCCACTTCTCCAAGGTAGCGAAGGCTCGCATGTCCTGGCCTTCGTTGACATACGAGATGGCAAGCGACATCCATGCGCCCTCTCCTCCACCATCAGGGCAAGATACCGCTCGTCTGCGACAGCACGAGACGTCAGCACAAAACGCTCATCGCTAGAAAGATGGGGATATACTTACTCTAATGCTTTGATCGCCTTCAGTTCCTTCTCATCTGCAGCCAAGGTATCTCCAAGTGCCCGCCATGCTTCTCCTCTATGCTCATTCTGCTTACAAGCAGCCTCGAAGGCGAGAGCAGCCTCACTAAGCGGATGACCCTCTCTTAGTAGCCGCTGACCCTCAGCAAACGGATCGAAGCTATCTAAGAATGGATTATCCTGCTCTTCTGCAAACGGATAGGGTTTCTGAGTAGCTTCTTGAAGCCACTCATCGAACTTAGCTGGATCGTAGCCCGCTGGGTATTCGCTTGCATCTTGTTCGTAGTCGTATTCTCCGCCATGCAAGTCTGCGAAATTGGTCCCGTACTGTGCTTCCCATGCCGCTAGCTCCTGATCGTCTAGCTGGGAGGTATCGAGGGTATCTCTTAAATTGCGCCATGTCTTCTCCAGACGCTTTGCGAAATCTGCATCGGTCTCCTCGTCCGCTTCGCGAACCGCTTCCTCGTCTTCCTGAACAGCATCTTGGAAAGGCTCAGGCATCTGAGCTGAAGCATCTTGTGTAGATGTCTTCGAGGATTCGGCCAGCTTAGCGAACTCTGCTTCCCAGGCGCTATGGTCGAGTTCGACGAAGCGTTCTTTCCCTTTAGAGCTTGCCTTCGTCGCCATAGGAGCTTGTTGGTATTGCATAGGAGGAGGAGCATACTGCATATAGTTGCCCATCATGCCGCCGCCAAAAGCTGGCTGATACTGGGCCATAGGATTCATAGCACTCTGGAAGATTGGCATCGAAGGCTGTTGTTGTACAGTAGCAGATGAAGCTTGTGGCTGCTGTTGGGAAGATGCGCCAGCAGGAGAGGCCAGATATGCTTGACGCCACGACTCGGCTGAAAGAACGTCAGTACCCAAAGCCTGTCTCGAATAGCGATAAATCATACCTTGCTGAGCTGGGCTTCCATTTGCGAATTGTCTAGCCCATTCTGGAGCTCAAAGTCAGTATAGATGCATAGTAAGCTCGCGAAGCAGATAGACGGACCAGGATTGCTTGGAGTAAGAGTCCCCGAGCCACTGTTGCTCCCATTACGCTGTTGATGCTGATGGAAAGCAGCAATCTCCCTCTGCATTGCATCCATAGCAAAAGCATCACCGGGTATCTGTCCCGATTGACCGTTCTGAGTTACCATGAATCTGCTGAACTCTGCATCTTGAGCAGCAGGATTGGCATTGCCGTTCATCGTTCGCATGCTCGCATTGCTGCTTGATCCTGGCTGCGTGTGAACCCATCGGTCATGCTGGCCAGCGCCGGCGTCTCGTTCGCTATGCTTGAGCAGCGACTGCAGCGGATTGACGGGTCCACAGTCTGGGCCATCAAGAAAGGACATGGTAGATAGATAGATAGGTATACTCTTGATGTTTCCTGACTTCAATGCAAATTCAGGCTTTCAAGGCTTTCTCTCTTATCGAATCATCCGAAATTCAAGCTCAAACAGATTCAAGAATGTCCAAACAAGCTCTCGCCGACGACGACGCTCAAAGCTTCAGCAGTGACGAAGCTCAGCTTGTCAGTCTTGCTGGCTAAAGCTGCATGGTCGCTGGCTTCTTTTCCTCCGAAAAGCCCGCTCAAAATCTGAGAAGATCTCTTCTACGTAAATCGCAATTCATGGTGGTACAGTAGCCCTTGATACTTTCTTTCGCTCGTCTCGGTATATACTATCTACACACGGTTTATGCCCTCTTCGTCGCCTGCTCTCTCTCGCTGCTCTCCCTCCTCCTCCTGCTTCTCTCCGTTCCCCACAAAGTCTTGTCCTATCTTGGGTGATCGGTCGTGGTAAGGCATAGGATCTTGTCCTTCGATAGACAAGTATAATACTGACTAGGCTCTTGCCCAGGTGGGAGTGAGTGAGAGCTCCAGCGAGAGCAGGCGGCGTCGAAGTGCGCCGAGACTCCCGAGGAATGCACAACGGGTGCTGTAGAGGCTGCGCTGCGCTCATCTGCTAGATCATTCGTCTCTCCAATCATCACACTGGTCCGCTGCTTCGTCTTGCGAAGGCTTGCGACCGGTGTGTAGGGGATGTCAGATCGCAAAGGCAATGAGCAAAGCGCAGTCTCTCGGCTGAGATCATACCGTTCGAACCTGAATCACAAGATAATGCTTGCGTAGGGATCGTGCTTTTCTTGACAATCCTCCTTACCGTCGAGTCTCCCTTCCCTTGGTGCCTTCTCTCGGTCTCTCGTTCGTAAGACGGGAACCATGCGAGCAAGCGAGCGAAAGAGACTCCGTGTCGAGGTGTCAAGCTAGTGAACCTTCGTTCCTTCCCTGTCTACGGGGAAGAGCGTTTGTTCCTCGGAATCATCTATTTTCTTCGTGAAATAGATAGGAAGCAAACATCATGCTGCTTTGTCACCCTTCACCTATTCACACTTTACATGTAATACTAACCTACGTGTTTTATCAGCGCGCGTTCGGCTACAAACAAGTATGTCGAGCTCGATCCCCTCTGAACGGGGATACTTGGCTGACTGCCTCCTCTTAGGTCCTCCATCGATCCTGGGGACAGTGGGAGAACATATGTGCTTCCTTTTGCGCTCTCTACTTCGTTGGTGGTATTCGATATGTCTACTCCGTCGGTCTGCTCGCTGGCGGTCCTCCTGCCATTTGGTCCTCTTGGCTAGTCACGATCGTCTTCATGTGCATCACGGCTGCATCACTTGCAGAAGTATGTAGCTCCATCCCGCTTTCCGGCTCCATCTATATCTGGGCTGCCGAGTGCGGAGGACCCAAGTATGGCAGACTTTGCGGGTTTCTAGTTGCGTTCTGGGTGCGTTGAGCCCTCTTGTCCTTTTCATGCATGAAACTAACGTTTCGGACAGGCAACTACCGCCTGGACGTCGTTCTTGGCCGGTATCAACCAAGGCACGACCAACTACCTTATGTCTGAGCTAGTCGTCTTTGGTGTTGCCGACCAGTTCCCAGGAGGACTGGACAGCTCGAACGTCAAATTCCGAGCAGTCGTATGGGTTCTCTCGCAGTTCTTCCTGTGGAGTGCCGTCATGGTCAACTGGATTCCGCGTGAGTGCAATCCATCTAGCCAGAGCGTCCATTTCACTGACAATACATCTACAGCCCGCGCCTTCCGATGGGTGTTCTTCGGGTCTGCTGCCATCATGATGCTCGACTGGCTCTTGACCCTCATTTGGCTACCAATCGGAGTTAGCAAGACGTACGGCTTCCAGGACCGATCTTTCTTCACCACCACCTACAATGGCACCGGCGCTCCTTCAGGCTGGAACTGGGTTCTGTCATTCCTCTTCACCTCTGGCGTTCTTACCGGCTTCGATGCCTCAGGACATGTTGCTGAAGAGACCAAGAATGCAAGTTTGACAGCTGCCAGAGGCATCTTCTGGTCATGCTTCATCTCCGCCGTACTAGGAACACCTATCATCTTCCTATACCTCGCTTGCTCACCTGACCTCGACACGCTCTTCTCGCTTGGCGCTCCTCAGCCATTCGTCCTCATCTTCGAGATGGCCCTTGGCAAAGGCGGCCAAGTTGTAATGGTCGTCCTTTCCATCCTTGGTCTATGGCTCAACACCGTAATTGTCGTTATTGCTGCCTCCCGTCTGGTCTTCGCTATCGCAAGAGACGGTGTTCTGCCCGGATCAAGCTGGATTGGCAAGGTTCGACCGAACGGCCAGCCAAAGAACGCTGTCATCTTCACCGGCACTGTGGCCAGCATCATATTGTGCTCCATCCTGCCAAGTCCCGTTGCCTTCACAAGCTGTAAGGCACATTCACATCTTCATTGCTGCATTAGCTGACTTTGGAGGTTTCTCGTAGTGATCTCGGCAGGAGGGTTGCCCACTATCGCTGCATATGCTTTCATTCCAGCTCTGAGAATCTTTGTTACGCCTGGCCAACTCAAACATGCAAAGTGGTCCCTTGGACGTCTCAGCACTCCCTTCTTGTGGATCTCGATGATCTGGAATCTCTTTATTCTTACTACCTTGATCTCACCCTACTTCTTCCCTGTTACCGCGGACTCATTCAACTTCGCACCAGTCATCTTCGGCGCTGTCACGATCTTCGCATTCGTGGCTTGGTGGGTCATTCCAGAGGACAGATGGCTATCTGCGAAGAAGATCAAGGAGATTCGAGATAACGAAGCCTATTCGAAGGCTACCTCTCCCAAGCCCTATGGCTCATCCAGCCACAAGGCAGTCGATTGAGAGATTCATGCACGAAGCGATCGTCCTTCTCGGTGCTGGGACAATCACGCACATGACAAGGTCGACTTGCCTCCCCCTATGGTAAATGAGTTTGCTACGTGAACATGAATAGATAGACAACGACAAGCTAGCCTCAACTGCGATGCACGAGTCCTGTTTTGAAAGAGCGAAAATTGAGAGAAATACAAACATGATTCCTGCTTCAGTCGCATAGTTCCGCCGCTTCGAGCAGCTTGTCTGACTGAATGTGTTGCTTGTTCGCTAGAGCCATCAGCTTGAGTATATGAGCCGACAAGTATTGTTTCTGTGACGAAAGATCAGCTATATGTCCACGTACGTGGTACATGATGTTGCCTGAACTTACCAAGCTCGAATCTTCAGTCTTCTGCCAGCAATCCGCAAGGAAATCTGCGAAATCGTCTACCAGCTCTACGCTACTGGACACCTCGAGCAAAGCTGCCCGATACTCGTGAACAGCACTCCCAACTGCATCTGTCCATTCTATCGAATCTATCGGAATCTCCTTCAAGCTCAACCCGTCTTTTGAAGGATTGGCGAGATCAAGGAGATGCCGTCTGGCCAGAATCATGCGCGCTTGACCAGCTTGACTATTTGTCGTGAATGTGTCCATATGTGACCGCACAGAAGTATAGATCTCTTCCAGAAGCACCGGTCGTAGCGGGGTTGGCAGGGGGCGGATCAGTCGCAACATATCCGCATAGATGGCTGCTTTGCCGGGAAAGGCTGCCAACGCATTCTGTAGAACGATCTTGGCGATCCCTCCCTCCAGCACTGCATTCCTTCCTTGCGATTCTTTCGCCGCCTCAAGCTGCTTTTCGGCTTTCGCGACACTCTCTTCTGTAGGTTCCCCATCTACTTGCATGTCCTCCACGTCCAAATTGGCTTCTCCGCTCATGGCATCCTTGATTCCGAGTATCTCCCATCTTTTCCTCATCTTCTCGACGAAGGCGATCTCCAGTCTCGCCCACTCCACCCATAGCAGACGTGCATCTTCTTCTCTTGCTCCTTTCGTAAAGCGGATGCCTCGCATTGCGAGTTTCCGGGCCGCGTCGATGTTTCCACCTCCAATCGTTGCCTCCGGCTGATCGTCTTCGAATGTGTTAATATCATCACGAGCATATGAAGCTGTTCCATCAGCCTCGAAGCGGATTGCCAATAGCCAGATTGCAGGATTTGTAGGATGTAACGTGAGAGCTCTTGCCAAGACTCTCGACACTTCGGGCGAGCTGTTCGACGTTCGCAAGACATGCGAAATATATTCTTGCCATAGTTTCGTACTACCGGGGACACGAGTAACGGAAGAGCTGTAGAGGGAGAGGATATGTCGAGAGATGGAATAATCAGAAACTGTAGGCCGGCCCTTAAGCTCTGCAAGCAATGCGTCAGAATGTGATCATGCTTGAGACATAATTGACATGGCTAGACTTGCTCATCTTGCTGCATCGTAGCTTCCTGAGTTTTTCAAGCTTTTTTTCGTAATCGATGTATTCGAGCCAGTCGCGCTCATTGCTGCCTTTCCGGATGAGAGATGTCTCGTAGGCTGTACGTCGTTTGACAATCTCTGCTATTTCAGTCTGCAGAGAAGTTTCAGTACGATGATTCAAGGCTTTCCAGCTGGTCATGCCATACCCTCGTAAAGACCTTCTTCTTCTCGAGATCTCGCAGTTCTGGCAGTAGACGCTCCAAATTCAGCGATACGCGCTCCATGGCGAATACTGGAGAGTGATTGAGCAAAGCAAAGCCTTGCAAGCCGTCACGTGCAGAGGTATCGCAACAAATGTGTCCATGTTGTATAGCAGCGGTAAGCAAAGAGACTAGGCTACATGTGTAAATGAGGGAAGGTTGAATGGGAGTATGATGCGAGAAGTCTAGTTTGTCTATGTCCTGAGCGCCGCAACCGAGCAAGTAGGCTATTCTCGTCTGAAGAGCCAGGCTGCAAAGCATATCGTCAGTATGTTGATATTTTCTAAGCAGATTCCAGCGGCTGACTATGTCGGATGAGGCAGACCTCGAGCAGAAAGCCGACCCCGTAAAGCTAGCCAAGGGATCAGCTAGACTTCTGACAGCTTGAATAAAGGTATGCTTACGATGTATGGGCCAGGTTTGACTTCATAGTGCTGCTTGTATCCGATGATAACGTACGCGAAGAGGACAGCTAGCGTGAAGAGGGCCATCTCGATGACCGTGAACTGAGACCGAAAGAAATGTCAGTCCTATCTGTACAATATAGGTGATCGAGAAAGGTGCTGCCGGGCTCACATGATACCAAATCAGTATCTCGGATCTGCCTTTGAACTTGCGTTCCAGTTGTGCTACGCCTGCGCATACGAAACAGATCACACAGATAGCTATCCAAGCGTATCCAAGATCTTTCGAGAGGTATATGGCGCTGAGAGGAGCTGAAAACAATGCAAAGCGTAAGCTATAGGATCGAGTTGGTAGGTGCATGAACAGGCCTTACCATAGACAGTGAAGGTGGAGATAGCGTTGAGCAGAGCGAATATAGCTACTGCAATAGAGAAGAGCACAGTGCCAGTCTTGCCCATGTAAGCTTTAGCCATCGCGGTAACTCTCAGAGTTTCGACGGGAGAAGGCAGGTAACGATATGCACAGGGGCTATGCGAAGCAGTATATAAGGGAGCGGAGGGCGAACGAATGTGTAAAAGCAAGAGGAGAGAGCCTGCTCGATTTGCGAAGAAAACCTCGATGCTTTGGCAGCGTGGATGAAAGAGGCGTCGAGTCTAGGTATAGCGACGGATGTTTGTATGAAAGTGGTAGTAAAGGGACTCGTGAACCGTCAGCCAGTAAGCTCACGAGCTGCGCCTTCTTTGTCGCGAGCCTGGAAGTGCATGGCCTGTGGACGTCAGCGAGAGGCGTCTCGACGCATGACGCAGGGGCAGCAGAGCAAGCACGTCGTTGTTAAAAGACTCTAGAGAGCTCGTACCAGTGGGGAGGTGCTCGAGCAACGAGATCCCAGCTTCAAGGCGTCGACAAAAGCGCTTCGCACGGGCTTTAAGCGGGATCGCATTGGAAGTTAAGCTGTCCGCCATAGGAACCTTGAACTCTTGTACGGTTGGTAAGGATTGATTGGTACAGGAGTTGTGAGCGCTATGACAGCCAGATGCATGACGGCCCGTCGCGAGAGAGCTGGAATTTGGAGTCTCGACAGACTCAGCAGTCTGCATGTTGCTTTGACTGGATATACTCTGAATGCTAGACAGACGTCGACCTTCCGATTCAGAGTGATTTGTCCGAAAGGAAAGCAAGGACGAGGCGAGCAAAACACAGCAGGTAAGTTCCAGACTAATTGTATCGATGCGATCTAAGAGCCAGTATATGGTTGCTATAAGGGTTACCCTGACGGTACAGCTTCTCTCAGTTCGAGACGTTTTGATGGAGCATACTTTCGCAAGGTCTGCTGAATAACTTCGCAGTCTTCGTATGCCTGTAAATTTTGCCGCTTCTCGACTAAAAGACCGCGAACCTCTTTGATGTACTGACGATCCTTTCGCTTGTCGGTCGTTAGACACTCCATGGCTTGGCTTGTCTCCAAGATATCCTTGTCGAATTTTGGGATCAATTTGCGGATGAGAGAAGCTCCCGACAGGTGTCTGGCAGCGGGCGGCGATACCACCTTTCCTTGCTCGATGTTTTTGCGATACACAGTCAGTTCATGATGTGTATGACTTGCATACGAGTTGTATTGAACTCGATCTTCGGCGGATGTCACGGGGAACAGAGGTGACATGCGTTCTAGAGCATGCTCCAGCTCCCTTCTGATCGCCCCCAGCTTGCAGAACAAGCGGTCTTGGGAGCGAGTGTCTGCCGCTGCCATGGGTATGAAGACACTGGAAGTTGCAGACGATCTTCTCTCTTTCTTGCCCTGCGCCCAGTACTCTATGTCCTTATCGATGTCTTTCAGCGTTGCCTTGTGCTTCTTGCCGGGATCATCGGAGGACTCTGAGGCGGAGGACTGCGAGGGACAGGAACTCAAGGAGCGTGCTAAGCTAGGCGATCGGGGGGAAGCGGAGATCGACCTCTCTACGAGCACGTCCGAATCAACTTGCGCTGCAGAAGCTGATCTGCTGGACTGAGGCTCTGAGGATATTGATCGAGAGCTGACGTGGGCTTTCTGACTGGGCCGAGAGGACATCATATGATATGCCGATCTTGCTGTGAATACTGAGCAGATGATGCTTGGCCACGAGCGGAAGTGACAGCGCTTGAGGGGACAAAGCTGTCTTTTGAGTCGCATTCGGAGGCGCTGTCTGGTGAAAGGTATACTGACGACAAACGGACAAGTGTCAGACAGAGTGGGCGAAAAGACTGAGGAGGTACTTTGGTGAAGTCTCACATAGTCCATGTCGCTGAACGCATGCCTAAGGAGACAGCCGGCTGACAGGGTCATTCCTCTGTGAGGATTGCCTCGGTAGGAGAGCACGGCTTGTTGCGTTGATGTCGGAGCGAGCAGCTTAGACATCTACCGCTTCATAGACGATGATGCCATCCGCTATCGATAGCTCTGAGGCGGGTCTAGAGTCGCCTTGTTGAGTTGCTGATTCTGTTCTCCAGTAGCCGCCCTCATCTGGCTTGGTCGATATCCTTAGGATTGCTTCCTTCTCGCAAGCTCTTATGCGCTCCGGGACGCCCAGTCCAAAATCGCAATGTCCGCTTCCACAGATAACGAGAAGTAGCTCTTTCTTGTGCTCCCCGCCGTTGCCGTCTTCTTGTCTCTTCTGCATAGCGTGTACCTCTTCATCGATCTTCCACGCCATGACTGTGTCTTTGAAAGCCTGAGCTGCGCTAAGGCCATCCTGTTTGATCTCGCTTTCTTCCTCTAGAACAGGCTTGTTCCCTCCGCTTATCATAGCTTTGATATATGCCGAGTGTTCTCTTGAGACGTGTAAATCTTTCCATCTATCCTCGCTGAACCCGCTTAAGACGCCTGTGTTATGAATTCGTTCGTTCGTTTGTATGCCAGGGATCCCTTCGCGCATGATGATTCGCGCCCATTCTCTAGGTGGGAACCCAGCGACGATCTCACTATTCACGTTCTCAAGCTCTCTTGCAAGCTGCAAGAAAGGCAGATATCCGAAGGTCGTCAATCGAAATCCTTCGCTCGATTTGCCATACTCAGTCTGTAGTGTCTCAGCGTCTCCATCTTTCGCGAAATTGCGTAGAAGAGGCTGTTGTAAGAGATTGAAATGCTCCATCAGGATCGTGACTTCGTAGTTCAAAGGAGGGGTCGCGAGCGCTTTTAGCAGACTGAGCTGGGCAGCTAGTACACGAGGCTGATGATGTTGTTCTCCAAAGATGATACATCGTAGAGGATGCGCAGACTGTTGTTGCTTTTCTTGCACGAAATCAAGGAGGGTGATGGATGGTTCGGCGTTGGCGTACTCGGACCAGGACACCTCGGTAGCATGGGAAGAGAGAGCAGCTGAAAATGTTATATGGGAAGAAGAGCGGACTGCGGTGGGAGATAAGCGCGAGACGAGTGACGAGACGGACATCGGTGTGATCGACAGAGGGTCAAGGTGCAAGCAACTACGAGATACGAGAAACGGAGTAACAAAGCCGCAATAGCTGTACTGTCAAGGTGATAAAACCTGCTTGCTACCGGGCTCTGTCTATGCTACATGAGATTCCTTAACGTGCCAATTTGGCAGCGTATGCGTGTGTATTGTTTCACTAGGCTTGTTCCCCTACAAAGCGTTTCCAGTTCTCCTTCAGCTGTTTCACAGCATGTTCTTTCTCCCATCCCTTCGCGTCGCAGACAATACCCAAGATCTCCCAAATCCTGACCTGGCTCTTTCTGACATCCGGGAAGTCGCTCTCTACCAACAATCTCTTATCCGGGACTGCTCGTATGAGATCCTCTAACCTCGGCAGGCGTGCATTTATCGTAGTCGAGAAGGAGAAGTATAGTCTGTCTTTATGTATAGCTATCATTCTTCCGATAGTCTCTGCTGATCCGCCGAAAGAATGTAGGTCTATTTTACTCTTGCTGTTCATCCATTGTTCGTCTTTAGCTAGCGATTGGAGTAAGTCGACTGTGGCCCCCTGAGCTTGCACTGAATGCATCGAGATATTCCGATCAAGCTCGAACGCTACTTCCAGCTGAGCTTTCAGAAGCTTCAACTGATGCTCAATAGGAGTCTGGAGCTTCGTAAGTCTCTTGCGAACCCTCTCACCAGTCTCCCAGTTTGTTTTCGGTTCTTGCGCAGGTTTAGGTATCCGGAATGACTTGTCGAGTCCTACTTCGCCCAGCATAGCGTTCGCGTGTGCCTCTAGGTAGGGTCGAAGCGTCGTTTCCAGGAAGGTCGAGAAGAGTGTAGGATCGGGGAACGAGTCTAGGAGCTCTGAGACGGAAGGATCGGAGGTATCGTCGAAATAGTCTGGGAAGACATTACGGTAGTGTGTTATCTTGTCAGAAAGTATGTCCTCGAAGGAGATGTGATGCGACCACCATGGATGTAGGCCTGCCGGAACAGACGAGCTGGGATCAGAGCAAGGTTCGCACCGATCTTCATTCAGGAGAGGCACATACCGAATGCAGGAAGGATCTTTCGCGGATAGTCTGATGCCAATTTCTCCACCCTGCCTTGATCGCCGAGATTCGAGCTCATTGCGCAAAGCTACTGCGATGTTACGCGTTCGCAAGTCAGCGAACCTCTCCAATGTACTCAGAAAATGTTGTTCAGGCTCACCTTGCCTAGGGAGATCTTGCCCGTCTCATCGCGATACTGCTCTGAGAACTGCCTGTAGTCTGTAGGATGTGCATGGACGTCTGTGAGTTGGTTCAGACATGCTTCATCAGGCTCTTCGCTCCATCCAGGGAGCTCTCTTGATCCGAGCAGGCTCATGGTAGCCGTGACTTCTTCCAGGCAGACAGCGAAGAGGATGGGATGGAATTGAACGGGAGAGGAGCGGGCAGCAAGAATACGAGAGCTTCCTTGATACGTTATGGGAGATCAGCACAGATATGCTTCCTTCGTGCCTTCTACACGGTCTTATCCGAATCAGGCAGGGCGAGATTTCAGGTACGCGCCGATAAAATTGGGGGAGAGAGGACAACGTTGAAGACTTTCTTTTCTTTGCTCTTCCTTCTGCTCCAACATCTTCGTCAAATCTTCTGCCAACAACAACTTCAACACTCTTTCAAAGAAACATCTGACAAGTCTACAAACATGCCCGGAAAGCCCGTCGTTCTCAGTGAGTTTGGGGGAGATAATCATGTCAACGGAACTCAATGCTGATAGCTGTCTGACGCTCGACAGTCGTAAGCTATACGCTCATGAAGCCCTACAGTCCATGATCAATCCGCTGACTCTCGCCGTTCCGCCCTTTCTCCCTGAACTTCTTGATCTCAGACGTGCGTGCATGACTTTCCCTAATAAACGCAGACCCTAACTGATTCTGTGTCTTCAATGCAGCGGAGGAGCTGGATACATCGGTCAGTCGAGTCTTTCAAATACCGTTGAGACACGAGTCGCGGTAGAAACGTGATGATCTCGATGAACTCAGTTCTAACAGTCGCATTCTTGATACAGGCTCCCACGTCGTTCTATGCTGCCTCCTCGCAAACAAGTTCCGCGTCTGTGTGATTGAGAAGTAGGTCGAGCATCTATGGGCATCTTCCGCCTAAAAGCGTGTACTTAACGACCGTACGATCAGCTTCGACAACTCCTTCCCCGAGGCACTCAACCGCGTATCCAAGATCGCGCTCTCGGAGCTTCCCAGCAATGCTTCCGAGCAAGAGAAAGCCGATTCACAAGTCAAGGTCTTCAAAGGAGACTTGAAGAACGCTGCAGACGTACAGGCCATCTTCGACTACTACAACAAGGAAGGATCTGGAATCTGGGGTGTCATCCATATCGCTGCTTTGAAAGCTGTTGGTGAATCGGCAGAGAAGCCTATCGAATACTACATGAACAACATCTCTGCTACTATCGGACTCTTCGATGTGAGTTCGCTTGCTTGCTACGTCATGCTGCGCGTTCTTGAAGCTGACGACTTCCTCCTATGCTTCCAGATCATGCGCAAGAACAACTGTTTCAGACTCGTCTACTCTTCCTCCGCCACCGTCTACGGTGCACCCAAGCAGATTCCCATTCCCGAGTCTTCGCCCATGCAAGCCGAGTCCGTGTACGGCCGCACAAAAGTGATGGCCGAGCTCATCATCAAGGATATTGCCGACTCTGATCCTCGCTGGAGAGCATTGGGATTAAGGTACTTCAACCCTGCTGGAGCACACCCCTCTGGCCTCATTGGTGAAGACCCTCATGGAAAACCGGGAAACTTGGTTCCGTTGCTCGCACAGATGGCTGTTGGAAAACACGCAGAAGCTGGACTGAAAGTGTTTGGAAACGACTACCCTACTCCAGACGGTACTTGTGTCGTGAGTCCTCTCCTCGCTGTCCATTCTAATTGAAGTGACCTGACTTAGTTCGGGGTGCCAGCGCGATTACATCCACGTCATGGATCTTGCAGGCGGCCACATTCTCTGCCTCGAAGCTCTTGACCGAGACGACATCTACGAAGTGATCCAATCGTCCGGCGGGTCGTCCGGCTTCGGCGGCTCAGGCGGAAAGTACAAAGCCTACAACTTGGGTAAAGGCAAGGGAATGTCCGTCTTGAACATGATCGACGCAATGAAGAAAGCATCTGGCTTCGACTACAAATTTGAGATTATCGGACGCAGAACGGGAGATGTGCCTGATCTCACCGCGGACCCAGCTGTTGCGGAGAAAGAGCTCGGATTCAAAGCTAATAGATCCCTAGAGGAGATGTGCAGAGATCAGTGGAATTGGCAGTCCAAGAACCCTAACGTGAGTCGCGAACCCTTCTTTCCGTTAGCGATTTGTCTTTCTATGCTGACGATTAATCATATTTTGGCTATACAGGGATACAACTAGATGTATGCGTCTTAGGGAGGTCATCATAATTGACCTTGTCTCGTTTTTCCAGTAGATTCAGTTCTAGATCTAGAGATGTCCGCTTATGCAATGCAATGCATGCTTTCTTACTTGCGCACTTCTCGCATGGATCGCTATTGAGTCGCTCTCTACAGTACCTCTCTGCGGGACAATATCCAATCGTTAAGCCAAAAAGCACTCGCAGAACAGCAGTTGCAAGCAGATGGGATTTCCGTAATTTGGAATTGTAAGCGGATTAAGCCTGTCTGCATTTCTTAATTATACAACAAAGAGAAGAGCATACAGCTATGATGGCATAATTTCCCTGCACGTATGAAGAACCCCCCGTGTCTAACCCTAAGTCGGAGCTGAGAGCGACACATACTGACGCGCTTCGTCAGAACGAGGAGCAGAAGAACTGTGTATCATGATATTTGGAGGCTCGGAAGTGGATGAAGTAAGATTGGGATCTGATATGTAGGGAGGGAACTATAGGAGATGGAAAGAGAGGGTGGGAGAAGAGTTGAGGATCCGAAATTTGGTTTCTCGCGAAAGTCACATAGGTGAATATTCCTCTCCTACTCTATGACCAACCTCTCCAGCCTGTCTACCTGTTTATCCCTCATCGCCTCTTGCCATCTCATCAATTTCGCGCTTTCATGCAACTGGAATCCGAATATCCTAGGTCTGAACCTCTCCGCTTTTACCGCAGCGTTTGCTCCCCCGGTTGCAGCTCCTCCATGCTGTCCCCCACCTCCTGCTCCCCTACTCAATCCTCCTTCGCCTGCATTGTTGTTCGTGCCTGAGTTGTTCCCGTCTCCTGCACTGCTCGTACTACCTGAATCTCGTGCATTGTTTGCAGACCCAGAACCAGAAGCCTGTGCAGCAGCTGCTGCAGCTGCATTATTTGCGAATCCCATACTTGCAGAATTCGCTCCCCCGGGGACTGATTTGGGCACTATTAATTGCGGATACACCATGAGGAGCATATGGGGGAACGTGCTTCCAAAGTATGCACCATCGATCTGTCCATGTCGTGTAGATTTTGGCGAATAGATATCTTCGCATCTCTGGCAGAAGAGCTTTACTGCTTTTTGATAAGGTATGTCACTTAACCCCACGGGAAGTAAGGGTTGTCCATAGCATAAGACGCGTGGACAGCGCCCGAAATCGTATTTCTTATACTTGTCAACCATCTTTGCTAAGCCCCGAGAGGTGATTATGAACCGCGCGTGGATGAGGCCGTATAAGTGGCGCGCGGAAGCTTCGATCTGATCTCGTAGCTCGTCGTTCGGTTCGTCTTCTGCAGTTTCACATCGAGGATCTATGTCAGCCTAAAATCACAAATGAAGCGAGGAGAGAGAGTATATGCGCACCCAAATTATCTGTAATCATATCTAACGCCTGTGTATAGTGATGCACTTCTCCATTCAGGCCCGTCAAGTTGAATCTATCGAGGATGTACTCTTCGTCGACTTCGCAAAAGTATTCGTTTCCCTTTGTCGATAGGAACCATGATATCCATGTGTTTGAATACTCTGAATCGGAGCCTGTGCTGAGGTCGTCCACTGCCATCACACGCAGATAAGTGTCAGCAAGAGGGTTTCTCCTGGGTCTGCCTGTTGTCGGACAGCCTTGCAAGCCAGGCTGGCCCTGACGCTGGATGTAAGGGATGTAAATGGGACGCACTCTCTTGATCTTGTTGCTCGTCTTGCTGCTCCTGATTGTACTGCGCCGCTATCTGCTGTACTGCCTGTGCTGCCGCTGCTGCCTGAGCTGCTGCCTGTTGGTTCTGCTGGATGTATGCTCTTTTCGGTAGTCCTTTGATGTCCCTTCGACTGTTGTCTCCTCTATCTGTGCCCTGCTGCTTGTTGGTGGATGGAGCAGCTGGCGCCAGGATGGACGGCCGGGCTGATGCCTGATGATGCTCGGAGGAGCCTTGATTGGGGTTTAGAGGGATGTTATGGTGAATAGATCAACGTAGATGCTGCTCTGAAGCTTTGATCAATGCTTGGTGCTCGGAGGTGTTGGACGGGAGCAAGGGATCAGCAAGCAGGGAGCAAGAAGGTAAGAGCAATGGTATACGACGGAATAGAATAGAAACATCAAGTGTGATGTGACATTGCAGTGATTGTGCTTCCCAAGCCTTCGACCTCCATTCTTATCTTATTCCAATCTTCACTCTGACTGTGTAATTCTACGATAAGATGCCTCCTCGACGAGCAGCAAGTACAGCAGCTGCCACCAGGAAGAAGGCTGCTGCCACCACCAAGAAGCGGGCAGTCGTAGAGAGCAGCGATGAGGGAGAGGGAGAGGAGCAACACCAAGTCGCAGTAAAGAAGGAGCAGCAAGAAAGCGACAATGACGAAGACGACGATGATTCAGATACTGTAGAACAACCTGTCAAGAAAGGCAAAGCTACTGCAACGACTCGCAAAGCGCCAGCGAAAGCCCCAGCCAGATCCAGCGTAAACAACAACACCAACAATACGCGCAAGGCAGCGCCGAAGAGAGGCAGCAAGGCCAAAGTAGAGCCTGTAGAACAGCAAGAAACGGATAATGATGAAGAAGTGTCTACGGCCCAGCCTGCCCGAAGAGAACCCTCTGAAAGCGCGTCCAGTATGGCAGACCAGACATTCCAGGACGCACAGGATAACAGCAACGAGCATGCAGAACAGCAAGAAGAAGATATCAAACCTCCTCCTCCTGGTCAAGGTGCTCCCGCGACTCGAGAAGACGCGTCCGATTCCGCGTCCTCTCGCGCATCTTCGCCTGCTCCATCCACTCCCGCCGCCAATGATGACGATGCAGAACCAGTTCTACCATCTTCTCAGCCTGCGATAGCTGCGCCGGAGGATGACGAAGACGATTTACTACAAGCTACGATCCAGCCTGCTCCTATCGCGCCGGCAAAAGTGGTGCTACAGCCCGTAGTAGTCGATGAAGGGCCGAAGAAACGCCTTGTCATTCATAAACTCGTACTTGTAAACTTCAAGTCGTATGCTGGAAGACAGGAAATCGGGCCATTCCACAAGGTGCGCTGAGCGTTCGCCCACCACAAAGGGATGACTATGAATGCTGAAGCGTGGAAGATTAGTCCTTCTCGTCCATTGTTGGGCCGAATGGATCGGGCAAATCGAACACTATCGACGCACTCCTCTTTGTATTCGGGTTCAAAGCTACAAAGATGCGACAGGGGAAGGTGTGCACTATTTCTCATTCTGTTCATATGTGCTAGGCTGATCCCGCACTCGAATTGCCAGCTCAGCGAACTCATCCATAACTCTGAAGGAACAGAAGATATCGATTCATGCAGTGTCGAAGTGTGGTTCCGGGAGATTATCGACTTGGTAAGCTCTCTATCATGCTGCCGGTTGCAGATTCCCCTCTGATCCTCATATGCTTTCGCGCAGCCCGGTCCAGACGACTATGAGATCGTCCCTAACTCCACACTCGTCGTAGCCCGCGAGGCTTCCCGGAACAACTCTTCTAAATACACGATCAACAAGAAAGGCTCCACTTACAAAGAAGTGCAGACGTTGTTGAAAGGAAGGGGGATAGATCTGGATCATAAGAGGTTTTTGATCCTCCAAGGAGAGGTAGAGAGTATTGCGCAGATGAAGCCGAAAGCGCCTAATGAGCATGAGGATGGCCTGTTGGAATATTTGGAGGATATCATCGGGACATCGAGCGTGGGTCCTACCTTCTCTTGATTACTTGACGGAAATTGACATCTTATGATTATTGTTCCGCAGTACAAGGAGCCTATTGCGGATTACCTCAAACAAGTAGATGAGCTGAACGAACAACGCACAGAAAAGACAAATCGCGTAAAGCTAGTGGAGCGAGAGAAGTCTGCCCTCGAAGCCGCTAAGAAAGAAGCCGACAGCTACCTCCGAGATCAGAACGAGTTGATACACCGTCAGAACGAGCTGTATCAGCTGTATCAGCACACGTATCAGCACAACATCACTGTTGCGACAGAGGACGTCACTAGCGCAACAGCTGCGCTGGAACGGGAACAGAGTGAACAAGCTGGTATTCGCGCCGAAGTGCAGGAGTTGGAGAATGAGCATACAACACTTCTGAACGACGTGAACCAGTTGGAGAAACACATGACTGAGGTCAGTAAAGAGTTGATAGCATTCGAGAAGGAGGATGTACAGATGCAGGAAAAACGCAAGCATCTAAGTACAAAACTCAAGAAATTGAAGAAGAGCATAACGGACGACTCGCATGCTAAGAGCGAAGCTTCGAGCTCATTCAAGAACTATTCTGAAGACATCGAAAAACTAAGAGATGAATTAGGTACTCTTGAGAAGAATTTAGCTAAAGAAGAAGCCGAGTTGGAGAAGATCTGCGATGGATTGAAAGACAAGACATCTGTATTCACGAGGCAGATCGATACTCTGCAAACAGATCTACAGCCGTGGTTGGATAAAGTGGCTACTAAGAAAGGGGAGATTAACTTGAAGAAGAACGAGATGGATTTATTGAAGGAAAAGAGCGAGAGCGTGAAGAGGAATTTGGATGAGGCGGAAACGACGGAGAAAGAGGTCAAGAATGCAAATGAGGAGCTGGAGGAGAGATTGGATGGATACAGCAAAGAAAAGCTCGGAGTGGAGAAGATGTTGGGCAAGCTGAAGACGGAGCTGGAGGTGAGCACGATCTTGAGTATTAGTTGATAATTGCTGAACCATAAGAGCTCTGGTCAGAAAATCACAACGCAAGACACGAAAGCGCGCACTACGGCGTCGGCTGCGAGAGCCAAAGTCGAAGAAGCAAAAGCCTCGCAGGCTGCCAGTCGCTCGAAGGGAGATGTGCTTTCGAGCTTGACCAAGCTTAAAGACCAAGGGCGCTTGAATGACTTCTACGTGAGTGGCCCAGTCAGGAGGTTGTGTTATAAGCCAGAGAAGCTGAGGTGGTGGACGTGCAGGGCCGGCTTGGAAACCTTGGCCGCATCGACGACAAATACGATGTAGCCATCTCTACGGCCTGTGGAGCTCTCGACAATCTCGTCTGCGAGACAGTAGCAGGCGGGCAAGCGTGTCTCGAAGTTCTCCGGCGAAACAACCTGGGTCGAGCGACTATTCTCTGCCTGAAGGCGCTCAACAAGCGTGATTTGAAGCCCCTCCAGACGCCCGAGAACGTTCCCAGGCTATTCGACCTCGTCACTCCCAAAGATCCAA
Organism: Erythrobasidium yunnanense; assembly: GCA_001600175.1. Lineage (NCBI taxonomy): Eukaryota > Fungi > Basidiomycota > Cystobasidiomycetes > Erythrobasidiales > Erythrobasidiaceae > Erythrobasidium > Erythrobasidium yunnanense. The sequence goes on from BCJC01000004.1 coordinate 673,065, forward strand.
TCTTCGCTCCTGCTTTCTACCAAGTCTTGCAAAACACACTCGTAGCTGATAACCTGGCACAAGCCAACCGTATCGCATTTGGAGGCACTAAACGATGGAGAGTCGTCACGCTTGATGGAAAGCTTATAGATGTGTCGGGAACGATGTCTGGCGGAGGTAATCGAGTCGCAAGAGGTGGAATGAGCAGCAAATTCAGCTCGGACGAAGAAGCTACTCCTGAAGCTATTGCCCGACTGGAGAAAGATACAGCTAAAGCAGAAGATACAGTGAAAGTCCTTTCTGAAGAGAAGATGGAGAAAGAGCGAGAATACAATGAATTGCAGAGGAAGATACCCGAGATCGAGATGAATATCAGCAAGACGGAGATGGCTGTACGGGCTGGAAAGAAGAGGATCGAGGAAGCTCAGAAACGGATTCTAGAGCTGAAAGGACAGAACAAACAACCTCAAGGAGACGATGTGAAGCGCATCGCAAGCCTCGAGAAGGATATTCAGAACCTGACGGATGAGCTCTGGGCACTCGAAGAGAAGAGGGACAAGATCCAATCTGAGATCAAGTCTCTGCAAGACAAGATCCTCGAAGTCGGAGGTGTCCGCCTTCGCTCTCAGCAAGTGAAAGTCGAGGGAATCAAAGAGATGTCAGACCACGCAAACGACCAGCTTACCAAAGCAGAAGTCGGCAAAGCGAAAGCTGAGAAAGATCTCGTAAAACTTGAGAAGAACCTTAAAGTGAATGCGCTAGCTGTGGAAGAGATGGAAGAAGACCTGGCTGCGCTTGAGAAGAGTATCAAAGAGAAGAGTAATGCACTGGAACATGTTAGGAAGAATGTGGAAGATGCGAAAGAGGTCCTGGAGGAGAAGAAGGAGGAACTGAATGAGATGAAAGCACTACTCGACGAGAAACAGACGGAGATGAACAAGTTCAGAGTGAAGGAGGTACGTAGGAATCAAAGGAATTGAGCATGTTAGCTGACTGGAGTCATGGCAGGCTGAATTGGCTGAGAAAGTCAAAGCTGCGAAAGCGACGCTTGCGGAAAACACAAAGTCACTAAATGCAGTCATCAAGATGCTCGAGAAGCTAGAGCTCCACGACATCGAGGAAGATGACGATGATGAAGAAGAGCAAGCTGCCAGAGACCCGGAACAGCAGCAGGCGGAGAAGCCTGCAAACGTCCTTCAAGTCTTGGCAGAGGAGGATCTAGAACGGCTTAATGCCGGTGCTCTCAAGGGACAGATTGCCGTCCTGGAAGGTGAGTGTTTGTTAGCATCTTTGTTGACACAGAAGCTGATTTCCTTTGTCTGAAGAACGCATTCAACAAGCCAAACCGAATCTCGCCGTCCTGAAAGAGTACAAGAGACGAGAGAAGGAGTTCCTTGAACGAGCACAAGAGCTCGAGCGCGTCACTCAAGAACGCGATGCCACCAAGCAGAAACATGATGATATGCGCAAACAACGCTTGGAGGAATTCATGGTCGGCTTCCAGATCATCAGTATGAAGCTGAAGGAGATGTATCAAGTGCGTTCGAGTTCATTTCTCCTACTGGAACAGGTGGGGAGTTGGGCTGATGAGGGGATTTATAGATGATCACGATGGGCGGAAATGCGGAACTCGAGCTTGTCGATTCATTGGATCCGTTCTCGGAAGGAATTATCTTCAGCGTCATGCCGCCCAAGAAGTCATGGAAGAATATCTCCAATCTGTCTGGAGGTGAGAAGACTCTATCGTCTCTAGCGCTGGTCTTCGCTCTGCATGTTTACAAAGTATGTTTGCATTTCATTACTTGCGAGACGTTGCTGAAAGTTTGGCTAGCCAACGCCGCTGTACTTCATGGACGAGATCGATGCTGCTCTGGACTTCCGGAACGTCTCGATTGTGGGACACTACCTGAAGGAACGGACGAAGAATGCCCAGTGAGTTGCGGTATAGGTTCCTCACTTAACTACTGCTGACAGAACATGCTATCAGGTTCATTATCATCAGCTTGCGAAACAACTGCTTTGAATTGGCTGCCCGGCTGGTCGGGATCTACAAGGTCAACAACAGGACGCGCTCAGTCGTCATTGACAATCATGAGCTATCTCAGATTGAAGATACACCAGCTTTGGTGCGGTAGTCGCCAGTTATGACCCTTTCTTTCCATCCTCCGTGGCCGGTCGCTGCTTCTTCGAATTTCTTTCCTTCCTTCCTCACCCTTGCACAGTGTGACAAGGACCTATAGTACTTTTCTTAACTTCTCTTGTTATCGTACATACGCACATTGTAGGAATATGTTGGCTTTACTTGTCTCGGTCAGGGTTGCTGGCCGTACGAAGTATGTTGTATGAAGAGATGTTCTGCTCGTGATTCTTCAGTACTTCACCCCAAGTCTTGTCTTGAACTCCCGTCGTAGATACCGTGATGACAAAGCGTCGGGCGATCTTCTCCTCGCATGGACATGTCTCAGATGACATTACAGGGTCAGTCAGCAGGTGAAGAAGAAGAAGGTTCTGTGGGTCTACAGTCAGAGGGAGTGTGTTCCGCGAAGCTCCAGATATAGCCTTGCGGAGATTCGCCAGGGCTTTCCAGTGACAGGCTCTTCTGACTTCTCTCCGCCTCGCTGCTGCTTCTTGTCTTTCCTCCAACTCCCATATCATATCATATCTTTCTGCACCTTTACATCTGACCCTAAAGCTCCATCGTACCACAGCAGCATTCTATCTTGCTCAAGCACCTCCGCACCTTCACCGTTTCTGAGCCGGCAAACGCATAGCCGCCCTATCTAAACATCCACAGCATGTCCCTCGTCCTCATAGGCGCCGGTCCAGGCATTGGACTCGCCGTCGCAAAGCTCTTCGCGTCAAAGAGATTCTCAAAAGTCGCTCTCCTCGCTCGTTCGCAAGACAAGCTAGACGATGCAAAAGAAGCTGTAACAAAGGCTGCTTCTTCTAACAAGGACGGTCTGGATGTCAAGACATATGCAGTCGATATCTCAGATGACAAAGCACTGCTTAAAGCGCTGGAAAAAGTAGAAAGCGATCTGGGTCAGCCGGAATGTGTCTACTTCAATGCTGCAAGAGTTCAACCGTCGTCGTTCTTTGATGTGGGTTTGGAAGAGATGGAGCAGGATTTCAAGGTATGCGACCTCCCCCACCTCGGATCGAGTAGAGCGAGTCGTGCCAACATACTGACTGTATTCCCTTTCTTTCATTTCAGATCACCACTACTGCACTCTACGTGACTGCCAAGTGGGCAATGCCTTTACTTAAACAAGCCAAAAATCCGGCCTTGCTCGTCACGACTGGCCTTCTCCACGTCAAGCCCGAGACCTTTGTCGTCTCCCTCACCATCACAAAGACAGCTCAGCGAAGCTTGGTCATGCTGCTTGATAAGCAATTTGGCAAAGAAGTTCACATCGGATTGATCGCTGTGGATGGACAGGTCGCACCAGAGAACAAGCGCCTGAACCCGACGTATATTGCAGAAAAGGCCTGGGAACTGTATGATCAGGAGAAAGGCTCATGGAAGTCGGAGATCACGATCGCAGAGGGATGATCAGATGCCCCAAGCCATACAGTGACCCTTGAAGGGAGGCGTCCTGTCAGCTTCCCGTTCGTCGCCTACCCTCTCAGCTAAAACACGAAGCAGGTCACACAAGAATACTGCGACCGCGACGTTCCCAACCAGCTTATCCTGCCTCGCAAAACCCACGCTTCCTCCCGCTGTCGTCCAGAAGCTCATATTGTATGGAGTCTCTGCATCATAAATCATACTCACATACATTATGGGTTAGCGTATCAACTCTTGATCGAGAGGTTGTGAGAGGTTGTAGTCGTGCACCGTCTCGCATATGTATCTCGTCTATTCACGCATCAACACTCAAGAAAGGGGTACGACAGCTTCAGCGGCTTATATTATATAAGCCATGAGATCTTTCGCAGCCGACCTTGGCATTGGACTTCTTGCATCTCACACAACATGAGGCCAAATTTTGGCTACATAGCACAGAGTCTATGCTCGAGATACACGCAACAGCCTCACTTGGCAAATCCTCGGTGCATGTGAACCGCCTATGGCCTTCCCTCCTTGATGTTTCGCCCAAAGCTTGTCGAATTTCCGAACCCGATACAGACTTTGGGCTGATCTGACAGCTGCTGAAAGGGTGTTCTGCCAGTTAAGAGGAACGCTTCAGATGCAATCAGTTGATGTAGGATATTGGAGAGGATTGTCAGAAGGCAAGATTGAGCAAGAATGAGCAAGGATGAGCGCTCGGTCAAGAATTGACTACAGCGAGCAAGACTGTGAGCAAGATTCTTGCTCGCAAGAGGTCATATGCCTATTCCTGCTTGTTCCTGCTTATTCCTGCGGACTGACCATCTTCTTGCTCATCCCCGAACACTCCAGATATAGATGCAGGACATTCGCCAGTGCTTAAACGATAGGCTCTTCTGACTTCTCTTCGCTCCGCTGCTCCTTCCTAACTGTCCCCCAGCACCTATAGCATACCATATCTTCCTACACCTCTGCACCCAACTTGAAGTCCTAGTCACCACAGCAGCAGTCTATCCATCTCGAAGACCTCGAGCACCTCTTTCGTACTCAGCCGGCAACAGCGCAGCCGTCTACTCCACAGCTCAAAGCATGTCCCTCGTCCTCATAGGCGCTGGTCCAGGCATCGGTCTCGCTGTCGCGAAGCTCTTCGTGTCCAAAAGATTCTCCAAAGTCGCGCTACTGGCTCGTTCGCAAGACAAGCTAGACGATGCTCGAGAAGCTGTAACGAAGGCTGCTTCTTCTAACCAGAATGGCCTGGTTGTCAAGACCTATGCAATTGACATCGCAGATGATAAAGCTCTGCTGAAAGCGCTCGAGAAGGTGCAAAGCGATCTGGGTCAGCCGGAGTGTGTCTACTTCAATGCTGCAAGGGTGCAGCCATCGTCTTTCTTCGACGTGAGCCTAGAAGAAATGGGGCAGGACTTCAAGGTATGCGACCCACTCTAAAGCGCGAGGCCCGAAGGGTTATCGACGCTGACTATACTGCTGCATCGCTTCTTGACAATCTAAATAATCTAGATTACTACGAACGCACTCTACGTAACTGCGAAATGGGCTATTCCTCTGCTCAACCAAGCACAGCAACCGGCCCTCCTGGTGACGTCTGGGACTGTGTATATCAAGCCAGAAACCTCGTTCGTATCCCTCACTGTCACAAAGACAGCTCAGCGAAGTCTGGTCATGACACTAGACAAGCAATTTGGCAAAGAGGTTCACATTGGATTGATTGCTGTCGACGGTGTGGTGAAGCCGGAGAATAAGCGTCTGAACCCGACATATATCGCAGAAAGGGCTTGGGAATTGTATGATCAGGAGAAAGGACATTGGGAGTTGGAGATTACGATTACAGAGGAATGATGAGATGCCTCGTCTCATAGAATGAGCCTCGAAGGTAGGCCTCCGGTCAACGTCATGATCGTGATCTGTCCGCGCAGCTAATCCACAAACCAGATCATATCACAGTACCGCATCTGCGATGTTACCGATCAATCTATTTTGTATCCCAAGCCCAACGCTTCCTTCCGCTCTGCGGAACATATTTACACACTGTATCGGTTAGTTGGTTGGTTGGTTGCTAAGATCGCAAAATCAAAAGTCTTGGTCGAGGGGTGGGCCCGTCTGGCATATGTATCTCCGTCTATGCACACATCAACGTTACGCAGTGGTACGATAGCTTCAGAGCTACTGCACTATACAAGTCATGAGACATTACGCTCATCTTGCTTTGCACTTCTTGCTTCCCGCCCAACACGAGTCCAAATTGCCGACATACCGCGGAATCTGATACGGTCGAGTCGCACGTAACAGAATCACCGGCACACCTCAATGATCGCGTATCGCCTGTGGTCCTTCCTGTAACGCTTCCGCCAAAGCTTGTCGAATCTCCGACCTTCGCGATCGCCGACCTAGACTTTGGCTGATCAGCAACGAATATTCTTCATGCTGGCTGATGCTGCTGACGCTTGTCTCCACTCTTCATTATTTCTGACCTTTCTCCCACTTCTAGATCTACAGCTCTCTACGACATTGTTCTCCGGCCCCGCCTACATCTCGAACACATCTCTTTCTCCTCGGATACTACTACGTGGTCTATTCTATTCATCCACACAATGTCGCTCATCCTCATAGGTTCTGGCCCTGGCATCGGATTGTCCGTCGCAAAGCTGTTTGCCCGAAAGAGAGTCTCCAAGATTGCTCTGCTAGCTCGTTCCCAGGACAAGCTTGATGAAGCCAAAGAAGCTGTCACAAGCGCTGCTTCCTCTGCCTCTCGCGAGGGGAATGGAGGCTCTCTGGACGTGCGGACCTACGCCCTTGATATCTCGAATAGCGAAGCTCTTCTGAAAATACTGGAAGCAACGCTCCAAGATTTAGGCTCGCCCGCATGCGTCTACTTCAATGCTGCAAGAGTCCAACCATCATCCTTCTTCAATACTACCGTAGAGGAGCTGGAAATGGACTATAAGGTAGGCGAAACAAGGGAAGATCAGAGCTTCTTCTTTGTAGCCAGTCGGCCGCGGCCGGATGAACATAGTGGACTGACGGTAGTGCCTTGTCACAGATCACTACCACCGCGCTCTACGTGGCTGCGAAATGGGCAATTCCTCTGCTTAAGAAAGCAGAAAAGCCGGCACTCCTCGTCACAAACAGCTTGCTCTACAAGAACCCCGAGACGTTCGTCGTCTCTCTCACAGTCACAAAGACGTCCCAGCGCAGCTTGGTGATGTTGCTCGACAAGGAATTCGGTAAAGAAGTTCATATTGGATTGATCAACGTCGACGGACCTGTAGCACCGGAGATGAAGTTCAGGAACCCGACATACATTGCGGAGAAGGCTTGGGAGATGTATGCTCAGGAGAAAGGATCTTGGGAGTCGGAGATTCTGATTCAGGAGTGAAGAAAGTAGGATTTGGTCACAACTCAGCAGTCTTCGGCTCATCCCCAGTTGTGATTAAGAGCGTCCGTACAGTCTTGTCTGATACTATACGTGCTGTTGTACGATTTTTCGAAGTACCTTGCTTGGGTTCCTTGACCTCTCCTTGAAAGGTGGTGACATAGCCCGTCAAACATCGCATCTTGCCTTCAACCCAGCTTCGCATTTCACACTCGTTGATGCACAACCTCCAACATCTGTAGCTGGCCTGTTTTGACAATCTACACCTTTCACTGCGCGAACAAACCGCGTCTTGGTCGATCCTCCCAAAACATGGTCAAACGACCACGCAAAAGCGCCAGATGTGCGTGCGGCGCTGCGTTACTGCTACTATCAGTAGCTGTGCAGGCGCAGCAACTCAGCCAGGCAAGCTAACCAATTTCTCGAGACATGGCTCGACCGCGTCAAAGTGATGGCCGGCTGGCTGGACAAGCGCTTGTCTGACTGACCGTGGTGTATTCTTGACAGCCTAATCCTTGCATACGATGGGGACAGTCTAGTACACTTGGCGCATCGTCCTCGAATGCGTCCGCAGTGTCGACCTTATACATTTATGGGTGAGACTTGGCAGCCCGTGACTTTAGGCAAGATTTGTCATTGACGCGCTTCTTGCAGAGGAGATGCGAAAACAAGCACAGATCAAACTGCAGGCACGCGGACCAATGCCCTCGTTTCGCTGGACTTGACGAGAGACTTCTCGATCGCGAATCCGCCTTTCAACTTGGTCAAGGCAGATAATGGAAACCCGTATGATCCACCTCAGACAAGCTTGGGAGCAATGTGGAGCAGCACGGACGGAAAGTCCTTGTTCTAGTGTGTCCCAGCCCTTTCACGAGCCTACCAAGAGCTGAAGGAGCGTACTTCGAGCAGCCAAGGCGGATATACTTCTGACAATCCGATAGTTACGCCCGACGAGTTCAAGCTATACCAGTACAGCGTCGACTCGAGCAGCTGGTCCACGGTGCAGACGCGAGGCGACACCGTTCTTCGGGTCGCAGAGGGTTCGTCGGCCGTCATCCCACCAGAACAAGGTACAAGCGCACAGCCTATCTTCCACTACTTCGGAGGCCATCTAGATTCATTCACCGTTCCGGGCTGGTCGAATCAAGTCGAAAGAGTCTACTTGAACTCGATGATCGAATACAACGGTGCAAGTTCAACATGGACGAATCGATCTACATACGCGAGTACAGCATCTGTCACCGCGAACAGTACTTGGGAGAGCGCGCCGCTCTTGAGAGCCGACGCAACGCTTACTTTCGTACCTGGACTCGGAACGGATGGGAAAGGTATCTTGGTCTCAATAGGAGGAGGAAACGCGAACCAGATGATGGACAATAACATTCTGGACGTATACGATCTAGGCGCGCAAGGATGGGTGAAGCAAGCTACGCAAGGTACTTCCTGCAAGAAGCAGTCGACCTGAAACAATATGTACTGACCACATCGATTGACCAGGCGCGATCCTGGGTCCTCGAGTATCCCACTGTGCAGTTCGGGGGTCAGCAAAAATCGGAGGGGTTCAGCAGCACCAAATCTTCGTTTACGGAGGTATGTCTAGCGACATCGTTAAATCATTAAAGGTACAATTGCTGACTTTGCTTCTCAGGACAAGCATCGAATCGTACTACGCAGATCTTGCAAGGCCAGAACAGCGATCTTTATGTCTTGTCCCTGCCCTCTTTCACCTGGACATTCGTGGGGTCTAACTTACCTTCGCAACCGACTGGCCGGGCAGCACATAGTGAGCCAGTTTTGACCTTTCGTTCCGAGCCAGCTGACTTCGTCTGCACCATTCAGCATGTACATTGATGGGCTCGCAAATGGTCGTAGTTGGCGGCTTCGTCAGCGAGGATTTGATGTGCGCAAAGGCGTACGATACCCCCAAAAAACTGTACTGACCATCCGGTTCACAGCTGCGAACAACCGGGAACCTACGTGCTCGATACGTCTGAGCTGAAATGGGTGACTTCATACACTGCGAACACAGTCTACACGACGCCCAATCATCCGGAGATTCTAGCAGTGACTGGCGGCCGGGGAACCGGCTCTTCAGTCTCTGGATCTGGCTACGCGCTTGGCACGGGCGTGAACGACACAGACACAAGCGCTTCTTTCGCTAGCAACAATAGCAGTGGAGGCGGCACAAGCAACACCGGCGCTATTGCAGGAGGGGTAGTCGGAGGTATCCTAGGCCTGCTCCTCATAGCAGGGCTTGCGTTCTTCTTCTGGCGAAGGAGGAAGCAGGAGAAAGAACGATCTGAGAAAGCTCAAAGCGAGAAGGATCTTGGTGGAAGCCACTCTTCTTCGCCTGGCAGCTTTGGAGCTGGCAATCCGTACGAAGATGCCTTGCCTGCGGATGACGATGTCGAGAACACGACACAGGGCTTCAATGCACAGTTTAGGTAGGCCGCCCAACTTTTCAATCGGAGCCAGATTAACGGGGTCCCTCTCGCGCAGCCATCTTGTCCGAAACCAGACTCTTCGGGTCGTCAATGCATAAGCGTCAGGTAGCTCGGTCAGTAATGGACACTTTAGGTCGGCAGGCCCGGCTTTCTCGCAACTCGTTCGCAGTCGTGCAAGTAGTCACGTATCGTTGTATCTATAGCTGCAGAAGAAGTAATGCTTACTCGTTTCCCGGTTATCTAGACACAGACATGCGACTCTAGCTCTCCTTCGCATTCAGTCATGGCTATGTATCGCAGTCCAGAGTTCATAGCAGTGATTCTGCTAGGCGACGAGCAGCCAGCAGACAGCACGGAAGAGCCTATCGATGTCGACGAAGCAGAAGAGCCAGCAGAAGCGTCGACTTCGAAGCGCAAGCAGAAAGCAGCCAAAGGACAGGACAAGGACAGCCAGTCGCAGCCTCGCGCACTGCAGAACGTCGATGGGAAACCAAGACTGGACGGGATCTTGCGCTGGATTGAAGATGGAGGCATATCGGGTATGGCATCGAAGTCAAGGTCAGAAGTTGAAGCCAGAAGCTGAATCTGGTGAAAAGACATTGTAATCCTGGCGCCAGAATGGCAGATGCAAGCTATCTCGTCGCTGCTACGTTCCAGGAAATCGAGTACATCCAATGCCAAAGACGCTGCACTTTTACCGGGCGAACAACCTAGTCAAGCTGGATCAGGCTCGGGCGTCAAGATAGACCTTGAGCAGATACAGGACTATCGTTATTCGGACAATGACTGCATACGGACATGGTCACAGAAGAACCCCTACAAAGTAAGCTTGAGGTATCATGCGACCCATCATTCTTCTGAAACGCGTGTTCTAGAACGCAGACTTGGTCATTCTAGCACCAGAGTTCATGCGAGAATGGTCTGCGAGACTTACGAATCCGTATCCACCGCTGTCTACGCTGCTGGACAGGCATAGAGTGGATGAGAATCTGGTCACGACCTTGATATACGAGAAGAAGGCTGCTCCATCCAAGAAGCAGAAGGAGGGTATGTGCAGCGTACTTTGATCTGAGGCCAAGCGGACTGACCGTCTCTGCTGCAGCGGAAGTGCCTCCGCCTGTGATGATCGCATACGATGCAAAGACCTCTACACTGCTCGATGTACGCGACTTGGACGAGTTTGATGAGGATGTCTCTATCCGTAGCTCTCTCCTTACCAAGTAGATACATTCGGCTTCGTAGTCGAAAGTCAGTCTAATGAGCTTCACTGCAGATATCCCGTCCTATCATTATCCACCAAGCTACAGCTGTCACATATCTATATTTCATCTAAGCACTTCCTTCCCCTCCTTGAAGCTTACCCTACCTTACATTCTTTAAGCGAAGAGGTGATACCCTTCCTGTCGAAAGCGCAATGGCAAAGTAAGCTGCTAGCAAAGACCGCGCAAATACGAAGGAGTAGAAGTGCGACTATAGATGCAGATGATGAGGACAGAGAGGAAGCAGTCAAGGAGAACGAACAGAATGAGCTGATGCATTCGCAAAGAAATGCTTTGGAAAAGAGCACGACTCGGCCGCCTGCGAAACAAGGGCCGAATGAGAGGCTCAAGATAGCGTGTGTTGTGCAGAGGTAGACGTGCATCTACAATCAATGCAAATCTTTCGCTATTTCGAAGATAGGGGTCGATTGTAGTTTCGCGAGACCCAGCTTGCCTTCATAACCATACAGATGGTTGCTTTAAGCATGTCTGCTGCTTCTGAAATGTCCAACGGCGCTCCTACTGCCTCGACGTCTACCGTCAAACCGCGAAAAACTAAAACGAAGAAGTCGACAAAGCTGCCTCTGGGAAAGCTGCTCGCATCCAGCGGTAGGTTGGGCGCAACAACATTCCACAACTATCTGAAGCTGATTATGTTGTGTTAAAGACAAGGAAACACGCGAAAGCGCAGTCGAGACTCTTCTGGATCAGCTGGCCGGCGAAAACGAGGAAGGCCCAGATGGTCCTGCTTCAGCTGAAGATGAAGCTGCGACCCAAACGACAAGCACAGGCAGTAGTGAAGAACAAGATTGGGATAAAGTCAAGCTTCCAAAGATGTTCCGACATGATCAAATGATGGTCCTCTGGCAGGGCTGCTTCTACTGTGTGTCTGAGCACCGCAAGATACCATCACTTTCTAGACTGATATTTCATCTGCTTGATCAGGCATGTATATGTGCGACAAGCCTGTACCTCAGCAAAAGCTCGCGAACCAGCTGGCCGAACCCTTATTATCCATCCTCAAGAACCCTAAACTGAAGAGCAAGCCAGCAAGAATACGAGCTTCACTATCATATCTGTCTACGTTCTGGATTACGATGGTCAGAGAATGGCCGCAGATAGACAAGTACAGGTAGGCTGCTTTTCCAGTCAAAGCAAGTTTATAGCTAATGTAAAGTCGCAAAGGACGGACAAGTACTATTCTCTCATGCGTACGATATTGCGTAATACGTTCAAGCTGCTCAAAGAAGCAGAATGGGACGCGAGAGCGATAGCGGCAGTGGACGATATATACATGCGAGTAGATGGACCTCTGCGGTAAGCTGGCTTCACCCTCCATTCAAAGTGGTCGCTCAAGCTAAGGTTAATGCAGACTCCAAGACATCAAGACTTCAGTCAGCATCGCATACCATATCATCGATATGTACCTCGAAGAGCTGGACAAGGCCATGGCGCCGGAAAGCAACGATGAAGCCCAAGATAACGAGGCATCATCATTCAAGCCGGTGCCTGTACTGGCGCTTCTACGGCCTTCAATGGAGATCTTAGCGAACGCAATGAACAAAGGCCATTTCGCGCGGACGATCGAGAATATCTTTGATCCTCTGCTCGAAGCAGTGCAAGAACCTCCAGAGCCAAGCAGCAAGCGGAGGAGGGTGGAAGAAGAGGCCTCCGATAGCAAGCCTTATGCGAATTTCTTGCAAGGCCAGTCAGAGAAGCTAGGGACAGATGTTCTAGAAGGGCTGTTCAAGAGAGCAGCTCAAGAAGATACAGATGACGTGAATCGCAAGCGGATGTATACGTATGCCGCAAAGAAAGGTTACGGAAGCGATTAGGACATTGTTGTTGTGTATAATGATCACCTGTTTTTGCAATCCTTACTAGCTACAGTGTACTAAAAGAAGGAGATCTTGAACGACAGTACTGCTTGGTGACGAACGACTGACAGGAGAAAAGGAAGAAAAGTCTCTAGGGCATCTACGAGAAAGCGCCTTCAAGGCGAACCCTACGAAGTAGAAGCTTCGGCGGAGTCAACAGATTGTGACATCTGCTCGAGAGCCCCAGCCGCGGTCTGTGCCTGTTTCTGGCCTCTCGTTCCTCCACTTCTAGTCTTGCCGCTACCTTGCTGCTGGCCTTGCTGTTGTTGCTGCTGAGGAGGAGGTGCAGTAGAATCCTTCTTTACGTCTACTATCAGGTCATTCTGAATGAGCTTGATTCGATAGGTCATTGCGCGTGTTGAGCGGTCGTTGTCTTTGGCTACTTTCATAGCATGCTCATATAGTACGTCTCGCTCGTCTGGCATAAATGCTACCAGTGTCTGAAATGCAGAACCATCAATATAGAATTCCACAAGGAGATGGGTGAGCTTACGTTCTCTCGCTTGTCTACTCGAGCTTTGATCTGTCCAGCCTCTATTGCTCCAACGAGCTGTGTTTCTAGATATCTCGATGTCCATCCGAAAGCAGCAGCCATCTTCTCCAGCTTTACAGACTTGAACGGTGCAAAGTACAACGCCAGCATCTTCTCCTTGATTCTGCCGATGACGCTCCAGACATGCGGACTTAGATGTATATCTAGCAGGAGACGTGGTGTATTCTTGTCTAAGATCTGCATAGCGTCTAGGAATTTGGAGTTATAGTATTTGGAAATAAGGTCTTTCAGGAAGGAGTTGTGTTCGAGGAAAGGTCGGAAGGAGGCGTTGTCTACTACTAGTCTCTTGAATTGATCTCGATCTAAGGTTGCCATTCCGCAGAAGATGCCATAGACACCAATATCTGCAGCGGAGATATAGGGAGCAGTCTGGGTGCTTGTTGATCCTCGATGATCAGAAGCAGAAATTGTTGAGCCCGGTACAGGCGGTGTAGCGTTGAGGAATTGTCTTGCAGCTTTCTGAATAGCTGACTGTCCCATAGCAGCGATAGCGTCTGCTATCACCAGCTTTTCCGCAATAAGCTGATGCTGCTTGTTCTTCTGCTCTTCCTGTCGTCCGCCTGGAGCAGAAGTGCTGACCATGCCTGGCATATTGACTCCTCTTGCAGCTGCACTGGAAGCTGCATCTCCTCCTCCTGCTTTAGTCGGCCCGCTGATAGAAGCTAAGGCCGCTTCTGCTTTCACGACGTGGTTTCGGACGGTGGCATAGGCACATTGGTCGAGTGCGGTCTGTAGCATGTATGTCAGCTTGTCATTGACATTATAACGCTGTAAAGTGCCTACATCGATTACGTTCAGGCACATATCGAGGATATGGGACGAAGTCGTGCAGTAGTCTCTTGACTTGGTGTACGCTCTGATAGCTGCAGTAAGATCTCCAGCTTTGCGTTGAAAGTCTCCAATGTCTCTGTATGCCATCTGAGCATCACAACCTCGTCAGAACAGCGTGTCCAACATCAAGTCAGTGACCCAAACTCACTCGTATGCTCTCCTTGATTAGATTGTTCTGATAGTTCTTGAGTTCTACATCGAGCGTTTCCTGCTCATTCTCGTATTTCACTCTGGCCTCTTCTGCCCATTTCTCATCGCCGTTTGCCTCTTTGCACTCATTCAGGATGTCTAGATAGAGTTTGTAGTCGAGCGACGATGTCTTTATAGCTTCAAGAGCTGCGTTGAAGGCTCGGACTCGCAGCTGAGGGCAGGAACGCGCGACAAAGAGCAGCCTCTCAATGCAACGTCGTCCAGTGTAAGGTGCTACGAAGCCCTCGAGGTCGAAGGGCTCGCTGTCATCTTTGAAATGAACAGGAGCTTTCGCTGCTCGTTTGGGAAGATTGGACGTAGATGCTTCGCCTGGTCCTGAAACGATGACAGGCTCGTCGACCTCCATCGTGTTGGTAGCTTGTCAAGAAGTGAAACCGACGCGACATTGTTTATTTAAAGTAAACGACTATTTGTATTGTACTGCAGCTTCCACATCACAGAACCACCCATACACAGCTAGTCAATGTCCGGTAAAGACCAATTTAGTATTGCCGAGTTGTCAACTCCTATTCATCCCTACTGTCCTCCACATCCTTTTTCTTTGCTACGAATACTGCTTAATATCTTCTGCTGATGGTCCCACTGGAGCTTCCGAGCTTGCTAAATTGCATTGCCAGAAAGCGCGGACTGGAAAGCGTAAAACTTGGTCAACATTGCCCGTCAAATGCATGGTAGTGGGTACTCACCTTGATCTTCAGCGAAGGCACCCACAACCGTATGCAGAACACCTCGATTATGGAACAAGCAGAGATCCTTCTCTTCCCAATCGTGTGCATAGACGTATTTCGGCGCAATGGCAGGCCTCTGTAGTCTATACAGTATATCTCTAACTTCTTTCAGGTCTTTGATGACTGCTCCATCAGGATACAGCGCTTTTGAGCGATCTCCAGTATACGAGCTGTCTAGCTGCGCGACATGGAGGATTTCCGCTCCGCAGGGATGGACTTGGAAGTGTAGTTTACCAGTAGAGGGATTCTTCCATAACAGAGGGAAGGTGCGCACTTTACTCTCTTCCCATTGAGGTAGTTCTTCCTTGTTTAGCTCGAGTCCGTTGCTTTCGATGCCGAGACCTGTCGACATGGCTTTGGCGGGTGACATCCATACGTATCTGCGAGTATGATTAGCTTTCTACTAGACCGATCCAGCAATGGCACTCACGGATGCGGGGCATACTGAACGCTTGTTCGCACTGCCAAAGACTTGTCTTCGGGGGAGAGGATCTCGAACATGTTGATGGCAGAGACGAAAGCGGCTATTGACAGTGCGGTCAGAACCATGTCCACTTAGATGTATAATTATGCTTATGCTTACTCGTTCCGAGCGGGACAGCCAGCTCGTCGCCAGTCCCATCGTCATATCGAACCTTCTGAGTCGGTCCTTTAGGTACAGATAGAGCGTAGAGTGTAGTGACCTTCGGCGGCATAAGGTCGTATAGGGCAGCATCGATGTGCCTATTTGACTCTATTATCAGTCCCTTTGTGATTCTCGGCCGAAGTTTTTTTGCGGGCGTACCATCTATAGAAGCGCGTAACACCTTGATCCTCGTCTTCTTGACTGACTACAGTCTTGTGGAAAGTCTTGTGATGGGGATGCTTGAGCTTTGGCTTGTCTAGGCCTTGTGTTATGCGCTCCTCTGTCGGTACGCCGTTACCTATAAGCTGTACTTGAGGATGGTTTGGAAGGGTCTTCAGGTCGGGGTGCTGCAATCTACGAATGAGCTGCGACTCGGCTTGGCCAAAGCTGCCCGGACGTACCAAGATACTCTTCTTCTCGCTGCCAGTCTTGCTTGAGTTATACAAGTATATCAGTTCCGTTGTAGGAACACACTACTGAACGCGCCTACTTGTTTCCATGCCCATAGCTGGTCGCGGTCTTATCGAAGTGTTGGGTCAGCTTGAGCTGAGTTTCCGGCTTGACGTCCAGTCCCTTGAAGACGAGTATACTGTGTGCATATAGGAGTTCCTCTATTTCATTGTAGTCCTCTTCTGAAGCTGTTTGAGGGTCAAATCCGGTGACTACTCTTCCGAAGTCTTGTAGCTCGGACGCAGCATAGGGAGCTGGAGCATTGAGATGAGCAGTACGTATGCCAGGCATGGAGTGATCAGTCAGGCTGGAATTCTCGAGATGAGGAGAAAGCAAAAGAAAGGCACAGAGAAAGATAACACGCGAAACAAGCGATAGTGGCAAAAAGGATCATGCAGAGGGTGCTGCAAGAGGAGCACTGCAGGATGCTTAGCGCTATCTATCTACTCTGCAACAGCTTTCGTAGTCAAAAAGCAAGACCTTGTTTCTTTGCTGTATTCGAAGCCATTCCACGCAAAAAAAGTGTGGCCACTGTGAATCGAACACAGATTGTCACGGAGTCGGTTGAACCACAACGTGACGTCTTAACCATTGGACGATGGCCACTTTTGCGCAGCCGTTGTATATGCAACCGATGAGCGGCCAGCAAGAGTATAACCTATATATAACACAAAACTGCCTAAACGCCGGCAAATCCGTTCAGCATGACGAAACTCTGTACTCATGCTATGTGCCTACAACAACGATGCATACTAGAGGATACTCAAGGTCATTCTACTGCGGTGGAAGGAAGGCCTGAGGTGGGGGAGGAGCCAGCACAACAGGCGCGACTTGCTGTACCGGCACCGCAGTAGCAGCAGCTCCTGCTTTCTTCCTAGGCGCAGCCGGCTTTCTTCTTGCTTTCGGTTTCTTAGCAGCTCCAGGTCCATCTGCATCATCTATTGCCGATCCACCAGCTTCTGAACCTGCGCGACTTCCGGCTTTTTCGGGATGCGGAGAACCTGTTTCTAGATGTGAAGCGATGGGCTTCTTCTCGATAGGTGGAGGACGGGGATGTGTGAGCATATGGTCGGCATAAGGCGATTGCCCATCTGCGGCTATGGGTCAGCGTAAGGCGAGAGAGTGGTAGAAATGGTAGACTCACTTCCCACCCACACCGATACATAGAAAGGCACGCCGCTTGGACCAATGATCTCTCGCTTTGCCTTTGCCCAACTTCGCGGTCTAGGCGTGTTCTTATCCAGCGGTTGCGCCACAAGAAAGCCCGAGCCCGTCTGCAGATGACTAAATTAGCAGTTAGCCAGATAAAACAGACGAGTGGGCGCACCTTCGGCGGCTGTCCGACTGGAAAGACCTTGTTGACAGCAGCAGCCATAGCAGCTGTCGCTCGCGACTGCTCATTACCTCCCGGCAGGCCATTTGCCCATTTCTCCGACGTCGCTAACCCTCCCGGCGCTACCATAGCGGGCATGAACTCCTCGTCGTCTTCTCCTTCTCCACCATCTTCTCCATAAGCTGGTCTCTTTCGCTTAAGAGCTGCTGGAGGACCAGCTCCCGACGCGCCCGGTAGCATGTAGTCATTTGAGCCTGCTTCATGCTTGCCTTTGAGTCCTTCTCTCCATCCTCGACCGGATCCTGAAGCTGCGGCACTGCCTGCATTTGATGAGGGCGTAGAAGTCCCTCCACTGGCTTTCTTCTTCTTCGATGGCGGAGCAGGAGAAGCAGAAGGAGATATACCTAGTCCAGGAGGAAATTGGGAAGAATAGGTAGGAGGAAGAGCAGCCGCTGAATCAACCTGGTCTGCGGGTGTGGACGAGCCTTTCTTCCTGCTTCTCGATGCCTTCTTCTTTGCACCTCCTGCTAGATAGTCTGCGTTGTCTTCTACTACCTCGTCTGCTGGAGGAACGAAATCGTCTGCTCCATGAGGATCCTCGTCGTCTTCGGGCGGCAGGCCGTCAGCCTCCATGTAATTATCTGAGTTGGCTTTGTTGTTGTCATAAAGAGTATGTATTGATGATGTAGAAGTAGATGGAACAGGCAATCTGGGAGTTGAGCATGTTGCGCTGCTGCTGCTAGCTGGAATGGGTATTGAAGGCGTCGCGCTGCTGCTCGTACTTGGAGCCGACGTCAAAGCTGTGATTGCGCTGCTGTTCCCACCGAGCTTGAGCTTCAACTTGAATCCAGCTGAAGGAGGAGGAACACTACTGTCTGCCATGGTTAATGATCACTGATTGCTTAAGAGTCAACCCTTGATTGCCGTCTTGATTCCCCGGCAATTCCTCTAAATCCTACTACGCTCAATCATCATTATACAGTCACCTATACTTCTCAAGAAACAACAGCAAGGTCTGAACAGTGCTGCGGCTCGCCGACGATGCTTGCGGATGGGCGGAGAGCACTACAGCGAGTCGGGAAGCGACACCAGCGATGATAGCCTGGACGAAGCAGATGGTCAAGATCAACAAGATCAGCAGTCATCCTCATTGCCAGAAGAAAGTTCTGTCTCTGCGCCTGCTCCTCCAGTCCAGAATCCCCAGAAAGCAGCTGTAGGCCGGCCAGAACAGATCCAGCTCATAGCGACATCAACGCATCCGACAGGTCAGCAATATACATACTATATCATATTCAGTGTCTGATGAAGTATCTCCAGGCAATGTCACAAGAAGAATCATACCCACAAACGTGAATGCCGGGATCCGGATCGTACCTCTGCAGTTCCAGTTCTGCGAGATGCCAGACATCATCGCACTTGTCTGTAAGCATCTCATATTCTCTATGCATTGAAAAGCCAGCTTAGGCGAAAGCTTGCTCCAGCTTCCATGCTTGACCGTCTTCTGGCACACAACGATGCCTTACCAGCCGACGACAGGCCTTTAACAAGGTTTCATTCGAAAGCCGCACCTCCCATATCTCCCATCGCCTATCTCACACGCATCACTACATTCACCAACGTCGATCCCTGCGTGCTTATCATCCTCCTCTTCTACATCGATAAACTCACATCTTATCTTGTCATCAACTCACTCACTGTACACCGCTTTGCAATCGCAGCGGTATGCTGTGGAAGTAAAGCGCTCTCAGATAGCTTTGCGACCAATTCCCGATATGCCAAGGTCGGAGGCGTAGAGCTTGTCGAAATGAACGCGCTCGAGCGAGAAATGCTCTCTGCTTTGGGTTGGCGACTGGCAGTGAGTGTAAAGTACCACTGATAATTACTCAACAAGCTGACTTGTTCTGGCAGACCTCTGGCGCCCTCCTTGAGCAGTACTGGCGGAGTCTCGTCGAAGCTCATCCCGGGTACAGCCTCGCTCTCGCTCCAGCATTCCCTCCGCTCTCTGCACCACCTGTGCCATTAAGTGCAGTGGTCTTGTCACAATCAGAAGCCGATCGGCCGCCTAAGCGTCCGAAAGGATAGCTCTTAGCATTGAAATGGGGAGTATATGTAGAACACTGTACCATCACTTGTGTATCCCTTTCATCAGTACAATCCAAAAGTATGCGACTGGGTTAGTCGCTTGTCCATAACGTGCATGTTGGACTTTCAGCCTTCCTCTTGTTTGACCGTCATACGTTTCACAACTCTTGCTTTCCTATCGATTCACGAGCTCGCAGCCATGTCATCTACTACTGCACCGGGCGCGCCAGCTACAGAGTCTGCGCCAGGCGAGACGAATGCTCCCAAAGTAGAGTCATCTGTCGAGGATGTGAAGCCAACGACCGAGAGCGAGATGGCGGAAGACAACAAGAAAGCAACTGGCGCTTCGGATGAAGACATCAAGAAAGCTGTAGATGCAAAGAAAGAAGAACAAGAAGATGATGCAGAGCCTGCGAACGAAGGCCAGAAAGAGGAAAAGATTGTCCAAGACGCCGTCAAGCAAAGTGCGCTGTCGACCGGTCGCAAGATTGTTCAAGCACTTATACTAATGCTATTTACGTCCGTACCAGTCACTTTCTACCTCTCCGATAGCAATCTTCCTTATGACAAGGTGGGCTAGGCATCTACTCGAAATTATTTGGACCACAACCTAATGACATTCGCAGTTCCTCTTCACACAAGCACAAAAGTCTCTTCCAGAGAAGGATTCACCCATGGGCACAGGCTGGATCGCACTCTCTACAATCCTAAGCTTCAAGCGAATGCAAGAAATCATCTCAAGGTCTTCTCGCTCAGTGACCATCTGCGAGTTCGCCATCGTGAATGCTCTACGTGCTGCATACCCTTCGAGTGACGCGGATGCACTCCTAGAGGTGTCTAGCGGAGGCGATGAAATTCGAAGAAAGAAGGAACTCGTACCTCCTAGCCAGACGGGGCAGATGGACAGAAGTGTGTATGCTAAAGGATTCCCTGAAGAAGCAGAGTCAAGCAACAAGGGTAAAGAGAATGGTGATTCAGGCAGAAGAGGTGGAAGAACCGATTATAATGTCTCGCAGCTGCAGAAGGAGCTGGAGAAGTTCTTCGGTAGCTTGGGATTAGGCAAAGTGAATGCTGTCAGAATGAGAAGAGACGATGGAAAGGGCTTCAAGGGATCAGTCTTTGTGGAGTTCGCTACGTTGGAGTCGGCAAAGGCTTTCTTGGAACTAGACCCCAAGCCGACATACCCTGGACAGTCCGAGCCTCTAGAGACAATGTCCAAGTAAGCCGCTATCGTGTATTCGTAATGGATCAAGCTAATATGGCGACGGCTTGTAGGAAAGAATACATTGATATGAAGGCCAAGGAGAAGGGCATCGCACCAGTGTATGCTGCCAACAAGGATGCATCTAAAGCAGACTCTTCAGCTCGAAGCGGCGGTACCAAGCGACCTTTCAATGCCTTCAAGGATTTTAGAAGCATAGGCGAAGATTCTGGTTCTCGAGGTGGACGGGGTGAGGAGTCGAACAAGAACGTCACTGTCTTCGTGGAGGGCAAGGAGATGGATGTGGATACCGAGACTGGAAACTTGAAGAACCCGGAAGAACTGCAATACTCGTCTGGAAAGGTTGCCCGCTTCGAGGGCGCAAGCACCTCAGACGAGTCAGATGCCATCACTCTCAAGGTATGTCCCTATTTCTTCGTCAAGATTAGCTCGTATAGCTGATCGTTTGCCGACTCGTAGAACAACCTGCAAAGCATACATCCTGCTGCATACGTCAACTTCGAGAAGGGGAACAGCAGCGGTATCGTTTTCTTCAAGGACCCTGTCAGCGACGAGAAGTACGAAGCCTTGCAGACTGCCAAGCTCACTCTCGGAGGATCAGACAACGTCTTGTCCTGGACCATCATTAAAGATGACGAGGAGAAGCAGTTCCACCTCGAGAGAGCGAATAAGCGTGCCTCCATCGCGCTTGCAGACCATAAGTCCGGCAGAAGTGACGACAGGGATCGAAGAGGCGGAAACAGGGATCGCAATGGGGATAGCCGTGGTGGCCGAGGCGGTCGTGGAGGACGAGGTGGGAGAGGAAGAGGCAGAGGAGGCCGCGATGATAGGGGAGGAGACAGACGGGACGACAGAGACCGTCGAGGAGGTGGTCGGGGAGGCGATAGAGACAGAAACGAGGAGAACAGCAAGAAGCGCGAGCGTGAAGAGGATACCAAGCCGGAGGCAGCGTCACCTGCAAAAGGTAACTCAATCAGTGTGCCAAAGGTCGATTCTAGCGGGCCTGCACCAGATGCGAAGCGAGTAAAGACGGAGTAAGATCGCCTTTCCCGCTCGGCTTTCTTGGATACTGTAATATCAGATTAGATGCTTAGCGTAGCGTTGTATATTCTTGAGCTGGATATCGTGCAAGCAAACTCCATCGTTCTTCTGTCTTGTGTTCTTTCGACCTAATCTACGCGTTACCCTTCTGCATATCGCGATGATGAGGGACAGCGCTACTCCTACGCCGGTATCATCGACAACGAGCAATACTGTGCGCAAGGTGCCAGACTGGCCAGGCCGTGAGCGCGCATTCTTCGATGTTTTCGTGTGTTTTCTGACGCGAACGTCGGGCAGCGCTGGTCCAGCTCGTCAAGACGGTCCTCGAAGATGTAGATTGTGAGCAGAAGACCTACGAACTCGAATAACAATCCTGA
This sequence comes from Erythrobasidium yunnanense, assembly GCA_001600175.1. Taxonomy (NCBI): domain Eukaryota; kingdom Fungi; phylum Basidiomycota; class Cystobasidiomycetes; order Erythrobasidiales; family Erythrobasidiaceae; genus Erythrobasidium; species Erythrobasidium yunnanense. The sequence goes on from BCJC01000004.1 coordinate 695,017, forward strand.
TACCCTTCCTTTGATGCCATCAAGTCGAAGAAAGCTCGACGACTCTGCTGAACCTGATAGGAAAAGGCTACAATATCACGCCGTAAGCTGATATGACGACTATACACAACTTCTATACTTCCATTAACTCACGCGAGTTGTCAAGAGCCTACATTCTTCAGCTTCTGGCAATCGTCCTCGAGCCTGAAGCCTGTGGATATGGCAAGAAAGCAGTACAAGATGACCTTAAGCAAGCAGAACCAAGGATCGCAATGCATATACTGCGCGTCGTGCTATCTAGCAATGGCCCGCTGCCTATCCTATCTGCCTTACCGAGAATCGAGAAAGTGCGCGTGACGGAAGCAGCTCCTCAAGGCAGGACCTACACAATAGATGAAGACGATGAAGATGCATCGCTTCTGCAGAGAGCAGGTTCGCGACTGGCGGAAAGCCCCGATGTCTGGGACTTGCTACATGGCGGAAGCTTGAAATCTTCTAGATTGCGCTCGCAGGAGGAGCCATTGTCGCATCAAGTTTGGCTAGTATTGGAGTATCTTGTCAAGGTGTGGCAGGCTGAAAGTCTCCTACATCCGCCAATCGGTATGTCAAGCATGCTAAGTCAATCGAGGCGACAGCTGCTAAGCACTTCTACTTAGCGAAAGCCCGATGGTCTCCGTCCCTCCTGACTCAGATTGCTCATCCTGTGTTTGGGCCGGCTAGCGATGTCAGGCGCATACTCGACATCGTGCTGGAACCGTTCAGTTCTGCTCAGGCAGACGATATCGAGGTCTTGCAGCGATGTGAGGTGGCTATGGACCTTTGTAACCTGGTATGTTATACCTTTCGCTCTCCCGAGCTTTTTCTGACATTGTATAATGCAGCTCGCAGATTTGGCAATTGCAGGCAAGCTAGACTTGCTGAGCTTGGTGACTCAGCTAGCCGAAAGGCTCAAGGAAGCCAGACTACAGACCTTCAAGGAGTTCTTAACCGTAAGTCGCTCACATAATGATGCCTTAACCAGGGCTGACTCTGAAATGCAGGTTTTGCTGAACGACCGGCCCGGCATCAAGATTCGTGTCCTTGCCAAGTACCTCGAGAATTATTCGGCTCCCTATCCACCACCAGTCACGATCAACAACCTCGAAGACGTGCCGACCGACGATGATATCATCTTCGTTTCCTCATCGCAGGGCGGGCCGCCAACAACGCCAGTCCGGAAGCCACTGTCCCAGCAGAGTAACTTCAGCAAATCTTCGACCGCTTCCAGTCGTCCTCAACCTATTCCTTCCGCCGAAAAGCATAAGCATAAGAGCAGCAAATCATCGAGCTCTTCTGCGTCGCAATCGGATCCTCTCACGCTCAGTCCACGCAAAGCTGTCTCAAGATACCTCTCTCGCATTCCTCGCGAGATAGCAGCAGCGGAAAGCGGAGATGATCGCCCAAAGAAGCGGATACCGTCAAGAGCAGTGACAGATGATGCCGCAGCCGGGCCAAAACCTTCAGCTATGAATGCAGAAATCAAGTTCTCACATGTCAAGTTGGAGATGCTTGGTATTTATGCACAAGCAGCAGAGGCGAATGGGCAGACCGAGAAATGGAAATCGATCTTGGAGAGCGGCAAGGTGATGGCTGCACTCAGAGCTGGAAGAACACAACTTATAGGGGCATATGCAAAGCCAAGTCAGATAGTCGAGCTTGAAGCGTTGGAAGACCTGAGAATACGCTATCTCATCTAGTCGGCTAAGGACGGTATGTCTTTCGAGATCGAGAGATCGCTATCTGGATACAGGGTAGTAAGAGGTTCAGATCTATATGAGCCGCAGAAGGGCTTGGCTTCCTCCTCTATACAACGGTTCCATGAGCGTAAGATGGAGGCTTGTGTGGAAGATCGTCAATCTCCTCTACATCGGTCTTGATAGTCACTACACCCTTTCCAGATCTGCTTCTATGGATGTTAGAAGCCGGCAAAGGGCTCGCAGCTCGTCTCTCTACCGTCTCAGACAGCGATGGCCTGGAAACAGCTGCATGTGGAGACATGTAGAATCCCAGATCTGCAGCACCTCCAGCGGTATTATAGTTTCCAAGACCAAGAGAACTCTTCGACATAGCAGCGGGAGCAGGGAAGCCGATGTTCATCGGGGCAGGATAGGAGATATGAGGGTCTACGCCCTTGCCTTTCTTCTGCTTCGACGAGGAATTGGTCGGAAGGATATCGCGCTTGCTCTTATCGGTGACGAAGACGGACCGTGTCTCTCGAGCTGAGCTGCCAGCAATTACGCCGAGCAGTACATTCAAGAAACCCATGATGAACAAGATCCAAGCAGAAGTCATGGCGAAGTTTGCAACGCTGTGTAAGGTCAAGTTAGCACTCGTCGGCTTAGATGGACCTCGACGAACTTACTCGGCACTCAAGACGCTGGTTGCGATCCACATCATAGCGGCACCCAGAAAGCCAAGCGATGCATCTTCTGACAGAGGAGGAAAGTTGCGAAGGTAGAAGTTGTAGATAGCAGGGATAGGGAGTGATATCTCGGACACAAGCAAGAAGAAGAGAACGAGGACTGTCAAGCGCACGAAATCAGCTTCACCCTCCGGCCCATTCTCTTCTAAAGCATGACTGACCATTCAAGAAACGAAAGAAAGTCGAGAAGAAGATTCCTCCTGCATGATCTGGAACCGTGGTATTCATAACGTAGCCGCACAGATCTGGTCGAAGGACGGTGCTGTTGGTCAAGGCGGCCGAAGCTTCTTCATCATGGCGCAACTTGACATCGGCTGCATAGCCCTGAATGTTCCTGATGTTATCAACTAATGATCAGCACACAACCACATCCGGCTTCTGCTGCTATCTTCCTCACCTGACCATCTCCCAGATCTCCGCGCTGATAACAAGAAGCATGGCGACTATGCCGACGATACGAATGATGGTGATGAGAACGAAACGAATCACTTTCGGGACGAAGCTGTCGATGCACGTCAGCAACGTCTACGCTGAAGAACTTCGATAGACATACAAAGCTTTGAGGCTGAACATATTGATAGAATGGGCGACCTGCGCGGGTGATTATGTGTTGGAAACGATGATGCTTTGCAGTACTGATGCGAGTGCTGAGCGATGGGAGGGCTAACGATCAACGTAGCCTGGAATTGGGTATGAAAACGATTGAGGAAAAAGTATTTGAAGAAGGAAGAACGAGAAAAAGCAAGAGAACAATCTATCTCGACGCCATGGCGTAAGGCGTACAGTACTTTGGACACAGTGCTTTTCACAGTCGGCGTCAAAAGTGGCGTTGACAAAGCGCACAGACCGCCTTTTTGATGGCTCTCAAAGAGGCCGATGTTTGAAAGGCCTCTTCAAGCGCCTCTCCTCGACGGTCTGTACGTCATGTCGGTGCTGAAAGCAGATGCCCCAGCTTACGAGCTCCATTCGCTGTCAGTGGTCAGCGCTTCAATCAGCTTATCGATATTGGGACGAAGTTATGGGTATTACTAGGTGTTGGGATTGACTATGTACGATTTGCAGCTATTTACTACGCTCGACTCTTCCCATATTGCGGATTTACTGGACATGCTGCACGCTAACAACAGGCTTCTCTTTCTCGAAAGCCGTAGGCGCCGAAGCACCAATCGCATCATAGTCAATGACTTCTCCTCTCTGAGCTCCATATCTAGCCAGCGCAAGCAGCCCATCGATATCTTTCGGCCCAGTGTAATGCTTCTTCCCTTGCAGCTGCCACGTCAAGCCGCAAATACCCAAGATGAGGAAGATGACGCAGACGACGTAGTTCATGCTGAGAGCGGTAACGGGAATGAAGGGCGGGAAGAGGAAGAAGACAGAAGTGAAGATCACGAAGAGCACGGCCAAAGTATTGATTAGGTAGCCAAACTTTCCAAGTCGGAAGCGGCGCTGAGGATAGCCTGGTACATCGAGAATATCTCTTCCTCGCCAAATGAGAATACCGACTGTACGGAGGAGAGTCAGCTGACGCCGAAAACTGGTTTTAGCGCTATAGAGACTTACTGGGAATGCCATACGAGATGTTCAAGAAGACAACAGAAGAACTGAGAATGGCATTAAGGGCAGATGTACTTCCGATGTAGATAGCTCCAAAAGCGATGGGAATCGCGCTCGCTACGATAATCGAGACGAGCGGGACATCTAGGCCTCTTGCTACTTTCGATAGGGGTTTCGAGAAGGGTAGACCGTTATCTCTTGCGAAAGACCACGTTACGCGGGAAGCTGCTGTCACAGCGCCCGTGCATGCGAAGAACTGGCAGCCGATGCAGAGCACCTGTAAGCATGTTGCGCCTGCTCGATTCGAGGTTGCTTGGTAGTACGCCTCGAGGAGAGCACCGTTGGGCGAAGTAAGGAGAGCGTTATAGTCGGAAAGGGAGAAGAGGAGGGCAGTAAGGTATGAGAAGCCAGAGAATGCACCAATACCGATGGCCATGACCATTGCGATTGGGCAGTTCCATTCAGGGTGAGGTACCTCCTCTGCCAAATGCATGACACTATCGAAAGCCGTCAAGGCGAAAGCTGATTGCAGTAGGCCCAGAATCCAGGAGACACCGGTAGGCCAGCCAGTCTCGCTGATTGTCGTCCTGAAGACGAATTCTGCTGGCTGATAGTGATCTTTGCCGGTCACTACCACTGTAATGATAGTCATAACCATTCCCGTCAGGGACCAGAAGAGGGCTGTCGTATTTAAGGCTGGAAGAGCTCGGACTCCGAAAGTGTTTATTAATGCGGCCATCACGACCCATGCTGCGTACACTACGTAGATTAACCATCTGTTGACGGTAAATTCCGGATGCCAGAGTGCCACAAGACCGGTAATGAGTTGTCCAGCTAGGGAGCCGTTGGTGCCTACAGTCATTCAGTCAGTGTCATCCGTGAGCATCGTATGCGCTTGTCTCGAACTGGACATACCAACTAAAGCCCACCATCCTGATTGGAACATGCGAGATCAGCTGGGCTCTTGATTGAGGGATAGGCTCGCTTACCTGCACACGTGAACCATCCATCAATCCAAGCTGCCAAAGGTGCCCATTTTGGTGTAGAAAGCAGGGCAGAGAAGTGGTCTAAAAATACGTGGGGTAAGAGCGATAAGATGGTCAGTTTTCCCGGACGGAAGACAGCTCGTACAGGACGAAGGGAGCCTACATTGCCCTCCAACAGTAGGGTATACTGCACACATCTCTCCCAGAGATGCAGCCATGCAGAAAGTCAGGAATCCCGATACGAACATGCCTGGAAAGCCCGCTGAAGTCAGAGTTTCTGGGCAATGAACATGTGGAGAGAGTATAGCATACCATAGAGGGCAGCTGTAGGTCCTCCAGAAGGAATGACGAGTGATAAGGAAGCTGCAGCAGCCTGATTACCCGAAGCGGACAATGTCAGTTTGGATTGCCTCGACTTCGCTGGAAGACAGACGGACCGTCCATGTATTCAAGATGGCGAATGCAAGACCTGTATGTATAATGCGCAGTCAGTTTCATCTGCCTCTCTCGATAGTCCGGGCCATCCGGGTAAAGGCTTTGACCCACCTAGCAGTGACAGGAGGGAGAATCCTCTATTGAGCTGCTGCTCTGTCGCTCCATGCTTGACGCCGTTCATCGTCGTTTATCGGATGGGTTATCGCAGAGGAAAGAGAAGAGCAGAAAGTCCAGAGCTGTCAACCGCTTCCCCAATTTAGACGGGCACTGAGTGCTCCCGGAGAGCGGGGCCCGTTGCGGCTCGATCACCCACGTGATCTATCCTATCCAGGCACAAACTCATCCTCTCTTTCTTTATCATTTCATGTTTCCATGGGATTCGCTTCTTGCCTTCCTTCCAATCACTTGACAAATAGAGAGATGAACTACACGGGAGGCAAGAGAAATACTATCATCGGGACAGCAAGGAGAACTCAGTATGGGAAGCAGACTGCAGAGAGGGAAGAGAGAGGAAAGAGAGCAGAGATGGAGATGAAGAGGGCAGTAGCCAGAGCAAGAGCAGCTGCTGGAGCCAGCTTACAGGGAGAATGGACGCACGGTCCTGCCAGAATCAAGCCGCCTTCGACATCCTCAAACGCAACATCGTCCAAAAGATATGCGACATGCTCATCGAAGATTGGTGCTTCAGCATTCAGAAGTGAGGGTTTATGGACGGCGCGCTCACTGATAATATGAGCGTTCACTTGCTAACAACTCGTAACCCAGACGCGACAAGCAAGAATGGCCTCGACGAACGTAAACGGATGCTTCTCCAGTCCGATAACTGGAACATCATCAAGCCCCAAGCTCCATCTCATCATACATCGTCTTCGTCTGCACAGGCCCCTTCAAATCGCAGACAGAATCAAGCAGTCAGCATCAAGCACGATATCCGCAAGTATGATTGTATACAGACCTACTCGTATGCACAAAGCAATCTCTTCCTCCCTTCATCATCCTACGCACGTACACAAGCAGCAGATAGCAGCACGAGCCTGCCAGACAGTCCGATGATCCAGGACAAAGACGACGAAGACATCACAGCTTATTCCTCTTCGGATGACGAGGATGCTGATACTACGCATGCTGGAAACTCGAGTACTGCACTACACAACCTTTCTACACAAGCTCAGATCGATGACGACGAGATTCTGTCGGACGATAGTGATATCGACCTCTCTTTCCTGGACGCTAAATCTGCTCGTGCCTCATCATCATCTAAGCCAAGCTCCACCTCATCAAACAGTACACAACACGCCTCGAAACCCTCGTCACATACAAAAACTTGTAATCCCGAACTTCAGTTCCTTCCTTCACCTTACAAATACTACAAACATATATCTGAGCTACAAATGTCGCCTGTCAAGCTGGCATACCGCCATCCTTGTCTCACTTCGGATGCAAATGTGCCTTTCTGTTACAGCAGAGAGACTGGGTTAGCGTGACGCATGGAAGGAATCGAGTAAAGGCTTCGAGCAAAGGAACAGTATAATGGTCAATTATTGGGAAAAGTGAAGCGATACTTTGGTGGCCTATTCTATCGTCTACAAACGAGTGCAACCTTCAGTATCCAAAAACACCGCCTGTAGCTAATATCTATATCTCTGAGTGCAACGAACGTCACAAATACGCGTCTTTGGTACAGCGGGCTTAGCGGAGGTACCTTGGAAATTCACGTGCTGTAAATACGTTTTGACGAAAATGACGCTTTTCAGATGAAATCCCTTCTCCTGAAGGCTCTTCTTTGTCTGACTACTTCTTTCACTAGCTACCTTTCCTTCTGTTCCCTTCCATTGCAGGCAGATATCTTGCGGCTCTCGCCCTCTTTATGGCTTCTCTCCAGTGCGAAGTCGCGCTCTGCCGGTTGTCGGCGAGACAATCCAAGAAGTGCACTGGCTTTCCTGGCAGACTTCAACCCCTTGCGGGGCCTTCGTCAAGAAATGGTAGAGCAAGACTCTTCAGCAATTCTCCCATCTCTGCGAAAGAAAGACTTATAATATGTGGATCTGGATGGGGAGGTTACAGGGTGCTACAGAGCATAGACAAGAAGCGCTACGACGTGACTGTAATTTCGCCCAATGCCTACTTCAATTTCACTCCTCTTCTCGCCTCTACGGCTGTTGGGACGTTGGAGTTCAGATGCGCGACAGAGCCTGTTAGACGTTATGGACGACAGATAAACTACCATCAAGCATGGGCGGACAACATCGACATCAAGAAGAAGCAGATCCTGTGCACTCCCTCCACTCGACCTCTTCCCGCTGCTCTACCTTCTGGAAATCAAGAGAATACAGATGGGAAAGACAACTTTGTAGTGCCGTATGATAAGCTCGTCATAGCTGTAGGAGCATATTCACAGACTTTTGGGACGGAAGGAGTGAAAGAGCATGGGACGTTCTTGAAGGACGTCAGTGACGCAAGGCGGATAAGAATGAGGGTGCTGGAGTGCTTTGAGCAAGCTTCGCAACCGACACTTACGGACGTACAAAGGAGAGGCCTGCTCCATTTCGCCTGTGTTGGCGGAGGTCCGACTTCTATCGAATTTGCGGCCGAGTTGCACGGTAAGTATAGACTGCAGATTCAGTCGAGCAGAGCTCACATGAGCGTATCTGCTAGACTTGATCACGTCCGACATCCCTCGAGCGTACCCTGGGCTAGATAAGCTAGCATCCATCACTGTATATGAAGGTAAGGCTGATCCCGAGACATTTAATCACAATAGTCAGTACTGACAGCTGCTCTTACAGTCTCAGACAAGATCCTCGGAAGCTTTGACTCACAACTACAGAATTACGCGTCTGAGCGGTTCCGAAGAGAAGGCATAACCATCAAGCCGCAGCATCACGTCGAGAGAGTGGAAGCGGTAGGTATTCCTTCGCTCTGCATGCAAGGGATGAAGATCCTGACACAGTCTCTTGAAGGGTAAACTATTCATCAAGGAAGAAGGAGAAGGTGAGTTGTGGCATCCTTGTTCAGACCATAGCTTACGTCCATGACTAGTTCCTTTCGGATTGCTTGTGTGGAGGTGAGCCGGACATGCTGATAATCTGGTCCCATCGCTAATTGTGCAATGCAGTACCGGACTAGCGCTCAACCCTCTCGTCGAAGCTTTGGAAGGGGTCGAGAAGACGAAGAAAGCTCTTCTAACGGACGGCAAGCTGCATCTCTTAGACGCATCGGGCAAGCCACTACCAGATGTCTGGGCCATTGGTGACTGTGCGACCGTGAAAGATGTCGATCCTCTTCCAGCTACCGCCCAAGTAGCCAACCAGAAAGCAGCCTACACGACGAAGACCCTGAATGCGATAGCGAAAGGAAGAGCTGCCCCGGAAGACGCATTCGCATTCAATAATAGAGGATCTTTGGCTTATATCGGAAACTGGAAGGCGCTGTATTCGAAGGGCGAAGGAGAAAACATGTCGGGAGCAGCTGCATTTGTCCTCTGGCGAAGCGCATACTTCGCGACGACCTTGAGCATCCGTAACAAGTGGGTTAATGAGATCGAAGACTGGTTTCCCGCTGATGTCTTCATTCTCGCAGAATTCTTGTCCCCTTCTACTGGTGCTTGAACTGGCTTTTCGGAAGAGACGTTACCCGATTCTAAAGCAAGTAGATAAGCAAAGTATGCATTCCGTAGGTAGTCATCGTCACCCCACTCAGTCGTTAAGCAGTGCTGTGTAGTTTTCACTTGCAAATATAGACATGGTCTCGTCATGAGCATTCAATCCCGCTAGTCTGACCAGGCTGATTCAGACCTTCGTCAGGCTGCTTCAGGCGCTTGCTCAGCTGATAGCCCACAGCGTAGGCATTGTCAGGCCAGCCTGCAATTGATTGGACCAAGCTTTGCCGGACGCGACTTTTCCTACTTTGACAGGACATCCGACCTTCGGCCTGCGATCGTATACGCTGCAATGTGTACTGTGTAGCTTTCCGTAGCTGTGGCTAGTGACGGCCGCCCGAAAAGAGGGGTCTATCTTCTCGCAAAAGAGTTCGCTTGAAGCAGAGCTGTGATCTTTCAGCTTATCCGATACCTATCAGAAAAATGAATCTCCTTGGTCCGCCTGAAGAAGTCCTTAGGCTGTCGAACATCCGTGCCAACCTCATCCGGCTTGAAGAGACTATCATATTCAGTATGGCGGCCTTCAACGTCGCTGTCAGAGAAGAGATTGTTGAGATTGTTTCGCGCCTTCAGCCCTCATCGAACGAGCTCAGTATGCGCGCAATCCAAGGCTGTACGTCGCGGGAGGTGTCGATGAACTGGTGCAAGCCGGCCATTCTGGAAGCTGGCTCGAATGGTTTTTGAAGGAGACAGAGTCCATGCACGGTGAGCTAGATATCAGACAGGGATATAGGGAGGTGCTAATGTCCGCTTTCTGCAGCCAAAGTCAGACGCTTCGAAAGGTGCTTTCTGTGTCGATGCCTAACGAAGATCTGCTTACCTGACTGTCTTTCGTATCTAGTCCAGAAGAGCATCCCTTTACACCGCGAGACCAGCTTCCCAAACCTATTCTTCCACCTCTTAACTATCCTCGCCTTCTTCATCCCAATAATGTCAACGTGAACAAGCAGATCTTAGACTTTTACGCAAACAAGATCATCCCTGCCATTACACGAAGAGCGACAGCATCAGTGGGGTCCGATAAAGAAGACGATGATGGAAACTACGGAAGCGCTTGTACAAGGGACATATCGGCGCTTGAAGCTATAAGCAGGCGTATACATTGCGGTAAGCGCGTCACGTCCAGATGGAAGTGCTATATATGCTGAAGTGCATGCGTCCGCAAGGCATGTTCGTTGCAGAATCGAAGTTCCGATCAGCTCCAGCGGACTTCATACCGCATATCCAGAATCCAAACGAAGACGCTCTAGCTGGCCTGATCACAAAGCCAGCAGTAGAAGCTGCTCTTCTGGTGCGCCTTGCCAAGAAGGCAGAGTTCTATGGTCGCGAATTGGATGGAGATGGCAATCCCGTACCAGCAGATAAAGAGCACCTCAAGATTGATGTGGACGAAGTAGTCAGTTTGTACAGGGATTACATCATTCCTTTGACGAAGGACGTGGAGGTGAGTTGTTCTTCTGGAAGACTTGCATTGGGTTATAAAGCGGCTGACATACAACATCATTGATTAGGTGCAATACTTGCTAACGAGGCTAGATGGTCTTTCGGAGCAAGAAATTACAAGACTGAAGTCGAGGTGAGGATGAAATGTCCGAAGCTGGGTGTATAATCTGAGCAAATAGCAAAACGGCTTTCGCGGGCTTAGATGGCTATGTGTGCTTGAGGATCCAGTCTGTGACATCCTGGATGATCTTCTCCTTCATCTCACCGGGCTGATGGTTGCCGTATTAGCTGAGCTGAACATGATATTTTGCAGGACACTTACCTCATTATGCAGCTCGTGGAAATACCCAGGATACGAAACAAAGCTTTTGTCCTTGGCTTGCACCTTCTCTACGAACGCTTCAGATGCATCGTGATATGTAATCTATGATGATCGTCAGCAAACATCAGATGGACAGGTCACAGACTGACCTTATCCTCCGTTCCGTGGTACACCAGCAGCGGTGTCGAAGCTGGGTACTTTTCATACCCATGCTTGAGTAATGAGCTTCCGGTGCTGAACATATCTGACAGTCTGGTAATGATATTCAGCTTTAATTTTTAGCATCTCGATGTTCACGCACTGCTTGTAGGTCGTGATAGGTGAACATAGAGGATCCACGAGATAAGCTTGATTCAAAGCGTCATCGTGCGACAGATCTGTTCCTGCAATCTTGATCTTCATCTGCAAGCTTGGTAATAGCCAGCCGAGAGCTCCTCCAGCTGCCAGCGTTAAGCCTCCCACTCTATTTTTAGGCGGCTGCTGGATCATGGGTGCTGAGGCGATGATACCGGAGAGCTTTGACAGAGTTGGCCGAGATGGGTGACCTTTGCAGGCATATGAAAGTACGATCCCTCCGCCCTGATCTTCTAGTTTAGTTTGATCGAATAGGCAAGATACATAGTATACGCACCATCGAGTGACCATACAGGAAGATTGGACTTCCTGCGAACTTTTGCTCTTCTTGTGCGAGGAAGAACTCGACATCTCGCAATTGCTTGTCGATGGTTGTGATTCCGAAAGACTTGTCTTTTGCGCCCGTCTGGCCCCATCCACGCTGATCGAATGCGAACACAGATACTCCCCCCTCTGCGAACTGCGAGAAAAAGTAGTTGTAACGTTCGACCTGTGATGACAAATATCGGTTAGGCCGGCGTTCATCAAACGCTCGAGGAAGACTCGACGGACATGTTCAATGATGCTGTATACATGTAAACAGAATCAGTAAGATGAGTCCGAAAGCGCTGTGACGAAGTTTGCTGACCCATGTACGAAAACCAGATGTGCTTTCGGCTGTTTGGCAGTCCAGCTGGCAAGACTGAAGTATTAGCGTGTGGTGTTAGCTCATACGGCGAGATTGAGCATGCCGTTTTGTATAGAAGCTGATGTTGTCTGGTCCTTGAAGCCATTCGCTTGACGAGCTTGACGTCGATGTTGTCATGTTCGCAAAGGACAAAGGACGGCTTCTTCTGCTAGTCCTCGCTGTTTGTGATGTACAGACGCCAGGTATACGAGCTGCTCTGCTGCGAAACACTCTGAAAAAGGAAAAGTCTTGAAATCTGGTCCAGCCAGTCGCCGAAGAAACGAGGAACGAGTTCTACTTCAACCAACTCCCACTAGCAGCTTGGATCGACTGTCTCTATCGTATAACATTATGGCTGCTGCTCCAGCCGGTGCTGCGACCAAGCCTGGCAACAAGACGCGTGCATCGACTATGCCCGCCAAAACACCTCTGCGAAGAATCTCAAGAGCGTCGCTGGGCGCGCTTTCAGCGTCGAGAAATCGCGAAGAAGAGAGCAGTCCATTAGAACATCTGAACGGGCCATTCGCAGAGCTTGCAGAAGCTATGGAAGACCTCGCTGTCAACTTTGAAGCGCTCGCTGCGATCAACGATGATCTAAATAGCTTCAATCATGGCTTTGGAGCATTCTTGTATGGTCTGAGAATGAATGCGTACGCTTCAGAGTTTCCTCAGGTGCGAAGCTTTCACCGTTCATTTCGCAAGAGCAAGCTGATTCTAAGGCGTGATCATAGGCACCAGACATGGTCAACTTCGAGCATGCAAACACGAGAGCTATCCGAGAAGCAGAGCAGAGGGAGCTAGAACTGCAGCTAGCAGAGGAAGAAGCATCCCGGCAACAAGGGCCATCTTCGCCGACCCCCTCGACAAGCGCACATAATCGAAACGACTTGACATTCATGACCACTAGCCCCGGATTTGACGACGGCGCGCCAAAAGTACGAGGAGGACCTACTGCTCGCGGCGGTAAACAGCCTGGAGGAGTGCGTGCGCCAGGGACGAAGACCGTTGCACAGAAGAAGAAGGAAGCTCTCGTCAAGTTTGCGCAGCCTATAATCGGAACTTTGCCTATCCAGTTCAGAGAACAGCAGGTAAGCGGGATCGCGAGGGGGTCGACATGGATCCGAAGCTGACCCTTCCTCTAAACAGCCACAACGGACAGATGCGGAGACAGTTATTGGCACGCTGCGGCAGAACTCAGACGGCTTGTAAGTATCGCTTGATCAACTCCTGTATTTTTGTCCATAAGCTGACGTGATTGCTATTGTGCTTGACAGACGCGGTGAGCCAGGATTTGCAGTGAAGAGATCGTCTCGATCAGTACCTGTCTTGCTAATGTCGTTTACTTGGAATATAGTCGCCGAGTTGGTCAAGATACATCCGCTCATCCCTCAACATCGCATCAACGATGTCTTGCAGGCTCTTGTGAGTGGCTAGGCAGATCATCCTCAGGCTTCTAGCTGATGATCGACGTGTTCAGGTCCGAGCGAAGCATGGTATCAAAGTTACATCGAAGTCTGGCCTGGTGTATCGATTGGATCCCCTCAAGTACCCAGCACAGTAGCACAATTGATTCAAGTCATCCAGATCATGAAGTGCAGTTTGAATTGTTGTTGTTGTCAATCCACCAATCCTGGAGGAGCCATCATGTGAAGCATGACCACCGAAAGATACTCGAGCAAGAGAGCCCGCAAGTCTAACATCATCAAGCACTACCCCCGCTCTTCCTAGCATTACACTGCACCATCTGACAATATTCATACTCTCTTCAAAGACAAGCCGGAGCTTTCTGCCTTTGCAGCCTTCCGCTCTTCAGCAGCTTTGGCCGTCCAGCCCTGAACACTGTATCAGCCAGACTCCCACTTCTGCCGCATGGCCAACTCACATCCATTGTAACATAATTGTTCTTCTTCCGCCTCGATCTTTCGTGCGCCGGTTTGAGCAAGTCCGCATCTGATACAGCCAAGCCTGATATACTTAGATACGCAGTGACTTTCCCAGCATGTCCGCCATAGGAGTCAAGGCCGATGATCTCCATATGATCAGAGCGGATTAGCTCATGCTCGTCGAATTTGTACTTCTCTAGGTTCTTCCGATAGGAGTTCGCAAGATGCGTGCCCACGAGCGCGAGGGCGTGTTCTTTGGTGTAGTACCACTATGAAAGCATCATACTTCGTCAGATGGGTAATACTCAACAGATCTGTCGGTACTCACGGCAATCCGAAGGTAGCCGACATCCTCCTGATCATCATCCTCTGCTTTCCAGACGCAGCAGTCTACAATCTCTCCGCACCACCACTGACTCGTGTCGAGCTCTTCTATCGATACATCCTCGCTTGCCTCGTCAAGAGCGCTTGGATCAGGCAGGATCCAGATACTCTGGCCGCGCTTCAGCTTGATGTCGATTTCTTTCTTGCCTCTTGTGACTGATGCTGTTGAGCATTGCAAGCTGGTCAGTCATGTAGAAAGGATAGACAGCTGCCAGCGGGCAGAGATGCCTCACTTGTAATGCTTTTACTGTCGCATCCAGCACAATATCAGCCTATATTCAAATGAAATAGAAGATGATTGTACATACTGGTATGAAAGCCGGCTCCCGAGATCTTCTGGCCTCAGCTGTAAGTCATTGGTCTTCCATTTGTACTGAAGAGGCATACAATCGCATCAGGATCGGTTGTACATCGACTCATGACCTGCTCACCGTTCCACTAGCCGAGCTGCTCGTAGCCCTTTGCGTTTTCAGGACGACAGACTCATCGGCATCCGGGCGCTTGCGCTTCTTCGACTTCGCAGGGACAGGAGCAGTATCTTCATTATAGGCGGATGCAGCTTCTTCAGCAATATCTGCACCGGCAGCATCAGTGTTTCTGCAGAGATTGGCCATAGGGCAGCGCCTGACTCGCCTTCATCAGTCGCGGTCGCACGCTGTTTCCCTTTGTTCCTACGCAGCAGACTTGGGTCTATGGTACTTCTGACCTCTATCACTTCATCTTGCGACTCTGTCACAGCTGTCGAGGTCTTGTTTACAGAGGGGCCTTTTCTTGCACGTGCAGGAGCTTTACGAGCCATGGAGCAGGAGAGAGGAGCAGTGGATCAGAGAAGGGTCAGAGTAGGTATGGTGTATGTCTTTTGGCTTTGGTTGAGAGGCGGTCGGGTGCGTGAGGACAAGAAGTCGGAATCAGATTGACGTGTAAGCACTAAGCATGGCAGTCGATATTGTGCGCAGAGAAGCATATAATACAATAACAGGCAGATTTGATCGATATAGTCTATCTAGTGCGGCTTATAAAAGCTGGGCTATCGAGTTCTCTTGATCGTTCTCGTGGATCTTCGCGATGCCTCATGTCCTGAATCCTGAGCTTCCTCTTCCTCATCATCGTCGTCATCATTTCGTCTCTTTCTTTTCGAAGTCGTCGTAGTTGCTTTCTTCTGAGTTCTTGTAATGTTTCCTTTGCGCTTCGTGCCCCAACCCTGCGTAATCGATCTTAAAGGTTGCGGAAATGTACACGAGCTACTATTCACAGTGATTGAAACCATGTCGTTGTC
Source organism: Erythrobasidium yunnanense (assembly GCA_001600175.1). Lineage (NCBI taxonomy): Eukaryota > Fungi > Basidiomycota > Cystobasidiomycetes > Erythrobasidiales > Erythrobasidiaceae > Erythrobasidium > Erythrobasidium yunnanense. The sequence goes on from BCJC01000004.1 coordinate 710,419, forward strand.
CTTGCGTTTGGCGCGCTGTGCGATGGGTCTACAGCGGTCTTTGGCAGTCACTTTCAAGCCCTTCAAGCGAAGATATGTCTCGATCCCATCGGCTAGGCCTGCATAGGCGTCCAGTGATACGAAATCCAGGTGGTCTGACTCTATTCGTTCGTCTTCGGCGAATCGATGCGCAGTAAGCTTTTTGCGGTATTCTGGATGTAAATGCTTCTTCGCTGTCAGATCCAGTGCATCATCACCGGCATAGTACCACTGCAGTCTTCGGGCATTAGTGTAGTATTCTCACTCTTGAGCCAGGATATACGTACAGCGACTTCGAGGAATCCGAAAGGCTTCTTTCCTCCGTCATCCCAGTGACAGCAGTCCTCGATCACACCTACCCACCAATAGTGGTCATCAAGCTCTTCTATGGGCACGTCATGGGTTGCCGGCGGAAGGTCCGCTGGATTTGGCAGAATCCATATCTTCATGCCTCTCTTGAAGTATACATCGATTTTCTTCTTGTTTCGAACCAAGGGAACTGTAGATACACATTAGATTGAATGTACTTTGTCAGACTTCCAAAATCCCCTCACCACTAAACGCTTTACTGATGGTTTGCGGCTGTCAGCTGGGTTCACAGGCTTGTGGGAGCGCTACATACACGCGTTTCAGGTCTCTATCCATATGCTGTACCGATAGCTTGATCGAGTTGTCCACTTCAAATGCGTACTGGTAGACTCGAATCAATCGTGGGATTTCAGTGCTTCGACGAAGTGACACTTACGCTGCCTCCGTGCCCAGACCTCGATGTCGATTCGGACGATACTCGAAGAACGCTCTCCTCGTCCTCGCTGTCTGATGCAGTCGGAGCGCTCTCAAAGCGACGTCCTGGCTTATTACGAAGTTCTTCAGCGGTGTGAGCGCGAGATCTACGCGGTTTCCCTTCTTCGTCGTCATCCTGGAGCTCATCTTCCTCCTCTGAGCTTGCGGGCGTGGGCATGCCTACGAGTTTGCGACTGCCGCTGGATGCAGGTCTGGCAGCTGCTTTGCCTTTGTTCGCCTTTGGTGGAGGTTCATTTCGGACTAAGCTTGACTGGATCACATCATCATCGTCTTCGCTGCTGGCCGCGTCCGTAGAAACGAGTCTTGTCCGCGATGAGGTTGCCTTGGGTTTGACGGGTGGAGCTCGTGACGCTGGAACAACAAAGTCATTTCGCGCGCAAATCAGCATGCTTTCATCGTATTCATCATCGAAAAGCCTACAGCTCTGTTCACTGTCCCTTGAGACAGGCTTCAAGGCTCTCGCATCGCGGTCTGGCTGTCTGTTCCCTCCAGTAGACTTCCGAGCGCGCGCAGGATTGGCTTTCTTGGTCTTGGACGACATATTGTGAGTATTGGTAGGAAGGCAAGAGAAAGAGGAGTTGTCAGAAGACTTGAGCCTACTGCGACTTGTGCATGTTGGACAAAGGTCAAACTGTCTGACCTCAGACATGATCGCAAGCACTGAGCACATCAGATTCCTACGCGAAAGAACTACTGCGATCACTGCATCCTTGCCGGCCTACGGCTGTCTAATCGGTTTGCGAGCAGAGTTGGAAACGGGAACTATGGCTACATGGCACCGACTTGCGAGAAAGTAGCGGTACAGCACTAAAAGATAGGGTAATGAACGATGGGATTCTACTGACTTCCTGGAAAAGCGAACATAGCATTTTGATAGATAGTTCCGGGCTGACGGAGATGTGAGAGGAGAGTCGCTCTTGACATCAAGCCCGATTGATAGTATTGAATAGCATAGGGAAGATAGCAGTGGGAGGTAGGTATCGGGCGATCCGGGCGCCGCATTCATCGTCTGCTTTTCTTCTTCGGTTGTTTTGGTGCCGGAGTCTGAAGCTCATCCTCTTCTTCAGCAACAGCCCCTCGTTGGTCTCTTTCGCGCTTTCTTCTCTTCTTCGCTGGTTTGAAGCCGCGCCTTCTGTCCTCCTCTTCTTCTTCCTCCTCCTCCCCGTCGGAAGGTGGATCGGGTGCATTGATCATAGCTTCCTCGGTTGCGAAGCTTTCGAGCTTCTTAGTTCTTCGCTCAAATCCCTGGAGGCAGTCACATAATCGTCAGCTACTGCGAGATACAGCGGGCTACGCGTATTTCTGCGCAACTCACATGCATCTTCAGCACATCTTTCTTGTCACGCACTTTGCGGTCTTCCGGGGCGGACAGTCTATCCTCAGCGCTCATCTCGAGGCCAGTCAGGACTAGATGAGCATAAATATCATCTGCAAAGCCGGCAAAGCTGGCCAAGGGAACGAAGTCGTGATGGTCCGTCAAGATACGTTCGTCTTCACCAAGCTTGTACTTCTTGACTCGGTCGACCCAAGAAGCATGGATATTGACATCCTTGAGCGCGTGAAGTTCCTTGTATGTGTAAAGCCACTGGAATCGAAAAACGGAGATGAAAGCAGGAGCGCAAGGGTTAAGCTGACGGGCAAACAGAGCCTATCATTTCACTCACCACTACCTCCAGAAAGCCAATGGGAGACTTATCGACTGCATCATCGCCTGGACTGGTGTCCGGAGCCTTTGCGAGATAGCAACAATGGATGATCTCTGCGACACCCCAGTCTCGATCGGGTAGGTCCTCGATCTTGTCGCAGTTGTCAGGTATAGTTGACCTATGTTTGTCCGGGAGGACCCAAATCCTGTCGCCTCTTTTGAACGTGATAAGCTCTCCATCTCCCAAATCATCCCTCGGCTGTAGTTGAGCTGAGCACGAATGCAGTCAATGAGCGACTTGCATGTCTAGAGCAGTCTCGGTCAGCTGACGCGGTCTTACCTCGTATTGAGCTCCTAATAAAGCGCATTCAGCTTTAATCTAGCCAACCTAGAGTCTCGGTACGTTGAGGCAAACTTACTTGTACTTAATCCTCGGTACAGCGTCCTTGCCTAGCGCTTCAAGGTGATCAATCGACTCGTCGACCTCCCAATCTGGCTGTATTGGATAGTCGACGGACACTGAGCATGCTAACTCTTCTTTTCGTCTAGACTTTGATTTGCACTCACATCAATCTCATCCTCTTGCAGCTCGTCCTGCGATGCTGCAATCATCGAAGACATCAGCCTGGTTCTCCTTCGAAAGTCGACCTTCGAGATGTACCTCCGGAGTCTGACACGGCGTCAGTTGTCTTCTTGTTTGCAGCTCCTGATTTCTTGATTGTTGCTTTGAGGATATTGCCTGTTGCGAAAGTATAGCTAAGTGTCAACAAGCAGGTAAAGACGCGTTCCGAAGAGGGAGGTGGACGCGATACGGCGGAGTTATAACGACAGGAAGTGATAGAGATATAGATAAAGGAGGACTGGACGGTCTTGGAGGTACACTTCACCTTTTGAATTTCGCGTTGCGACTGCACGTCCCCTGGAAATGCGCTCAGCAGCAGTAGCGCCATTCTTGCTTGCATTGTTGGATGATTTAGGGTTGGTTTGTCTTGTAGAGCGCTTCGCTGCAGGTTTTGCAGACTTTCTAGGTGCCATGATGTCTCATGAGCTCGACGCGACAGGGAGGATGAAGCGAAAAGGAGAGTGATAGCAAGGCAAAGAGGCGTTGCGGAGATCGATGCAGCTTGAGGTGAAGCAAAGTGCCTTTCGCTAGGAAAGAAATTGTCGAAACATTGGTAGGCGTCCGACAAACCTGAAGATAGGGGTAACATTTCCTGTTTCTTGTAGCAATTGAATTCGGACACTGATATGTCACTAAGCAGATCGTATAGAGAAATACTATGGCTACATGTGCGTTGTTTCGCAAAACATCGTGTCGGAATAATCGGAAGGGCGTGCGACATAAGGTACTGACTGAACGCTTACCTATCTGTTCATCCTTCATGTGCCGAGAGCATCATGTCGACTGTGCGAAGCTAGCAAACATGTTAGGCAGCCAGGGCGCCTCGGCCTCCTGCGCAATGCCTCTTGCCAATCCTTGTCTTCTGCATTCTCACGAAGTATTATAGCCTTGTTATCTTCCCATGACGTGATCAAACGTTTGTTCTGTCTGTTCTCACAGCCCTGTGTGGAGAGGTAGGGCTCAGCCTAGAATCTGTACGCTTCGGCGAAATCACCCGGCCTACCGTGATGCGAACAGGACCGGTCCACACTTTCCTTGGCTGTGTAATGCCAAAGACCCTTTCCTTGAGAGGTCTCTCCAGTCCGGTGAGACTCAGGTACACATCGATCTTCGCGTGGCCTCCGTAAGCGGAGATGGGCAAGAGGTCACAGTGATCCGAAAGGATTCTCTCATTGTCCTTGAGTCCATATTCCTTCACCTTATTGATGCAGCTAGCTTTGAGGGCAGTATCTTGCAATTCCAGGAGATTCTCGTACGAGTACAGCCACTAATAGTATGAACGGACACCGCCTATCAGACTTTGTGACGTGGAATGTGCAGTCTCTAGACGTATGCTCACCTCCACCTGCAGAAACCTGAAAGGTATATCCGCTTCTTGTTCAAGTAGGCAGCAGTCCTTGATTTGGCCAGCATACCAGTATCTCTTTGGGAGGTCTTCGAATGTAGTATAAACCTCGGGGAGCTTCGTGGGAGGAATCCAGATTCTGTCACCTATCAGGAATTTGACCGCCTTAGGCTTGTCTGTGGCCGGATCAGGCGAGAGACGAGCTGTTCGGACAGACGGATATGTCAGTCGTCTGAAGCCAGCGTACAGACCAATAAGGACTAACTGCGGCACCATTTTCTGGCAAGGTGGATCCAACATCAGCTTGTTCCGGCCTTGTCATTGCTGCGAGGTGGAGGAACTCACCTGTACTTGATCTTGTATAGAACCTCAGGGCCTTCACGCTTCAGAGCTGCTTCGATGTCTCTTATCGGGCCTTTCGAACCGGCTGCAACAGCAAGTCAGTGATCGGAAATGAGAGGTATGAGCCATGTATCAGCGGAGGAGAATGACATAAGACGGCGACGGTATGTAAGACGCAGGTGTATGGACTGAACGGCGGCCTACCTGCTGAACTTCGTAGAGGATGGGCAGCCGAAGACAACGGATCAGCAGGCAACGGACGACTTCTAAGATCTTGACCTTTGCGACGCGTTGCAGCAGCATTTGCTCGCTTGCTGACAGACTTGCTCGGAGCCATTTTGCCAACTGATCGAGACAGAACCCGAATTCTGCTGCTGAAAGGCGTCCGCTGTGAGTAGTGAGAAGGTGGAGAAGCTCAAGCTGCGTCAGATGGCGTAGTTGCTTGTACTAGGGAAGGTCGCTTTGACATATCGGTGTCCGACAGACCCGAAGATAGGGGCAAGATTGGCAAGAGAGGCAGGGTACAAAGCATTATAGGAAGCTCTGATACACCTTGAAAGTCTGATGTAGCCATGGTTCATCACGCGTACCACACGATCTAACAATGAGAGTGAGAACCGGACTCAAGCGGAATAAAGGATGACCTCTTCGGGTAGCATTACTATGGCAATTGTGTCCTTCATCTCACTTCAGTACGGCGGGAGCAGACCTTCAGGGAAACTTTCAAGGAAGATGGGGAAAGGCGCATGAGGGGCACCAGACAGCATGTCTGAACGGGCGCCCCTCTGCAGCACGTAAGCGCGTTCACACGGTACTCGTCTTCGCCTTCTTACTTGACCTGGTTACCGGTCTTCCTTCAGCAGCCTCATCACGGTCCCGATTGGGATTGTACCTTCCCCTCTTTTTGTTCTTCTTGCGGGTTTCAGCCGTTCTCTTCTTCTCGGCACTCTTGCTGACCCTATCCATGCTCTGTGCTTTCATTCGTGTAAAGGCTACTTTTTCAGCTTGTTCGGACCAGGAAGATTCTATTCCTCGATCTCTCTTGCTGAAGCCCTGACCGAGACGCAGAAGATGGTTATCAGCGAAGCATGATCTATCAGCAATGAGAAATATGTACTTACGTCCACCCATACATAATGCGTTACGCCGCGTTTCCGTCGATCTCTAACGTCTGAGAGTCTATCTGCTGCACTCATAGCCAGTCCATGAATCTGCAGATGAGCGAATATCCCATTTGCAGGCCCAGCTAGGCTAGAGAGAGAAACAAAGTCCCGATGGTCCGTCAAGATTCGTTCGTTCTCCTTGAGCTCGTACTTCTTGATCTTGTCAATCCAGGAGCGGTGTAGATTGACCGATTCCAGCAACAGAGCTTCTTCATATGTATATAGCCACTAAAGTTCACATGGCATGAGCGCGGCTGCAATGCATCGCATACAATGTCAGGGGTCACGCACCACTACCTCCAGAAACCGCATAGAAGATCCAGACTCGATCGCCGGGTCTTCGATCTGGCAGCAGTTGATGATCTCTCCAACACTCCAGTACTTGTCAGGCAAGTCTTGAGGGCTCTCACAGTCCGAGGGAATTGCGAGACTCTGTTTGTCGGGAAGAATCCAGACTCTATCGCCTACGGAGAGCTGGAAATTGACTACCTTTCCCGGATCTTCTGCATTGCGTGGGACAAGTGAGACTGTGAGAGAGTTTCGTTATGTGAGCTCTTCTGCGCACTTCTGTCGTCCCAACGCGTGACATACCCTGTAACGTTTTGCTGAATCGAACGCTAAGGCTTAGCTCACTTCGCTGCATACGATTCAGCAAGTCAAAAAGCTTACTTGTACTGGATCTTCTCAAGAATATCCTTGCCTCCGGTCTGCAGCTCCTCCATTATTGAATCGAGCTCCCAGTCCGGCTGAGTTAAGTGGAAATATGCAGTCAGCTGGCAACAAAGATTGTCAGGTGCAAGCAGGAAATGCTCACGCCGTCATCATCTGAGGATTCTCTACCGACAGAGACGTCCTCGCTATCGAGTGATGCGGACTGCGTATCCTTTTCGCGCTTGGGCGCAGTAGCTTTCGTGCCGTCTATGGAAGTATGCTCTGCCGGCTTTCTGTTATCATTGGCGATATCGGCTGCATAGTCAGAAAATTAAATGCAGATTAGCGGTTCTGCCGGACGGGAATTGCAAGCCAGGAAGTCGTGAATGAAGTTCGCCGAGAGTGCAAGAGGTTGAAAGACTGGAGGTCGGGAGCGAGTGATCGGAAGTTACCTGTTGAACGGGACGGCGAAGCTTGCTCTCGAAGTACCTCCTCGGCAGCAGGGTCAGCTTCTTCAAGCAAGGCTTCAGCCTCGCAAGTAGCAGCTTGGACATTTGCTGTAGTTATCTTCATAGGCGATTTGCTGTGCTCCATAGCTGCGGCCGGAAAACCTTCCTGTACGCGCTGAGCGAGTTGTCTGAGTCCGTTTCTGAAGCCAGAGCAGCCTGGTAGCGACTCGCGAGCGCAAGACTATCAGTTCGAATGGAGTGGAAGTAAGCTGCATTGCTAGGGGTGACTCCAGCTGGTTCGACATGTTGGCGTTCGACTGATCCCCAAGATAGGGCCAGGACCGGTAACTGACTTAGCATCGAAGCAATGGAAGATTTCTTACTACTTAGGACTAATGGAAATGATACTATGGCTACATTCGATGTGTTCTGCCAGAGAAAGCGATACACCGTGAGAATATTGGGTAATAAACAAGGAGTCTTCGAGCAGAAAGTGTAAGCAGATAGACTGAAGAAAGACGTATCGTATCGAGCTGCTGTGTCAGTATACGATGTGTAGAAAGCAAGATAGGACTGACAAACACGACCAGCGGGCAAGGATAACTCCATCTGTAAATTAGCTGTCCGCGAAGTCGTACGAAGAGCGCGAAATCATCCTCTGTTCTTCCTCCTTCTCTTCTTATTTGAGTTAGGGCGATCTTGTTCTTGTCGATCTTGTCCTTCCTCATCTTCGTCCTCGTCATCCTCCGCATCTGCTTTGCTCATCTGCTCTCTTCTCTGCTGGGCTGCGGTAGCCTGGCGTGCCGCCTTTTCAGCCTCTGGCGACTTAATCTCAATGCCCTTCTTTCGATTTTCGAAGCCCTGCATGGACGCAGAAACAGAAAACGGGCTCGTCAATGTACCATTTACGTGAGAAGTCGGGGAATGCTGACTGACATCGATCCAGACCTTATCTCCCACCATTCGTCTCGGGCGATTCCCCGCGTTTTTCAATCTGTTCGCCGCAGACACGGCCAGACCATGCAGTCGGAGACGAGTGAAGATACCATCGGCAAACCCGGCGATGCTCAAGAGAGGAACAAAGTCTCGATGATCCGTTAAGATTCGCTCGTTGTCTTCGAGACTGTATTTCTTGACCTTGGTTAGCCAGGAAGAATGGAGATTTGTTCCTTTGAGTCTTAAGGCCTCTTCATACGTATACAGCCACTGACGAGAATGTCAATGCCGACGATAATGTCAATGCGCCATATCAGTGAGAATCACCGCCTCATGCATGCTTCTCGGGCTGTCGATGCATACTCACAACTACCTCGAGAAAGCCGAAATGGCCTTCGAAGTCGTCGTGAGGATTTATGACGATGCAGCAATTGATGATCTCGCCAACATCCCAATATTGATCAGGCAAGTCTTGAGGTCTTGCATAACCGGATGGAACTGTAAAGCTTTGCTTGTCAGGCAGTACCCAGACCCTGTCTCCGATCTTGAAGTGTATGATCTCTTCTCGGTCTGGTTGATTCTTGTCAGTAAACGGCGCTGAGAGAATGCGCAGGGCTGATCAGCGCATTCTTGCCTCTGCGATCTGCAAGCTCTACCTTGTATTGCATTTCTTGGTCAGGAGAGGGTTTTAGCTGATCACCGACTGGGCGAATGAGATGAGTCATTCTCACGTGTAATTTATCTTCTCAAGCACCCCTGCACCTTCTTCATGCAGAAAGTCGAGTGTGTAGTCCAAGGTCCAATCCGGCTGTTTGACCGAAGTTAGCTCAGCGGAGGGTTGGCGTACATAACAGAGGGCGCTTACATCCTCCTCATCCTGAGATCTGTCTCCGTGCGAGGAAATTATAACAGCCTGAGAGTCTGTAGGCGGCTTCCCGGGACCGTTGACCCAACCAGCGCCAAGTTTTTGGAAGGCCTTACTGAAGTCGGAAGCAGCGTCATTCGACTCCTTCTGGTCTCTATGAATTTTCTGCTGTTTGCTGGGTCTGCTGCTGCCCACTGGCGTAGCGCTACTAGATGCGGTCTTGCTTTTAGCAGCGGATGTACCACCTGGATCGCAATCAGGGAGAGGAGCAGGATGAGAGAAGTTCCGAAGAGAGATGAGTTCAGCCGATAAAGAAAGGGTATGGACTATGGTTTAAGCCTCAGTAACGCCCAGGTCGACCATACCTCCGCTTCGTGTTTTGCGGGCAGTGACCGCTTCACCAGCTTCAGTCTTGCTCGAGCTTGTATTTGCGTTGCCTGATGACCTGCGCGTTTTCTTCTTCGCTGATTTCGCAGGCGCCATGGTACCTCCAGATCCTGGATCGACGAAACAGTGACTGCTTGACTAGAACGTCCAAGTGTCGCTGGATCAAGTTAGCGGGGAAGGCATAGAAGCTCAAAACGAGTCGGGAGGAGGCAAAGCCTTGTGCATGAGCAACAGTCATCGTGTTCGACAGGCCCGAAGATAGGGGCGACATATCGAAGGCAGGGGAACCAAGGTAGTTTCGCAGAGCTGAAGATTCCGTACCGAGTGAGACTAATAGAAACTAGTACTATGGCTACATGAGATGTAGGCTAGGGAGAGCGATACACCGGGAAAAAATTGGGTAATAAACGACGAGTCTCGGGGCAGAAAGCGTAAGCAGGCAGATTGAAAACGGGCCTACGAAGCTGTTTAGTATAGTATGATATATAGATGTGGATCTGGCGCCGAAACGAGACCAGAGGGCCAGAAATAGTCGATGTGACTGGTTGGTATGGACGAGCTGTGCCGGAGGTTCTGCAGCGACATCGCGACTACCCTCTACTCTTCCTCCTCTTCTTCTTACTTGAGTCAGAGCGGGATGGCTCTTCTTGATCTTCTTCTTCCTCGTCTTCCTCCTCGTCACTGTCCGGATCTGCTTTTCTCTTTTGTTCTTGCTCTTTTCTCTTATGCTCTCGCTCTTTCTGAGCTGCGTCAGCTTTTACAGCCTCTGGTGACTGGATCTCGTGGCCTTTCTTTCGGTTTCCAAAACCCTACATGGTTACAGTAAATGCATTCAGCGATCTACCCCCACACACTTGACGGGTCGGCAGATGATAACTTACATCGATCCAGACCTTATCTCCCGTCTTACGTTTCGGGCGCTTTCTGGCTTCTGTCAATCTATTTGCCGCAGACATAGCCAGGCCATGAAGACGCAGACGAGCGAAGATGCCATCGGCAAACCCAGCATAGCTTGACAGGGGGACAAAGTCTCGATGATCGGATAGGATACGCTCGTTCTTCTCTAGTCCATAGTCGCGTGTCTTGTTCAGATAGTATGAGTGAAGGTTGGTATCTTTGAGCTTGAGAGCGTGTTCGTAGGAATAAAACCACTAATGGAGCGCAACACAGAGACGATTAGCCATACTCACCGGCAGAGCAGGACTTCGTCGACTCACAACTACCTCCAAGAAACCGATATGTTCCTGCTCACCCTGAGTATCGTCACCGTGAGGGAGGTAGCAGCAGTGTATGACCTCTCCGATCCACCAATAATCATCGGGAAGATCCTCAATCTTGTCACAGCCAGCTGGAATGGTACCGCTCTGCTTGTCTGGAAGGATCCAGATTCTGTCACCTATTTTAAATCTGATAATTTCTTGCTTGTCCGGCTTGTTTTTCAATGTGAAAGGTGCTGAAGAAGTATGCTCAACTGAGATGCTCCGTCCGACTAAGAAGTAACTAGAAGTCACCTTGCATGGTGTTTCTAGGGAACGACTCAGTTCAGCTTGTGCAGCTTTGAAGGCAGGAAGGTCAAACTCACGTGTAAACCAATTTGTCCAGGTCGAGATCGTCTCCCAGATCTTCAATCGTGTTATCCAGGTCCCAATTCGGCTGTCAGCAAGCGGGCGTCGTATTGCATATGCCTCAGCGATCGTATGGCATCGCGAATTTCAGTAGATCACGAAGCTCACATCGACCTCTTCGTCTCGAGGGCTTCCATAACTAGACACCATGACAGCCTCACTGTCGGCAACAGTTCCTCCATTTCCCCATCTTGAACCAGTCTTGTGAACAGATCCTCCAGTAGATCTTGAGGCCGTATCTGCAGAACGGCCCTTCTTCTTGCCTCCTGTAGCCTTCTTACCTTTGCCTGAAGTCTTTTTGGGCAGGCTCTTGCCTCCTGTAGCGTAGTTACCACCTGCATAGACATGTGAGGGATAGATGTTTGACAGGCGATGGAGACGGAAGCAAGGAGGAGAGGAGGATGCAGGCGGAATGGAGGAGTGTATGATGATCCACGTGTAAGTAGATACACCTCAAGCGAAATGTTGTCAGCCATACCTCCACTTCGCGTCGTACGGCCAGCAGGCGTCTTGTCCGCTGCTGTCTTGCCTGCTGTCTTGCCTTTACCGCCTGTACTCTTACGCGCAGTCTTGCCTGAACTCGTGCTCTTCGCTGACTTCTTTGCAGACTTGCTGGGCGCCATGATCACCCTTCGAAGGGCTTCGAATCGTCTGGACTCAAGGCCGGCAGTGGCTCAGTGCATTAGGGGGTCATAGATATGAGTTCTGAAAAGTCTTGTGCTGGTCTGGCTATTAAATTCAGAAAAAACAAGTCGGTGTCGGACAGACCCGAAGATAGGGGTTTTATTCGTACAAAGGCAGAAAGAGAAGGCGTTACAACACGCGTGAGAAGCTACTGGGGGCATTTCTTGAATTTAGGTTGATTTGCATTACAATAGTAGTAGTATATCGAGACAAGTAGGTAGCTACTGGTACACGACAAGTCCATCTCTTGATTCCGCATTCCACAGAAAAGCCAGCCTCAAGCGCATAGATACGATGGGAGAGAATCTAATTGTACAACCTTCTTGTTGAGCGAGCTTTGTGAACTAGAGAGCGATAAGGGTAGAGAGGAAGTAGAGCAGTAGCTTGGATTTCGCTGTCGGCGATCCGAAAAATGGTAAATAGCGTAGGTAGTGAGAGAGACAGTAGCTGCACCTTTGCGGTGTGAAGAGATAGGTAGAGAAGGTAGATAGTATCGGTAGGTAAAGTAGAGATATACAGCGTGCTTTAATCCCTGCTCTTGCGCGATTTCTTAGACGATTTCTTCTCGACTGGTGCAGGCTCTGCCTTTCTCTTCTTTGACGCTTCCGAGGTAGATGTGGGCTTCTTGCTCTTTGTCTGAGAGGATGACTTGTATGCTTTATCTCTTCTAGCAGCCGCCTTTGCCTTCTTGAGGGCAGTAGCCTTTCTCTCGAAGCCAGTAACGTTTACTGCTCGTGACACCTTCTTTCTTTGAGCGAGAGGACGGAGTCTCTCGGCATCGGGGATCTCGAGTCCCTTAATGTCGATATGGCTGACGATACCATCGGCGAATCCGGCGAAACTGTCGATAGAGATGAGATCGACGTGGTCGGAGCGGATGCGTTCATCCTCGTCGAAACGGTAGTCCGTCAACCTCTTCTCGAACGATTTGTGTATGTTCTTGCCGATTAGATTGAGAGCATCGTCGGGAGAGTAGTCCCACTGGAAGTGCTCCGATCAGCACTCATACATATGCGGAGAACGGCATTCCCCCTTACGGCAACTCGTAGAAGGCCCAAGGGCTGGAGGCCTGGTCCCTGATCAGACTGGTCGACCCTGCAGCAATCCAGAATTGTGGCGGACCACCATTGATCGTCTGGCAGATCAATCAGGTCGACTTCTCTTGATTGAGGGGGAAGCCAGGATGGATCTGGAAGTACGAAGATTCTTTGATGGCGCTGGAAGAAGTATCTCTTCTGTTTGCCGTCCCGTTCGAGCTTGACTGTAAGGGAAGAGGAGAGAGAGCCATCAGCCAATTGATCTAGAGGAAGGAGATAGCATGATGATTACCTTTCAGATCTGGGCTGTGAACGGCGAGGAGCAGAGGTAGAAGAAGGATGTGATCAGCTTTTAAGCAGGGTACAGGTACACCGCCGGCCTTGATGAACGTACTGGTATGTTAGCTTGCTACCGATGTCTTCTGGCTTGAGCCTTATGTCGACTATTTCCCAAGTATACTGCCAATACAGATACATCAGTACGAGCGAGACCATGATCGAATCGAAGCCAAATAATGGACTCACGCCGTTTGCTCCTCTTCCGGATCCAGATGAGACGAGATCCTCATCGTCGCTGGACTCAGCCTCTTCGGTAGATACGGTAGTTGACTTGCGCTTTGTCTTCTTCGCTGGCTTCGACGTCTTGGTTGCGCCGTTCTGAGAGTTGGCGGCTACAACCGCCATCGTCTCATTCCCGTCATCGCTGTCTTCTTCATCCTCATCGCTCTCTTCTTCTTCAGAGGCGGGTGCAAGAGCGGGTGCTGCCTTCTTGCTCTTGGAAGCGGGTTTGGCAGCGGGCTCAGCTACGACTGTCTTGCTCTTCTTCTTGGGTGAAGTTGGTTGTTGAACTAGGCTTGCTTCTACATCGTCGGACTCTTCTTCAGACTCCGTGTCGTCGGCGGGGGCAGCTCGCTTTCTGGAGGAGCCAGGAGCGGACCGGATGACGTTTTCCTCGTCTATCGACGATATACCGTCAGTGTATGCATAGCGTATTCTCGTTTCCTCACTGACCCGAGTCGTTCTGTACGGGCGGGGCTGCCTTTCTGGCTGTTCTGCTCGTAGAGGCTGTTCCCTGGCTCTTTCGAGCGTGCAGCGGTTTAGCAGCAGGAATACTGCCTGTTGACTTTCTCGTTGTAGCTTTCTTGGGCGCCATCTTTGACTGTTCAGAAGTGTTGGAGCGAAAGAGCCAGCAGCCGGCCCTGATGTAGCGACTTGAACTTCTAGCTTGAGCGGATAGGGGGGCGGGACGCTTGATTGGTCATGACTTTGAGAGCAAGAAGGAAACATGTGGAGGGAAGTATCAAGAAGCTACTGTTTACACGTATATAGATAACAACGAGATAGGTAAGAAAACAAGAGAGACTATTTACACAATTCCGACAGCGTCCGGCCCAAGAAAGGAGATAAGCTTAGATGCATTGCTTTCCACTGGTTTGCACTGATCAGAGAGCATCTTGTGGGAAGAGGAGAGTACCTGTCTGCCCCAAACCAGCTCTTACAGCGATCCAAGCCAAGAGGGACTTTGTCCAATATTAGTAGGTATCCACTGGTAGGTAGAGGTCACATTGTCTTGAAAGCTGTTACACTTAGTCTTCCTCCTCTTGCGTCTCTTCAGCAGGACCAGCTCGGCGGAGTCTCTTCGTGGAAGCCGAAGCTGCTGAGACTTGAGAATGTCTGTTCTGCTCCCGAACGACGGTGTCCTGTTGGATAAAGTGCACAAGGATGAGGTGACAGAGAGAAAGAGTAGCAAGGGCGCAGCAACCAGCGTGAGCCTTTGTCAATTACTCGCAACGCTAGAAGATGTTTACGCACCTTCACTTTCCATCCAGTCATCATGACGAATTTCTTATTCTTTGCGCGCATGGAAGGATGCCGCAGTCGATCTCTGTCGTCTACTTCTAGGCCTGACAGGTTGAGATAGCTCTCTATTGCGTCCGCAAAGCCAGCGAAGCATTCGATGCTGTATATTTCAGGACAGTGGCAGCAGAGTGGGTTGTTAGATATTGGATGCGGATGATAAAAGCAAGAAGAAAAAAATGGAGGAATGTAATGATCAGAAGGAGAAAAAGGCAGATTGCGGGGAAGAGGACGTACCCGACGAAATCGAGATGATCGCTCCGAATCCGCTCATCTACATCGAAGCGATACTTCCGTAACTTCTTCTTGTAGTCTTCATGTAAGTTCTTCAGATCTAGCGCATGATCTCCGCTATAGAACCACTGTTTTCCAGATTCCCCGCAAAATATAACATTCAGCTCTTTCTTCCCTTCTAACAACTGCTAGCGGTAGAGACCTCACCCTTATGCGCAACACACCGACATTCTCCCCCGTTGTGTCCATCTGGTCCAAGCTACAGCAATCGAGCACTTCCGCAACCCAAAATTCGTCGTCCGCTAAATCTGCAATGGCCACTTCGTGCGATACTTCAGGGAGCCAGCTCGGATCGGGTAAGATCCAGATCTTGTCACCTCGTCGGAAACGCACTTTTTCTTGCTTGCCTTCGCGCTCGATGGTGGCTGGATGCGCCAACTGGATTTAGCTTGGGTATACGGCATTTATGAGAATGAACGGCTTACAATTTATGGAATTACTGTGCAAGAAGAAGAGCATTGTCAGTGAGAATTCGCCGGCCCGAATAGGCAGGTCGGATAGAAGACTGACTGATATGTCAAGCGTGTCCCTATATCTTGCGGCCGTATTTGCGGTGCATCTACATCCCATTGATACTGCAGAAAGTATGCAAGCGAGTCATAGATATAGACCGGGCGGGAATGTGATCGGGGAGGGTGTATACAGCGTCAGTTTCGAGAATGGGTTTGCCAGGACAAGAGAGCAGGACGGACCATCGAGCTATGACCAGATCTTGATCTCGTCGACACTTTATGGCTTGAATCATCGTCGCTCTCTTCGGCTTCTGGAGAAGCTGTATACCGTCTCTTTGCACCCGCCTTGATAGCTTTTAACGTCTGTCTTCCATTCGCAGGCGCAGGTGCAGCTGCAGCTACTGTTCTCGAGACAGACATCTGGGATTCAGGCAGTATTGGATACGGTATGTTCTTGCCTCTCCCTAGGGCTGTGGGCTTTGTGTTCCGCAGGGGATCCTGAGCGCCGGCATTGTTGAGGTTTCTGAGTATGTTGCGGTTGTCTGATGAGCTAGCATCATCGTCGTCGTCCTTGTTCTGCTGCGTCTGGTTCTCCTTCTCTTCGGAGGTGTTGCCCGCCAGGCTGTTGTTCCCTAGCTTTGCGTCGCTGGATCCCGACGATGATTTGATGATGTTTTCTTCGTCTGTAATACACTACCCTTCAGTATTCTTGCTGCTTTCAATGTCCAGCTGTTGTCGGCCCACCGCTCTCGCTTCCATTGCTCTCCCTTGGAGCTGCTTTCCTCGCTGTTCTTGAAGGTGTCATTATCCCCTGCTTCCTCCCTTTATTACCATCCTTGCGTGGTGGTGCTTCCATCGTTGAAGACATGTTAAACACTTCAGATCAATGCAAGGCCAAGCTTCAAGTTAGGGGTTACCCTCTTGATGAAACTTTCAAGACTCTTAGCACTCTGCTTTCAACCACAGTGTTATATCCACTATGGACTTCTTGTTGAGGAGGGTAAGGCAGCCCTTCCAGCCTCGTTATACATCCCATCTGTTGATCATGCATCATCCTTGGCCAGCCCGAGAGCTACAAACTCAAGAAAAACTACAAGATGGGACGTACTTTAGGGACAGGCAAGACATGCGCTATCATCCATACCTACCTCGAGCCCTCCCTGATGAAGCTTGGACTTCAGGCTCCTTCGGCTTGGTCAAAGAGGCACTATGGATCCCTCACAACTTACAAGTCGCTGTCAAGATCATCACAAAGAAGGTAGTCAAAGGCAAAGAACACATAGTCTACGATGAGATGGAAGTCTTGCGCGCGCTGGACCACGAAAACATAGGTCCGTCATCGGTCATTCACGCGCGACTCCAACAGTTTCGCCTCCCATTCTTCCATCTTTTCCTACATCCTTTATTTCTCCTGTTTACTCTGAACTGACTCTGCGCACCGTCCGCAGTCAAGTTCTACGTGAGAATAAGAGAGCCAAGCCAAGACAAATCTGCACAGCACTGATACCCAAATCGATGGCAGGAATGGTTCGAAAGCAAGGAGAAGTTCTATCTTGTATTCCAGCTCGCAGACGGCGGAGGTCAGTCAATATCGATTGACGAGTTCTCGGATTTAAGCTGATTCCTTCGGCATCTCCGGTTGATAGAGCTGTTTGAACGGATATGTGAACGCGGGAGTACGTCCTCTATTCATCTACATCTGACATATCGATATGGTCTGACATTTCCGCGAGCAGAGTTCACCGAAGCCGACAGCGTCAAGGTCATACAGGCTGTTCTGGTGAGACTGTCCTTACACATAAGGGCTTTCGCAGCTGAACCCTCACACAGCACGGCGTCCAATATCTCCATTCGCAAGAAGTTGTCCATCGGGATCTGAAGCCGGAAAACCTGTCAGCTTTCTTACCTTTACGCTTCTCTACTCGTGAAACTGATCGTACGGCTTACATGAATTAGGCTATTCGAGAGTCCTACATCTGATAAACTACTCATATGCGATTTCGGGATAGCGAGACATTTGGAAAGTCCGGATGAGCTGCTGACGACACTGGCTGGCTCGCCGGGGTATGCAGGTGAGGGAGTAGTACTGTTTTGCAAAAACGGGGAAGCTGATGATCTCTTTGTACAGCGCCGGAAGTACTGACGAGGGCCGGACATGGGAAGCCAGTGTAAGCGTTGGCAACATCCGCCAGAACTCGGGGTATTCCGCTAATCCTGGACGCGAATAGCGATATGTGGGCCATCGGGTACGTCTTGTTCTTCCTCTCGCGCGTTCAAGACCTCTCTGACCTGGCGAATACAGGGTGATCACCTATACTTTGTAAGCCAATGCCCCTGTGCACACCGCCTGCAACATTAAGAGACCTTTGGTATCTTACAAAGGTTATGCGGATATGTGAGTCAAAGTCTGGTGTCGCGCTGAGTCCGTAGCTGAAGCTGCTGTGCCTGTTTAAGACGCCCTTCCGGTCTGAAAACCGCCGCGAACTGATTGAAGAAACGACGAAAGCGAAAGTCTACTTCCACGAAAAGTACTGGAAGAGGGTGTCTGACGATGCGAAGGGTATTTTAGATTTTCCTTTCCTGTCTCGGGCGTTCAAGCTGAATTATTGCGTGCCAGACTTCATTCTATGCCTCATCAAGCCTGATCCGAAAGACCGCTTGACGGCTGTTGAAGCTTTGAATCATCGCGTACGTACCACTGTCGATCAGAAATTTCACCTCAAGCCGACTTCCTCGGTTTTCGCAGTGGCTCAAGCAAGGCGAGCAATACGACCACGATATCTCCGATGGTCTTCGAGAGAACTGGAATGCGCGTCGTAAATGGAAGATGGCGATCTCCGGCATCCAAGCTGCTGTGCGAATGCAAAAAGCGTCCGGCGTATCGAGCCATGCGAATTCACCTAGAACGTCACCTCGAAAAAGTGGAGAATACAATACAGCTACGGATACAGAGACGGATGCTACTGATGATGAGGTGGACAAGGAGAGGAAGAGGAATGGGAAGAGGCCGGAAATGTATGGATTGAAGACGGACGATCAGACGGCCAGGAGAATATCCAGCGAATTGCATCAGGACCTAGATGATAAGATGAACAAGCTTTACGATCGAGCTCAGGATCTGACGCTTAGGGAATAGACAGACACATACTAGCAGTTCCGCCTTCAGCAAAGCTTGGTACACCTAGATCTTCGTTCACAAATCAGTTCTAGTTATGTCTTTGTGTGTTGTACAGTCTAAGCAGCCGCAGCCACTCTAGATGTACCAGAAGAAGCAGTGCGTGCTCCCGATCGTGCTTGCGCTTTCTGCTGCTTCCGCTCTTCCTTCTCGGCCTGTCGACGAAGCCGCTCTGATTGCTGCCACAGCTGGTCCATCGTCTTTCTAGCTTGCTTATCAGTTTTCCTGTCAGTTATGGGGTTCCCACATCGATCTAACCCTTTTGGCCATAGTTTGCTTGTGTTGAGAGGTCCACTCCAGGCTGTCTCTCCGCCATCGTTCTGGAAGCCTTGTACAGCTTGTGGTTCAAGCACGCAGATCTTGGATAAATACTCATCCCAGAGTAGTGTGCCCCAAAAAGTCCTGGTATTGTGAAGTCGCTGGGAGTTGTTCAACGATTTCATGGCGGAGAAAGCATCTTCGGGCAGCTCAGGGTTAAACTCCGCCTGTATCTGGCCTGGAACTTCCAGGAAGGTTGTGTCATTGAGCTGCAGGCGTGCAGCTCTAGGTTGTCCACGATGATCGATCCGCATCTGGATCCGAGCATAAGCTTCATGCCAGCTCGGGATAGTCGCCATGAATGCAGTGACGCGAGACTCTTCGCTTGTCGAAACGGATGAAGTGCGACGAGATGTAAAACTGCTGACAAGACTGGAAGCAGAGTGTCGTCTATGTTGCGAGAATTGACTTCCCCGTCGTGCGGCTGTTGCCATAATGCTTGCTGGAGTACTGTGTTCGTAGCAGGTGAAAGCTGTAAGCTGAAATCTCCGAATGAGGGCAGTTTGAGGATGTCACAAAGGGAAGTGATCCCTTTACTGAGGAATGAGGTCTGTGGAGAAAGGAAGTACTCATAGGGAAGTGTCAGTTTCGATGTTGATGGAAAGTAAAGCGTCTGGGAGAGCGTGCTGAAGGTTTGTCCCTCCAATGGGAGGAATGAGACTCCGTCCCTCGACTCAGTCCGATCCAGTAGGTATGTCTGACGTATAATACAAGGAGCTGTAAATACTGACAGATGAACAACACGACCATTGAACTGCGAGTGTTATCGTTGTGTCTGCTGCTGGCTTTGCTCCTCGACCATCCGAAGATAACGCCTGCGTATCTTGAGGAGGTAGTGTTACGTACTCTTCGTCTGTTCCTCGTCCATCTAGTTCCCGCATCGATCTACTTCTTTCTACCAGATCTTACTCGTGTCGATGAGTTCGCTCCAGGCTGTCTCGCCGCCATCGTGTTTTGTGCGCCTTCTACTTGAGCCCACTCGGTCACCGAAATTCTGGAATTATAGTAGTCCCAGACGAGCTTGCCCCGGAATGTCCTCGTGTCATGCGAGCGTCTGAATGCCCTCAGCGGATTTGAACCGGCGAATGTACCTTCCGGTAATCGGGGCTGGAAGTCAGCTCGAATGTGCAACGTGCGGGGTACTTCTACGAAGTCGGTATCTCCAATCTGGATGCCCGCGATTCTCGGTCGTCCCCAAGCATTGAGGCGCATCTCGATGCGACCAAAGCTTCCATCCCATTTTGGGATAGAGGCCGTGAAAGCTCGAATGCTAGACTCTGAAGCAGATGGAACGCGACTAGATGTCGGGTTGCTAGGCCTTCTATCTTGGCGGGGTTCGCTGGGAGGGTTCGAAAACGAGTTATGTCTTGATGACCATCCTTGACTCCCACTCTCAGATTGCCAGAGATCCGACGTGGGAAGGGAAATCGGACGAGATCGATACTAAGGAGAGCAGTCAACTCCTCTGTCAGAAATTTATCGTCAGCAAGAAGCTCAGTATAGACGGCCGTAGCTACAGCAGTCAGTGTAGATAACGCAATCTAACGCGTTTGTGATGTACAAGCAATGCCATGAATGCCAATTATTAGACGCATAACCTATTGCATCTTCTTCAGCTCGATACTCTCAGGCTCAGCAGACGTGCTTCGGGTCTTGCGGTCGTCGCTGATGGAAGTCGTCGCAGCATGCGGCTTCTCCAACGATCGCTGATGCGGTTGTGAGAAGTGTTCGCGCTGCTTCGACTGTCAGCTGTGCTCCATGTGCTTCATTCCCGATCGAGGGACGTACCAATGTATCGTTGGCAACCTTGTACACCTCTCGACTGACACCTCGCGCCAGCGTAACGACAGGCCCGGTCTGATACGACCATCAGCAACGTGCACATGCTACTCTGACTGGACAAGACACTAACCATGCCAAGCTGTATCGTGATGAAAGTGCCTGCAGCCGCGATAAGAAGCAGGGAGAAGTAGACCGGATTCTTGATGACGGCGATAAACTCGTTCCAGCCGAGTATACCGATGACCGCATACATCCACAGCGGGATCTGCGAGATCGACGAGACCATGCTTCGTTTCGCTTCGACGTAGTACGCATCCGATTCTCTCCTGAACTTGTCGGCCAATTGGATCTGCTTGGACTCCGACAAAACGGAAAGCGTAGAGGCGAAGTCGAACTCCACATCATCCATGGTCTCTGTCGAGCCAGTCTCGCTTTCCGAGAGCGAGAATGCTAAAGAAGAATCTTGGGGCTTGATTGTCGAGTAGAGCGGAATCAAAGCTAGAGTCTCTTCTTTGGCTGTGCGGAAGGCAGCATCGATATCGTCGTCTGGCTTCCAGACGCGCGGAACGCCATCTTTGTCATAGCGGAACTTGTCCTCGAAGGCTAGCTTCAGCTTGATGAGCATGACTGTATCGGCTGTTTGCTCGTCGATGACTGAGCGAAGTGAGAGCCATGAACGCTTCCTGAGATGCGCAATCGCATGCTCGTTCTCCTCATCAGTCGAGTTGAAGCCTGTGCGTGGTCGTCAGCCACTAGCTTCCGGCCTTCGTCGGCCTGCTCACTCTTAGCCTTGCGTAGGTAGGTACCCTCCGCTTTCTCAAGAGACGACCTGAAAGCTTTGAGGACCTTGTCCCACATATCTGGTGAAGGCTTGTTGAGAGCCAGCTCGACGTTCGGTGCGAATTGCTTTTTGACAGATCGCTAGATTGCAGCCAGTCAGCATCCTATTCAGATATGCCAGGAAATATGAAGCTTACGTCGATCACTATCACCATCTTCTTGGTCTCTTCGGCGCGCAGAGTATCGGCGATCGAGGCGAGTTCCTCCTTCAGCTGAACGAGACCTTCGTCGTACGACCAGTCCGTATCTTCCAGCTTGACCACTGCGTCAAGAGTCAGCGAAAGTGTTCCATGTCATAGGAGCGAAACATACGAGCTGCCTGCTTCGAGTAGCGCTGTTCGGCCTGCTCATTCGCTTCTCGGACGAGGACTCCGAAGTCATATCCTTCTCCCTTCAGAGCAGCTGCGATACCTGTCTTAAAGTCCTTTACTATGATCTTGTGTAAGTTCTGTAACTGTCCAATGAAAAGCGGAGCCAAAGCTGCATTCATCTTGCCTAGCAGTTCGTCTCTCTTCCGCTGGTAGACCGCAGGGTGATATCGAGATGCCGCTGTATCGAAGACTGCCAGTGCAGACGATCGTGACTGCGACATGCCTTGGCCGAGTCCTTCGACTACGGAGCCGCCATCCACAGGTTTGCGGTAGGACACTGTCTGGCTTTCGAAAGTTGCGAATGCACCGGCTGCTATTTCGTCGCATCTGAACTGCGCAAGAAGTTCTTGCTGCGTCGGCAAGTCGAGATCTTTGTTTGCAACGACTTGGTCCTATTTGCTACTACTTTCAGCATACAATCGAAGTTGCAGGTTGATCTGGCTTACCCAAATACCAGCTAGATACGGCGCAAATCCATCTGCTGGAATACGCTTATGATAGACAGGCTTGAAGACGAAGTCGCTATTCTTGGGATCTACGAACCGCTGGCGTAACTCGACAATCTGGCTTTCGAATTGGTCGGGCTGCAGGAGCTTATGCGGCAGGGTTGTGAAGTCAAGATCGAAGAAATCGGTTATTTGCGATGATTCAAGGCCTTCGGGCTGATGTCGCACTTCAGCTCATGCTAAATGACTTGGAATATTATCGTTACCTACTTTCGATAGACCGTCCCATATCCTGTTCAGATCTTGCTTGAGCGTCGCAGCAAGGTTGCCTAGCGGAGTTGTACCGATATGATCTCTGATCACAAAGAGCAAGAGCGCTTTGTCTTTATGCGTATTCTTGGATTTCGCTTTCGAGGCTTGGAAAAGACCGAGGTTGACTTCGAGAACAGTCTTGAGCAAGCCCATGTTTGCGCCTTGGTATAGTCCGACCTGCAATACCTCATTAGCATCTTACCAGCGATCAAGCAGTAAGTGAAACCAACTTGATGCTCCCACATATTGACTATGAGGCACTCCGCAGTCGCCATACTGAACAGCGCAGCCTTCCTCTCGAAATCTTGATCTTCTCCTCTCTCGCGACCGTCTGTACCTTCCACGTCCATGACAAGCACGGGCATGCCCTTGCCTCGGCACATCCAGATTCCTGCATGAACGACTCTGTGAGCTTTCGAATAGATGAGTTGCTCAATGTACATACCCTTCGTTGTCTGTCTTCTCTCATTCTCGCTCATGACATCGAAGGTCGTCTGGTAGAGGCGGTTCAAGAGCGTGCCTGCGATTGCAAAGTGAGTCGCAGGAATTGAAACATTCGAAGTGAAGGGTGCACACTCTTTCCAGTACTTTGCGATCCGAAGACGGCCACGACGTTGTAATCGAATCCAGAGTCGCGGAGTCCCCATTTCTGCATGTATGTATCGAGGTTTGAGCTGGCGTGTCATCCCATCGCAGTCGCATCATTAGTCTTCAGTATATACTGCCTTGCTTGCCCGTCCCAAGCTCACGTAAATTGCTGGTCCTGTTGACGTTGCATCATCGTTTCAGCTTTCTTTGCGATATCTCTGACAGTTTCGTTCGCAGCTCACTTCGTCTACCACTTGTATTCTGTCAGAACTGCTGGATGTCGCTGCTTCATGGGCAGCGCCAGCGCCATTGCTGGATCCGTTGGTCGCCAGGTTCGGGCTGATGCTCGACAAGGCTGCTCTGGCTTCGTCGCTTGCGCCGGCTAATGTCTCGCGCAGTTCTTGTGTAGGATTCGCAAGCGCTTCTTGCGCTGCGTCGATGCTCAGATTCATTGCGAGATGTCGGTAGGCAAGGTAGCCGGCCTATGTAAACAGTCCTTCAACTATGCTTTCTATGCTGAAGTATAATAGTCTATGGTGACACGAGATCCTTTCGCACTGGTATGCTGCTCTGCCTCAGCGTCTCTTTTACTGCTTCTATGGGCACTTCTTTTCTATGGAAGATACCCGCTGCAAGCGCAGCTTCCACGTCCGTCTTTCCAAACACATCCACGAAGTGCCCAGGGTTCCCTGCTCCCGAACTCGCTACCACAGGTATCGAGACGCTCCTCTTGACCAGATCGACCAAGCGGAGGTCAAAGCCTGATTTCTGGCCGTCTTTGTCGACGGAGTTGAGTAGGATCTCGCCGGCGCCTAACTCTGCTACGCCTTGTACGAGCTGTACGACATCGATGTCTCGCGTCTCGCGCCCGCCTCGCACTGTGCATTGATACCAGCAGTATTTCTCGCCATTTGGCCCAAGATCAGGCTGTATTTGCTTGCTTGAAGACGGAAGCGAGGTAGAAGAGAGGTCCACTACGCATGGCCGATGAGCTTCCGGTACTTCTTCAGGAGAAGAGACATAGACTCGCTTCGGATCCACCGACACGACCACAGCTTGTGAACCGTAATTCTCCGTTATCGCGGTAATACCGCTGGAAGAGGCCTTCTTTACATCTCCGTCACTCTGCTTCTTCTTTTCTAGCAGCTCTTCTACAGCGAAAACAGCATCGCTGCCTATGGACACTTTGTCTGCTCCCGCAGCAAAGTAGGCACTCGCGACATCTAGCGCTGATCGTGCTGTTCCATCTGGATCAACAGTATCTCTTATGCCTCCTCCTATCGTCAGAGGCACAAAGACCGTCTCTGCGCTCTGTGCGACCACCGCCAGCATGGGCTGATCGTTGAGGGGACACGAGCGGAAAGAGGTGATATTGAGGAAGCAGATCTCATCTGCGCCTTCGTCGTAGTATCTCCGTGCTAGATCTACGGGCTTGCCCAAATTCCGGACAGCTGCTTTGCCTTTCGCTTGCGAAGTCGAGGTAGAGCCGTTCGGTAAGGGTACGGCGAGTTCTGCTTCTTGCGTCTCGCGCACATCGTATTGATCGCCTTTTGTGACTACTAGATCTCCATCGTCATTTGCGCGTACGTCCAAGCATGCGACGATACGCTTTGTATAGCCATTTCGTTTGAGGGCCTCCCTCTTTTGCTCTATTGGTACGGCAGAGACATCTTTACTCCTCACGACGCCAGTCTGCGATAGCCAAGCGTGAAGAACGTTCAGACCAGCCTTTCCACTCTTCTCTGGGTGAAATTGCGTTGCGAATACGTTGTCTTTCTGTACTGAAGAAATGAAGGTCTCGTCGCCATATTGCGTAGCCGTCAAGGCCCAGTCCGCTAGTCGTTCTTCATATGGCACGTTGTAAGAATGAACGAAGTAGTATGACGCGCCGTCTTCCACAAAGCCATATTTGACAGCATCGTCGACTTGGGCAGAGGTGGAAGAGGTCTTGAGCGGGATGGCACCGTTCCAGCCCATATGAGGCACAGCTTTGCCTTTCGTATCGAACTTGTGCATTCGTGCTGGGATGACGCCGAGGCCAGAAAGACTTGGTGCTTCGTCGGACGCTTCGAACAAGACTTGCATGCCTATACAAATTCCGAAGCTGGGAAAGATCATGAGTATGCTAAAGATTGAGGAGTTGGATAGTAACGCACTATGGCTTGCCAGACTTGATATACCGAGTCAATGGTCCTGCGAAGCCTTTCTCGCGAAGGGCAGTAACGGCCTGGCCGAAGGCTCCCACACCAGGGAAGATGAGTTGCTGCATATATTGAACCATTGTCAGATCCGTATGGGATAGTAGACGAGGTGGTGGGCTGGCTCACGTCTGCCTTTTCGATGTCCTCTGGGGTTTCGACCCATTTGAACTCGAAGCCTAGCTGTTTGATGGCGTTCGCCAGAGAACGGACATTACCAGCGCCGTATGAGACGAGGTATCTATCATCCAGGCATGGCCATATCAGAACAATCAGAATCTTGCCAGATTTTGACGAGGACTGGAAGCTGACAGCATGGCGTTGATCAGAAGGCAAATATGATCTTGATCTTGAGAAGGTTTATAAGCTCTATCTTGAGTTTTACTAGATCTTCAAGACCGTTTCAGGCCGCGACTGGGACTGAGTCAGAAAGGCGTGACTTTGGAAATTTGTCCGTCTCTCTCCTGGCGATTTGAGGGAAAGAAAGACTTGAAGAAGATCTGGAAGCATAACCTAAGGATTCACATAGCAGTGACGACAGCGACGACATGACCGCGCCCATCTCGCTGCCAAATCTTGGCAACCTCAGCTTGAACGGCAATGCCAATGGATCCACCTCGTTCAACAGCGCAAACAGCACATCCCCTACAGCCAACATGGATCAATTCAGCCCTCCAAAACATCACTATCCTATCGTCGGATCCCCCAATAACGATGCTCGCGCGGAAGCTGGTTTCGGATTCAGAAGCAGACAGCAGGCTGGTAGCAATAGCGTCAAGAGTCCTGGCGCAGAATCCCTTTCTATAAGCGCTGGAAAGAGCCCAAGACAAAGATCAATGTCTTCTGTCATTCAACCAAAAGTCCTCACTCCTTTCATTCCTAAAACCCTAGAAGATGTGGAAGAGCGTGCTAAGCCCAAGCTGCTGCTACTTGAAGCTGTCAGTGGACATATGTACACCCGTTAGACCGTGAAAGCAGCGAGCTGACGGATACTATCGGGCAGATCAACGAAAGTGCAGTCGAGCTATTCAGAGTGCAAGGATACACAGTCGACACAGAGAAGAGCGCACTAGGAGAAGATGATCTCATCGCGAGGCTCAACAAGGGAGGGTATACTGCAGTAGGCATCCGAAGCAAGACCAAGGTCACTGCGAAAGTGATAGAAAGCGTGAAAAGTGTAAGCTCAGCGCATCCACTACTGCAAGATATTCTTCTGATCACTTCTGAACAACAGCTCGTGGTGATTGGCTGCTTCTGCATCGGAACAAACCAAGTCGACCTACTCGCGGCTGCCCGTGCCGGTATTGCAGTCTTCAACTCTCCTTTCGCAAAGTGAGCAAGCCGCAATCTATCCTGAAGCTCATATCTCTGACCGTGTGTTTTGCAGCTCCCGCTCCGTTGCCGAATTAGTCATCAGCGAGATTGTCGCTCTTTCTCGTCAGCTCTGCGATCGCAGTGCAGAGATGCATCAAGGGGTATGGAACAAAGTCTCAAAAGGATGCTGGGAGATCCGAGGCAAAGTGCTCGGCATAGTCGGCTACGGGCACATCGGAGCTCAGCTCTCAGTCCTAGCAGAAGCTATGGGCATGCAAGTTCGGTATTTCGATGTGGTACCTATCATGGCGCTCGGCTCTGCCATCCAGATCGAGACGCTCGATGAATTACTGTCCATCTCGGATTTCCTTTCTCTGCACGTTCCCGAACTACCAGAAACGACGGACATGATCGGTGCTGAAGAGTTGGCAAAGATGAAGAAAGGCTCGTACCTCATCAATAACGCACGAGGCAAAGTCGTCGATATCCCAGCGCTTGCAGCAAGCTTGAAGACCGGTCATCTAGCGGGCGCAGCTATCGATGTATACCCCAAAGAACCTGCTGGAAATGGCAAGAACTTTACGAACGAGCTCAATTCTTTCTTCAGCGAGTTGGCAAGCTGCAACAACGTCATCTTGACGCCTCACATTGGTGGATCAACTGAAGAAGCGCAGCGCAACATCGGTTCAGAAGTAGCTGGTGCACTCATTCGATACATGAATTTCGGAGCTTCAATAGGAGCTGTCAATTTCCCTGAAGTGTCTCTGAAGCCCATCATCGAAGGAGGGATTGTCAGAGTATGCCATATCCATCAGAACCAGCCGGGAGTACTCAAGAGTGTCAACGCCATCTTGGGAGCATACAACGTCGAACGTCAACTTTCAGACTCGAAGGGAGATATCGCTTACTTGATGGCGGATATTTCAAACGTCACGGCGGAGGCTATCCAGCACATCTACGATGAGATCTCAGTCCTTCCTGCGAATGTCGCGACTAGAGTGCTTTACTAGACATCCTCAAGAAGTTAAAGAAGATAGACAGAAGTTAGATGTTCCTTGTTATAAGCTTTCAACCGCTGTATCCCTTTCGTACGTAGCCATTTTAGACAATTTTTAGAGTCGCCATCTTGGCTTTTCAGGTAGATGAGACTGCTCAACTAGTCTTGGAGTAATATCAATACTGTATACACTGTCACCATTGGATCTTTACAGGTCGGTATCCATGCCTCCTGCTCTTCTGCTTCTTACCTTTCGCAAAGGTCACCCAGCGCATCACAGATAACGAGAAGAGCAAGAAGGCTCTAGATTCTCGTTGAAAACAGTGTTAAGCCAAACGGTTTGCTCTTCTGGCTTCAAGTCCGCCATAAACGTGCTTGGCTCGCCCTCCGTCATGGGTTTCTACATTCCCGCATCTCGCGAGCAGAACCTGCGCAGCTACTCGTACTCTGGCTTTGACGGGTCACTGTTATCCAAATATGTCCTCACCCCATACTGGAACAACCTCGTGAAGCTCTTTCCAGGATGGTATGCGCCGAACCTCATCACCCTGTCGGTGCGTCGCTCTCAAGCGGTCTGAGTACTGCATCAGGAAGAGAAGTTGACGCTGGACTGTGAATAGGGCCTCGCTTTCGTCTTTGTCAATTTCGCGACAATGATCTACTTCCAGCCTTCGCTAGCATGCGTCCCGAAACCGATACACAAAGTGGGCAGCCAAGCATTCTCTACAGTTCACTCGCCTGATAGCTTGACGTAGGCATTAGGCGGTCCTTGGGATCCTCTCTTCGACGTAGCCTCACCGTGGAAGTCGTCTCTTGAATCCGCAAAAAGTACCGTACAGTCAATATGGCATGGCTCTACAGTCAATATCGCAAATGTCAACTGTCCACCTGCTTGGGTCTACTTCTCGTCAGTCTCGCTTTCCCGAATCTACTAGGGCGAAAGCTGAATTAGGAGTACCCAGCTGGTCAATCGGTCTATTCATCTATCAAAGCTTGGATGCTATTGATGGGAAGCAGGCTCGAAGAACAGGAGCTAGTAGTCCGCTCGGAGAGGTCTTCGACCACGGCTGCGATGCCATCAACACGACGGTAAGCTTTACAATTCAAACGGCTAAGGCAAGATGTATTGATCTGCGCACAGCTCGAGGTCCTCTTGACGGCTGCTGCTCTCAATTTGGGCATGGGCTGGTGGGCTATCGCTTCCCAAGTCTTCACGCTCGCAAACTTCTACTTGACGACATGGGAAGAGTTCCACACCGGGGTGAGACAACTCCTTCGCGCTACTTGTACCTTGATGCTGACGTTATAATGCTAGACTTTGTATCTATCTGCATTCAGTGGACCTGTTGAAGGCATCCTGATGGTTTGCGTCATCTACTTTATCACCGGACTCTACGGTAAGCGAAGAAGCGTATAAAGCTTGACGTCTACTCAACCCTGTTTGTAGGCCCCCAGTTCTGGGATCAAGGTATCCTGACAGTCCTCGGTCTAGCGGACAACTCCCTCGTCCGACAACTACACATCAAAAATCTTCCCTTAAACGAGGCTTTCCTAACCTTCGGCGCCGTTGCAATGGCTCTCAACATTGCAAGCAGTTACTCCAACGTCTATAAAGCCAGGAAGAAGAAGGGACAAAATGTCCTGCAGCCTTTGATGGGCTTACTGCCGTTTGTCTTCCATGCTTCTACACTGCTGTTCTGGCTCTCTGGCTCGGACTATATCAGGACGAAACACTTGCTGCCTTTTGCTGTCTTCTGGGGTGGGTCATACTACCCTGTGGCCTTTGCAGCCTGTCTGATCGAGAATATTAGGCCTCTCCTTCGCATACCAAGTCGGCCTCCTCATCACTGCACATGTCACGAAGGGGCCTTTCCCATACTACCATAACCTGATGTTCTTCTCAGCCTTCGGTGCACTCGACGCGAATGCTGAACGACTCTTCGGAATCAAGCCCTACTTCCACTCATCGAATGCAAATGCTCTGCTGTTTGTGTATGCAGCTATGATCACGAGCTTCTGCGTATATGCGTTCTTCGTCATGGATACAATCAATACCTTCTGCCGGGTATTGGATATCAATTGCTTGAGCATCAAGTACGCGTTACGCTCTTTAAGAAAGTCACATGGCTGACAATATACTGTGTGCATCGGTAGATACTACGGCAAGCCAAAGCCAAAGTCAAGCTTCGAGAAGGAACCTCAAATACCAGACAGAAAGATGGCAGAGACGCAGACGGGCAGGACTGGAAGTATCCGCCAGCGGAAGAACTAGAAGCATGGTGAATCTTCGCTGGTCTACTCCATAACATGCCGGAAGGACAGCAGTATCCTTCTCGAAAGCAGATATAGCTGGACTCAGCCAATAATATACGACGCGAAGGACAGGCCACTCTTGCCGTAGCCATCATGCTTGGCATACTTCTTGTTGGAAGGATACCTCTTACATGCTCACCGTCGTCTCATACACAATACACCATAGTGTCTGATCATTTCCAAACATACCATAGCAGGACTAATGTACATATCCCCGTGACGCTGCTCAATATAAACGTCTCTTTCCTCCGTCTCGAATTGATCATCGAAAGAAGAGAGTTTATGCCAGGTACTTGCGTGACTACGCCTTTCATGCGCGTGTTTATATTGGACATTGCGCCCCGCTGTTGCGAGAACTCGTACCGCGTTGCGTATGCTTGTCTAGTATTATATCAGACTCATTAGGATTGTATCTCTCGAGAAGAGGGAGCTGCACTCACTCTAGTACTTCGTCGGTCATTCTATGGCTGCTGTCTATCCTATTCCTTTCAGCGAGCAGCATATCGCTCGGGTCCTGTCCAGTATTATCATTCCTAAAGTTTGATATCTCCTCCCTCACTGATCCCAGCAGGTTCTGACGTTTCTCGCTTTCCTGTATCTGGACTTTGGTCCGCTTGAAGTCGCGTTGGTAGTCGGCATAGATCTCGCGGTGTCGTGTAAGAGTGTGGTTCATTGCGCTCGTACTGCTCATCCCGCGATTGTCGAGCAGAGAGGTCATGTCGTCCACGAGCTTGCCCAGCTGGAACACGCCGATACCTCGTCAGCATGCAAGTATCGCAGAACATCAATGAGAAATGGTGGCATGCTCACCCTCTCGAGCATCTCTACGATACTCAGCTCCAAGCGTCGTGCATCCTCCCTGCTTCCCGACAGCTGGCTGCTGTTCTGGCTCGAATAATAGGCCGTACTGAGTTGTGTCGCCAACTTCGAATAGCTCGATATGCTCTGGTCTAGCTCATTCTCCAGATTCCGCACAGTCTTGCGCAGCGTGTCCCATTCGCTCATGATGGATGCAGTGGATGTGGAAACAAGCTTGATGGCAAGAAGATGGTCGCGTCGAGTACAGAATGCTTTGAGAAATGCTTGGACATGACATGATGGATGCTGATGCTAGTCTACACGTCGTTTCTCTATTCACCCTTCATCAGGAAGCGTCTGCAAACGCCCTCCCAGAGCAAATCACATCCATTTTCACCCGCTTCCTGCTCAGCAAGCTTCAGTAACCTTCCTCTTCTACTTCCCTCTCCCATGTATCCCTCCTTCTTGACTACCTTCAACCCTTCCTTGCTAACAATCATAGCATGCCCTTCTTCAGGACTCCAAGCAGGCCAAGGTTTCTCTCCATCTTGAATATACTTCATCAAGACATCTCGTAATTGGTTGATGACTTCCTTATATTCCGGAGTGAGGCGCCCTTCGTATGCTCCTAGAATGCTGACAATATCCCACGTATGCGTCGCGTATTCTCCAGCAGGCAGAGGCCCATCTTCGAACGGGTTTGGAAGATCAAAGATCAACAGGTACGACTTCCCAGGAAAGCCTTGTGCCAGCGATAGTGAAGCTGCGAAGAAGCCTATATCGCTCTCAAACTGGCAGATCTTCTTCAATGCAGAACTATCTCCTTCTCCCTCGTCTTTCAGATCATATATATCTAATAGCTCTTCTGGGTTCTTCAACACGTCTCGCGCGATAGACTGGATCGCCTTGGCGTGGTTCTTCCGAGAATCATCGTTGATCATCATATTGTACGATATGCCCCCATCAAAGGTGCATGATCCTACTATCTGAGATTCTAGATTCGTGCTAGGAGGTGGACGCTTCCGAGTAAGAGCCATTGTAGGTTTCGGATAAGGTAGTATCTCGCCGTCATCTGAGCAAGGGGCTCCTACGAAGCCTATATCTCTGATCCTGTCTACGGGTGTCCGTATCATCTCCTTTGCGATTTCGTCGCTGCTTCGGCCATTGGAGACGTCGATCTTGAGTGACTCGGCTTGAGAACGGAAGTTCTCTTCGTGCTCCTTTGGCGTCTTGGAAGGCATAGTGACGAGTGATCCAGCTAGTTGTATGCTTCTCTTCCACGCATTCTCTTTGTATCCCGATAAATTGTGCAATGATACGCTTTCCCCGCCTGCACTCTGCCCTAAAACCGTGATGTTTTCGGGATCACCTCCAAAGCCGGCTATATTGTGCTTGATCCATTGCATTGCAACCAATTGATCATGCAGTCCATTGTTGGGAGGAATCAGATGCTTGGCTTCTGAAGAGTGGAAGAAACCTAGAGCTCCTAGTCTGTAATTCGCAGAAACGAATATGAAGGGTTTCTGGTTCTCGATCGCACGCTGGCAGAATGTATTGGGCGTGTAGTACGGTCTGTAGACCGACCCAAGTAAGTAAGCTCCTCCATGAAAGAAAGTGATGACGGGTAGCCGATCTTTCGATGTGGCAGAAGCTGGGATCGTGATGTTTAGATAGAGACAGTCCTCTGACTGCTCTTCGTTGTAGCCATCGAGTATATCTGGTGGGAACTGGTTGCCTTTGCAGTCGGAGATCGGCGCTTCCTTGGGCTGAATGGACACAGGCGGGATACCCGTAGCATCGAAGGGCGAATCTGAGGTAGAGCTGAGAGTCTCCAATAAGGTAGATCGAGCAAATCTTTGGGCGATGCTGCCATACGGGATGCTTGACAATTGCAGCAGCGATGAACCAGCTAGCCGGCCTTTCAAGCTGCCCAGTACAGGATGGTGGAAGACGGTGGTCATGGAGAAGAGCAGTCGATGCAGAGGAAGAAGAAGTAAGGAGGACAAGGAAGAGCCAGAATTTCGATGCAATTGCAGAGGCAAAAGAAGTCACGTGAGAAGCGATCCTCAACGGTCTTTGATCATCCAGGAACAAGAGCAGTTCCTGTGCCTGTTGGCCGAAACAGCCTGCAACGCGACGCGACTTGCTACCGACAGCTCTGTTGAGCGCTCACAGTTTATCTTGTATCGAGTCTCGATGCTCTTCAACTCATAAATGACTGCGAGACGTCGTGCACGTACCTCCTTTGGCTCCTCCGGCCCCGCTCCTGCGCATTCTCAGTCTGAGCGAAGAATGGGAGCTTGAAGGGGAACTCCTGGACGACAATCACAGGTTGTCTCTGCTCCAACAACTCATCCTATTTCGCGTCAAAGATGGACAGACCTGCGACCACTCTCCCTACCACCACTGGCATATCGCTCATCAGCGCAAGCGTCACGTCCCTTCCATCCCCTAGCACCATTTATGACAATGGTCAAGCCATCACCACATTACTCGCTACCTATTCATCCGCAGACTTGACTCTGTATTCGTGCGTTGTTTGCTCGACGATTCCAGGAGGGAAAATTTCTGACTTGTCTGACCACAGTGCAAACCTTGACCAAATCTCGTTGGCTAGCAGTTTCGCTGAAGCCCAATCAAGCTACAATGCCGCTCTGAGCAGAGGAGAGACTCCTATTCCTCCCAGCTTGCCCGGCGAGCTTCAGCCATTTCCGAAACCTTTTTATCTAGCTAAGCCTTACTTCTGACAGTCGTTATCAATGGTACTACGTCAACTGTCCCTGTCGTAGGAACCCAAGTCTCGCGAACTGGACTCTCCACCACAAGCGGTGTCTCGACCACGAACAATCGAGGCTCATCCTCATCCCAAGCTGCTGCTACTTCTGCACAGCCTACAGGTGCAGCAGGAAAGACCTCGGTCAAGTTTACAGTCGTGGCTCTCCTCGGCCTGGCAGCCGGAATGGTCATTTCGGCTTAAAGCCTGGCAGAGAGCGGTCTGTTCCATCGATAGCCTCTATTCACTACTACTCTAGGCGTCGTCGATATATAACGCGCCCGTCTTTGATACTCTGTGTTTCCCGACTGTAAGGCACGCTCCTTTCGCTTGCAGATCACTCCTGTTTCGACCTCTTAATCGTGTATATAGCAAGCAGTAGTATGTTGATCGTGCAGAGCGTGATTAGCACCTACAGCCTCTTCCTTTCAAGCTGTTCGAAAAGGTTCGCTGTTCTCAAGGACTGTCGGTGCGGTACTTGCTGACTCAGAAGCTACTGTAGTGAACCTTCTAATCACCGTCTTTGTACTAAAAACAACACAACAAACAGGAACGTTAATGACTGCTGCTATACATACTTGCTGATCCTGCCAGCGCACGGTCAAATTGATGGAAAGCTGCTAGTGATGATGGCCATGCGAATGCGATGAGCCATGGTCATGCGAATGACCTGCATGTGAAGTGTGGTCTCCGTGAGTATGGTCATGCGAGTGTCCATGATCGTGTCCATGGCTATCGTGCGAGTGCGAGTGTTCATGGTCGTGATCATGACCATGTCCACCACAGCCATCATGTCCATGATCATGGCTATGCCCGTGCTGTCGATCCGTCTCCGCCTGCAGTGCTCGTGCTTCCTCGAACCTAACGACCTGAACAGTCAATTCGACCTGTTTCTCTCCTGCTCCCGCTTTACTCGCTACACTCTGCTGCCCATCCCCTGACGACGAAGAAGCAGCAAGAGCTTCTAAGCACTTCTCCCTACACCAGCTTGTGAGTTTCAAGATCTCCGAGTCTGTACTTTCTTGTTTGACTTGTACATTAAGCGTGATGACTGTTATTTGCGGTTCTTTGTTACTTGTGCTGCTCGCAACAAGGACAGGTAGGGACTTCCTTCCGAATGCAGACGATTTGAGAGACGGTAGTTGGACGATAGGAGGTGGAGTCGGCGTGAGTTGCCAGACGTGCGGCGGCGGTAGGAAAGTGACCAATTTGTGGTTCTCGATCTCTTCAAACACCCTTTTGAGATTCGCCATTGGGCCAGTACTGCTGTATTCCGTAGCTGAAGTGATGGGAGCCGTCTGGAGGAGCACTTTTCCAGTACAGACGGCAGCGGGATAAGCGATGTAGAACATTGCGATACTGATCAATAGCGCAACGACTTTATCGAGAGGAGCGAGTTGCTGAGCAGGGATGAAGAGGGATGCACCTGCTAGCATCGAGCTGAAGATTAGGACGGTCAAAGAGAAAGGATTGCTGAGGAGGGAGTTGTGGAGAAGTGCTGCTAGACGAGATTTGGAGCCATTCATGGGCATACGAGGCCGGAGAGAGTAGGTTTGAGGTCCGACGGCTAAAGAAAGACAGCTTTAGTGGCTAGTGTTGACTCATTGGCCTTTTTGGCTCACCTTCTGTCAGCGTTGCGTGATTCTGCAGCGCTATTGCAGTGAAGAGACACATCGCCATTGACATTGCCAGGAGTTTCGTAGGTATAAGCACACTGTCAAAGCATAATCAGCACACTTCCCTTCCCAATCCAGCTAGACACACGACCCACCCTAGATCGTCCCAGTCTGCCGTACTACTACTATCGATCCCAGCAGTCTGTCCATGCCCCATACTACCATGTGCAGCGCCGTGCGACCCTTCTCCCGCTACTCCATCTAGGCCTTCTTCAGCTGGCCCATGTGCGAGTAAGACATGCTCTATCGATTCTTTGCATACGTAGACTGCTGAGAAAATGACGTAGACGCATTGTGCGAAGTGGGAGAGCGTAGTTGCTCGAGCGGTGCTGCGGTACACGCGTTTTCGTTAGTACGCGATCAACGAGAAATCTGAGCCAAACTTACCCGAATGGATACCGCACTCCATTGTCTGACGCTCTCCGCCCCTGCATAATATCCCATAGTCTGTCTGTCCCTCTCGCATTACCTTCCACAAGCACGCTACTCAGCGCTCCCATTCCATCAAACACCACGATATACCCCAATCCCGTAACAGCCAACGATTCTCCACTCTGTCCTGCGATCCATAAACTCGCTCCAAGCGCTACTTCCGCACAACTCGCCAATAACGCTATTTGCGTCAAAAGCGGTAGATGGAGAAAGAATGCGAGGATGAGCCGGACAGGTGCTGGGAAATGAGAATACTTGGATCGTAAAGAGATGGTAGGGATGAGTGAGGGATCAGAGGAAGTGTGTCGATGTCGGGAAGTACTGCTCGAAAGCGCAGGAACCGAGCGGGGTGTATCGAGCTGGGATTTCCCGCTCAGAGGAGTAGTTGGTGAGATTGGCGATAAGCGCTCTTGTGTACTCGCTCGTCTCGGTGAGCCGTCTGGCAGGAAAGGGAAGAAGCTACGCAGAATCAGATCAGTTATGCTTTTCGTCGGCTGACCAACGAGCCATGACTCACTTATGTGACATTGAATGCCTATGGTGATGCCCTCGACGCGAACTAGCCTGCGTCTTTGCATCATCGCGGCCCAATGCAGCTGGCTCAGCTCGACCACTTTCCTTATACCCCCACCCTTGCGTCTGCGCGACCGGCACGTCCACTGCATATTCATGTGATGGTCCAGTTGCGCTCTCGCTTCCTGGCGCTTGATACCCAGGTGCTCCAATCTGTTCAGGTCTCGGGAAGAAGACTGACAAATTCCGCGAATGCACGCGTGAGTGTCTTCGTGAATGTTCCCTCTTCTCTGCAGCTGTCATTGATGCAAAACCTTGCGTTGTCGGACTCGTGCCCATCGAATCGCGTCTTGCTGGTGACATTGCAGGTGAACCGTTCATCGAATAATTGGGCGTGAACGGTGAGTTGAGAGGCAGGAACTCGTCTTCTGCTTCGTCTGCATCTTCATCCTCTTCGTCCATCGGTATCATGCTATCATCTTCTGCGTGTGAATGCGAATGACCTAGAGGGTGCGCGCTGTGATTGTGGTTCGCCTGGCTGTGACCATGACCATAGTCCAGACTGCGTGCAGATGCACTGCTACTGCTGTTTGTCGATAATTTCCTGCTCAAACCACCGTCGCCTGCTGAACCTGGGTACAGGCTGCTGCTGCCATCTGGCGTGACTGGACTTGCGGCCAACGTCGATAGCGATGCGGTACTTGATCCAGTCGACATCGTGCCCATCGTCGAAGAACCAGTTGCTGTTCCAGCCGGCCCTGATTCCTGCCCTTCCAGCACGCGAACCAAGCTCTTGACTCTACAGAAATTAGCCAAAAGAACGCGGTACAAACAATTTAGCTATAGTTCCATAAACACAAGTTTGCGCGCGATTGCCTGCGAACCTTCTATGTTTCGACATCGAGCTGCAAGCGCAACTTGACTGAATTCAGGCTTGTCCAGAAAAGCGTCGGGCTGTAGCTCGAAGAGGCTGAAGTCTATGACAGATCGTTGCGACTGCAGCTGCGATGTGCTGCGACCGAATGCGAGAAAGCTGCGTAAAGTCAAGCAGAGGCAAGCCAAGACGCGTTCGCAAACAGCCAACAAGGGTCGCATCGATCTGTCAAGTTCAGCATCAGTATAACTAAACGTGCACTGTACATACAAGTACTGCAAGTAGCTTGTCGGTGTACTTCTCAGCAGGCGCACGTGGTTAGGTAGCTATGCAATTGCGATAGCTTCAGAGGGCACTGCCAGCTTTATTACCAAGCGCTAAGTCTACGAGGGATGCGGTCTAACAACGGTCAGAAAACTAAAGGAAATACTGCAGAAAAGTAAGGAACGAATGAGAAGGAAGGTTAAATAATAGGAAGAAAAGCACTTTCGAAGGCTGCACAGGATACCGACGAGGTTGAAGGAAATGTTCTTGCAGCAACTACATGCGTGCAGGAGAAGGCGGATCTTCGGTTCGAGCTGATAGACATGTACTGGGCATTTTCTGTTTTTATCGGGTATCGAGGTGAACTTCCGGTATATCGCTAGCATCGATAGAGCTCGAAGAGCTTGACGCGGGTACACTCTGATGATATCCCACTACAGCTCATCAGGCGAGAGCTCGCTTGCCGACATGCCACTCTGGAAGTCGGTATCGTATTCGGAACCACCAGGAGTAGAGGGCACAATCTCGTCAAAGTAGTGCATGGCGGTTGTTCGAGGCGTTCTGGGTGTACGCGGCATGCGGGCGCTGTGGCCGGATTGCCAGATGAACCATGCAACGAGACCGGTCCATCCTGTCTGATGGGATGCTCCGAGACCCTTTCCGTTATCAGCGTGGAAGAATTCTAGTGACGCGAATCGTAGAGAATCAGCAAAGTGATCATAGACATTGCAATGATATAAAACCTTACCGTGGAAGAGGACGTGATCTCTAAAGTGAGGGTCCTTATTGAGCTTCTCCGATCCACCATTACATGCTCTAACACCCTCATGATCTCTTGCAAAGATGTGAATGATACGATGCTGGATCTCATCCGCGACATTTGCCAAGTTCATCTCGTCTCCACTGCCAGTCGGGCATTCGACCTTCAAGCTATTACCGTAGAACTGGTGGAATCGCTGAAGAGACTCGATGATGAGGAAAGTAGTAGCGAGCCAGATAGGGCCTCTCCAGTTGGAATTTCCTCCAAACATGCCGGAGTGAGAGTCGCCTGGCCAGTAGTCTACGGTAAATCGCTCGCCGTTCACATCCATAGAGTATGGGTTATCCTTGTGAGCCCGAGATAGAGATCGGACACCATAGTCAGACAAGAACTCTGATTCGTCAAGCAGTCTTTTGAGGATCTTGCGTAGTCGATCTTCACTCGCCAAAGCAAGCAGCTTTCGATCACTCTTACCCTTGGCTGTACATTGAAAACTAATCAGCTTCTAGTCTTGTGTGATGATGAGCGAATGCACTGCTCACCTTTCATGTTGGCGATGTTTCTGCCTGAAATCTCGCTTCTGTTCTCGATGAACCAGTCCATACGCTTCTTGAAGCCGGGGAACTTCTTGATAATAGATGGTTCGAGTGTGAGAGTACCATAGAGCGGGATCAAGCCGACCAAGCTTCTGACTGGAAGTTGTTGCGTTGAACCCGGTCCCCAGGTAATGGCATCGTAGTAGAAGCCATCTTCATCGTTCCATAGTGATACGTCTTCAGCTGATCCGGCCTTGAACGTCATGGCGTCGCTGATGAACAAGAAGTGCTCGAAGAACTTGGAAGCGATATCTTCGTAGGTCGGGTTGTGCTTGGCAAGCTCGAGGGCCATGTTCAACATGTTCAAGCAGTAGAAAGCCATCCATGAAGTACCGTCAGCTTGTCGGAGGGTACCGCCTGGATAAATTAGTAGCTCAGCATAAGGAAGATATCCGTCGATGAAAGCGCTACTAACCGGTAGGCAACGGCTCAGATCGATTGAAGAGACCAATGTTGTCCAGACCCAAGAAGCCTCCCTCGAAGACGTTGTTACCGCCTGCATCTTTTCTGTTAACCCACCAGGTGAAGTTCATGAGAAGCTTCTGGAAGACACGCTCCAAGAAACCGATGTCTTCGCGTCCATACATCTTTCGCTCAATCTTGAACACTCGGAAGGTAGCCCAAGCATGTACAGGCGGGTTGACATCGCTGTAGCTGTTACACCCGGACCAATCAGCTTTCTTGGTCGCAAACGCTCAGGAAGACCTGCACTTACTTCCATTCGTATGCAGGCAGAGCACCATCCGGCTTCATGTACCATTCTCTGACCATGAGCATGAGCTGATTCTTTGCATAAGCAGGATCGACCATTGCGAGCGGTATACAGTGGAAAGCAGTATCCCAAGCCGCAAAGAAGGGATATTCCCACTTGTCGGGCATGGAAAGGATGTCTTCGCAGTGCATGTGTCGCCAGTCTCTGTTTCGCACCCATTGGCGCTCGGGAGGCGGGGGCGGTTGGCCGGGATCACCTTCAATCCATTCTTTTTGGATGAAGTAGTAGAATTGCTTGTTCCTGCAGATACGAGTCAGTGTGAGTTGCTCACTGCACAAAATATGGCAGCTTACCATAGCATTCCACCGAGAGCCTGTCGCATAATGCTTTGCAGATCGTTCGTAAGGGCGCCGCTGTTGAATCTCGAGTAAAATTCATCTGCGTCCAACTTCCTCTCCGCAATGATATCATCAAACATCTCTTCATCGTAACACGCTTCATCCTCGTTCTCGTTCTTGTTTGTAACCTTTAGACGGACGACACAGCATCCTCCGTTTCCTGGAACTTGCTTGAAGACGTAGTTTGCACCAAACTTGGTACCTTCCTTGTTAGGGTTGATGAAGTGAGGCCATTTGGGCGTCTCCTTCTCTGGCGCCAGAGGAGCAGGTACGGTCTTTGGGGACTCGCCAATCTTGCTAGGTCGCGAGCGATCCATTTCATCGATGTGCTTATCGTCAGTAGCAGATGTAGAATCTACTACGACTCGTGCAGCGTTCTTGCCTTCCTCCGCAATAGGGGCAATCTGCTCCTCGGGCTGCTCGCTCTTGGGCAGAGCAGGTCTATGGTCCAAGATGATGTGATCGTGGAACGCATCCTTGACGTATGGAACTTTGTTGTCGCCGCCATAAAGTCTGTGAAAGTTGGTCTCGTTGTGCGTGAACATAAGCTCGGGCGTGACAGACTCGTCTACGATAACTGGCTGGTTGTTCTGCGCTTGGTTGCGACCACGCTTGACTGGCTCAATAGGGCCTGGAGACTCGTTGAGGTGGCAGTAGAAGCGTCCGAGAGATGGATGGTCGATCTGAACGGTTGTATCGGACTTAGCTTGCATGTTGGGCATATCCTTGCCAGTAGGTCGCTCTTTAGGCCATGACCAGGTGTTGCGGAACCAGAGTTGAGGAATAATGTGTAAATCGGCTGGCTCCGGACCACGGTTGTAGGCAGTGATACGGATAGACATGGCATCGGCATTGTCCTCGTCTTTGGCGTACTAAGACGGACATCGCTTGTTAGCAGAGACTCGCAGATGGTGCAAACTTGCGACTCACCTCGATGAAGATATCCCAGTAGCGGTCGTCATCGAAGGCATCCGTGTCGGTAATCTCATACTCGACAACGTCTCTTGATCGCTGCGTAGACTCTTCGACAAGCTTTTCGTAAGGGAAACGGCGCTGAGGGTATTTGTAGAGGTATTTCATGTAAGAGTGGGTAGGGGTAGAGTCCAAGTAGTAGTACATTTCCTTGACGTCTTCTCCGTGGTTGCCTAGATTTCATAAGTCTAGTCAGTACTGTGCACACTTATCGTCCTGAATATGCCAGATTCTGTACCTTGATGACCGGTTGTGCCAAACAAGCGCTCTTTGAGGATAGGATCGACACCGTTCCATAGGGCGAGACCGAAGCAGAGACGTTGATGGTTGTCAGAAACACCACCGATACCGTCTTCTCCCCATCTGTAGGCTCTCGATCTAGCGTGCTCGTGTGGAAAGTGAGTCCAGGCGTCACCGTTGCCCGAGTAGTCTTCTCTGACCGTGGCCTGGTAACGAAGACAAGCAGCGTTAGGAACTGATGTATTAGAGATGCCGTGCGACCCACCCATTGCCTTTCGGAGAGATAAGGACCCCATCGCTTCCAGTGCCTCTGCTTTGCCTCTGCCTGGTCCAGCCGAAGTTCCTCAAACGACTTTTCCTCGTCAAAGTATTCTCTCCTCTCCGTCTTCATACCCGGAGTAGGGAAAGGCTTCATGTTTTCCTTATCTCTTCTCGAGCTGTTTGTCGCGATCGAGTCTGTCGTCTCTGTTCGCTGATGATGTGGTTTTCGCATGGGAATGGGACCTTCGCCGTGCATGGGAGCATGATGGCCGTTTGTGTATCCACCTCTCTGTGTGCTGCCTGCGCTCAGAGTCGATGCGCTCGAAGGGGATTGGGCATGACCACCGCCGTTCGTGCTCGCCCTTTCAGGCAGCTTCGCCTTTGAAGCTTTAGGAGATTGCTCTACTTCAGTCTCAGGGTCGCGTTCGGCTTCGTATCCCTTATCCTCGTCCTCGTCGTCTGAATCTG
Organism: Erythrobasidium yunnanense; assembly: GCA_001600175.1. Lineage (NCBI taxonomy): Eukaryota > Fungi > Basidiomycota > Cystobasidiomycetes > Erythrobasidiales > Erythrobasidiaceae > Erythrobasidium > Erythrobasidium yunnanense. The sequence continues at coordinate 751,986 of BCJC01000004.1, forward strand.
CAGAAACTGTGGTTGTTGAGGTACCGGATTTGGAGGCAGATTTCGATGTGCGAGATGCCTGTTTCGCAGGTTCGCCGGCAGTAGCAGCACCTTTGGCAGTAGCAGGAGTAGCTGTAGGCATCGACATGGGAGTCGTCTGCAAGCTCGAGCCTAGATTTGGACGAGTTCGCCCAATTCCAATGCTGAGGGTATCGCTTCCACGGCGCTTACTGAGGGGTTCGCTGGATGATGCTGCTGCGACCATCGTAGAATCAACTAGTCGTCAGCTCTTGCTCTTCAAACCTGGCGAAAAAGGCCTGGGAAAAAAGGTGCGACCTCACTTGTGACAAACTGGCTTTGCTCTTGCGTCGGAGTGGTACCGGGACTTGGAGTGATGCTTGGACTGGGACTGTTCCCTTGCGCGACGTCGCCTTGCTGCACTTTGGATCCCAGCTCCTGGATGGAACGAGCTGCCATCAGAGACTGATGGATGATGATATAGGCACAAGACAAACGAAAAGTCGCGCAACCCTTTGGAGCAAGAAGCAAAAGAGACAAGGAAGAACCTGTGAAGCACGTATGTATAATTTCATGAGATCGTATCACGATTGACGTCTACCGAGAATGCAATCTCCCAGGCCCAGACTGGAAATGTATAACCCACAACACGCGTCATCGCGTTACTCTACGAACTACCCTTAGTCTGTGTATGTAGCCATTCCTTCTTATCCAGCCATACGGAATTCAGGCATGCGATAGACCATATTCACCATAGTTGCAAAATTCGGGTCGCCAAGAACAGCGAGGACCAAGTCTCGTGCCTGTGTCGGATTGAGCGATGTGAAGTCGCGGATCGTATCTTCTATTTGTATACTTGTGTCTTGTGTAATTGCAGCGATTTGTGGAATATCTGCTGCTGTCATCGGATTTGTCGACATTTGATCATCTGGTCCAACAGCTCCGTTTGAAGAAACGTTTGTCGTGTTTTGATCGTCGCAGTTAGCACCATCATTTGGAATGGCACTGTTTACAGTGTGTAGAGGCTCTTTGAAGGTGTGATGAACTGCTTCGTGTTTGAACGGTTGGGTCTGTGTCTGCGATCCCAGATTCTTGTTCCTCGAGCTGAGAGCTGCTTCCATAGCCAGTATGCTAGCTGGCATACTCTGACTCTGTGCATCTGTAGCGCCAGCATCTTTATATTGTGGAGCCTGTTGCGTTTCCACAGGCGTCTGTCTAGAAGCATACGCTTCATTCGCACGCGTTGGTGGCATGGTGTGTTCCGTAGCTTCATCATCAATCTGCATACTCGACTCTTGTGTCATGTTCAACTTGGGTGGGAACGTATAGCTGTCCATCGCATTCAGATGCTGTAGCTGCGTCTGACCAGCAGCAGTTGTAGCGAAGGACGCTTCTTGTTGTTGAGTTTGGCTTTGTGTATCGAAGAGAAACGCATCTCTGTCTTTGTAAATGGCGAAAGAGGGCTGATTGTATTCGTACTGTGTAGCTTGTTGGTAGGGATATGTGCTGGCTTGTGATTCTAGATAGGCGATATTTGGTCTGTATGTAGAGGGCTGTGACAACGTTGCATCGTGTACGCTGAGCATATACGCGTTGACCGGAGAAGATGTATGCATCCTATGGACAGAGGAGGTTAATCCTGGCAAGGGTGAGTTGACTCGCATATAGGCGGTATTCTGGCTTGAAGGGGATGAAGCTTGCTGTCTAAGTATGTCCATCTGAGAGGTGGAAGGGGGAGGCGGAGAGCTGGAAGGCGTTAACATGTGTACACCTCGCAGGGCATTCACTCGAGGCGGCGCAGGAATCTTGAACGCCTCACTTGCAAAGCCCGAGTCCGATAATTGTGTAGGAGAGGAGGTGGCTAATCGAGCCGTAGGAGATGGCTGTATGTACTTGCTGTGAAACAGCGTGTCCCTTCCAGCCGAACTGGTCTGGCTGAACTGCTGCTGACTTTCCAGCATCTGCGTGTCCAGCGCAGGACTTCCTGTAAGCTTCTGTCTCTTATTCTGACTATCTGTTCCTGCAGCTCCACTTGTATTGGCAGCATTCGGCTTGTTCTGCCTTGACACCTTCAGATTTGCATTTGGGTTTCTCTGCTGGAACTGTTCGAATGCAGCCACTATCTTTGCCGTACTTTCTACATCTTGCATGTTGAGCTGGAAATTGCCGTATACCTTCTTGTACTCTGCTTGTTTTGCATTCTGGGAGTCTCCATCGGAGACGGGACTGTCGTACCATACTGCAATGTTGCGGGATGAGCAGACTATCTTGATTCGGAAGGGAGACTCGGTGGAAGTAATGCTGGGATGTGCAGGGCACCAGCTCGGTACAGAATAGCTGAAGTTGACGCGCTCCTGCGGACAAGAACACAAGGATGTTGACGAAAGCACAGTACTCCACGTTCTTCGGTTGTGATGAAAGCGCACCTGGAGTATAAAGCCGCGATAGACGTGCAATTCTTTGAGTAAGCCGGTCACTCCATCATGGAGGAGCTCGACAGCCAGAGCAAGGCCATCAGCAGTGTTTTCGCTAGGTCAAAGCATCAGTAAGCATCAGTATCGCTATCCAGATGGCGGCAGATCAGTCGTTTCGCCAGTACACTTTGTGGTATTCTTCCTTATTTCTTGGATCTTTTGATTGGGACAGCTCGATGACCTGGTGAGGTCTGTATAGATACTTGAGGACAGAGTAGCGCGTCTTGACGGTATCGTCCATCGCCTTCTTGGTGGTTTCGGTCCTCAATCAACGCGCATGACTTAAGACATAAACAAGCTTGAATCCAGGACAATCTGTGACAAAACAGCAGGAAGATGTCTGAAAATCTGTGATTCTACACTGGAAACAGCAAGTGCTACGACGCCGGATGGACGCTGGATCTGGCTACTCGTCGGATCCCACGACGAGCACCAGTTCTCGCGACTTTGGGCGAAACATCAAGGACGAAGAGATCCATCATGATCAACATGACCATATCCCTTCATTCAGCTCGCTACACAACAGAGCTCATCTGCAGTCGACGCCTGCGAAAACAGCGAGGCTCCCGCTACATCGCGTCGACAGAGCTGCCAATCCAGCATTCATAGTGCAGTCATCAGCCAGTGAATCTCAATCACAAACTGAAGAAGAAGAGGAAGAGGGCGAAGGTGAAATGGAAGATAACGCGACTGAGCTTGGAGGACCTCGAGGCGCCGGTGGTCAAACAGGTTCTGCTGCTGGGACAAGAGTCAGGGAATATTGGGGAAGACTGCTGCAAGAGGCTGAAGAGAGCAAGGCAAATGCAGAGAGTCATCTTGGAGTGCCGGCTACGCGCAGACAACCGCCTTCAACTGGCAGCTCGACCTTGGTAGATCAAGAGTCCTTGACGGGTAAAGCAGCGAGCAGCAGCAGGCGTATATCGTCTTCATCTCAGACGACCTTGGAACGCCCTGCTTCGGCTCCTCCAGTCACGTACGACAGCACACCTATTTCCAGTCGGCCTTCGCCTCTGCAAGACCATATATCGCGCTTCATCTCGTCTACACCTTCTGATCCCTATATCCCTGCACGTCCTCCTTCTCCTCCGTCTTTATCACACCACGACGATCTATCACGGAACAGCAGTCATAACAATAACAACAGCAGCTCAGCAATCGCGTCTCGCGTACATGATATCTTCGCTAAACATATTCATAGTGCTTCCACAAGCAGTACAGCTCGTCAACCTATCGCTTCTAGGAATACAGAACGCCATCTTCCGCCCAGACAGCGCTTACGAGATCTGCTAGGCGAGAGCAACCCCAGTAATAGCCGGCATCCGCATACGCGCACCCCAAGTTCTCAGCAGACGTACACGAGCGAGAGCGAAGGAGAGTCGATACAGGAACCGCAGAGGCCGTACAGGAACTCATCAGCTACAGCTCGTACAAGCCCGAAAAGGCGGCGAGAAGGCTCGAATACACCTAAGGCAGGACCTTCGCAGCGTCTTATATCGAAATTGCCCAATTCAAGTGCTTCAACTAGCAGGAGTCGGCTAGACCCCGCAGAAGAAAGCCGGTCACACAACAAAAGTCAGGAAAGACGTGTCTACAACGACGCATACGATACTTCGGCGAATCGAAGTCGTCAGCATACTACCCGGCCATCTCACAGCCGCCGCATCTCGGGCTCGTTCGCTGAGCCGGAGCTTCGTCCAGAAAGCCCCGCTCGAAGGGAAAGCCGTAACAATACAAGTCAGCTCAGTCGAGAGTGGGACTCTATCAGGCAGCAGGAGCAGTCCAGGCAATACGAAGAAGCTCTTGAGCATATTCAGGGCAACTCGCAAGATGAGGAAGAACAGCTAGACGACCAGCAGAGCGAGGGAGAGTATCGAAGCTCGGAGGTCGAGGACGAGGCTCGTCAAGTGCAAATGCATTCGCAGAGCGATAGCGATCCTGGCTATTCGCCTGAATCGGAGCTCGAGCCGCCTCAAAGGCCAGAAGTCAACACTAGCAGAGCGCGAGAGAGAGACTTCGGTCCTGAGGAAGAAGCTTCTCCGCTGTCCCAGAGCGAGCAAGGAGACGAGCGGCACGTCTCGTATGTCCAACAGCAGCGGATATCACCTCGTCTCGGCACCTTATCTTCCTTTCGGCGAAGCACGAACGGCGATACGTCAGGCTTACATGACGAGGCTCTACCTTCTGAAGTCGTACAGGTAGCTACGAGCACGCCTCGAGCAGCTTCTCGGACTATAAACCGCTCTTTTGGCAATTCTACTAGAGCGCCCAAAACACCTCATCCACCAGGCGCGTATTTCAGTACTACTCCGTCAGCAACTTTCATAGGAGGTTCACCTTCTAGGCGGAAGAATGAAGACGACTCTTTCGTCGAACGTCGAGGTAACGAGACTGCAGAAGCTAGTCGATCTCGTTTCCTAGGTACAGCGAACTATTCAGTAGCTTCCAAGATACCTGGTGGGTATAGCTCGCCCTTTCCGCAGCCTCGGAAGAGTGGTCTGCAGGGAGACGAGCGGGACACCGTACGCTTCTCGACCCCTTCCAAGTCTCGGCAGTCGATGTTAGCGCCTAGCAGTGCAAGTCCATCGCGCACAGATAGTCGAATAAGAGAGGTGGACAATGATGGATCTCCAGCTCGACAACGAAGGTCCCCTCGCTCTGAGGCCAAACTTTCTTCACCGCGGAATGCGAATAACAGCCTGAAAGCCGCTGCGTCTCCTTCTACGCCAAAGAAGGGTCACTTGTCTCCTCAAGGCACTCCTCGCTCGCAAATAGGAAGCGGGGATACCACCCTTCAGAGCATGTTTACCGATCTCGTGAAGCCGCTCAAGAACTTGCTTGTCGGGTTTCATACTCCTCCAAAACCTACTGGCAAAGCTATATCGATTACACCCAAAGTGAAGGAGGAGGAGGAGAATTTGTTAGAGAATGAAGATACCCTAGTCGAGCGGAAAAAGCGGCGGGTGAGTCTGACGAACCTGTATTTCGACGCTCCGACAGAAGCTGATACGTTGTTGTCCAGCTCGAGCATGATCATATCTTGGCACGTTTGTCAGAAGCGGATCGCATAGACCGGTCACTTGCGTCTCGCATAGACGAGATGCGGAAGGCAGTCGACGAGATGGGTCAACGCTTATCGAGTCAGGTAAGCTATCTGCCTCAAGCCTACCACTTTTAAAGCTAATGAGAGAGCATGGCAGGTCTCTTCCGTCATATCCGAATCCTTCGTCCAAGAAGCGAAACGGCGGAAACTGTGGTTCTCCCTCCTTATCTTCGGACAGCTCCTACTACTATACCTAATATTCATCTACGCGAATGCACGCGCAAATCAGCTTTACCAAACGACCTATTTCGATCCTTTCTTTCCTGTACTCTTGGATCCAGCCTATCACGAATCACGATTATCTTCCTCTTCTCTCTTTCGAACTTCTTACCCACTGTCTTCTTCTTCTTCTTCTTCTTCTTCTGGAGCGCAAAACGATAATAACGAGAAATCTTGGCATACATTCTTGAGGGTCTTCCAGTACGCTCTATACGCAATCAGGGATAATATAGGCTTGGGCGGCGGCAGGACAGACTTCGTGCATGGGACTTTTGAACATGCAGTAACGAGAGCTGTCACGGCTGCTGCTGCAAGCGATACCACAGCTGTATTTCGGATACCCACGTAGACTTTCAGATACCCCAGGTAAATAGCGCGACTGTTGGTAGATAGAGCAAACGGTAGCGATATACTTCTAATAGATACTGCTCAAGAATATATGGAGGTCTCCACTACTGTTGTTGTAGAGAATAGTCAAGTTTCAAGTGAGCAAGTCTCGAGCTGTTATCCCCAGTCTATGACCCTTCTCTTGTTGCCCTTGATACTGCAGATCGGGCTCTACAGCATCGACTTAGATAGTCATTTCCACTGTGCGATGACCTCGATCTGGCAAACAAGCACGTCAGACGTGATCTTCCAAAGAACAAGGAAACCGCTAGGTCGCAGCTTGCCTCGACGAGAGCATCTTTTGGCAGTCTTGCGACTTCTACACAAGATCTAGCAGGTTTGTGGTCGCCGAATCGTTTCGCGTAGACAGTGTTGATAGTTCCAAAGTCGCCCATGTCCTTGATGAAGACTGGAACATAGTCTCAGGAATGGACGAGATGTACTGATTAAGACAACACGACCTTACCAGTAGCTTTGATGACATCGTTCAGAGTCAGGTTCTCGGCTTTTAGGACAGCCTCGATGTTCGTAAAGACTTGTTCGGTCTGCTCAGCAGCACCGCCTAGGATGTATCGTGATCAGTACATAGGAACCAATGCTTCTGCAAAGCATGCAGACTTACCCGGAACGAATTCCATCGTCTTTGGGTCGAAAGGCACCTGGCCAGAGCAGAAGAGCTGTACGAGCGCGAGCGCGTCAGTGAGATGCTCTCTATACGATGACAGCCTGACGTACGAGACCTAGGCTGCTCTTCATGGCTTGGCCTGTACGTCAAGGTCCGACTGATCAGCTTGGTCGACTGCTCGCTTCGAGCCGGTCGCACGCACAGTATGGGCCCTGCATATACAGCGAAGTCAGCTTATGGATAGAACACAGCAACGGCGCTGACGCACAATAGCAGAAGGGGCATTAGGCGTAGAGACGGCGGTGAACTTGGACGACATGGTTCGGATTCTCGAAGCGGCAGAAGAGGTAATAGGCGATCTTGCAATGGTTGCGGTTCGTGTACAAGCTCGTAGTGGAATGGACGCAAAGGTGCGATGGAGCATGCAATATATCGAGATGATGGTAGAAGCCGAAAAGAGGGGTTGACTGCTATTCAGACATAGTTACGAGACTACATAACGTCTACTGATGTGACTGTAACTCCACTACATATAACTGAGAACGGCCCCGATCCTGTCCATACCGCGCCTAAGCCTGAAAGCTGTACGTCTTGCGATGACCTCTCTGCACCTGCGCAACCCCATCTCTTGCATCTCTCAGCATCATTGTATGCTTGTGCACTTCCTTCACTCGCCCGTCCGTATAATCCGCTAGCGGGATCTCGAAAGACGAGACTTGCTTAAAGCCATACTTCGTGTATAGCGGCACGCCAGCAACGGTAGCTTCTACATAGACCGGAAGCTTCTTCTCGTCGGCGAGTGCGAGGCCGAACTCCATAAGCGACGCGCCTATGCCTTTTCGCTGATGGTCTTGGTGCACGAAGAGGTTGGAAAGGCCTGAATGAGTGATACGTCAGCATCATAGTACTTTCGAGATGATCTGTGGAAGCGCAGCGCACGGATGTATGGTTTGCCTTGAAGATGCTTCAGCCTATGTTCATGCAGCTGGCTCGTGAACTCTTACCGCAACGCGACATTCTCTTCTCCTCCAGCTTGTGCATCAATCTTCTTCGGACCAGCTGAGTAGTCTTCTGGGACATCAAAAACCCTCCACTTCGCAAAGCCCACGATTTCTTCGAGGTTCTCTTGCTTCACCGCAACAACATTTATAATGCCTCGCGAGCATAGATCTGGCTCAGTCTCTTTCACCTTCCTTGCGGTGATGGTCGAGTTGATGCCCTTGGGATACGAAGCGTCCTGGAAGGCAGATGGGCTGGAGGCCTGGACTGTCACAATGCCGGAGGAATCGCCTGCAGTTCCTAGACGAAGCTTGTAGGCCATCTTGAAGGTGCAGTTTTGGATGAAGTGGTCAGAAGACAAGCTGCACCGGCTGCTGGCGTCTTCCTGGGCATGTTCTTCAACCGTCAAGCGTGAGCGGCTGCTAGCCGACTGATTCATCGCATCGATGGAAGCTTTGAAGAAGAGAGAGCGTAATGGCCAGCATCAACACGATGGTAACAGAACGGCGAACAAGTATGTAGTCATGAAAGCAGAACGGAAAGGCCGAAGTCGAGTGACTTCTGCGCGATGGACTAGCGCAAGCATCCCTATCTGGCCTGCTGCGCGATTAGAAGCAGTCGTGTTTTTCCAGATGGGCCAGATGGTCATCCAAGACAAAGCAAAAGCTAATACCGTATCTGCTGGCTTGTCCAGATTGGCGATCCGTTCTATCCCATCTCAGGGGGGTCTTTGGCCGTTGATCGATCCTTCGAGACACCATCTCACCTCGATGGCCATGATTCCTGATCCATCGCTGCTGCTCATCAGTCTGGTCATCCGATGCCCATGATCCAGATTACGATGTCACACACTCACACTAGAGACAGACAGCGGTCGTTGGCCGGGTACAAAGTCTGGGGAACAACATTGAGCATCACGCTCGAGGGCCGGAGCAGATCAGCGATGTGATGAGAGATGACAGCTTCAGGCTATTGATCATCTTCGTTACTCTGTTCTGCTTTCTACGATTCAAACATGACCACGACCAGCAACGATGAAAGACAGCCTCTGCTCCTCAAAGCTGACCGTCATGACAAGCAGCGCTTACCATATCATCAGCTCCTCTTTGTCTTCCTGCTCCGAGGATCCAGCGTGAGCCTATTCCTACCTATTGTCTTGCCATCCTGACCGATGAACTGCAGCCCATCCTCTTCTTCTCCATCCTGCCCTTCATCAACGCTTTCCTCGTAGACGATCTCAACATCGCCAGTCCTGCAACTGTCGGATACAAGTCTGGAATCATAGAAGCTGCAATGTCGTTGACCGTCATCATCTTCATCCTGCCAAGCGCGTGGCTCAGCGATGTCATTGGACGAGGAAGAGTCGTACTCATCGCTCTTACTGGAATGACGTTCGTGCAGTGCGTCTTCGGGCTCAGCAGGACATTCGTCGGACTAGTCATGGCTAGAGCACTTCTAGGCTTCTTCACTTCGGCCACGCCAGCGTGAGTTCCCATTTCAACCTCTGCAATCAGTGTCGCTGATGTGCTTGTCGAGAGCATTTGCAAGACATACATCTGTGAAAGCGTTCCGACGTTCGCTCAACCTAATGCCTGGGTTTGGCAGAGTCTAGGCTGTAAGCCTATCCGCATCAACCTCTTTGAACAGTACTGATATGTGATGCAGGGCAAGCTGCGAGCACACTGGCGTGAGCTGCTTTCAGTAGAGACTGCAATCGATCCTGACACAGTGCGACAGACCTTTCCTAGGCGGCATCACTTCCAATCCAGCGGAAACTTGGCCAGCTTTGTTCCACTCTGCTTTCTGGAGACGCAATCCCTACGCTCTTCCATGCTTTCTCGTGAGCTATTCCTCTAAATGTGCTGTTCCGAAATGTCGATACTGACTGTTCATGCTAGTCTGCCGCTGTGCCAGCTTTCACGGCAATCTATAGCTACTTTATAGTAAAAGATAGCGGTCTGAAGAACAATGAAGAAGTAGTCATTATCAGCAAAGTGGATCAAGATGCTTCTACCGCCGCACCTCACGCCAGCGCCTACACAAGAGCCTCGCTCTTCCCTGTCCTCCTCATCCTGAGCTCCGTAGTAAGCTACTTCCCACTTCCAGAACGTCTGCTGGTATCGCTGATAGTCATCCTTGCAGTTCATGATTTGCGCATTCAATGCTGCGCAAGTCTTGTTCCTCTATACGCCCTCGAAGCTCGGAGGTCTAGGTCTTCAACCCCGCCAAATCTCGTTCGTTCTCGTCATCCGACCTATCCTAATGGCTCTCTTCAACACGTCCATCTATCCTTCCTTCTCTCGCAAATCCGGCCCTGAGGCCCTACTACGCGTCAGCGTGCTAGCGTGGCCTCTCACTTATGCTATCTATCTAGGTCTAGCTATCATGGCTTCAAATGGTATCTCAGTAGCATTTTTCCCGCCTTTCCTGCTTCTGGCGGCCGCAATGGACGTAGTAGGAGGAATGTCATTCATCGCGCAGGACTCGCTGGTCGGAAAGAGATTTCCGCACAAGCGACACCTGGCACATATGAACGCGATAGGCGATTTGGCAGCTAATATGGTAAGTCTGTCAGCTTGATCTTGCCCGATGCCACTGATCACTCTATCTGAGCAGGGAGGCGGACTGGGAGTAGCTGCAGGGAACTCCTTCTTCGCTCTATCAGTACAGCATAATCTCTTGGGTGGAAAGGCGATCTGGGTGGCTCTTATCGTCTTCTCGCTTGTTCACGTCGGGCTGGCTCAAAGAATGACCGTCAAGACGGGCTGGCAGGAGGAAGAAACAAAAGCGAGTGCCTGCATCTAGAATGTAGGGGAACGATTTGATGTAGCTTAGTTTAGAGTAGACGCGCAACTAGACGCAATATAGAAGACTTGACGCTCTGTACAACTTCAAATCTTCCAAAAACTTCTTTGACAGCGGCCTGGGCTAACTTCGACTACTCAAAGAATTCGGTAACTGCTTCACCGAAAGCTCGCAACTTTTTCGCGACCGAAAGCGAGAGACAGTATCATAGCCGGCGCTTGCTTTCCTTGGCCTTTCTTACCCAGAAGGACTTGTCTATTCCTCAACCATCTATGGCTACGAATACATCTGCATTGACCTGGACTCACCACCACCAGCATGACTCTCGAATCCTCTGCTGACCCCTCTCAGGCCAAAGTCATTGAACTCGAGATTAACCTCGACAAGCTACCACCTTTACCTGAACTTCCAGAGGCGTTACAAGAAGTGCCGTTTATACACAAGTCGTACCTCCTCGCTCAGCAAGGTCCTCGCCCGAATGGTCTTGAGTGCGAGATCAAGTCAAACAAGCGGATGGAGATTATCGGGGATGCTGTGCTCAGCCTGGCAGTCACGTCGCTTCTAGTGAGGAGATACTCACATATAGGACCTGCTTCCATCTCCGTGCGTAAACTGAATAGTCACAAACAGCGATAATCAAGGCTGACGCGACGGTGACCTCTTACAGCACGCCCGCAAGAGCCTGATTTGCAATGTGCTATTCTCCCGCCTGGCTCTGGCATATGGCTTGGATAAGCGTCTTAAGGTCCAATTCCAGCTGGAGCGTGACGAGCGTCACAAGATATATGCCGATACCTTCGAAGCGTATATAGGCACGCTCTACGAGGCCATTGACTCTCATAACGTACCAAGGTCGAGTCTCGATACGTATTTCGCGGAGCTGTACTCGTTGAACGTCTTTCCCAACTTGGACGAAGCTGTCAACGCTTGGCAAGAGCATCGTCTAGCAGTCAAGACGGGACATTCTGCTCGGTCGAGCGCCTCCAAGAAGAAGAATAAGAGGCTCCGCAAGGAAAAGGCAGACCAGGAGCTAATACGGTAAGTTTGTCAGCCTCGTCTTGCCAGACCTCCTCTAACTGCCTCTCCTGACAGGGATCCGAATTAGGCGTGGCTGAGGGGACTCTCTCCTTGCTCTATCGGCGTAAAATAATCCACTGGAAGGGAAAACAATCTGGGTAGCTGTTATCGTTTTCTCGCTCGTATACGTGGGGCCCGCTCAGCGAATGACTGTCAAGACTGGCTGGCAGGAGGAAGAAAGCAAAGGTAATACTTGCAGAGACTAGGTTCTACGAAACGGCTACACTATGAATTTTGAATTTGGGGTTCCCCTTGAGGAAGTGAACTACGCATACCCTAGGGAGTACAGACCGTAGATGTACGACTAGGAAGAACAGACACTAGACGATCTGCAAATCTGACTGTTTGTCTTGGGGACTGCACCGATGTGTCGCGATTACTCGAAGAACTCCGTAACGGTCTCACAGAAGATCTTGACTCCCTTTCTGAGCGTGTCATGCGTCGAGAAGCTGAATGCTAATCTAAAGTGTCCCACACCCTCTTCGTCATCGCTTTCCACCTCTACTTCACCCTCACCTACAGCCTTAGGCGCAGGCGGTTGATCTGAATCAGGTGCTCCGGAACGTAGACCGTCTCCATTGAACATCCAGCCGGGAGCTATGAGGACACTGTTCTGTGCAAGCTTCTCCCAGAGCTCATTCATCAGGATTCGAGTACGCTCTTTCTTGGCAGACGGAGAGGCATGTCTATCGAATGACTTGTGGTTGCTGAGATGTACGTTGATCTAAATCAAGTGTCAGGCTGGGCACTCGAAGTGAGGGAAAAGTAGAACGACGCACCCATACGAACATACCACCTTCAGGCGGTGAGAACGAAATCAGAGGAGGTCTGCCTTCACTCAATCCAAACGTCGAGAACTTCTCGTCCAAGTCGAATGTACGCAGTGGCGTCCTCTTGCTCGAGTCATATTTGGCATAGCCGACCATCTTGACTGGACGAGGAGATGCGGAGCCTAATAGGACGCGCTGCGGCCTGATAGTCTCGATCTTGAAGCCTTGTTGCAGAGCATTGACAGTCACATCTACCACTTATCATCAGTATCCAGATAGAAAGGAGGGAGGAGGCAAGCTCACCTCTTCGCTCCTGATACTGAGCCCTCAATCCGCGCAGCCATCTGATCCAGCCGTCCATTCCCCACGTCTCGAGTATTTTAGCAATCATGACCTGCGTAAAGCCACTAGGCTGCTGTGTGCTAGTCTCGCTAGCTCTAAGGAGTCTTTCTGAAAAGCGCGCATTCGAGGTGATCCTGCGATAACTCAACGACTTAGCCAAATTTCGACGAATGTGACATTATAGAAGAAGAGCTCACCATCCTAGACGCGATCCTGGCGCGACTGTCTTGCTGAACGTATCGAGGCGGATCACCCTGCCTTGATAGTCAAATTTTAGGTAGGAAGGCGAGAGGGACTTGATGAATTGGCGGTTCTCCTTGTTGACTGAGCTTGAGCTTGCCTCGACATTTTCTGCCTGTTGTTGGCCTTGCAGGAATTGCAGAATGTAGTAGGGCTAGCCGAAGCTATCAGTCTTGATTCCAGATAGTGTAATGGACCCCAAACTCACATCGTCTTCGCAAATAATGACATCGTGTTTGACACAGACAGCATACACCCTCTTGCGCCTTTCTGTCGAGATTATCGACCCCGTGGGGTTCTGGCCTACAGGGACCGTATACAGCACACTCGGCTTCTTCGTTCCTCTTTCTTGTACATTCCACTCTGAGAGTGTTTTATCAAGTGCTTCTGGGCTGATACCTTCTGCATCTATGGCGATAGGTACAGGACGGACGCCCATCGGCCAGCCTGATTCGATGGCTGAGGGATACGTCCATGCTTCTACGAGAATCGGATCACCGGGATTGCAGAGTAGCTCTAAAGTCTTGTGCCAGCCGTCCGTAGCGCCATCCGTGAGCAGGACATCCCAGTCGGCGCACGCAGGCATCGACACAAGCGACGTCCACTCCTTCAAGAAGTTGTTCAAGAACACAAGGCCCTGTGCTCCTCCATACTGCAAAGCGGTCGAGAGCTGCACACTCGTCGGCGTTGGGTTCTCTACATATTTCGGCACGGTGATCTGCCCAGTCTTGGGCGTGGAGGAACCGCCAAAGATGCTGGAGAACCATCCTCGTTTGCTTTCTTTAGGGGCTTCTTCGAGTGAGTCGAATCTCGAGGGAGATAAGAGAGATCCGGCCAATGTCTCGAATGGGAAGTATGATGGATCGGGGAGCTGCAAGCCAGGAAGTGTCAGTATACGTATCTATACTTATGTCACAGCAAGCCGGCATCGATGCGACTCACTCCTCCAGCTCTGTACGATCAGTGTAACGACGATTGATAAGCGAGATCGAATGGTCAGCCGGCTACATGGCTTTACTCTCGCTTCCACAGGACAGGAACAATGTTGTGCATACAAGCTGATGAGACCAGGGACGCCTTGGAACTTTGCGAACGACTTCAGGGGACTGGGTCGCCTGGCTTTCGCGAGCTCAGACAGATGATGGGACAGGTCAACGGCGTTACCGCCAGTAGGTGGTGCATCTTTGGCATCGATAGAAGTGGGGAAAGCTGCTGCAGAGTCCATGGCTAAATGAGAGATGGGAGGAGAAGCAAGGTCCGATGCAGATCGGCACGGTTGGACAACCACATGCACCTACTTTCTACGCTGAAATCGCTATGTCTGGGTTGTCTTACGATACTAGTATTGACGCAGTTACTGCTAAAAGTACCGGCGCTCTTCTGCTTCTTCAGTCTGTCTCGACGATGACAAATCGGCCAATCCAACAATATCGAGATATGGGCCACCAAAAGCCTGTATAGCAATTGTCATCAGCATATCACCTACTCTACATTGAGCAAAGGAAAGCTAGCTTCCAGCGTCGTCGCTCGTTACGACTCCGGCCCAGATCACGTGTTGTTGCTGTCGCGTAAAGAGCCTTTCGAAAGGTAGCCTTTAGAGCTGCCTTTAAATGTGTAATACAATGGCTAACTGCTTAGATGGAAGGGTAGCTCGAGTCCCTTGATTGCGACTTTCCCTTGTTTGTTTGCTCGCTCTTTGACCTTTGGCCTACCTCCAAAAGTTTGACTGGCAAACCCGGGGAGGGAGCAACGACGATGGCACTTGCTGACTCGAAAGAAGGAGACAGCGAGAGTGTGCTGCTTCGCTTTTGACCACTACTCTGACCATCTTGGACCGCGAACATGACGGCCATGCATGATGGCGAGCGAGATCCTTTGCTCGCTGGAGGAGCAGCAAACAAAGCGTCGTGCAAAGCCGACGAGACGACCTTCAAGCATGAAGCAAAAGTTCTGGTCTCGTACATCCTGCCCACTTCTGCCATGAACTTCTGCCGCTACCTAGTCATGGGCGCATCCCTGTTTTCGATCTCTCACCTTGGAACAAGAGAGCTGGCTGCTGCCAACTTGGGTTTGCTGACATGCAATATCGGAGGATATGCTATTGTGATCGGACTATGCGCGTAAGCTGAAGATAATTCCCGACTGCTCTGGCCTATCTACTTAAGCGATCTTCTGTAGTGCTTTAGACACCCTGGCCAATCAAGCGAGTCGCTCAGCTTCTCCCAAGTTGACGTCTCTATACACCCTCCGCACAGCGGTAGTCTGTACAGCCGCCATGCCCTTCTGCTTCATCGTATGCTGGAACGGCCAGCTCTGGTTCCGCTTACTGGTACCGCATTCTGATCCAGAGCTGAGGACACTCGCTTCGAACTATATGAAGATTATCAGCTTGGGCATTCCGCCGCTCATATATTACGAGTGCATAAGGCGATACATGTCTTCGCTAGGCATGATGTCCGGACCTACGATCGCATACTCCTTCGCAGCGCCGCTGTCGGTGCTCCTGAACTATCTTCTAGTACATGGACCGTGAGCGACCACTCTCATCTCCCAAGCATATGACCCGGCTGACCCTCTTCTTGATCAGTGATAGCGTCCGCCTCGGCTTTTATGGGGCGCCTCTGGCTGTAGTGATCACCTACTGGTTCATCTTCCTCGTAATTCTTCTCTACGCAATGCTCGCCATTCCTCGGTACACCTGGATCGGCTTCAACCGCCTAATGTTCCAAGACCTCGGCATCGTACTCCAGTATGGTCTCGCAGGCGTCGCGTCTACATGCAGTGAATGGTATGCCTTCGAATTCTTATCTCTAGGCGCTGCGTATCTCGGCGAAACTACTCAAGCTGCAACTGCGATATACGCTACGATCCTAAGTGTATGCTGGCAGATACCCTGTTCAATCAGTATCGCCGTATCTATCAGAATAGGTAATCTGTTGGGTCAAAATCTGCATCATAAAGCAGCCAAAGCGGCGCTTACGGCACAAGTGCTGGCGGCGGCGATCGTGCTGGTAAACGCGATCATACTGCTGGCTGTCAAGCGAGCTCTAGGGCATGCTTTCACGGATGACGAGGAGGTAATAGCTATGGTGGACAAGAATGTGAGTCTCACTCGATCTCGAACTCGGTGGAAAAAGCTGATTTGGCTATTTACCAGATGTACATTCTGGCGGTCGTTACACTCTTTGATGGCATGCAAGCATCGACAACAGGCACATTGAAGGGTGAGTGCGCATCGCCACAAAACATCGGGCACATAGCTGATAACAACGCTATTCAGGCGCCGGTCTCCCCTCCCTAGCAGCTCGATGCAATCTTTTCTCATACTGGGTCGTTGGGCTTCCCATCGGTGCTCTTCTCACATTCCGTACACGCGATATCGGCACACTATGGGGCGGGCTCGCGCTCGCTACTTTTACAGCTACCACCACAATGGCATACCATATCCGCAAGATTGACTGGAAGAATAAAGCGGAGGAAGCACTGCTGAGAATGAAGGAGTCGGATGACAATGCTAGATTGCTGAGAGACCTGAGACAGAGACTTTGGCGTAAATGTGTGAAATGGTTTCGTGTTGGTCGGATGTCCTTGTCAAGACAGGCCAGATTCACAGGTCGATATTTTTCAGTCACCTCGTTATGCTGTAGTAGTGCTTGCAGTGGCAATGTCGATGAGTTAGCACATAGAACGCGTACTTTCCGCGGATGACATACTGCCATTGCCTATTTTTGTGCCTACGATCTTTACGCTGCAGCTACACCATTATGTACTTGCCTTCTGACCTATACCCAACTGCCTGCGACCAAGATGGACCCGACTAACAAACCGGATGTACGTTGATCAACTGGCGACGTCTGGCTTTCTTCTCGCTTCAAACGTGACATACTGCTCAAGATACCTTGACTGATACCACTATGATACCCTCCAGCAACCGCAACCTCACTACTCGCTTTATCAGAGGGAGATCTTCGTCGGCGGACCTGAAGGGAAATGTCCGTTTCTCTGGCTGAAGCGAGTGCGAAGCCAAATCTGATGAGAATACCTTCTAGTACCTCCATGCTCTGCAGTTCCAGACAAGCTTCAGGAGTCTTCGAAGGCCGTCCTGACGGAGAGAGGTGAGGTCGTCAGCTATCGCAAGGTGGTGAGTTTTTCCTGAGCACGGACTTCGTTTCTCTTCTATCTCTGTCCTGTTCCACCTTCCCTACAATCCCCAGGCTATCTGGTAAGCTCTTTCTGGCACTTCTGCTGAAAGCCGATACATATGCGCTGATGCACTGAATCTGCAGTACGCCGCAAGCAATGCAGGTCTATCAATGACAGACAAGGCGAATCGAGAAGCCTTCTACAACTGGCGCATCATTCCTCGGATGCTAGTCGACACCAACCGGCGCGACATGAACGTGACAGTCTTCGGTCGCAAGCTCAAGAATCCATTCATCTTCGCTCCTGTAGGAATAAACAAGATCTATCATCCTTTGGGCGAATTGATCCCTGCAAGAGTGGCCGGCGAGCTTGGCATGGGCTACATGCTCTCAACGGCTGCAAGCCAGTCTATCGAAGATGTAGCAGAAGCAAACGGAGACGGATCACCTCGGTATTTCCAGCTGTACATGGGTCACGACGATGAAGTCACGATATCTCTCCTGGAGCGAGCCCATAAAGCCGGATTCGAAGCGTGCATCTTGACAGTCGATACTTGGCAGTTAGCATGGCGGCCTACAGACATCGATACTCAAAATTACACCTTCTGCTATCCTGGTGCTCCTGGTAATGAAATGGGAGAAAGCGATCCTGTCTTCATGCGCAAATACGGCGATGAGCTCAAGAAGGATCGTATGACATGGATCGACAAGCATGTATGGCATGGCAAAGCCCATGACTGGAAGAAGTGCGTAGCCACTGTTCAGTCCCTTTCATGATGCTTGCTCACCTGGTAGTGTTGCCAGAATCCCTTGGCTTATCGAGACTTGGAAGAAGATCAGTGGCGGAAAGCCTTTTGCAATCAAGGGTATCCAGTGCGTGGAAGATGCCGAGATGGCCGTGAATGTTGGTTGCGATGGCATCGTAGTCTCAAAGTCAGTCTCATCCGAAGCTTAACCTTCAGCAATCGAACATCTGACTAATTACCTTGTGCAGCCACGCTGGTCGACAAGTAGACGGTGCAGTAGCTTCGCTGGATCAGCTACCTGCAATCGTAGATGCTGTCGGTGACAAAGTCGAGATTCTCTACGACTCTGGCATAAGAGGCGGAGCAGATGCTTTCAAGGCGATCGCATTGGGTGCAAAAGCCGTACTCTTCGGTGAGTACCTCCGTATATTAAAAAGCCGCTCGGTAGCTTACTAAACGGTGTCTTGCAGGCCGACTATGGATCTGGGGTATGGCGCACGGCTATGCTGGCTGTCTGCACGTTACCAAGAGTCTGCTGGCCGACTTTGACATTCTAATGACCGGTGAGTCGATCTGCATGGGATCTCATGGACAAGACTAAAGCGTCTATAAACAGTGGCCGGCTATCCGAACCTGTCGGACATCACTCGCAAAGCTCTCAAGTATAGAGACCCTGGACATGCACCTTCGAAGCTATAGAGATCCTGCAGCACTGAGCAAGGCCTGTACGATTATTCAATCTGTCTCATGGGGAGCAAGCAAGGCTCGGGCTTCGTCGTCGCGCATCTAATGTATAAGGGTGGTGTAACACGCATGAGTACTCTGTCGCTCTGCGGACCTGCTTGACTCCCTCTTCCACCGACCCGTTCTCTGCTCAAGCAGCATACGAATCTGCTGAACCTTGAAGCGCATATCTGCTACGTGAGGAACAGTAGCTGGACGCCCTTAGATCCTTGCCAACTCCCTCGACGATGCCATTGCCGTTCACCTGTCAAAGCGTTATCGACTCTTCAACGGTTACGGCTCGAGCGAACGGTTAAGCGACCAAACAGATCGAACGGCCAACCAAGCACAGTCAGTGCGCACTGCGAGAATGCTGATCTCCTTCGGTTGGCATTGCGAGCTGCCCAGCAGGGTCTTGCAGACTTACGATTCTGGCAAGGCTGACACCGAGACTGTACACACGCGGATTGCTGACCATAGCAGTGCTATTCCGATACTGCCACGCTACCCTTCTCGACCTAGGAGGTCCATCCTTCTTCGCGCAAGTTCTGCTCGCTTCTAGCTGGCAAGGACAACTTTCTCCTAGCGATCAAGCGGGCTCACATGCATTGATCTGTCACCTTGCGGACTTCGAGAGGCTCCGGTGGTCGTTCCCGCTCGACGATCAGACAGGCGCCCGCCTGCGTCTTTGACGTTATCCCGCCAATATAAGGAGCAAAGTAGCTTGCGATTGATGCGCATATGCAAATCAGATGAACCCAAGTCATCAAGGTGTGTTGAAGCATCGGAACCTCGTCGAAATGCCAGCGCTGAGCTTTGCTTGTCGACAGGTCATCCGACAGCCACCCCTGGTTTTGCAGCCAGCTCAAGTATGCATGATAATCACCGTATTCTGGCGCACGTACAGACGGGACTGCCTGGCACAAACAGGCGTCGTGGGCCACTCGTTAAAAAGTCGCATGAATGGGCACAGCTCAGTGTTTCGGAACGCTGTCAGGCTGATGAGGAACCTAACAATGGCACATCACGAACAGTCCCATATACTGCTTCGACGTACCAATCTCCCAATTTAGCGGCCTTTATGCCTGCAAGCCGACCGAGTAAGCTGACCCAGAACTAACACTGTCTGTTCAAGCTTACACCCTCTTGTAGACTCTTTGAACGATATTCCATCGCCTGCGCAGAATGTGCATTCATCGCACGGGACCGATTACGTCGGACACCCTCCAATGCGCCCGGAGAACAGGCCAGAGCCTCAAGCGGCCTACCATTATCCACACTCTCTTCCTGTCCACCCACAGTACCATATGCAGATTGTCCCAGCGCAGTACAGCCCCGACATGCTAGCCTATGATCGACAGGCTCTTCAAGCGAAGCAAGACGCTATTTTAGCCGCCGCTCACGAATACGCTTCAAAGGCTAGCGCGTTTCCGGTCCCCGTACCTGATGAAGGAGGTTCACATTCTGGCGTACCCCCGCCTTCGTACTACGATGTCGCAAATACAGCTTTTCCAGCGCACCCTGGACCATATTACTATCATCATCTACATCATCACCGTCACTATCATCACTATCCACCCCCTCCTGATCCAGGCTACTACGGACAAGCTCCTCAGCCCCCTGCATTGCATAGGCAGGACAGCTCTGCTTCCTCGGTCTCGCGAAACTCCGAAACATCAGGATCCACAGCGTCTCATCCATCTTCTACACAGCTGGACACGCAGAAACACTTACAAGATGGCAATAGTCAGGACGTATTAGCGCCATATGCTGCGCTGTCGAACTCTAAGGTCTTTGGCGCCTGTGAGCAAGATACAGGCAGTGGAAGTGCTGTCGTGCCTGGAGATGTCGACAAAGAGGAGGACGCCGAAGGTGGCAAAGCTAAAGAGCTATCTGTGGAAGATCAGCACCGTAGGGCACCCAGGCAGTCGCTATACGCAGGCTCAAGCCGCACAGCGGATTCTATAAGGAATCGCAGAAGTGCTCGCTCCAGCACAAAGCCATACCCGTCTGTTCCATCAGGCAGATCTGCCTCGTCCTCATCGGCCTGCTCGTCAGCGGTTGCTACACCCGCCGCTCTTGCTTCCCCGCGCACCCTACGATCCTCGTCCTCCTCTCTTGCTGCCACGGTCATATCCGAGAGCGAGGATTCTGCTGAACCATCGAGCGGCAGGGAGGCCAAGCCTCGTGCCTCGAAAACTGTGGCAGTAAGCAAGTTGACGGCTGTAGACACTATCTATGATCCTTTCGATGCACCTCCTACGCTCGAAGATAATATCAAATCCCTAGCAAATCGGCCTACCAAGAAGTCGAGGGGCCGCCGAGCCGTGCTCACGGAAGAGCTCAACCTAGACAATGCTGAGTCACAAGCGCCTGGAGGAAGCGAGTCCAGCTACGCCCTCGTCAGGGACGGAAGAGCCATGCCTGTTACGAAAGAACAGCTCGAATTTGCTGGGACGACCAAGACTGGCAGGCCGAGGATGATCTTCATATGCCAGGTGCCTGGGTGCGATAAGTGCTTCCGAAGGGCCGAGCATCTCAGAAGGCATCTGGAAGGAATACACTCGAATGTCAAGCGTACGTCTCCCTTGACACATGGTAATGCCTGCCGCTGAGCTGTCGCTGTAATCAGCCCACATTTGCGATGTCAGCGAGTGCAGGCGAGCTTTCGCTAGGCGCGACAATTTGAAGCAGCACATGAAAGCCGTGCATGGGTGAGGATTCGTTCAACGAGGAGTACAAGAACTAGCTAACAAGTTTAGCTATTGTGGGACGCACAGTCGCAAGGATGCTAAAGACCAGATCTTTACGCCACCGGCCCTGACCGCTGAGGACATCGAGGAAGCAAACGCAGCATTTGCCGGATGTTGAAACTGCATGCTTCAGCAGGCGCGCAGTCAGGTTGTACACATAATCAGCATCAGACACTTCTTTTCTTGCAAGTCCTTTCATGGTAGTACTTACACAAGCAGCCCGCGGCACGATCTAGAAAACTATCGCACATGATTACCGAAGATGCACTAAAATCCAATTCATGGTCTCTCGTTCGTGTTCAGAAGGGAGTTGAAGCTCTTTGCCTGCTGAAGTGATGACTGTTCATCGGTTGGCCAATCAGTTCATCGTCGCCAAATTGGTTGCTGCCTAGCCCGTAGCCGCTTCCCATCCCAAAATCGTGCATCATGCCGTTTTGACCTCTGCCATTTCCTTTACTGTTGATCTTCATCTTGATGTTCATGTCTATCTCTTGTGATACGTGAAAGTCGTGGTAATCTTGACCAGCGAAGCGACCGGACATGTTCATCGCTGGGTGTCCGACAGCTGGTCCCCCATATTGCTGCTTTGACATAGGTTGCATGCTTTGAAGGTAGTCATCGCCCATGATGTACGATGCTGACAGAGAAAGTCAGCATTAGTCTTATTTGCTACTGATGCGGGTTGACCGGCTCACCAGTATTGGGATCCATTTCCATGGTATGGTCACCACCGTACTGCCTCGCAGAGTGGTCTTGCATACCATAAGGACTGCCAGGGTGCGAGACGCTTCCCCTTCTTCCCCTTTGAGCCATCTGTGCTTGAGCTTGCTGTTGAGCCATCATCTGCTGCCTCTGCAACATTTGCTGTTCCATTGGTGAAGAGGGTGTTCCAGGCGATTGTAATACGCCAGGGTGGCCGTATGCTCCCATACCGAACATACCATCTTGCCCGCTATGCTGAGCACTGCCTCGCATAGACATGACTGGATGCCCAGCGGATGTCAACAGCCTAGGTCGAGCACCCATTCCGCCATGATGCTGTTGCTGCATGGATTGCATACCGCCAGCAAGATGAGGAGACATGGGTTGGGGATGACCGGCCGAAAGGTAGGGAGAGCCCATCGACATGGACTGAGGCGAGTGTGGTACCATTGCACCGTATTGCGAGCCTGGTGCAGGTCCAAAGAGGGAGGGATGAGGGCTACCGTAGCTCATGCTTGAGTGGATTGGCTTCAGTTAGAAATGTGCTGGTCGTATGTGTGTGAGCGGAAAGATGTGTGTATGTGTGTGCGCTTTATGATGAGAGAGGAGAGAGAGAGAGAGGTAGTCACAGAGAGTTCAGATTTTGTAGGACGCTTGTTCACCGCTTTGTCGAGCTGTGCTAGCTTTCGCCACTTCTCGTCTACGAACCCTTCTTGACCCTACATTCTGCATCACCGACAGTCAGCAGGCAGTGAGCGAGAACATGACGCTATTGGGAGGATGAGAAGGTGTGTATGAAGGGTTAGTAAGCGGAAGAGATGCGTGAACGTGGAAAGCTGCCATATTGCCGACCAAAGAAAAGAAAGCGGAGTTCTTCCAATCTCCAACCGTCAGAAGAGTATCGTGTCACTCAAGCATCAAATTACGGCCTGTCTGTTTACTGAAAGCCCGGCAGCTTCGCATGTGAAGGCGTGGAAGATCCGTATCAGACGGATACATAGGTGAACTGCACAGTATGATACAGCAGTGCAATGGGATACGCCACGTAGTTGTGCCGTGAAGGGCTTGCTTTCGCGTCCTTGCGACCCTACCAATACCTGAAATGGTGGGGAAAACGAGAGAAAAAGAAGCCAAATATCAGCCAAATCGTGTCAGGAATGTCTGTAAAGGTTCTTACAGTGTATGGGAAGGACATTCATAGCCTCCAGGGTTTCTGTCGAGGTATTGCTGATGATACTCTTCTGCAGTCCACCATTTCCCGGCGGCCGTGATCTCGGTCGCGATCTTGCCTCCTTTTTTGACAACCAGAGGGTGTTTGCCTCTGATTTCTTCCATAATCTTCTCAGCCGTCTCCCTCTGTTCGGTGGAGTGGTAAAAGATGGCGCTTCTGTACTGTGTGCCGCGATCTGGACCCTGGGAGTTCATTGTTGTGGGATCGTGTGTACGGAAGAAGAACTCAATAAGCTCGGCATACGAGACTGTGAAGTAGTCAGATTAGCGACAGTGCGAGCGAAGATGACAGGACGGATTACCTTCCGCAGGATCGAATTGAATGCGGCAAGCTTCAGCATGAGCTGTTGTACCCATGCAGACCTGTCTGTACTGAGGCGATTCGGCGTGTCCTCCCTGCGAAGCCAATCTTAGCTTCGGCGGTTTCGAAGAAAGCCTGTTCGCACTCACAGTGTACCCGACTTCGATCTTTGCGAGTCTGTTGGGGAAGTGCTTGGAGTACATATGCTCGGTGCCCTGTTGCGAGCGACTTGTCAGCACCGGTTGCGTAAGGCCATATCGATCGAGCTGGGATGCAACGGTCGCCAGCTTTCACAGACATAGCCAGCAATCAGAAGAAAGTGGTCAGCATACCCAGAAGCATCCGTTAGCTACTGTGGCCGTCTCGAGGCCAGCACCGGCAGAAGAAGAAGTCGACATTGCGATCGCGGTATTGGTAGTAGGGCCTGCGTAAGTGGCTGTGTGGGATGTTGCGTTGCTGCTCAGTATAGGAAGTCCAAAGAGCGCCTGTCTGAATCGTCCAAGCATGAGAGAAAGCAGAGAAGCGGTGTGGCCACATCTTTCATCTTTCGCACATTTCGGTCGCATATCGTCATATAGGTCGAAACCTACCAAACTGAACTGAGTCGCGCAATCGTGCGCCTTAGTACTTACGCTGCATGCGGCACACGTCCTGGCTTCCCATCCGATGACCTGGGCCTGCTTTTGGAGCTTCTTGTGACATGGCCGCAACTCCCGCGTCCCTCCTGCATCAAGGCTCGCCAGCTGGCAGTATCATTCAGTCTCCATTCACTCCTTGCGGCCAGGCTCAGCTTGCCAGAATTCACAGCCAAAGCTATGCACTCAGCCAAAGTGGCCTAGGTCTCGGTACCGCACCATCTGCCGTTGGATCAGTCGGATCAAGCACGACTACCACTCTAGACGCGCCAAATGAAGCTCGCCGAGTTATTCGGGCTTTGCTGGAAACAGAAGGTCAGGGCAGGCTTAGCTTGCGTAGGGTAGCAACGGAGTTGGATGCGCTCTTGGCTGAGATGTAAGTTCAGACAATGAAGAAGACTGCTACCAGACGCTGAAGGCGCCCTGCTCTATGCCCTGCAGTGCAAGTAGCTTCGCGAGCAAACCAAGTCAAGACAGCGCAGGCCGCCTTATGGACCTTCTCAGATCGCTAGACGAGATTCAGATTGCGCTCGCAAGGACAGGATTAGGATCCCTCACTGCTGGGACAACCGACTTTTCTGGCTTGCAGCCTTTAGTCTTGACAATGAGCAACGAAGTACAAACAAGCTTCCAGGCCGGACAGCGAGTCAGAGAAGGCGCAGGAGTTGTCAAGAGTATCATCAGATAGAGGACACCGGACGCCTACTAGTATGAAGTCCTGGACAGCAAGCGACGATAGCTCGGACAAAGCTTCTTCGGGTCTCGCAAGCCACATGACTGGTCAAGGTTGCCGGCGTCAAAGACACTTCTTGGGAACAGACCATAGCATAGAGGACATCTGAACTATCAGGGCAGGCCAGACACCCTGTAAAGTTTGGCTATCTTTGCTGTCAGACAGCGTGATCATAGCCAAACATGCGGTCGTCAGAACGGACAGGCGCGCGCCTACTGTTATAACGTTCCTCGACTTCTCTTGCTCTCTTGTCGCACTTGCCATATACATCGGTCGCCGCAGTTGCGCCAATTATTTTCGGATTTTATTACTGCTTTGCTTTCTCTTTATGCACGAAACTTGATCTAACCTCACACGACCCATCAACAGAACTTGTGCTTGACATCTGGAGTAACTTCGGTTGGCACCAGCGCTTTGAGCGCGTCGTCTGGGAGAATGTTAGGCGATTCTCTGCTGGACGTGGTCCACCTACTCACGACCCCGGCGCTGCTCTTCGATGTCGCTGGAAGACTTCTCTATGCGAACCGTGCTGCATTAAAGTACGACGAGAACGACAGGACTGTCGTAACCCAAGTCGCGAGCCAGCTCTTTCCGGATCAAGCAAGCAGCAACAACAAACGGCGGCATTCGCAGTCGCAGCAGCATGAGATACCTGTGAATATCGTCACTACTCGTATGCGAAGCAGTAAAGATGGAAAGAAGACCGATTATATCACTGCTCGTCCACGCATGGGCAGGCGTGGTAGCTCGACATCCGGGAGTGAAGGAGGAACACCTACAGGAAGGGAAGATCAAGAACATCTGCTATGGAAGATAACTAAGACAGTAGATCGAAGGATTGTTGCTCTGGCTCAAGATTGTCTGCATGACCCGTTGCCGGAACTGGTTAGCAATGAGGAAGTGGAGGAACTGCGTCACACCAAGCCTCTGGTCAATGTACCTTGGACGCTGCAGCATCGCTTCGAGCCGCTTCGCCGAGGCTTTGGCCTTATGAAAGATCTGATATGTAACTTCGATTGGGCCAATCATCCACTGGGTCCCATCGAGCTATGGCCTCAAGCCAGAGTGGAGATGGTGGGAATGATGCTGGCGAGTCATGCGGGCATGACTTGTTACCTGGAGGACGAGGCGTACGTTCTGTACAATGATGCTTTCATCGCCTGCCTCGGCAAGAGCAAGCACCCGGCATGTAAGCAATTCGCATGTATTCCCTTGATGGCTGCGACTAAGCTTGATTTCAGGCTTGGGCAGGCCCGCGAAAGAAGTCTGGGGCGAGATCTGGCCGTTAATAGAGGCACCCATGAATGCAACATTGCAAGGCATTCCGTCAAAGTACGAAGACCAGATGCTCTTCTGGGAAAGACTTCAAGACGGAGGGCCCAACATACTCGAAGAAGTCTACGCTACTTGGTATTACACTCCATACTGGGGACAAGATCGGGTCATTGGCAACCTTCTCATCCTGTTTGAGCAGCAAGAGAAGCAAAACCCAGTCGCAGCGCGCCGCACGGCTGTGTTAGCAGAACTCAGTGCTTCGCTATCCTCGTCGCGAAGCACTATCGACCTGTGTCGTAACACGCTCGAGGTCCTTTCACGCCTCGAAGTCGATCTACCATACTGCATGGCATACACGAAAGTAGCCTATGAACCGCCGGAACTGCTCACACCGACCGACGGAATTGTCGGAGCTTCACCGGACCCCTATATCAGCATTTCTTCGGCAGGATCCATCTCCTCAAAAGACATAGAAGAGCAACAGAATATACATGTGTTCGCCTTACAGGAGACTGTTGGCTGTGCGTTCGATAGCGCGATCGCTCCGAGCAGAATTATGGTCGATATAGAAGACGATGGTGGTCTCACTCCGACTAATGAAGGTCATGTAAAGTTCCCTGGAACAGGTGCTATCAACAACCCATGGCACAAAGCGGCTCTGCAAGTAGTGCGCACCGGAGAAATGGCCGAAGTAGTCGATATGCAGCGGTATCTGGACGATGTACCTCATCGAGGTTTGCCGACCCTCAGACCTTACCGAGGGGTTGTGATGCCCCTCAAGCAGGGTACCCAGATCGTCGGCTTCATTATCGCTCTTCTCAACCCTGCATTACCATGGGGTTCCGAGTTCAAGGTCTTCATTGCAGTAGCCATGAGACAAATCAATCTCTCCCTATCGATGGTACGGACATTTGAGCAGGAGACCCAGCGAGTCGAAGAGCTGGCAGCACTAGATCGAGCCAAGACCAGCTTCTTTACATCTGTCAGCCATGAGGTACGAATCAATTCACTCCCGTCGAATGAGCTAGCATTGACGTGTATTGCTAGTTGCGCACGCCTCTCACACTAATTCTTGGCCCGATAAGGGATCTTACCAATGACACATCCCTTTCGCGCAGTCAAGCATCCTCCATCTCTCTTGTGTACCGAAACGCTCGACGTTTACTGCGCCTAGTTAACTCGATCCTTGACTTTGCGCGAGCTGAAGCGGGAAAGCTATCTTCACAATTTGGGCCAGTCGCGTTGGGTGACATCACCATGGAGCTGGCCAGCTCCTTCCGAAGCGCAGTGGAAAGTGCAGGCATGGAGTTTATTACGGAAAATCTAGTACCTGATGACCTTCTAGTCTGGGTGGACATCGATAAATGGGAGAAGATTATCTTCAACTTGATAGGTAACGCTTTCAAGTTCACCAATTCTGGCTCCATAAGGGTAGCAACGCGAGCGGATCAGCACTACTTCTACATGGATATCCAGGATACCGGTATCGGTATCCCTGCAGACGAGTTATCCTCCATCTTTGATCGATTCGTTAGGGTCGAGAACTCGCAGGCTCGCAATATAGAAGGTACTGGAATCGGGCTATCGTTGACGCTAGAGCTTGTCAAAGCCCACGGTGGCAAAATTGGGGTTGAGAGGTATTGAGACCGCATTTACGCTGCAATCGAATTCACTAAGATTTTCTTTGCCCTTCGCAGTATCTACAAAAAAGGCAGTACCTTTAGACGTATGTTCTGCCACAACGATGCCCCCTGGATGCTCTTTCTGATGTCGACCTTTGGCAGTCAAAATACCTCTTGGCAACAGTCATCTGCCAAAGCAATATCTCATACACGCAAGTTCCAGCGGGCCCGGGGCTCCCTTACAATTCACACGTAACAAGGGTGGCTCTGAGGATTACAAGCTCCATACTGTATGTTAAGACACTGGAGAACGCGTACAAACCCTCCTGACTGACGTCCGTTTTGCAGTCCGAGGATATAAGCAATCCTACAACTGGGACAAGAAGCGAGTCTGTAACCGGAACTGATGACAGCCCGGAGAATCAAGCAAAGAATGGCGAGATCTGGCCAGCTCTGATTTTCGGGGACCGTGCGAGAGCGCGTATCCTTTTAGCTGATGACAACGCCGATTTGAGAGTCTTTATTCAAGGCATTCTCGGCAAATATGCCGACGTGGCAGAGGCGCCCGATGGCTTGTCAGCCTGGAATATGATACAGAACGAACCCTTCGACTTGCTGCTATCGGACATCATGGTGCGTAATGGCTACAGCACCTGTGATCGAAACAGCTTGAGCTAAGCGATCTTCTCCGCAGATGCCCCGCATGACAGGCTTCCAGCTGCTGGCCGAAATTCGAAAAAGCGAGAAATACAAAAGTATGCCAGTAATCTTGATCTCCGCAAGGGCAGGGGAGGACGCAGGCGTAGAGTCTCTCAGCTCTGGCGCCGATGATCATCTCAACAAGCCTTTCTCGTCGAAAGAGCTCATTTTGCGGGTGCATAGCCACCTTCAACTAGCTGCAATTCGATCCGAGCTTGAATTGCGGGTAACGGAAAGAACGGCAGCTCTAGAAGAATCAAAAGAAACATTCCGACAGCTATCAGAACTACTGCAAGTAGGCGTACATCGGTCTGACCGCGATGGGCGAATCGTCTGGGCAAACAGAAAATGGTTCGACGTCCTTGGCCTAGACTATGGATGCTGGGATGAATGGGCAAATCGCATTCACCCTGAAGACCTTGAGACGGCCGCTGCACATTACAACAGGGCCGTCGAGACTGGCGAAGGGTACACCCATCCTGTCGAAATGAGGCTACTAGGGCACAACAACCAGATCATCGACATAACATACGAGTTGCAACCCGAGAGGAATGCTATAGGCGATATAGTGAGCCCCCAAGTGGTTGTTAAGCTCGACCCATGGCTGACTTGTTTGGGCAGACTGGCTTCGTCGGAGTATTCTCAGATGTGAGTATGCTGAGGAAACTCGAGAAAGAGCGTATAGCCCTGGAGTCTTCAAGAAGGGAGGAGGCCGAGACAGCTCGACGATTACAAGAGGAGTTTATTGATGGTGAGTGGATGTCGCGCCCTAAGAATAACGCGGGTCTAACAGGACCCATTGCTATTCAGTAACGTCACATGAATTGCGAAACCCTCTGCATGCTATAAGCATGTCGGCCGAACTTTTGGGAGAATCATTGGCCAAATTCCAGCAAATACAGAGGGATAGTCCTGTTGGCTCTCCTGTGCATGAGCTTCTGAGCAGACTGGACAATGAAATCAAGGAGGATCTGGACGCTGTTTCCACCATTCTCCTGTCAAGTCGGCACCAGAAACGTATTGCAGACGATGTACTGCACGTCTCGAAGATTAGCGGAGGTCTTGTACAATTGGTTCAGAACGACTGGCAGCCCGAGGAAACCATTAAGAATACCCTCAAGATGTTCAATCTCGAGGTTCAGGCCAAAGCCATCAAGATATTCTATGAACGCGATCCCTCTTTGGACATGCTGGGAGACATCGTTTCTGGTGACGAAGGACGCTTTACGCAAGTCTTAGTCAATCTTCTCAGCAACGCTATGAAGTTCCTCGATGGTGCACCCAAGCGAGAAATACGCATTGGCCTAGCTGCAACACCGATTCTCTCCGAGAGCGCTACGCAGCGGCTGTATGAGCCTGATGCTTTCACTTTGGACGATCTTACTCCTCTGTCCGCCCCGTATCGGACAACTTGGCCTGTGAAGGGCGCCGACGATGAAGCGTATCTACATATCGCTGTGAAAGACACCGGACCCGGCATGAGTCCAGAAGAGCAAGGTCGCATATTCAAGCGCTACTCGCAAGCATCGCCGAAAACCTATCGCGAATTTGGAGGAGTTGGACTAGGTCTGTACATTTCGCGGCGGCTTGTCGAGCTACACGGCGGGGCGGTATCTCTGCAGAGCATCAAAGGCGTTGGTACTGTCTTCCGCCTTTACATCAGAGTAGGCAGACGCTCTCCACCTATCGCAATGCCTTCCGACAGAACGATAGTCGAATCACCTAGTTTGGTCGAACCACCAAGTCTGGTCGCAGCCCCGAGCCCTGGTCTCAGTCCTCCGGTCCGCCCTGACATCCACCCGACTAGGAGCAACAGTCTCTCCCAAGAAGCAGCTAGTATACGGTCCACAAACTCTTCGCCGGGTGCATCAAGTCTTCAACCTATTGAAACAGCCACGGGCCGTAAGCCTCGTATACTCGTGGTAGAAGGTGAGGCGCATTCTCGCGAGCCAATCGATTATGTATCTGATGCCGCGCTGTTGGCAGACAACGATGTCAACCTCAAGGTCCTGGTCCGCCTGCTAAACTCCATGAAATGCGACGTCTCAACAGCTCGAGATGGCGCAGAGTCTATCGCGGTAATAGAAAAGGTCACACAACAAGAAGGATATCCATATTTTGATCTGATATTCATGGATCTGGTGAGTTCAGCGGGCCTGTAATCAACAGTACACTCATACCTTGGTCATAACAGGAAATGCCAATCATGGACGGCTTAACAGCAACACAGAACATTCGCGCTGCGGAAGCAAACGGGAAGTACATAGGCAAAAAGGTGACCATCGTGGCCGTCAGTGCGAATGCCCGACAGGTGTATGCCGATCTGAGTGCCCAAGCTGGCATGGATGGGTGAGTGTTCTCGCATAGATCCACGGTCTGGAGAGGAAGATTGACGCTGCCCTTCTAGCTTCCTTCGCAAGCCTTACTCGAAGGCACAGCTGGCCGAAATTGTACAACAATATGTCCAGCAGGAATAGTAGCCATATAGACATCATAGAGGCTTGTGACTTCGTATCCTTCCGCCATCAAGCATGAAATTAAGGAAAGCCAGCTAATCTTGTATCAATAGGTAAGAAGTTTGGCTACCCAGAGCAACCTTGGCGATCCTGTGCCTGTTCTTGTCTATTATTCCATGTGTATCAAGTTTGGTAGCTGCGTAGACGTTCGTTGTTGTGCCTATACCGAGTCGGCCATGTGAACTGTTCAAACCCCAAACATAGACTTCTTGTTGATCTGCGATGAGTGTGTGAGTCCAGCTCCGTAGACACCAAAGGTCGCATTATCTACCGTTTACTGCAATTGCATAGCCATTGGCTGCCCTGATGGAGACGATGTTCTCGAGGCCCGAAACTCGCTGAGGCTTGATCGATTCCAGATTAGATGGCCCTTGCCCGATAGCGCCGTAGCCAGCAGCATAGACCAAGCCTTCCTCTGATTATGCGAAAACAAGTCAGCTCTGTGCCATTCAGGTTCACGTAGTGTGGAGGCAGGCTGAATTCAGAGAGACAAGTCCCTCTCGCCGAACGGGAGAGACGAAGATTTCGTCGTCGGACATGGCGTCATCGACTGAGCTGCACACAAGTGTGCACTCGCTAAGATGGCCCCGACATACTTTCATCGCATGGAATGATTGGAGTTTGGATTGTAGCGACCACAGCTTACCATTTAGGAGAAGCGCAAAGGAGCCGCCAATCTGGAAGTCTACCACCTTGGGGAGACCAATCAGCGCCCAGTCCATAAGCTTTGGCTCGAGTATACGATCTATCTTTTCTCCGTGGAAAGCTTGAGCGTATTCCTGCGAGTAATATACATGAGAAGCCAAACTCTCGGATCGCTGAAGCAATACTTACAGAGTTACCGAAGCTCCACAAGTCACCTTCTTTGCTGATCACAGCGGCCGTATCGGCTCCTGCATAGATCGAAGCAATACCTTCTTCCTGCAATTGCTCTGGCAGAGCAATCTTCGTGAATGCATGCCTATCTTTGTCATCACCCAGGCCAAGCTGGCCATCGGTGTTGACACCCGATCCAAGCAGGCCACCATTCTCTAATGTGCCTGTTCAGCCAGCTTACGAAGCGTGATGAGATCATACTGACTTGTGAGTACCAGCGCATGCTCGAAGCCGGCTGCTATGCTTGCGATGTCTGAAGTAGCGGACGGCACTAATGTAGCTCTCGAGGCAAAGGATTGTATGGGGGACCCATTCTTCGAAGATTCGGGCTCGAGTGCCAACTGACCTGGGAATCACGCATGTGTAAGACGTTCACCAGAAGTAATACAGAATGGGTATACCTCTTGCTTTGTTACCGAAAGAATATAGAACGGACTGATCTTGCCAGTGAAATCAGCTTTTGAGCATAATTGTTAAATCAGAGACGCTCACCTCCTTGCCTGACTTGTATATACGATGACGTAATGCCGCATCGTATGCTCTCTATGTAGTCGCCAGAGAAGCCTTCCACCAGACCTCGAGTCGGTTCCTACAGTTGACTGAGCAGAGTACACCCAAGTCACAGGCTGGAGCACGTACTTGTGAATTGTAGCCAATCCCAAGCTGTCCAGACTCGTTTCTTCCTATCGCGAAGACGGACTCTGTACCCTTCGCATCACGAAAAGCAATGAGGGCGTGATTCAAGCCGGCTTCCAGATGGGTTATATGAGGATTAGACGCTGCTTCTTCATCGATTCCTATGCTCTCCAGCCATGTAGACAGCGGGACTTCCGTGAAGGTAGGACATGAGGCATTGCGAGCGCTTGAAGGCAGAAAAGGGTTAAGGCCAGCTAAGAACAGGCGCTGCGTTGACTTTCTGGAAGGTTGTTGCGCGACAGAGGTGGATAGAGAACGCCGTATAGGAGCAAGACAGGCTGGACAGCGAGATCTTGTGGACAGTCGGGAAAGCATCAAGTCAAGGCACAAGGCACGAAAGGCAATGTAGACCTGATGCAGAGAATCTAAGGGGCGACAAACAGTTGACAGAAGGTTGACAGAAAAGACGTCTAGTGAATTCCGTTTAAGTCCTGACCCGCCTGCACTGGGATGCGGGACGGAACCCTTGCCTAAGGGGAGAGTACATCTAAGGTTTCTTTTACGACTAGTATCGGTACCAGATACGGGTAGGATAGGGAAAGAGTATAAGAAGGTGGGAAAGGTTACAAGCAAATAAGAGATGGAGAGTCCTAGTTTATCCCAGATTCGCTCGCGAAGCGATGCCGCTTTAGTGGAGCTTGCTAGCGATGGCGCCAGCGGCGGGCTTTTCAGGCTCGGCAGCACCTGTAGTTGGCAGGCCGAAGGCAGTCTTGAAAGAATCGTAGATGAGCCATTGCAGAGCAGTCAATGTACCGATCCTAGACAGCATCGTCAGCATCATGTTCGTCGGTAATGCACAGCGCAAACCACAAGCCGTATGCGACTGATTACTTGACAGCGCATACAGCTTGCGCTCTAAGCCTTTTGATCCGCTTACATGACGATTCTGGTTCCGAGACCAGCCCAGAGACCACCGAAACCGATCTCAGAGTAGATGCCTCCTACGGTAGGTTTGACACCAGTCTTGGATGTTGCGTTAAGCTTGGAGACCATGGTATCGGCAGGGTGACTTTCGAACGATGTTAGCATTCAACACATAGTGCCCATCGCATCAACTCACGAGACGATAGCGCAGAAGACACCAGCAATGTAACCACCGACGAACGAGACACCGAGCTGTTGGAGCTTGTTGTACGACTGCTTGGGTTTACCGAGGGAAGCGTAGATCTTGGCGACGGTAGCCTCGAACGACCAGAACTTCATCATGGTGTAAGGGATCTGACGGGACCAGAGAGATGGGAGAGACTTGAAGAGACCACCGGCACCCTCAGCAGCGACGAACTTGGAGACACCATCGGAGATACCACGGGCGAATACTGGGTTGGTGGAAGTCTGGATTCGGACCTTGACGGCCTCCATCTGATGTAGAGTGTCAGTATGTGCGAAGACTGATGCTTGCGAACGTAGACTGACGGGTACGAGGGCTACATCGGCAATGAACTCGGCGGAAGCGGAACCAGCAAGGTAGATGGCGTCCTTGTATTTCTTAGCGTTGGTAGGTCCAGCAAGGTCGGAGTAGTACTTCTTGAAGAATTCGTAGAATCCGTACTTGCATGCACCCTGCATCGAGTAACCGAGAGCAGTAGGGGTCCATCCGGTGCTGCACGCTAGCGTTAGCAAATGCTTCACCCGATAGCAATTTGTGTTGCATACTATAGACCTCTGAAGCCATCAGCAGCGTAGATCTTCTTCCATCCATCAACGTTTCCGCTGTAGAGGGTCTTGTCGACCTGTCTTCGGCACTTGACAAGATCAAGGGGAGTGACTGATTTCGCACGGTTTAGCAGAGGGTGATGAACTTTGCGAAGGCAGTAGAAGGCTCACCAAGGGTGTGGGTAGCACCGCAAGCGACGATACCACCGAGAGCAGAGACGGCGTAGAATTTGCCAGAGTAGAGCTCAATCTTGTTTCCGCCGGCGGACTCTGGGACCTTGGCCTTGACAGCGGACTCTGCCTTGCTGAACTCCTTCTTTGCGGAAGCCTCAAGCTCTGTATTCGTGCATCGATAGGCGCCAATTGAGAACAGGTACGGAGACGGCACAAAGACCAAGGAAGAACAAGCACAAGGGTGATGCATGTAAGCAGGCGTATAGCTCCAACATAGCATAGCTCGACCCACGCTTTGCCTTGTCCTTTGCATCGTCGAGCACGCTCAAAGTGTTGAAAGGCTTGATTTGCGGCATGGAGAAGCCAGGAAGAGCGGGCGCCGTGAAGGCAGCGACGTTTGCAGGAAGAGCGAACATGGTATCAACAAAGATTAGACAGTTCGAAGAAGTCTTGAAATCGTCAGGACAGAAGCTGTGAATTTGGACCTCGAGCAGGGAAGTTTTTCAAGGCCGTGCTCGGCTGATTTCGGGTTGACTTTCTATCAATCAATCAACAACGGTGAGCAGCAGCGATATATCTAGAAGTATACAAGAACTGATGGTGGTTTGTCTGTAGCATCCATGTCAAATTCCTCGCTGTTGAAGTCGCGTTTTCAGACAGATCTCACAGCTGCGAGAGCCGTAGCCGATGCGAAGAAGCAAACTACCGTCCTTTGATTGAGACGAAGCACCAGCTTAATGCCCTAAAGTGTAGAACCACGGCGCATTGCCAGCCAGAAGGTTCTGTACGGGCTGGGAGGTGCTGAGATTTCAGTGCAATGTGCTTTTTCTGGCAACGTCACGAGCGCAAGTGAGTATATGGTACAGCGTAAAGTTCGAGACGTGGTCCATCTAGCTTGAAACCCTTCTGTAAACCCTCTGTCATGTGATTCATGTCGCGAAGATCTAGTACGGTGAAATGAAAGGAAGCTAAGTGTACGATGCTATGCTAGCTACTAAGACCAACAACATACTGCTTAAATATCAGGTCCTGACTTTGCTATCGAAGAGAGGATCGAGCAGCTGATATAGACAACAAGGCTCATATGTACTGACACACAGCACAGGCTTAATAAGGATACACGAGGCATCTCAGTCGATGCTGGAGAGGGAACTTATATGTGAAATGCTGATTTCTGGACTGCTCGTAGCAGCCGAGGACGATCGTGTAGAATTCGAAAAGTCCGTGCTCATATCTATCGATATGGACGTTGAGGTCTCATCGCCATCCTTAGACTCGTCTTCATCATTCCCAGTCGACGCGCTCGAGACTTCCCTTGTATGATCGCCAGAGTGTGACTGTCTAGCATGAGATGGCGAATCTGCTTCCGTTGCAAAGAACGGATTGAGCACCTTTCCACCGATATTGATAGGCCTCTCGATAGCTTCTTTAGCTCTCCTGTTGAGCGATTCAAGCTTTGATACGACGTCTGCGAAGTGCGTATCTCTCCGCAGAACCTCTTCCCATTCCAGCTCTTCTTGCTCCTCGTCTTCCAAGCCTCCACTACTCCATGAAAAGTCATCGGAAATGGGCGAGAGTAGAGGAGGCATCGAGCCACCAGTGCCAATATGCTGAGGGAGTATAGACTGATCTCGCATGCGTCGCCGAAGCAGACGAATTTCCTGCGCTTGCTTGACTTTGGTACGTTCAAGGGTAGAGTTGATCGCAAGAAGAGACGTATTGGTTATCTCTAGGTCCAGTATCTGCAAGAATAGGCAATCAGACATTTCCGGTTTGGATAGCACGGAGCATGACAGCTTACCTTTCGATTCACCTTAGCATCTCGCTGAAGCTTCTCTTCTAGCGTTGGTGCACGCTGCGGAGGAGTCGCCAGCAGATCGTGCAACGGCAAGGATGCCTTGATCTCCCTGCTTTCCCGCTTGGCAGCTTCGCACACAGAAACATTCGATATGGAGGATGTGGAGGATGATAAACTTTGACTCCTCCGTCTCGTGCGATGATATGCAGTCTTCGTGACCGTCTTTGCTGCATCTGAGAAGATCTCGGGGGAAAGGCTCATGGATGTCGAAGCTGTCGATGAGGAAGACTGAGAGGAAGTGGAGGGCCGCTTCAAACCGAGAGAAGAAGAGGGGGATTGCTGTGGGAGCATTGTAGAGTGTGTACGGCGAATGGGACTAGGTTGTGGATGAGGCGTCGTAGATCGTGCTGGAGAGGTCTGCACGCGAAGAGGAGAGGCAGGCCGGACTGGCGATGCCGGACGACGGATAGGTGAAGAAGGTCGTTGAGGTGCTTGCATACCACCTGGTACTCGAGCGGAAGTAGATGCTCCAAAGACGGCAGCTGAAGAGGAGGGTGAGCATGATAGCGTCGCAGCCGGTAGAAGGACATGCGCAGCGGCAGCATGAGGTCGGGTTGTGATAGAGGCTTTCAAAGGATCAGCAGCTCTTGCTGGCCGCTTGAAGCCAGGGTTGGCAGTTGCAGTGATCGGGGACGGTTGATGATGCCTAGCTGAAGCTGCGCTCGGAAAAGCCGTTGAAGAAGCAGCATTGACTTTCCTAGCATACACTGATGCTGTCGGTGAATCAGTAGGCTCAGTAGAACCGCCTCTGACTCTGCGATCAAGCGACCTCGTGTTGTTTACGAAACTTGGTGACGCTGAGATAGTCGCAACTGATGTAGGAGGTGTGCGAACATTGCTGTTTGACAGAGGTGATCCGTCTTGATGTCCATTATTAGTGTAGCCAAGTACCCTTGCTTTGATCCCTCCTCCTCCAGAAGCAACTGACACCCCTCCAGGACTCGAAGATGGAAACGACGGCGTCGCATGGACCACTCTTGCGCCTACAGAGGCTGCTGATGATGAAGATGTCGGTGTACTGCTGCCTGCGACTTTGACGCTGCTGTTCCCGGCGATGTTCACTCTGGCTCGTGCTGTCACCCCGAAGCTTGGACTCCCGCTGTTACCTTTCCTGGCGATATCGCTACTGCTGTTACTGGTAATGCTCTCGCTGGTGTCGATGCGCGCAAAGACCCGGCGCTTCTCCATATTCGCATCGCCGAAAGTTTGGTGCGAAGAGACAAGATGACGTTTCTCGAGGCGTCGCTCTCATCGCTACGACCACGTCTGTGCGCTACGCCAATACCTATTTCGCTTGAAGTCCAACGACCCCATCCATCCCTATCCTTTGTGTTCGGTCTCCTGCGGGCTCTAGTCCACGGTTCAGATGCCTCAGCCAGAGCGCAACACGACTTGCTGGCCAAGTGTACTTATCGCATCAACTAGTCTCTCGCTTGTCGACTGCTTGTCTCTGTGTCCTCACTTCTGCCCGCGCCATGTTCCGTAAAGCTCGTCAAGTCATGCATCTCCGAGCTGCAGAGCTTCAACCTGCAAAGTCTCAAGCTGTCGCAAAGACCGAATCTGCACCTGTCAATACCCCAATGAAGGGTGCAAGAGGCATAGACTGCCTCGTGCTCTCCAGGGATAGTGGATCCGCCAGCAAAGCCTGCTTGAGTAAATTCCCGACATATCGCTATTCTTTGCGACAGCCATGGGCAACTCCTAACTACTTTAAACAATGGACCAAGTATCTGGAGACACTCAACTCGAGCAAACACGTAAGGCTTCACTACGAGATTCTCAGTCTGCCGACTGCGGACACACCAGGATATCTCAAAATTTTGGGTCAGCATTGGCACAAAGTGAATGACTGCCCAATCTGTAATGAAGAGAAGATCTGGGACGAACAGGCTATCATAGCCAGGTGCCGAGAGCTAGGTCTTGATCCTTATTCGAAAGGCAGATTGACTAGGCCTTGACGTGACATCAAGCTTGCCACTCCTCGGTAAAGACTGTATTGCGTTGTCAGCTGTCGATTCTTTGCAGAGCGCGATATGTGCAATGCCGAGTGAGCGGTTTTTCGAGGAGTGGTATCGAACGCTGGACCTGTCAAGCGGGACCTCGTAGAACACCTTTACAGTGATCTATATGCGGTATTTGTAGGGACGAGTTTCTGCATGCTGCTGACAGGCGCGATGAAGATGGGAGAGATGCACGAAAACATTCGCTCGACGAAAAGTACCAGCTGATGCACCATGCCGCTACAACGTATGGTAAGTTGTTCTTGCATTGATTGACTCAGCGCTCAGCGCGATTGTGAGATGCAGCTGCTATTCTTCCAATCTGGCAGTCATAAGCCGAACGGCGAGCTCCGTACAAGCGAGAATGCGCCTTGCCGCTTGTGAGTATTTATCTGTGTATATCTTACGCGTAGCTGGGCTCAAGGAAGTGCCTAGGAATCCAGTACACGCGTGCCTATGACGCGTGCTCTTTGCGCGTCTCTGTCGCGTGCCTGCCTTCAAAACACGCGTAGATTGTTGTTGCATAACTCTGCGCAGCCGACAACATGCTCTCTAATCTATATTATGCGCGCAAAGTGCTCTCTCTTCTTTCTTTTCTTCAACCCAAGTCATTCCTTCATCAGACCAACCCACAGTCTTTACACCAGTTTTCCCTCAGTTCGCAAGTCGACGAAGCATACACTGCTACTTTCCCTATCCCTTCCCCATCTCTTCACCTCAATAAACTTCCCTGAATCAACATGCGCTTCGCTGCTGCCCTAGCTCTGCCCGTCTTCCTGGCTGCTTCAGCTCTCGCCGACTGCTCGTGCGAACCTGATGCAGAGTGGGATGACTCTCCTCTCTTCCATCCTAAGCCTATCAAACGCGTACCAAAGCTTGAGCCAACCGAGCAGAATATCCAGCAAGGCGTTCAGCAAGCTGTTCAGGGTCTGACGAACCAGAATGTGCTGCCTGCAGGTACGCTCATGCATGCTTCAAGTGCATATGCGCGTACTGACAACTCACTTCCTGTATAGGCGTTGCGCAATCCGTTCAACAGGCCATCTCCAGTGCCATCGAGAAGTCCAAGCAGACACAAGTCGCTGTGGTGGCAGAGTCGGCTGGTACGACTACTACATTCACAGTCACTCCAACACAGACTGTCATGCCTACGGTCGTGCCCACTACTTCTGTGAACGTCAATGGTTCCACCGTCACAGACTATGTCACAAACTATGTCACCCAGACCATCACTGCTATGCCACCTGGTGCTACCATCCTCTCCAACCAGACTTTGGTAGCTCTCGACAATATTCAAGATGCCATCAACGATGCCATTGCTGCTGTCAACCTCTCCAAGACTGGCTTAGATGAGGCTGCACAAGGAGAGCTTTCGCACTGTCTGACCGCAGTATTGGAGAACGGAGGTCTTCCTGCTGGGTACTCGTGCATCTCGCAATCTGGTTCAACCTCTGCTGGTCTCAAGTCCACCTTCAACAACATCCTCGAGCAGTTCCTTGGTATCTTGCCAGCCAAGCTTATCGATGAGATCCAAGATGCAGTTATGCCTATGTTGACTGGCCTTCTCCCAAGCGAGACGACCCTGCTCAACAACATCAACTCTGCCATTTCTTCCGTCGTATCCTCGCTGTCTGGCAATTCGGTCACTGCAGTACGTCTCATCTTCCTATAGCACCAATACGTTTACTTATGAACGATGTACTACAGCTCGAGATGATGCAGTCTTGCTACAGCATGGCCATCAAACAGAACAGCAACTCGTCGTACCTGCAATGCTATATGAACAAGGGCGGTCCCTTCGACACACTCCAGACCGGCATGAACAGTGTCATTCAGCAATTTGTTGGCTATCTACCTGGAACAGTCCTCGAGAGCGTCCAGAACCTCACTGCATCCAGTCTCCAAGCCGGTGCCTATGGCGGTCTGTCTTCAATCGGCACGAACATCACACAACAGCTCGACAATGCCCTGTCATCCGTAATCAACTCGCTATCTGGTAACTCTGTCACACTCATGCAACAGCTCCAGCAATGCGCCAACGAGTTCCTCATCTCCGGTAACGCAACAGCTGCACAGAACTGCATCGTCCAGAACCCAGCAAGCACTGCCAGAACAATGGTTGATAGCGTTGCCCAGCAGTACTCCGTACGTGTCTAGTCGCCATCTTTTACACGATCGTGCTGACCATCATATGCAGGGCTACCTTCCATCGTCCTTCTTCAGCGACTTGGCCTC
The DNA here is from genome assembly GCA_001600175.1 of Erythrobasidium yunnanense. Lineage (NCBI taxonomy): Eukaryota > Fungi > Basidiomycota > Cystobasidiomycetes > Erythrobasidiales > Erythrobasidiaceae > Erythrobasidium > Erythrobasidium yunnanense. Next base: position 792,590 of record BCJC01000004.1, read on the forward strand.
GATCGTGTCTGGCATGAACGACACCAAGTTCAGCGAGGCTCAGCTGCACGGTGCTCTAGACCAAGCCTTCAACAACGCCAACATGGGACCAGCCTTCACCGGATGCTTCCTCCAAGTACAAGACTGCTTGATTGCCGAGATCCGCTCGACTGGCAACTACTCCAGCACCTGCCCTGGTCCAGTAACAGGCTGCGAGCTCATTGGCTCCCAGAACTCCACCGGCCTAGCCAACACTACCCTTTCCTCTGCCCCTCTTGCCGAATCCAACTCTACTACCGTTCTTCCCGCTGCCAATGCAACCGAATCTGCAGTATCATCTGCAGCTACCGTTCTTCCAACATCCATCAGCGACGTCTCATCCTCTGCAGCACTTACCACAACCGATGCTTCTAGCTCTGTCGAGTCTGCCGCATCTTCATCCGTCGCATCTTCATCTGCAGCACCAACATCTTCCGCTGGCGATGCTACATCCTCGTCTTCCTCCGAAGTCCCAGTCTCTGAGACCTCCACCTCTGCTTCAAGCTCTTCTGAACCCGCGTCAAGCAAGGGAGCCTCGTCTTCCTCGACTTCAAGCTCCGTCGGATCGACAGCAGTCGTAGAGGACGCGTCTTCGACCGCCGCCGTGCCCGTTGTAGCTCCTACACAGCGCCTAACGCGTCGCGAGACTGCTAAGGCAAACATGAAGCGAAGTCACGCGAAACTCCGTATGATATACGAGAATCACTACGAGAAGATCTAAGGGTAGGAGAAGTTGTAAGAAAAGGCAGAAGGGCTCGCAGGTCGGCTTTCCCTGGATGTATAGTAGCTAGGACTCTCGTTGCTTTGGCAGTTGTGTAGAAATACAATATGCTCGTCCGTCTTGCTTTTATCTTTGGCGTCTCTATTCGCTCTGTTTGCTACACGTATTGTTCTTGCTCATACCAGCTATCCGAAGTTTGACCAGTTCATCCCACCTCTGCCGCGTTTCGCGGGTCCACCCCGGCCAGCAGCAGGTCGACGTAAGACCGGTACCTGAGGAGTGCTCTTAGGCGGAGCTTGACTCGCTTGACTACTTTCCGCCTTTACTGCCTTCTTAGGTTTGCTAGGTTTAGGAGGGTCTGGTGATTCCGCCTTGCTCGGCGGAGGCAATTCTAAAGCACGATGGTCTTCTTCTGATGATGGTGACGCAACTCGTTGTCGCTTGCCAGCCTGTAAATCACCGTTCGAGCACTCTTCTGTTTACAGCGCGCTGCAAGCTTACCTTGCTTGACGGCTTATGCACCTGTTCTTCATCGTCTTCTGCCGGCTTAGCAACTTCCTTCTCGTCGCTCGACTCTTCGGTAGCAGAACCGTCCATGTCGACATCCGGTTTGGCTTTGCCCTTCCCTTTGCTCTGTCTTCGCTCCTGTGCTGGAGAAGGTGACTTCGGCTTTGAAGGCGATCGACGCTTGCTAGTAGTCTTTTGAGTAGGGGGAGAGTCCATCGTAGCATCGGGGTCTTGTGCATCCGATCGAGCGGTTTTCGTCGACTCTGTTGCAGCTTCTGCATTGCTTGCCTGCTCTGGAGCGTCGGACAAGCCAGCGATTGTATCTGCGTACCGGAGTCAGCGTTGATAGATCGCGATGTAGAGTGTCTCACGTCTTTGATCTTTGGCTACGCCAGCTGCGGTCTGGCCGAAACGCTGCATAGCTGCAAGCAGGAGGTCATCGATAACAATGGGCTTTTTGGCTGCCTCATCAATGGTCTAGAGGTTCATAATCAGTGACACACAACACCTGCATCGAGCTGTACGTACATGCGGATGCTCTTCCAGCTTGGTCACCCCTGCCGAAAGGATCGCCTGAGCGATGCCAACCAGCGGGCTGATCATCAGATCATAAAGCAGGACGTGACTGGTAGCTTGCGACAGCTTGTCTAGTCTGAGCTTGAAAGAAAGGGAAGGAAGATGCAGCAGGACCTCCAATTCTGCATCGCTCTTGATTGTTAGATCGGCTTTCTGATTGGCATATTTTGCATAGTCTGAGAGCTCTTGGAATAGTTGGGAAGCAGCTTCTTCTGCTTTGAGGTCCGATATCTGGCTCTGGGATTGGCTTTGCTGAGACTCTGAGGTCGAGGTGACATCTCGCGCTGAGACGCGAATGCGGACATGAAGAGCTCGTAGCTCGCTGAATACCTCACACCAGACACCAGATCTGATATCTGTCAGAAGTACCACAAGGCGCGATGTCTTTATGGTGGATGCGATCTTCATATAAACAGGAAGGCCGTTCATATGCGTGTTTTCCGGGAGCTTGAGCCATTGCGAAGAGGTTTCAGAGGATAGCAAAGCGATGTCTTCCTGTTTCGGGGCGTCAGTACGTGCTGTCGATGCCCTCCAATTCCACTCACCTCAGTCACGTCGTCCATGGCGTCTGGGTCTGCTCATTTAGATATAGACTGTTGTGGTTGATTATTGCGTACTGATGTATATCGTTTCGACCTGCCCTTGACCGCGCTTTTGCCCTTTGCCTTCTGTTTCTCCCCAATTCAAAGGCTTTGCCCAGCTCAGCGTTGCTACGAGCAGGAATCACAGTCGCCGAATCGCACTACTAACACTGTAAGTAACAGCTTACAATGGAGGTCAAGGCTTTTGTTGATGTTCTTGATGCATGGATTCTCGCGGTAAACAGCTTTCAAACGACACCCCCAAAGCCCCGTCAATACATCTAAACAATGAGAGAAGTCATTTCTATCCACGTAGGACAGGCTGGATGCCAGCTCGGAAACGGTGAGCGAGCAGAACGAGCGAGGAGCCCAGCTCAGGCCTCAGCTGGACGAGCGAGGTTTCGCCAGCAGAAAAGGAGAGCAGAGACTGACCATGCACACAATATACGATACATAGCATGCTGGGAGCTGTACACGCTCGAGCACGGTTTGAGGTGAGTTCTCTAGCTAGTGCCTTGAGCGGGCGACCCAGCGAGCGAGCAGAAGCGCTGACCTGTTGAACGCGTCTCTTCACAGCCCTGATGGTCGCATCGAGGCTCCTGGAGGCAAGTCGGACGATGGGTACGCGCTTACAGGCTTTGCCTCTACATAATAACCATTGGACAAGTATCGCTCAATAGGTTCTGCTGGCAGCTTTTCTACCTTTTTCAGCGAGACTGGATCAGGCAAATACGTGCCCCGATCCATCTACGTCGAGTCAGTCATGTTACAACTGTAGCTTGCTGCTCTCGAGCTGATCCTCGGTCTTCGACAGTCTCGAGCCAAATGTAGTCGACGCCGTCCGAACTGGCAAATACAGAGGCCTCTTCCACCCAGAGAGTTCGTAGTGAAATCCAATGCTACTCAGAGACATACTCTAATGACTATGCGCAGCCCTCGTCACCGGCAAGGAAGATGCTGCCAACAACTGTAAGCGCGAGCGTGCGAGCATTCGAGGCGCAATGAGCTGACTTGACCCTCTCGATAGACGCTCGTGGTCACTACACGTATGCGAACAAAGCAATCTCAGATGCGACTATCTCTGACACTTTTCAACCTCCGCAGCGTCGGAAAAGAGCTCATCGACACCGTCCTCGACAGACTGCGCAAGCTAGCTGACGCATGCAGCGGTCTGCAAGGTATAACTACTTACCATGTATACAGATTTATAGACTGAACATTGCTCCAGGCTTCTTCGTCTTCCACTCCTTCGGAGGTGGTACTGGATCTGGTTTCGGTGCTCTTCTGCTTGAGCGCCTCTCCACCGACTACGGAAAGAAGAGCAAGCTCGAGTTTGCCGTCTACCCCGCTCCTCGCATGTCCTCCTCCGTCGTCGAGCCGTACAACTCCGTCCTCACCACTCACACCACCCTTGAGCACGTAGACTGTTCGTTCATGGTCGACAACGAGGCTATCTACGATATCTGCAGGAGAAACTTGGGTGTTAACTCGCCTGACTTCACCAACCTCAACAGACTTATCGCTCAAGTCGTCTCCTCCATCACCTGTTCGCTCAGATTCGATGGTGCCCTCAATGTCGATCTCAACGAGTTCCAGACCAACTTGGTACCTTTCCCAAGGTCCGCATACCCTTACCTACGCGGCTTGACCGAAGTAGCTGACTTCCCCTCCTACCAGAATCCACTTCCCTCTAGCTACCTACTCGCCCATCATCTCCGCTGAGAAGGCTTCCCACGAACAGAACTCCGTCGCTGAGATGACCTTTGCCTGCTTCGAGCCAAACAACCAGATGGTGAAGTGCGACCCCAGACAGGGCAAGTACATTGCTTGCGCTCTACTCTACAGGTGCGGTGGCCGTCTCCCGTATGCAATCGCTTGAAGCTGATCTGTATTACGTTACAGAGGTGACGTCGCGACCAAGGACTGTAACGCTGCCGTCGCATCCATCAAGACCAAGCGAACGATCAGCTTCGTCGACTGGTGCCCTACGGGATTCAAGCTCGGTGTTTGCAACGAGCCTCCTGTGCAAGTACCAGGAGGAGATCTCGCCAAGGTCTCCCGTGCTCTTTGCACGCTCTCAAACACCACCGCCATTGCCGCTGCATGGGGCAGACTCGACCACAAGTTCGATCTCCTCTACTCGAAGAGAGCCTTCGTGCACTGGTTGTGAGTAACACTTCGAGTTGTCTCGCATGGCTATAACCTGCTAATGACTGGTTTTGCGACAGCGTCGGTGAAGGTATGGAAGAGGGAGAGTTCTCCGAGGCTCGTGAGGACTTGGCTGCCCTCGAAAAGGTGAGCTTCGGAATCATTGTCAATATGGATCCGCTAACGCGCCCTCATCTCTTCAGGACTACGAGGAGGTTGGCAACGATGGCGACATGGGTGTTGAGGAGGAGTACTAGATGCGCAGATCACCTCGGATCGGAACTCAACTTAGATACATGACCTCTCGTGCTACCTATGTTTTCGAAAACCTTCTCTTCAGTGCTCACTCTTTATTTTCTTCTTCTTCGGTAATTTACGTGGCTCATCAGGCTAAGGGCTTTGCAAGCAATGACTCTGGCATGCACAGCTCAAGGCTTTCATTTGGAGCTAATACTTGGTATTTGGCTGTCACCATTTTCACTTTCCATTGCTTGGTCGAGGCTGACCTCTGACATATCAAGCCTAATTCAACACATATGCTATTCAACACCCCGCTTCGAGGCGACATACACACACTATGAACTACTTCACGAGATGCTTGAGCTCATCCAGCATGCCTCCATCGCTGTATGCTTTCTGCAAGACAGCAGTCAACGCCAACTCAGCTTGTATCCCATGACGCAAACAGCCGGCCTCTTACCTTGAACGAGTCACGCTCCTGCCATCGCTGCCAGAACTTGTCAAGGTGCTCAAATCTATGCGTGAGATCGGTATGCATGGGTCCGAACTTGCCAAAAGCAATGGCTGGCAAGAAGAAACAAGACACATCAGGCTCCGCCAGCTTCTGCGTATTGGATGAAGCTTACCTGTGCAGAGGGTGATATCGGCGAACTAGATCGAACAAGGCAAAGTAAGCTGATGTGCGACCATTTGAGCAGGACTAAACGAGACTGACGGTAGGCTCGTTGCCTCCCAAGACCCAGCTACGGCCGTCACTGAAGTGCTGATTCATCTGAGCACCCATTGCCAAAGCTTCTTTGCGGCAGTGTTCTCCCCAGGCCTCATTCTTGGTCAGCTCAAGATCTGGTCCGAGACCTTGGTGGAGGACTTTGTACGCGATATAACGATCAGCGACTGCTGAACACCCTCATTGTTCTTTCCACTCACCGTGGAATGCAACTGTTAGCCTGTAGAGCAGGTGCACCCAGATCTTCTGGTCCCAGCTTTGGTCGAGACTGGGCAGCAGTGAAGAAGGAGAGTCAGATCAGACACCTCTCAAGCTCTCGGGGAAGTTGTCTCACCCCTGCTCCAGCGGGTTCTCGCCCATGATCTTTCTACCGGGGTGGACACCGTCGAGGTAGCGAGCAATTCCCGTGGATTCCGACAAGACAGTGCCGTCTGCGAGCTTCAGAGCCGGGGTCTCGCCTAAGAAAGTCTTTCAGTATGTTAACAAGCTTTGCGGCACGAAAGATCTCCACCTTGAGGGTTCAGCTTGTGGTGCTTCCAGCTCTTCTGGTCTCCCTTCTCGAGCATGTTCAGGATGACCTCTTCATACTGGTCTGCTATGCCCTTCTCATGCATGAAGAGTCTGAAGGAGGGGATATGTTATCAGCCCCTATCCGGCTATCGAACGTTGTGACCGGTTGGCTTACCTGACGCGCTGAGGGTTTGGGAAGGCGCTATGCAGTAGGGATCAGTTGTCAGTCTGTTGTAGTCTGGTCTTCCCACAACGCCTGCAAGCACACCTTGGCGAAGTGTAGATGGTTCCTTTGGACATTTTGTAGGGCAGTATGGGTATGCGAAGTGACTGAGGAGCAGTAGAATGGGTAGAAGAAAGGAAAGGAAGCAGCTTTATGCAAGTGAAGGGCAATCATTTCGGTCAGCCGACTACTGGCTAGCCGCGGAGCTCTTATGCATTTCGAAAGTCGGCGTCAGAATCAGCATACTTCGGTAGCAGCTTCACGTAAACAAGACATTCAGATGTTCCGTTGTAGCATCCAGCTTTATCGCTGATCTTGACGCGTAAATGGCCTCTGTTATCTTTCTTCTTGTTGTTTCTCCCAATAATGAGCGGTACTCGCGTGTACTATGACCTGAACAATCTGCGCAACCTTTCGGACGACGAGATACGCCAGCTGAGCCCTCGAGAATGCGCTGCTGCCAGCGAGCAGGCCGACCAGAATATCGTCAGAATCCTGCAAGATATCGACGCCCACTTCGCGGCAGCAACGAGGACAGTCACAGACAGGCTCATTCCAGCTGTAGAAGCGTACGGTGGCAGTAGCAAGCGCTCGTGGGACAGCGTAAAGGTGGGCAGTCGCTATGCTTTCTTACGGCCTCAAAAGATTAATGCTCTGATACTGATTCGCACGCGCGCACGTAGCTCTGGAAGTACTTCTTCGAAACAGCTGCTGGACTGCGACTGCACGAAGGTACTGCTCTGCCAGAATCGCCGGAAAGACGCGCAGAAACAGCAAACAACCAGGAAGCAGCAGGAGACTACACCGCAGGCGAGGAGACTGCAAAGTATCACCGCACAAGGCACACCACCGCATCCGGAAGCCCATCATCTGGCGATGAAGAAGACTCGCGGTCTGAAGCATCTACGCCTAACACAACGGTTCGGGCTAGAAGTACCAGCCCAGAAGCCGTACCGCAAGCTGTCAACAAACCAACAGAAGTGAAGCATGCAGCCAGGGATGTCAAAGGCAAAGGAAAAGCTGCCAGTAGCAAGAACGGTACAGAACCGGCGTGGGAAGAGCAGGAATCGCCTTTCGAGCGCCTTCAGCAAGATATGGCCAGGACAAGGTTGACAAGCGAGTCTCCCTTCTCTGCTGCGTCTTACAGTATGCCTCAAGCGCCTGCGGTGGCCCGGTCTAGCGAGGCTGCCGCCCTGAAGCAACAACAAGAACAGCAGCAACGGACCGCCAAGCCAGCTACGCGCTTACGAGATCTTTCGATGGACTCTCCGGACTTTGAGCGGCCAGCTTTGGAGACTATGTCCTTCCAACATCCGAGAGACAAGCTTCAAAAGCAAGGAAACCCAGCCGGCGACAGCCAAGATCAGCTTCAAGGTCGCATATCACAGCAAGAGTACCGTAGAGACGGATCCGAAGCACCTTCAACTGTCGGGAAAGCAAGCGATTCCTCCAATATCTATCCTTCTTTCGACCTGTCTTCCGCCTCTTCTGCGAATCCTCAAGTAGGGCCTTCTCCTGCATCTTCCTCTTTCTTTGCTGCCAGTCCTCAACAACGCAGACCTTCTGTCTCACGGCGGCAAAGCGGAGGCAATAATTTGTTACTCCAGAAAGTCTTGATCAAGAACATGAGGGGCAAAGATGGACGGCCGAACGCTTCTACACCTGCTCGCAAGTCTATAAAGGCCAAAGACTTGCCTCAGGACCTACCGCAGCATTGGAATGGTCTGGCGGATCTATCTGCTACACCCCTCTCGTCCTTCGACTCGCCTCAAAAGTCGACTACCCCAAGGTTCAACAGCAAATTCCGTACGGCCAAAGACAAGGATGTTTCAATGGGTCAAGAAGTCAATCAGCAGAATCGAGGCGTTCCTTTCTCAGCATCTGGCGAATCTTTGGCGTCCTTCGCATCGACCAGCCAGGCTGGTTCGTTTGCATTACATGACTTCCGTCCTCCGGCATTCAGTGTTGGTAAGAGCAGACTTACAAAGACGCCAGCAAAAGAAGCCGCCAGGCTCATTACGCGTGACGCCCTACAAAAAGCAGCATTACGCGCCGGTGGTGGGATGGAAGACGCCAACCTCGATAGTCCGGCATTCGAGCCTCCTAGTGTAGTCAAGAACTGGGCTACTCGAGGCTATGCAGGTGGAGCGTTGGATGGGTCAGTTCGCGGCAAGCAGAAAGCTGTCTCAACGGAAGCTGGAAGTCCAGCCATAGAGCTTGATGGTCTGCATTGGGCACCACCCTTACTTATGCAAACCGAAGATACCGATGAAGAGAGCTTCGAGGCAGAGTTTGAGCCATACGAGCAGGCTGTTCCTCCTCCTCCTCAGCCCAATTTCGGTCATCTAGCAGACGATGGCGATGAGGTCAGTCGAATGGCTGCAAAAGAAGACCAGCCTGCTGCAGAACGCATAGAAGACGATTGGGGAGACTCATTCGAGGGCGAAGAGGATGCATCGTTGGATCAGCCAGGTATGGGAGGGCAGGACATCTTCGAAGAGACGGAAGTCCCTGTAGCGACGGGCAACGAAGACTCTTATCGTGAACAATCGTTCGACGAGTCCCGATCGTTTGAGGAAGAGACTCTCTTTGGCGCTAAAGCAGCAGAGAGGCAACGCCAACGAGCTGCTGGGCAGGGCAACAATGGACAGCTTGAAGATGACCAGGGTGCAGGCTTCTTGCTTAGAGGCCCAGCTGCGGAGGATATGGTGACACTGCACGGTGGTAGATTGCTGGAGAGTCAGCCGTTTGAGGCATCGCCTCTGGCAGGCAGGGATGCTAGATACGGGTTGTAAATGTTGTAGTCGAGCGGGAGCAATCGCACTATCTATGACTCGCGTTTTGGGCGAGTGAATTTCCCAGATTATAGAAGCCCACGAATGCGCTCTCAGTATTACTCATCTGAGTCAGTTTCCTCTGAGCTGCTCTCCACCTCGAAACCGTCGGCCTTGGCCCGCTCTACGGTCCTCTCATACAGTCCTTCGTGCAAGGTAAGACACCGCTGCATCACCTCGACTTGGCCTGCATCGACTTCAATATCAGCATCAATGGAGCCCAAAGAGAATAACATCAGTACCTTGCAAATATATCAAGATGAGTGACCGTATTTGCGGCCGAACAAGATCGTTTGCTGGGTGAGGAGGATTGGACTTGGACCGCTTCGCTGGCCGCTCTTCGTCTATGGACTGTTTTGCGTCTTCCAGAGCCTTCTCGAGTATGTCTGCCTTCGTCTGAAGCATATCGCCTAATTGGCCCAGCATTTCCAGCTCATTCGGCCAGCTCAGGAACTGTAGCACTCCTTGCCATGTATTGTCTGAGACTTCTTCTCCCTTGCCTCCAATTGCCGACAATGTTGCCCGTAATGTCTGCAGCTCGTCTTCCTCTGCCACTAGCACCCTTAATTGCGCTAGAAGGTCGCCAGGCAGCTCTTCCGCATCCCTCCTTATATAGTGCATTTTCGTGAGAGGGATCTTCAAGGCAGACAATATCTCAGACGGGCCAGGGTCGCCTGCATTCCCAAGCTTGAGAGAAACGAATTCGCCAGGGTTGTTCGGCAAAGCGAAGCCGTATCCAAGCAGGAGCTCGTCATTCGGCTTGGCGCCATAATTATTACAGATCTCCTGTCCTGCACTGTGTTTCAGTCTGAAGTCTTCGACAGTGTGCAGTAAAGAAGGCTGACCAGCTTGAATCGGTGCGCCTGTTACCAGGTTGATTGTCCGCTCCTGATGATTGCTGAACCAGGTTACAGCTTGACCCGTCTTATGGTTGAAGGCATCGACGCAGGGTAACAAGACTTGAGTAGCATTTGGGCGATCTCCATCGAGAAGGTACGACGGAAAGGCTCGGGAAGAGATGATGCTGGAAGCCCAAAGGTAGCGTTCCCTGATATTGCATATACAGTCAGAGATAGGCTGTCACTGCTAGAATACACTTCTACGCACCACGAAAAGGAGTCGGTTGTGAAGCCGGGTACCGGGACGCCAGATTGAGTCATGGCTTTATGCTCTGCTTTCCACTCCTGCTCGCGCTGCTCTATAGCAGGACTAAGGTTAGAACCTGCTAATAGCCTCCGCTCTGCTTGATTGTACCAAAGTGCAGTGCTCATTTGATGTGGTCGAGGGAGCGTTCGCACATACTCCCGATGCTTCAGATAGCTTGGAAAGTCTTGAGATTCTTGCTCGAGCGCGATATCATGCAGTATCAAGTACAGAGCAAGCATTTGATGATCGCTGAGCTGGGTCACATCGCTCGCGACCAAGTGCTTTCGAACGAGAGCTGGCGTGATGGCTGAATCATAAGGTAGAGAAACGATGGTCTGCTCCGCTGGGATGTCTTCTGTAGCTTCAATTCGATGTCCGCTTGGCTCTGGCAGATCTCCTTTAGAATAGGGACATATGATGAAGATACTGCGCTGCAAGAACCTTTTCGCCAGCACATACGCTCATCTGCACGTCCCTTTTGAGCAGTCAGCCATTCTCCAAGAGCAGACTGGTGGTAGACGAGGCCATCCATGCGAGAAGTCCGAAGGCAAGGTACGTAAGGACGTAAAATTGTATGTACAACAACAGCTTCTAGATCGATGACATAACACGAGCTAGGCCCTAGAAGCTAGTTCTTCTCGGACTTCCACCTCGAGGCGGGCTGCCCGCGAGATCTGGCGACAATCGGGATCTGGGTGGACTGCCTTGCGGATCTGTAATTGGCGAAGGAGACTCTGCCATGCCTTGAGTATATGTGTCAGCTGGGCTCCAGCTCGCGAGCACCCGTGTAGCACTTACCCGTCGGTTGCGGAGCGCTTGTCAAGCTTGGAGGTAAGGGATCGAGCTATCACAGGAACAAATTCAGACGAGAAGTAGCACACGAAATATGTGTACGTACTTCATCCACTCTACCTCCTGTGGGTGAAGCTGTCGGCAGTGAGGGGGATCCCCCTTCTGCTAAAGAAGCATCATGGCCGTTCACCGGCGCTGCATGAGGCGACGAGGATGTTGCGTCCAGATGCATACTGTCTATACTGGTATCGCTTGCGGAAGAGGACGCGACGATCCAGGATATCGGAGAGAGCAAGGGCGAAGCGCTAGGAGAGACAGAGGAGCGCAGGAGAGGTGTTGTTGAATTGGAAGATAGAGTAGAGACATGTCCTAGAATGGAAGATTCCGCTGGTCCAGGCGATAAAGCATATGTATCGCCAACATAGTTGGAAGTTCCGGAAGAGACCTGAAGGGTTCGCTGGATGGCTCTCAGGTACTTGCCCTGTGCAGCATAGTTGGCTTTTGGCTGAATAGCCAGCTCGGCTAGCCTTTGTATCGTAAAAGGTGCGTCCCTATGTCATGTCCATCAGTTCGCCAAATCTTGACATTTAATCTTCTTTCGAACAAGCTCACTCTGAGAAGCTGTCAAGAGACTTCCATACACTGTCTCGTAAATGCTTGATCTCATCCTGGGTAGCTTCTTCGACTAAGGGTTGGTGGTTTCTGACCAGATGAATGGCAAAGGTATCGTTCGTCGAAGGGAGCTCAGACACATTCTGCGAAGTGAAACGAGGTTATTGGCTTGGAGTGGAGTCTATCAGTCAACATAGCGACGACTAACCTGCGCGATTCTCGACTTCAAGGCTTCTCGCAATTCCGGCCACGCCGTCCTGGACAAGCGATGCTTTCAGTTTTTCGACATAATGCAGTTCTATGCTGAACGCGCACGAAGTGATACCGGTCTGTGCAATAGCGGACAGAATGCCGTCGTCCACAGCCATAATGCAAAGGCAAGCGCAGAATGCTATAGAAGTGCTGACATTATAGGAGATTCGAGCGTGCCCTACTGCAGTAATGCGTTCATACGGTATTTACAATGCCCTCCTGAGCTTTCGAACTGCGTACAACCTGCTTGTTACTGCCAAACATGAAGGGTGACATGCTGCACTGCGCAAAACTCTGACCTTATACATATGGCCTTATCTGAAAACCCCAATTGGTCTAGACACGCGGGAAGCGGAGGAGTTCTTTGCGCATCCTGTCCATAATGATCGGCATTTTGAAAGGTTTGGAGACCGTGCCGTCGAAGCCGCTTGCAAGCATCTGGCAGAGGATCGTATCAGCGAATGAACCTTACTGCTTGCGAAGTTGGTCCGCTGACGACTGCACTTACAGTTGCGATCTGCTCTGTTCTAGCATTGGCAGTCACAGCTAGAACCGGAATGTCGCTGGAAAGCGTGCCATTACTCTGTAAGCGGCGAATTTCTTGAATGGCTTCTAAACCGGACATGACTGGCATCTGGTGTGGATTTCAATTAGTCGAAGAGCAACGTGTCAGGTAGTAGATGCAATTTACCTCGATGTCCATTAAGACGATATCTATGCGCTGCCCGCCCGGTGTGCCCCATGCGCTCTGCTTGATGGTGTCCAATGCCTCCTGCCCGTTGTTCGCGCATGTGGTGACACATCCCATCCGACTGAGGTGTTTGTCTAGGAGCTTCTGGTTGATCAGATTGTCCTCCACGACCAGGACATATATGGTGTCATTCCTTGTGCGAGTGTCTTGTGACGCTGGCCTCTGGCCACGCTGATTGGGTAGTTGTTGGGCTATTTGCCCAGTTTCAAGCTGAGACTCGGTCCCAGGCGCGGCCAATGGCGTGACCGGCACGTAGAACTGGAAAGACTGTAAGACTGTCGAATGCATAACGACAACGAGGGGACTCACCGAAAACACCGAGCCTTTCCCAACTTGGGAAGTAACTCCGATCTCACCGCCTAACAAACCTACTAGCCGTCGACAAACGAAGAGACCTAAGCCTGAGCCTCCGTAGGAAATGTGCGTTTTCGGATTGGCTTGCTTGAATCGCTGAAAAAGCCCGCTAATTTCCTCCTCACTGAGGCCGCATCCAGTATCAGCGATTGATACGAGAAGGTAGATCTCTTGGCTCTCCAGCGACGAGGGATTCGTGGCTGGTACTGGAGTGGGAGCGGTTGCGGGTGAAGAGAGCATCGGCCGATTTCGAGAGCAGTCCAGTGTAACAGTTATCTGTCTAAGATCGGACGGCGCGGTGAACTGTCCCATGGGTCAATCAATCAGGATCATGCGGTATTAGTGCACATTGACTAACCTTGATCCCATTTGTCAACAAGTTGATCAGTAATTGACTAATCCGAGAGGGATCAGCGAGGATGTAGTCTGCTCCAGAGGCCATAACAGAAGGTCGTATATCCAGCGTAGAATCGATGTCCTTGGCAAGCATCTCAGCTTTGAAAATAGAGAACGTTTCGGTAATGAAGTCGATAGGGCGACAGGGAACAGGCGTGACGACAAGGAATTTGTTGTCTATAGCAGTTTGCTCAGCAGGAGGATTTCGACAGAAGCCATGTAACAATCTTACCCAGCTTGGAAAGGGTGAGGATGTCATCGATCAGGCGGGTGATATGCATACAGCAATGATTGATGATCTTTAGGTTAGACAGTGTCTCGTTGATGTCTTCTTGATGCGCCTCAACAGCAAGCGTCCCAGAGGCTGGCTTGAGTAGAGCTTCCATGCGTTCGACAGAAGCGTCTGCCGACAGCGAGATTGCCGAGAGGGGATTTCTCACCTTTACGAAAGACAATAACATCAGCTTGAAGGCTAGACTAGTAAAAAGGAAAGGAAGCATATCATGGGAGGTCATATCGATGAACCGCTCCTGTGCGTTTCGCATTTCGATAGCTTCATCGGCACGCGTCTCCAGTATCTTCTCTAGGTTCTTCTTGTCAGTATGATCTATCAAAACGGCGATGACTTCCTTGATGTTTCCATTCTCATCCAGGTTTCTCGAAAGGTCAGCCCAAGTCCAGCTGGTCAGTGCCGTTAGCCTTGGCCATAGCTGGAAGTGATTTGTGAGCGCACTGATCGAATACATCTCCAGGCTTCCGCTTCCACCGGAACTCTACTGCCTCGATAGTTTGCGTAATGTCTAACGCCTGAGCGAGAAGCTTCTGAGGAATGTGTAGGTCTTCTTCGTTGATGTGTCGAGGCCAATTATCTGGAGGCTCGTCCGTGGGATGACTATACGTGGTATCACTTAGCTCACGGAGTCCTCGAAGCCTGATCTACCTACCCTGTGATGCGCCACCAAGATGGGTTCGCCCAAGTGAATAAGCCCCTGAGGTAGAAAGCCATTAGATGTCACATCAAGGCGCCACATAACCTAGCTTACTCTGGACTGAGAGTACATATAGCGACCGGAGACTTTTCCAAGACATTACGGAACTGCTGTTCGGTTTGTTGTAGCTGGTATGTTCGAGCTTCTAAAGTCGAACGGAGCTCCTGGTTCTTCTGTGCTGTGAGAGCTGCTAAGGCAGCGCTACGCTCTAGCTTTTCTTGTATGAGTCGGACAGACGCTACTCCTTGCGTGACCTGACCTTGCAGTAGCTGGAGGAAGAGCTGGTAATCCTCGTCATACTGCTTCCGAGGATTGAGGCCGGCTATCATCACTGCTCTTAGGATATTATCTCCAGTAACGATAGGAAGCAGCACAATGCAGGCGAGAGCATTGTCAAGTAGGGTTTTTCTGAGGAAAGGAAGATATTCGGATAGCGAATCCCCTTGGATCACAACGCTTTTGCCGGTCTTATGCACCTTGCGTAGGTGCCGCGCCAGGCTAGGTGCAGCGGAAACGCCAGTCTGATCTTGCGAACCGATATCGATTTCGGATGAGAAAAGTCGATTTGGTATGCCGGCTCCAACGACAGCGGCTCTCGACAAAATTGATGAATGAGAGGGATTGACACCTGGAGCCATGTTCTCGTTCACACTTTGCCCAGGCGTGGCAGCGCCATGCTCATTGCTAGCACTTCCAACGCATACAGCCTCAACGCTCGAAGCTTCGTAAAAGGCTAGAAGCGGACTATGGCGCGACAATGACTTCAGTCATGCGCGTCTGTTCGAGAACATGGTGCCCTACAGGTCTACATTTTCGAACGCTTCCGCACATGTCCGCTGGAATATTGAAGTGGGCGTAGTCGTGAGGTCAATTGCCTGATCCGCCTTGCGCAAGAATTTCATGCGTCTGTCGGTAATAACGGACGGCGCTTCAAAGACGGCCACGTCAAATCCAAGAACTGCTTTGGTAGCTGCATGCACGATGGGTACCAAGCTCCACTACACGTGCATCAGTAAGCGAAAAGTCCATGGGCGAGTTGGATTATAGCAACCCACGGAAAAATACGTCTCTTCCATGTAACCCGTTCGCTCGAGATAGGTGATGCCGTTCTTGGTAGGTTGAAGTCAGTCAGTTGCTTAGCATGGTCAACGATTTTTAGCCTACTTTGACAGCTATGCTGCGACCGGTGAAGGCCTTGTTGGTGATGACAGTCGCGACATCGGCAGCTTCTTCAAAGGCGACAACGTATGGTAAGCCCAGTATCCGTGGATGCTTATGGGAGCCGATGATGAGGGAGTAGGGTTGATTGTAGAGGACTGTAAAACTTGGTCGGCCGGGCCTCCGAAGTGAACGAGATCTGCTTACGGGTCCTGTCCTTCTCACCCCATGCCATACAAACTGGATGGGGACTGGCCAGGCAATGCGTAAATGCCGAAAGCAACTCGGCGCTCCATGTACCAATGCTACCCAGCGCAGTTGCAGCAAAGTTGACGTTACGAAGGATCTGTAGATGTGCATCTAGGTCTTCTCGACTGATGTCTGGAACTTCCAGCTCCGACCAGTACTGGAACCATGCTTCTTCTGCTTCTTTCGCACTCAATGGCACTTCCGTGTTTGCGACGTCTGGTGTGCCTTTCAGGTCTTGCAAACGCTGTGTGCCTATGCAGACAAGTACGCCCTCATCAAGCTGGGTGAATGTCCATTCCGTATCGGAGCTTCTGGCACTTTGGCTCGAGGACAGCTCTCCCAGGCTCGCCAGCTCCTGCAGCGACGCTACATGTTGGAGGTTGAAATGCTCATTGTGCGCCTTGACCTGCAGAGGTCCGCTTGTCTCATTGCAGCCGACGAGCAGGCAAGCTGGGCCTTGAGAGTAGCGATTCACGAATTGGACGAGCTGGCGTTGCGGTCCATCTTCCAAGGTTGCTATCATATCTTGACGGCCTCTTCTGAGGTCTCATAGGTCCTCTGGTTTTGCAAAGTCGAAGGTGAAGCAGATGCAAACCTGGTCTCTCTTGATCCGCATGCTAGTTGATTGGGAGACATGCTTGTTTTGCGCATAAAACATGATGATTGCTATCTACATGGTATCCCACTGCACTAGATGAACACCCGAAACAGTTGGTCTCGGCATATTGGCTGGTCTACTTCTGCGAGAGTGTGGGACATATGCATCTCGTGCATGCGGTGAGCAACATCATTGCATTCGCCCTGATTGGGAACTTTCCTCCGCTACCAAGAAAGAGCCTGGCTGGTCCTATGCAATCCCGACGTGTACCGCGCGGGGATCAGTGGACATTGGATGCTGTGCGGAATTGAATACAGTGTCTAGCCTGAAGATGGCCGGGAGAGCTGATCCCGCATCTTCTCCAAGATTGCAGGCACCTTAAAAGGCTTCGAGACAGTGCCGTCAAAGCCGTTCGCTAGCATCTGTAACACGTATCATTAGAGGTTCGTATATACGAACTGTACATCGCGACAAGACTTACGTTGGCTATCTGCTCCGGTCTAGCATTCGCCGTCACAGCAAGGACAGGAATCGTACTTTGCAGAGATCCAGCTGCTTGCAAGCGGCGGATCTCTTGGATGGCTTCTAGACCGGACATGACTGGCATCTGGTGGGATTGTCGATTAGTCGAAGAGCAATGTGTGAGGTTGGAATGCAAATTACCTCGATGTCCATTAAGACGATATCTATGCGTTGCCCTCCTGGCGTACCCCATGCACTCTGTTTGATGATGTTTAAGGCTTCCTGTCCGTTATTCGCGCATGTGGTGGTACAACCCATGCGACTAAGGTGTTTGTCCAAAAGTTTCTGATTGATAAGGTTATCCTCGACGATCAGAACATAGATAGTATCAGTCTTTGCACGGGCAGTTCCTGACGCAGAATTCTCGCCAATCTGATCGGATCGCTGTAGAGCCGTTTTCCCACTCTCAAGCTGGGACTCGGTCGCAGGCGCAGCTAGGGGCGTGACGGGTACGTAGAACTGGAAAGATCGTCAGACCGTTGGTTGCATCACAACAAGGAGGCCACCTACCGAAAAAACCGAGCCTTTCCCAACTTGGGAAGTTACTCCGATCTCACCGCCTAACAAACCTACTAGCCGTCGACAGACGAAGAGACCCAAGCCTGAGCCTCCGTAGGAAATGTGCGTTTTCGGGTTGGCTTGCTTGAACCGCTGAAAAAGTCCGCTAATCTCCTCTTCACTGAGGCCGCATCCCGTATCAGCGATTGATACGAGAAGATATACCTCTTTGCTCTTGACGGACGGTCTATCTGTCGAAGCCGCTGGAGTAGGAGCGGTAGCGGGCGAAGAAAGCGTCGGGCGCGTAATGGAGCAGTCCAATGTTACAGTTATCTGCCGAAGATCGGAGGGTGCGGTGAACTGCGCTATGGGTAAGTACACGATCGTGCAGTCCTAGTGGAGATTGCCGCACCTTTATACCGTTAGTCAGTAGGTTGATCAGTAGCTGACTGATTCGAGAAGGATCAGTGAGAATGTAGTCCGCCCCGTAAGCCGCCACAGATGGTCGTATATCTAGGCTTGAATCGATATCTTTGGCAAGCATTTCAGCTTTGAAGATAGAGAACGTCTCGGTAATAAAGTCGATAGGGCGACACGGGACAGGAGTGACGACGAGAAATTTATTGTCTAGAGAGCACGGTGAGCGAGGCGATCATCGGCAGCATTGCAAAAGACACTCTTACCCAGCTTGGAGAGCGTGAGGATGTCGTCAATAAGGCGAGTGATGTGCATACAGCAATGACTGATAATTTTGAGATTGGCGAGGGCTTCCGTAATGTCTTCTTGAGCTTCCGTCGATAACGCTCCCGATGCAGCACGTAGAAGAGGCTCAAGACGTTCTACTGAGGCATCTGCGGATAGCGAGATGGCTGACAGTGGGTTGCGAACTTCATGACCTAAAAGCAGATACTCGGTCAGAATTAACATTGAAGTAGCGGGAAATAATCTTACTGGTCATGTCGATGAACCGCTCCTGTGCATTCCGCATTTCGATTGCTTCCTGCGTGCGACGCGCCTGGAGCATTTCTGTCTGCTTCTTCTCAGTATGATCGATCAGAGTTGAGGTGATCTCCGTAAGGGCGCCGTTATCGTCTAGATTGCGCGAAATGACCGCCCAGGTCCATCTGCCCACATTGCACAACTCAGAGGTACGATCGGGCATTTTAAGCCACAATGCGCAGGCTTACCTTGGATTGTCTTCTCCCGGTCTTGGTTTCCATCTGAACTCAACCGGCTTGATTTCGCAGTTCGTATCAAGTGCATCTCGCATGGCTTTCATCGGAATATGGAGATCTTCCTCCAGTATGGATCGACTCCAAGCATCTTGAGGCAAGTCTTTCGAGTGGCCGCTGAAGTGTAACGCTATATAAGCGTCTTGCATTTAGCTGATGAAGGGGAGAAGAACACTCACGTAATATCGTACCAGGCCTGATTCACGAAGGTCAGATGGCCGCTGCACCGACAACATCGTATCAGCCCGTCGTTCTGCCACATCGTAGCATGCATTAGCTTACGATGGATCCGCAGTACAGATTCCAGCTGGGTTGACCTCCAACACCTTTCGGAACCTCGCCTCAGTATTGCGAAGTTCCTTTCGCTTGGCATCCAACAAGGTCTGCAGCTCCTCATTCTTCCGCTTTATCAGGGCTGCAAAGAATCGGCTTCTACGGAGCTCTTCCTGTACAAGCCTGATCGAAGCGACCCCGTGCGTGATTTGTGACTGGAAGAGCTCCAAGAACACCTTATAATCGTCATCGTATCGTTTCCGAGGGTTGAGACCAGCTACAGCTACGGCGCGGAGAACATCGTCTCCCGTAAGGATGGGAAGCAGCACAAGGCATGTTAGGGTATCGCCAAGGTCGGTCTTATCGAGGAACGGCAAGAGCGTCTCGAGCTCCTCCTCTTTGACTATGAGAGTCTCGTGCGTCGTCTGAACTTGCAGAAAATATTCGGCTAGGCTGGGATTTGGTCCGGTGACCGAATTGTCGGTGGTGAACATCTCCACAGGAAATAAAGGATTGTCTGGACTTGCACCCGCCATAGCGGACCGGGTGAAGGTGAAGTCTGTACTGGCAGTCTTGTAGTTCTTTGAGATCGGAGCAGTATCCAGCCTGGGATTCAAGTCGATGGACGTATCGCGATCGCTCGACCCAGTCTCGAGCATGTGCTTTTCCTGATCAGAAAACTGAGAGTCGATGGCTTCGCTTGCTCCACAATCATAAAAGACTAGAAGGGGACTGTTTGCATCATGACACAGATATCAGCTGACTTTACCGCGGAGGATAACATTATCGCTAACAGATCAACTCCATTCTTTGACACTTCTCGGCATATTCGCTGAAACATCTTCTTTGGTGTTGATGTTACGTTCAAAGACTGTCCTGCTTCCCGTAAAAGCTTCAGGCGGCGGTCTGCAATGACCGTTGAAGTAACGTCAAAGCAAGGATTGTGTATACCGATGATCTTTCTGGTCTGCGGCTGAATGATGGGCACCATGCTCCACTGTACATTGGCATGGACAATTAGAGTAGTCCCTTCACTGAGCTGTCGCACATACCGTAAAGAAGGTCTCTTCGGTGTAGCCGTCCCTTTGCAGGTATATGAGGCCATTCTTGACGTGCGTAGACCGGCCTTCAAATGCATCGCTAATGGCGGTCGACAGCAGCTCGTGAACTTCCTGAAATTGCGTATAATATGGTGCACCCAGCAGCTGCGGATGCTTGCTCGGACCAACCAGGACCGAGTAATGGTAATTGTACAGACCTAACGTGTTGCAGAGGTTTAGACAACCCGGCCAACGCATCGTGAGCAACACGCCTACATATGTTCTCTTCACGGCCCCACAGGATCATTACCGGCGATGGACTTCCCAGGCATTGTGTAAATGCAGTGAGTAGCTCGGGACACCATGCATCGATCGGGCCTAAGGGAGTTTTGGAGAAGTCGATAGCGCGAAGGAGATCCAGATGGGCGTCCGAATTTGCCCTGTCGAGCTCCGGTATCTGTAGGGATTCCCATATCTCAAACCAAGCTGCGCCATCTGCTTTAATGCTTCCGTTGCTGTCTGCTTTGACTGCAGTCGGTCTTTCGATGGCATCCGAAGATTCGCGTTGCCGCGACTCGCGAAAGGTTCCGATACAGACTACTTTGTTGTTGCGTAGCTGTGTGAATGACCAATGTACGCCTGCTGTAGTACCAGACCGATGGGAGGCAAGCCTGCCTAAGATAGCGAGTTGTTGAAGTCCAGCGGAATGTGTTGACGTGAGAGCAGTGTTGTATGCACGGAAAGATAGCGGTTTGTGTATCTCATTACAGTTGATAATCAGACATGCTGGTCCAGCTGTGTAGCTTTGTATGAACTCCGTCAAAAGAGCTTCATCTTGATCTTGTAGCATCTACGCAGTGCCTTCCCTAGACTTTCTCCTTCTGCTCGATACGGTCTGTGGACTTGTCATGCACGCCAGAGGGGTAATTTCTTGTCGTTGGCACTACTGGAGCCTGCTGCGCGCGGAAACGTCTTGATTCGGTAGGGAGTTCTGGATGTGTTCTGGCCGTTTTTAGAGCATTACGAGCATGCTCTTGCTATCTGTAAGTAGTATGGCCTGCAGAACGGCTCGAGGTCGTCACGCTCTCTTGACGGAACTATACGCGAAAGAGAGACAGCCGAATTGGCCTTTGCAGCGGAGGCGTACCTCCTTCGAATGCTCAATGACTTCTATACAATCTGACATGCTTTACTATCATACCGCCGAAACTGCTCGTCCCTTTCCACAACATGGGAAGCCTTTCACTTTCACACCCGGTCTGTACAATCGCCTTTGCACTCAATCACGCGGACCCCATCAACTTAAGTAAGACCTCTGTCGCTTCTCTCATTCCCGTGATGGCAAGTTGAACTCCTTGCGCATCTTTTCTAGTATAGCCGGTACGCGGAAAGGTTTCGATATTGTACCGTCAAAGCCGCTTTCGAGCATCTTGCGATGATAGGGTGCTAGCGTTAGTGACTTGCTAGTGTGACCACTCAGCGGGTACCTCAGCGAAACTCACAGTGCTAATTTGCTCGGGTCTAGCGTTAGCTGTAACAGCTAGTACAGGTATTCTCCCTTGTAATGATCCAGCCTTTTGTAAGCGGCGGATCTCCGCGATAGCCTCCAGACCAGTCATGACAGGCATCCTGGGGACAAGCAGCTCGATCAGCAATCTTCTCGATACTGGGAAGAGATTGGGTACTCACTCAATGTCCATCAGTACACAGTCTATCTTTTTGCCTGTCGATATTCCCCATCTGCTTGCTTTGATCACGTTCAATGCTTCCTGTCCGTCATTGGCGCAAGTCGTGATGCAGCCCATTCTCGTCAAATGCTTGTCCAGAAGTTTCTGGTTGATTAGATTGTCTTCGACGATGAGGATAGAAATCGGCTGCTCCGCTGTGTCGATGTCTTCAAGCTCAGATCCGCTTGAAGATTGATGCGGTCGCTTCCTGGGGCTCGGCCCATCGCGAGGTACGGTTGTTTGCGGAGGGCCAGGCGGGGGAAGCAGGGTCACAGGAACGTAAAACTGTACGTGCCCCAGTCTGAGAAGTCGTCGCGGTACAGCAGGAATGCGAACCTACCGAAAAAACCGAGCCTTCGCCAACTGTTGAAGTCACGCCAATCTCACCGCCCAGCAGCGTGACAATTCTCCGACATACGAAGAGGCCTAAACCAGAGCCACCGTACGATATATGCGTTTTCGGGTTAGCCTGCTTGAATCGTTGGAACAGACCGCTGATCTCGTCCTGGCTCAACCCGCAGCCAGTATCGGAGATAGAGACCAGGAGGTAGAGATCATTCTGTGAGGGAGAGCCTGAAGCTGCTCTTCCGGCAGGCGGTGGAGACGAGGCAGCGCCTTCTACAGCACCCGAGAGTGTTGGGCGAGTAAGGGAGCAGTCTAGTGTCACCACGATCTGCCTAAAGCTTGACCGCGCGGTAAACTACTCACAGCATCAGAATTCAGTCCCACAGTGGTCAAGGGAGAGAAGGCGAATACATCTAATCTCACCTTTATCCCGTTTGTCATCAAATTTATGAGCAACTGATTGACCCGGGAAGGATCAGTGAGCACATAGTCGACACTATGAGCTGCCAGAGACGGCCGTATATCCAGGGTTGAGTCGATATCCTTGGCGAGCATTTCGCCCTTGAAGATAGAGAATGTCTCGGTAATGAAGTCGATAGGCCGACAAGGAACAGGCGTGACGACAAGGAATTTATTGTCTATAGCAGTTTGCTCAGCACGAGCATTTCAACAGAAGCCATGTAACAATCTTACCGAGCTTTGAAAGTGTGAGGATGTCATCGATTAAGCGTGTGATATGCATACAGCAGTGATTGATAATCTGGAGGTTAGATAGGGTCTCGTTGATGTCTTCTTGATGTGCTTCGAAAGCAAGCGTTCCAGAGGCTGGCTTCAGTAGAGCTTCCAGGCGTTCGACAGAAGCGTCTGCAGACAGCGATATTGCGGAGAGAGGATTTCTCACCTTTAAGAAAGACAATGACATCAGCTTGAAGGCTAGACTAGTAAAAAAGAAAGCAAGCATATCATGGGAGGTCATATCGATGAACCGCTCTTGTGATGCCCGCAATTCGATAGCTTCCTCCATCCTGCGCTGTTGCAGCGCTTCAAGATTCTTGCGGGAAGTGATATCGGTCAATGTGCCTATCACGCCGATTGTACGTCCATCCTGGTCAAACTCAGGGCTTGTAACTACCCACGACCAGCTAGAGAGGCAAGACAGTCCCTAAGTACCGTATCCTCGAAGTTTGGAAGCAAATAGAAAGAAGGCTTACCGCTCGGATGCATCGGGGCTTTTGGCTTTCCACCGAACCTCGACAGGCGTGATGGGCTTGCCGCTAAGAGCGTCTTTCCATGTTGCAACAGATTTGGCAACATCATCGTCGTGTACAGAGTCGAGCCATGAAGAGGGCGGCGCATCCCGTGGATGCGAGGTGACCTGCCACCATGCCTCACTGCAATACGCAAAGGAATCTGTTAGGATTCGAAGCTCGTGTAGGATAGCTGTACATACTTGACGAATGTCACTTGTTGGCTGAAAGAATCAATAAAGCAAACATCAGTTGCAACTCTCACCGTATGTAAAAAACGAGGAGCGCATCACTCTATAGTAGCGCGCCACAGCCCCGATGGACATATTTCTGCCATCTTAAGGAACTTTAATTCGGAGTTCTTGAGTTCTTCCGTCCTAGCTTGAAGGAGATGCTGTAATTCCTCGTTCTTGCGTTTGATGACAGCAGCGAGAAATCTAGCCCGCTTGATTTCTTGATTGATGAGCCTGATACTAGTGACTCCGTGGTTGAGCTGCGCTTGGAAGAGGTCGATGAAAACGCGGTAATCGTCATCGTAGCATTTTCGAGGGTTGAGCCCCACGATGGCGAGTGCTCTGAGGTTGTTGTCCAGCGTCAATATCGGTATGATGCACAGACATCTTATTGTGTCGCCCTTAGACGTTTTGTCCAGTTTATCGCTGTATTCCGCGATGTCTTCTGCTTCCAAGACGACGATCTTGTGATCATCCTGCACCTGCCGGAAGCACTTTATGAATGCAGGATGTGATGCGACTCCTGAGTCGCTATCTCCTTGTTTAGGAGGGATCTCTGCCGGGAATACTTCGCTGCCAGGGTTGATACCAGCTGTGGCTGATCTGACGAAATTGACACCGCTCTTTGATTGCTCTAGCGATTCTTTCGTCGCGCTGTTCGCTTCGACTGGGTCATCTTGCAGGTGTCGTATACGCTCGCTTTGGCTGTTACTTCCACTACCGGTGTGATTACTAGAAAACATGGAGCGTTCCTGGGATGACTGCTGGGATTCCTCCTCGACCTCGTCGGAAGCCGCGCAGTCGTAGAAAGCTATTAGAGGCTAGATGACAAGCGATTAGCCCTTCGGTGGGTTTCAAATGTGTTATACTGTCCAGTGGGAAAACTTACAAAGTCCACTGTATTTCGACTTGTCGATTTCGCCACCCGCTTGAACATGGTCTCGACCGTTGTGTCGAAACTGAAAGACTGGCTTGCTTCACGTAATAGCTTGAGACGACGATCCGTTATGACTTGAACAGTTGAATCAAAGTTTGGCTGAGTAGGAATGGTAAGCATGTCTTTATTGAAGCCTGATGCAATGACTTGCGATATAGATACCGACAGCTTTCTGGCTGTCGTTGAAGACGGGGATCATCGACCAGGTGAAATAGCATTCTTCCAGGTAATCACCCCGGTTCAAATACATCTCTGCATTATTGACGTGGGTGACTTGGCCGGCAAGTGCAGCGTCCACCACGGGTTCAAGCATGTCCCAGACTGCCGAATAATACATTTCAGCAGCAGCACGATACAAGGGGGAAAGAAAGATTGCTCATCTCACCTTCCGGCCAAGCATCTTTGTAAGATAACCCCAAGATCCTCGGGTGCTTTTCATACACGTTACCTGCGTAAGCATGGTTGTATATCACTGATAGAATGTAATTAGATAAGTCTACTTGAGAGCTTGATGCGAACGCGACCTACTGATATGTTCGGGACCCCAGGCGAGTAGAACCGGGAAGGCACTAGCCAAGCATTGAGACACCGAAGAGAGTAAAGTTGGACACCAGGAGCTTATCGGACCTAGTGCCGTTGCTGCCCAGTCTATATCTTGTAGAAGCTGTATGTGGGCGTGGGCTTCTTCATCGGATAGGCCTGGCACCTGTATCGTCTTCCATACTGCAAACCAGTCCTCTGGCTCTTGCGAACCGTCTGCTGCTACGCTGTTGGCAGGTTTTGCGGTTTCTATCGTGGTGATCCCCGAAGTCGACGCTAGAAGATCGTTTCCGCTGGCTTCTGGTTCTTGCTGCTTTCCCAAGCAGACGATGTAGGATGTTGTGCTACTGTGACTGTGCTCTATATGGGTCAAGTCCCAGACGATGTTGCCTATCTGCAGCCGGCCCTCATTTGCTGTCTCGACCTTCTCGCTCAGCAACTCCCGCTGGCTCTGGCTTTCCTGACGGTATCGCAGGTTTTCTTCGACGAGCGCAGACGAAGTACTCCCATCCCTGCTCCTGCGAACGCGCCATACGCAGGCTGGGCCAGTTCTATAGGCTTTCACAAAATCGCCTATCGAAGGTCGCCATTCATCGTTCCCATCGTCTTTCTGGATCATGACGGCCAGCTTTGCATTGACGTCCGTAGATTCTTCAAGATATCCGTAGTTTCAGACCTATGATGTCGCCAGCAGAAAAGCCTTTGCTACATGTACATTCGCGAGCCCAGCACTTTCATTAAAGCTCGACGGTCTCCGCGGTAAGTCTCGGGGAATACGTATTAAGGACCCTGAAGAGATGTCAGATTTCAGAGCTTGCAACAGGATAGACTGTCTGTAGTGTAACATGATTTAAAGCTCGTTTATACGTCGACGTCTCGTTGCGCGCTTGCTCTTTGCACGCGTAACGACTGACCGAAATACTGATGCTTCTGCGCTGAAATCTGAGTCTGATCTGAGACCATGGCTGCTTCATACACCTATACGGTCTATCTCATAGACGTTGGGCCATCCATGCAGGCCCCGCTGGTCACCAGCAGCGATGAAGATGATGCCGGTCAATCTGTATCGTCCAGCAAGACCAAGCTCGACTATGCTCTCGAGTTTGTAAAGACAAAGATCGCACAGAGGCTCATCAACCCGAAAAAGACGGATCAAGTCGCGGTGGTCCTGTTTGGAGGACGCACGAGAAACACGCTCGACTCGGAGAACAAAGATGGGTACGAGCACATCGAGGAATACATCAAGATGGAAGCTCCCACGTATCAGACTATGGCTAGTCTGGATAGAATCCAGACGGGCGAGAACAGCGTAGATCTCGTAGCAGCAATCTATGTCGCTGGGAACGTAGTCAGAACGTGCAAGGTCGCAAGGAAGGATGCTACCAAAGTAGTAGTGCTCCTCACAGATGCAGACGAAGCATCTCTGCAAGACGAAGCTGGCAACGAAGCCATCATCACGCCCTGGGAAGACGAGGGCTGGATCGAGCCGCTGTATGAAGCCGTCGTTCCAGCTCACAATGGTGTAGAGGTGGACTACAAGAAGCTCTTCAAGCTGGGGATCATGTGCGCTCGCGACTTCCAATACTTCAGTGTTGATCAAGGCTGATACCGGATCAACTTTACACAGCGGAATGGACTTCGGTCGGGCAGATGTCTTCCCTCAAGATGATAGTACTTGGTCGCCGCAGAAGGTAAGTCGCCGCCTCCTCGAGCACGACAAGGCAGCTGAACTGTATTCACTTTTGTGTGCGCAGAAACTCAATGTCGCCGCGCTACAAAAGCTCACTGACGACATCAACGAGCTATGCAAGCCTGGCCCACCCCGCGCCATCCTAGGCGATGTGCTCTCCGCCATAGACGGTGCTTCCGCTCCCTCCGTGCCTCCCGTAAAGACAGTCACCAAAGTGCTGCAGCTATCGATCGGAGACATCGACGAGCATCCGGACGAGAGTATTCAATTCGAGGTAGAGATACAGAAAGCGGTACAGAAAGCGAGTGGAAAGAGTATGCAGAAAATGAGGAAGGGCGCATGGGATAAATCCCTAGAGTCAACTGCAAAAGCTGTAGCTGGGAAAAAGAGGAGAAGAGATGAAGATGCTGAGGAGGAAGAGGAGGAAGATGAGGATGAGCAGGATCGGCAAGCTCTACATGAGCCGGGAGCGCTCACTGTGCAGAAGGTAGGCTTTGTCTACTTGCGCAAGATGTTGTGAGCTTATCGCGTTGGGTCTAGATGTACTACTATCAAGCCAAGTACGACCGCGAAGAAGGGCGCAAAGCGAATCGCGCAGAAGGCGAAGCTGGGTCCGACGACGACGAAGACGAAGACAACGAGCAAGAACGTGCACAGAAAGCAGAAGCCGCTCGCAGACTTGAAGATACTGAGAACTTATCGAGAGCATACAAGTATGGTGCTGATCTGTTGCCTGTATCGAAAGAGGAAGAGGAGGGAATGGCGTTTCCAGGTGGAGCGGCGGGAATACAGGTCAGAGGGTTTGTGAAGGCACAAGAGGTAGGTCGTCCATCTGTTTACCCGTGAACTGCATACTCACAGTCATGATGTCAGTTCCGACCTGAATGGGCACTCAACGATCCATTCTGGCTATTCGGAGGCAACGACAATCGTTCTCAACTACTTTTCTCAGGTCTTCTATGGGCTATGAAGGAAGACAAACGACATGCCCTCGTCAGACTACTCAGGCCTGGTACTACAGAAGTTCCGAGACTTTGCATTCTGATGCCATGCGTGGGCGAAGATGCTGTTGCTCCAGGGCTCGAAGTCGGACTCCTCATACAGGTATGTCATCCTTACCTTCCTGGTAGTATATGCTTCATTGCTGAACGGTGTGATTCGGTACAGATGCCCTTCAAAGAGGAACTAGCGACATGGAGTTTCCCTTCACTCGACCGCATTCTGACAACTTCTGGAAGAGCTGTTACGGAACATCGACTTCTTCCTAAACCCAAGCTGCTAGATACTATGGATGATTTTGTCGATTCTATGATTCTTCCGGTCTATGCGGACGAGGTCGAAGGGGAAGATCAGAAGATGAAGTAGGGCTTCTCTCACACATTTGAGCGCCCTCAGCTGACGCATGACGTCTGAACAGCGGCGATGCTTCGACAAGCACTACGCCTTGGTTGGACCCTACAGCCTCCTTCAATCCAGCTATTCATAACGTCCGCAATTGTCTTATTCACAAGACTCTCCATCCTGGAGATACTATAGACAGCAATAGCGAAGTCTCGCCATATATCACCAGATTCCTCTTCCCGCCAGACGAAGTTATGGAAAGCTCAGCTAGCACCGCCAGCAAGCTGTTAGAGGTGTCGAACCTTAGCTTGAGTAAGTTGCTGGCTTTTTAAATTTGTCCCGCGTATCAAGACTGAGCTTGTTTGCTAGTTCCACCTAAACCCAAAATCGCAAGAGGTCAAGGAGCGAGAAAGAAGCAGGCTTCAAGGCCAACCACGAGTGCTCTCGACGACATCCTGGGTGAAAGTGGTTCCGGTAAGTGGTTCACTTTATCAATCAAGCGGATCGATGGCTGAGCAAGTCATATGCAGCGGGTGATGGCGATGGGCAAGCTTCCCAGTATGATATGTCAATATATCAGCAGTCCCAAGGACAGGGACTGTACAGACCTCGAGTCTCACAAGCTCAATCTCAATATACCAACAAACAGAGCCAAAGTCAAAGCCAGGTTGTTTCGCAGTCAAAGCAGTCATCGCCGAAACGTCCACCTCCCGCTGCGAAGAAAGCCAAGCTTGCTAAAGACAACGACGATTCAGCAACGGAAGGGTCAGACACGGAAGATGATGCTATGCAAGTCGATGGAAATGGCAATGAGTCGAAACATGCACAAGATAAGAACAGTCTGATATCGTGGGATAACCCGATACACGATTACGAAGAGCTCGTCAAACAGCCTGGTCTCATCTCAAGAGCCAATGAACAGAGTAAATCGGGAGCGTCTCGGTGAGAGGCAGCACTGATCATGATTGAGCTGCAGTGCTGGCTATCATACCGCGCTTCGTAGCGGCTGCTGAGAGTAAGGCGGATCTTCAAAAGGCAGTAGACTGCATCCGAAAGGCACGTCAAGTCTCGAACGAAGAAGACGAGATCGATGTCTTCCACAGGTCAGCCTATTTTAAGCGTGCTATCGAGCGGTGTACTGACAGGTTGCGTTTCAATGTAGCTTTATGTATGACTTCCGAGACGCGCTCAAGAAGCCCAAAGCGAAGCACTCTGGGTAGGTACAGCAGGGGTTTTAGCTTCAATATTGGCTGATACTCCCCCATAGCTTCATGAAACGCCTCAAACAAGAAGGTCTAGGGCTCATCACCGAGGAAGAGAATATCAATGAAGGAGCAGTTGGCATCGCAAGTGAAGAGGATGCGAAGGATGTAAGCACATTTCTTTCCTGCACTGCAACGGTTCAAGGCGGCTGAGCAAGGTCGTTCGCATTACAGTTCTGGAAGGGCTGACCAGAATACGATAATACGAACAAGAAGTGTCTGTTGTTGCTATATACTACAAGCTATAATCGAACTATCCGAGACTGTTGATGAAAGGTAATGACGAAGCCATGACCTGCAGATGCCTACCAGCGGCCATTTATCTGCGGTCTTCCAGAGGATGCAATAAGCCAAATGCTACTCGAGCTGATGCGCCTATCTACCCGACATCCGTCTCTTCGTCAAGAATCGAAACAGCCTAAATCCACCTTTTCCTTTCTTGAGCGAGACAGCTAAGGGTGACTGAACCTTTCGAGCAGGCGAGAAGTGGCTTGGCGTACTTCTGATAGACATGGGTGTCGAGTAAGTCTCTGAACAGTTGGGCGTACAAGGCATGGGGAGCATGTCGAGCTGGAATCGGACACGGGGAGGAGTTGCGTAGAGCATGGTCTGTAGCTGGACGCCCAAGAATCAGATACGGCGCTTCGAGGATAGAGTAGGACGGAAGCGTACCTTGTGAGCAGAGAGAATGTGCTCTGCAGCGACTTTAGCCGTACGAGTGACTTTCCTCTCGGTAGACACTGATGATCTTCCCTCTTGACTTAGCCCGGTAACAGGTCGCACTGCGCGTAGCTGCTCCAACAGGTCTTTGATGATGGCCTGCAGAGATACAGATCAGCCTGCTTCCTACATCGTTAACGATATGACATACGTCCTTTCCAGACAAGTCACCCTGTACGCGCAGAAGTCAGCTCCATCCACCTGCGCTTTCGAAGTTGGAAAGCTTGCCTCAAGGCGGCTGAGAACAGCCGCAAAATTTAGATTCTTCGCGTCTGATATTTCAGCACGCGTCCTGAGTTCTGCGTTCTCAAGGTCGAGTTCATGTATGCGCAGCGTTAAGCTGGCCAGCTCCGACTCTCTTTGCTGCAAAGGCCCGCCGATCTGGCCTGTAGGCTCCGTCTGTACACCGATCTGATTGCCTAAAGATCAGCATAGTCTACCTCCTCTGAGCACAGTTGACTTACTTCTTTCAAAGCCTTGGCTTCTGCCTGCACCGGTACAGGCGGCGAGAATACATAACGTCCGTCCAGTAACTTGCGAGCAATTGGAGTCTCCGGACTAGCAGCTGAGACTCTCTTAGCGGCAGCCGCGGTGGGCCTCTTTGTAGGCGTTGGGATATAGGATGCCGAAGCCGATGCGACTCTCCTAGTCACTACAGACACAGGCCTCGCTAGTGTAGAGTCTGCAGCCGAAGCTCGCCTCTTTGCTTGCACGGGTGCAGCGAGTGGAGGACTAGCAGTGTTCGTCGTAGGGGACGCAGAAGGTCGGACCCTTGCTTTGAGATCAACGGAAGTACCTGACGCAGGCTTTGAGAGCGTGATGCTGGACTGACCGCGACTCACCATGGAAGGTCTTGCAGGTTGCTTCGAGGCATTCGTGTGGAGTACAGGCTCGCTAAGTCTTGCCTTCAAAGGCGGGCGCACACCAACGATCCTGCCCTGTTCGTACATTCAGTAGTTACTCACGCGAGAGGCGAGAGACGTAGCCTACCTGACTGGGCGAGACTTCTTGCTTTAATGCGTTCTTTGCATTCACAACCGGTTTGGCAGACTCCGGCGTTCTCCCACTTGTCAAAGAGGAGCATGCAGCGGATTCACTGTTAAGCGTAACGCTTGAGCTTCGTCTAGCTCCGAAAGGCTGCCGCTTCTGATCATTTGGACTAGCGGTCCTTTGAGCAAGTTTATGTAAGAAATGATTTGCGATATCTGGATGCTGAGACTCTAGGAGAGAGAGGATCTCTTCTTCTTTGGCATATGCTGAGTCTGCAGAAGCGAATCAACTGTGATCATCGAGAAGAGAGCGTCTAAGAAGGGTCCGCTTACTCTTCCTATATTTCCTAATGCACAATACGTGCTTCTCCTTCCAGTACGCCGCACAACTCGTATCCTTCCAATGTGCCGCTGCCCACAACTTCGAAACCTGTGAGTTTCGCGGTCCTGCTATACATACTCAGTACACTGCTTTCCACTACTTGCACAAAAGCGGCGTGCGCACCTAGTGATTGCTGACAGCATGGAAGAAGCGTCTTGCATTCCGTAGCAACGACGAGCGCGACCTTTCCAAGGTCTAGATCTTGTAGATGACTAGGGAGGTCTGAGAGGATGATATCTGATCGTTCAGCTAGAGGAGAAGCCATTTGATGTTTGAT
Source organism: Erythrobasidium yunnanense (assembly GCA_001600175.1). Classification (NCBI taxonomy): domain Eukaryota; kingdom Fungi; phylum Basidiomycota; class Cystobasidiomycetes; order Erythrobasidiales; family Erythrobasidiaceae; genus Erythrobasidium; species Erythrobasidium yunnanense. Next base: position 824,227 of record BCJC01000004.1, read on the forward strand.
GTTTTGGCCCTTTTGGGAAAGGGGAAAGCAGGAAAGAGAGAGAGAGTAGTGTGATGTCAAAACAAAGCGGGAAAGGAGAATGTCAGTCAACTCCGTTGGGACTGTTCGGAAGTGAGCCGGTTGACGAGAGCTTTGGCCCACCGCTAGGCACTGCGAAGTGTCATCACAGCGACGGCATGTTTCGTGTAGCATGTAGAGTGCTGCAAGACGTTGTAAGCTCCATCTTTACATCGATATTGCGGTCGGATTGTGCGGTCACTGCGAATGTCAGAGATGAAGAGAAGCGTTCTCAAGGATAGATGTGCGAGGCGAGAAAGAAAGAGAGGAAGGATATTGCTACATACGAAGAGACGGAGTGGAGGGAGTTGAGGAGAGGAAGTATGGCGGGGTATGCTCTGCGAATTGTATAGCCTCTAGATTCCGTCTATTCCTCGCCCGATTCTCCTCCTTCTTCACCAGCTACATCGCTGTCGTTATCTTGCACCAGATCGGAATTGTCCATTGCTAATTCCGCTTCTGCGCGTGTGCTGTGATATACAATTTTCCCTTGTTAGCCAGATGGTTCTCGTCGGAGGGAGGTGGGAACGCACAAATCCTCCCTTAAAGGGTCATCTTTCGCCAATATCTCCACTGGTTTTTCACGATGTTTGTTTGCTATCCGTGGATCTGCGCCTGCATTTATCACACATCTTCCATCAGCGTATGATCAGTACTTTCGGCTATAGTGGTTGTCGCGCCCACCTGCTTCGAGCAATGTCCGCACTGTCCAATCTCTTGCTTCTTTATGCTGTATGCGCACTGCGTAGTGCAGGGGTGTATGGCCGTCTAAGCGGTCCTGAGGGTCGACATCCGTGCCGTCGTGTTCTAACAGGAGCTGCGTGGATTATCAGCTATTGGTAAATGGACAATGGAGAGCGTGGAGGTGCACCTCGAGCACGTCGGGAGAAGGGACTTTGGCGCTGCATAGGATAGTGTCAGCAATTGCATCTTGACAACATCGCGTAACATCGATTACGCATGATGCAGAGCTGCATACAAGAAGCATCAGCATGTAACAACGACGTCGAAGTGGTGCCAGCTTCACCCGTCAATCCCAGACCATCTGCTTTATTGACATCTTCGCCCAGCTTTGGATTGTTCAGCGCTGCCTCTGCCATCTCTGCACTGTCGCTCTTGCTGGCATATAGTAGTTGCTCCCAAGGACTTGCGCCTTGATCCTGCGCATCCCCGTCCTGGTCAGCCATGATGCAGTGACGGGAGACAAAGAGCTCATGACAAATTGCAGGCTGTTTCTGACATGGGTATAGCGTATCTACATGCTCATCTAAGATACTGAAGCTATCTCGTAGCGTACAATCCAGCTTTATATCGGGCTGCTGCTTGCCTTCGCTCTTTATGCGTGGACTGATTGACTGATCTCTCTTGATGCCTAATCCATCCTAAGCTACCTAACTCTGCACTTCACTTGAGGATGGACACCATCAGGCGAGCAATCCAGCTCAGCCGCGAGCAGTTGGCGAAATGGACAGAGCCAGAGTCATCGAATTCGACTGCAAATTACGCGCTGGCTCGCATTTCAGAGGAAGATGAGGAAGAAGAGGCCCTTCACAAGGACTTAGAGATCTCCAACGACAAGCGTGATGTTCAAACTACAACGTATGCTCGCGAAATTCGCATCTTCCTAGGATTCGTCGGTCCAGTCTTCTTGAACCAGCTGCTCGCGAGATATTGTACAGTCTTGGGGCCTGTGTCTGCGATGGGTAGATTTGGAAGTGTCTATCTAGGAGGTGCCTCTCTAGGTGGGTCTACAGCAGACTCTTGACAGGCGGACCGAGCGCTAAGAAGTCCATTCATCATTTCCAGCCAATACGACGCTAAATATCCTCGGAATAGCACCTACACTAGGGATCACGAGTGCCTTAGACACTTTATCGACCCAAGCACATGGAGGGTCCAATATTCCAGGAGGACGAGCAAGAGACCTGAACATGCTCTATACACTTCGAGTCGCACTCGTCTCTGTCATATGCCTCACGCCGCTCGTCATCCTCATGTGCATCTTCGAGCCGATCTTCTTGATACTCCATGTAGAGGCGGGCCCGGCGAAGGTAGCTGCTACGTATATGCGTTACGGAGCGCCAGGAATGCCTGTGAGCGAACCTTACTCTGCTTTTATTGAAGCTTATCTTGCTGAGACAAATGTGAAATCCAGGCTTTCTTGTTTAGCGAATGCTTGAGGAAATATACACAAGCCCGAGGGATGGTCATCGGTCCTGCGCTGGCAGTCGCAGGTGCAGCTATCATAGCTATTCCTCTCCTTCAAACGAGCATCTTCGGCAGGTACGCTCCCTTCCAGCACATCACCCTTACCCCGAACAGAACTCTGATCAATTGTTCTGCTTTACAGCAACACACCGCCCATTGCGCTCTCCCTGTTTTTCATCATCAATCTTGCATTCGAATCAGTTTGGGCATACTTCTACCTCCCTCCAGAAACATGGCAAGACCTACCTACTTTTACGATAATCTCCCAAGATCTGCATATCGTCTGGAAGCTAGGCACAGCGGGTATCATCAGTACATGCTCAGATTGGTGAATGAAGCTACTGCTGCTCTATTTCGCAACGCAAGAAGACTGAAGTAGATTGATAGGTTCGCTTGGGAGTACCTGAGCTTCGCATCTGCTCTCCTGGGCAACCAAGTCTTGGCTGCGAACTCCGTGTTCTTAGCAAGTGCACACTTCTTCTATTCTCTTCCATCTGGACTACGCAATGGAGCAGCTACGCAAGTTGGGTGAGTGCTCTTCTGCTTTCCCTCTTTACTTGGCTACCCCGGATCGTGCTAAATGTCCGACCGTGAGTACAGCAACTACCTGGGCAGGAACTCACCTGTCAACGCGAGAATCGCATCGAATACGGCGATGCTGCTCGGCTCGACGATAGCTACCACGACTGGATTACTCATGCTTCTGAACGCAGATAGCTGGGCGCGCGTCTTCACTGACGATCCCGAAGTCCTTCTTATCGTCCAAGAAGTCGTACGTGCCCTTCTTCACATCTCCTCCCGAAATGCTAGCTGACCGAGGTATGTGAATTAGATCCCCTGGTTCGCAATTATAGTAGCGGCAGATGCTATCCAAGGCCAATTCAGCGGGATACTACAAGGTGCTGGCCTACCTATGGAGATAGCAAGAGCTATGGTCATCTGCCATTGGTTCTTCGGAATACCACTCGCTACGTTCTTAGCGTTCATGGTGTTCCAGAACGGCCTGCTGGGATTATGGCTTGGTGAGTGTCGCTGCTTGCAAGTGGGGAAAGATGGGAGCTGATGAGCGGAGATAGGATTCGGGATCGGACTCGTCATGGTTTGCGCGTACGAAACGTGGACCATCCTGAAGTGTGACTGGGCACAAGCCGCCGCAATGGCCCAGAACCACATGGAAGCGTCAGATCAGAGAGCGAAAGAGCTCGCTACTATGTCGTGAACGGCCTGGCGATAGCATCTGGGATAGAAAGGCAGTTAGCTATGCGTTTATGCAGTCGAAAATTTGTAGTTCTATTTACAAGCAGCGGGAAGTGGGGTTTATAGATGTAGAAATACTTTGTGAATATGTAGCAAGTATCGAACACCTAAGTAGTAGAAGGTCTAGAAAGAGCAATGGCTGCACCTGATGCTTGCTCATACTGGCCGAAGCGACAGAATTGAGCTGCCTTCAAGCTTTCAGCAGATCCTCCCATCCATTCGCTTGCTGCCACTTCACTCGCCTATCGGCCCGGTTCCTTCTTCCTCTTCACTGGCTGCACACATTCCGCTACTTTGACCTGCATTTGTCAAAGCTCTGTCCGACGCTTGCCATAAGCGACACCAGAGCTTGATGCTCCTACGTCGTGACACATACGCATGAATGCCAACTATGGCTCCGACTATGACAATAGCGGGCAGGACCCGCGATCCTCAAACGATACCAAGACGAGCGGTGATAAAGGCGCCAAGATTACGCTGGGTTTCTTCCTGTTTCTGGATCTGGTCGTCATTGGGTTGATGATCTATTCGACAACGGCCAAGTTTGCGATGGTGGGCAGGTGGACGGTACAGCTGAACAAGGAGTTCAGGATAAAAGGGAAGAATGTAGGTCTTCTGATGCGGGCTTGGCAGGATCTTGCTGATCGATACTATGCAGGCAACAAGTACGATGCGTAAGCTTGCCCATCCATCGTGACACCATACTGTCATTAAGGCTGAGACTATGCTTGGTGGTACAGGCTCCGTCAATGGCCCTCGAGAGAAGCTACTGTATGCCATGTATACAGGCATCACCATCTTCGCGCTCGCGACACTGGTATACAGTATCATGAATATCCGGGCGGCATCCAGACTAGATCTCGAAGACGATGACGGTTCCTATGATCGGCAGCAGAAGCCTTCGTCCGCTTCTCCGATGCTAGGGTATCTATTCGCTTTCGGATATGCCTTCGCATGGTGTCTGACCCTCATAGGTCTTATCGTGATTTACCTAGAGGAAACCACGTATAGATTGATGGGTACGTATACTTTCACAGTAGAGGACGGGGCACAGGCATTGGCGGGAGCGTGGGTGATACTACTGTTCTCTGGCATTTGGAGAGGGATACGACATTGGCTTAAGCGGCGGAAGAGGAAGAAGCTGGAAGAAGGTGATGGGAGAGATCAGCGGGACTGATTATGGAAGCTTCAAGCGGGCTGCACGCCGTGAGCCAATCAGCGGATGATAAGGTGATGATGCGGTGGTCCTGAGGAACCGCTCTGAAGCCTACCGTGTAAAGGCAGATAGGCTTCGTAAAACGGAATGCTTTAGAGGACTTGCTGGAATACTTGCCTCGCGTGCTTAAGACGAGTCCGGTCTATTCGGCTCTTGCTGCTTCGACAACCAGGTTTCAGGATACTTTGGATGGATGGAAGCGGTCGATGATGGCTCCACGTCAGTACTGCCGTCCACATCGACTGGCACGTCGTCCCGCGCGGACGAGGTGACCTTGGCGCAGCTGCTTGAGGCGACCGTCCGGGCCAGCACCACGAATGTCGCCCTTCCATCGCTATCGACGCCCTTATCCAAGTCGTACATCTCTACTCTCCTGTCCAAGGATCTCGCCAGCCTGGTCAAAGAGCCTGAACGCCTCAAGAAACAGTCTGAAGTCCTCGACGCCGACCTCGCGAGTTTGTGCTACAAAAGCACGCCAGATCTGCTCGGAGTCGGCGACTGTGTCGATACTGTCGAAGATGGCTTCTCGTAGGCTGTCCCAAGTCCTTCCGGGATGGAGCGTGTCGTGCTGATTGCGCGAACGAATTGGCCCTGAAACAGCGAGATGCAAGCGACGCTCGACGCGCTTCTGTCCTGTACAAGCGATGTGAGGCTTAAGATCACCAAGCATAATAGAACGCGAACTGATCACGGCTCTGTTCCCAGCTCTCCGACTCTTGCTCGACTTTCACCACCGCTATCACTCCCATCGTTTCTTCGCGCTCAAGGCTCAATCTAGTTCGCTCGAATATCGCATCTATTGAAGATATACTGAGCATACCTCGCTTGGTCTCGACATGCATCAGAGGGGGATGGTGGAGCGAGGCCATGGAGCTAGCCTTTCGAACACGAGATCTCGAAGGAATACTACAAGATCCTCAAAAGAAGGGATCTACCAAGACTTCGCAACATAGACTGCTTGGCCAGGTGAAAGCGGATGTCGAGGTCGAGATACGCTCGTTGCGCGCTAGGATTATCGAAGGACTCAGAGGGAGAGGCCTCAAATTACCTTCGGCAGTCAAGAGCATATCCCTCCTGAGGCGGATGTCTCTCTTCGGCTCGTCCTCCTCGTCTTCGGCGACTGCTCTATCGGAGCCGGAACTACGGATGACCCTACTCGCTTCTCGGTGGGACTGCTTGCGTTCGCAGTTCGATGCGATAGAGCTTTCTGCAGCTGGAGGCTCACAAGAAGACAGACTTCGCTATGTCAAGCGGTGGATAGAGGTTTGGCGAGAAGTGGTAGGCGACACCGTCAATATCTACAACGAGATCTTCCTGGCCTCTACCTCTGCAACTTCTCACTCTAGCAACCATACTTCATCTACAGACAAGCAGTCAGCCCAGCCGAATGGTGTACAAGCCACTCCCAGCTTGCTTCACCTTTCGCAGCCTCAAACGCTATTACCTCTCTTCCTATCTCAAGCACTCTCAGCACTCTCTCAGATGCTCCAGACCCAACTTCCACAAATCACTTCTATATCATCACTGTCATCTTTACAGACGCAACTGGCCTATTGCAGCACAGCATTCTCCAAGTTTGGCTTCGACTTTCACTCTAACACCAACGCATTCATTAGGTCTCGAGTGCAGAGCTTTATGCAAGAACGCTTCACAGCTGCATCGGAAGTCTTTGTCCGTGATCTTCAGCGCGCTTTAAGCCAGTCTGGCTCTCGCGGTGGGCATCCCAGGGTGAATCTACCAGCTCTTCTCGCGGCAGATGCGAAAGAAAGCATACTTGCCTTGGAGATAGCGGATCTATCAGTTGAAGAGGCATCAGGCAAAATCATCTCTTTCCAACCGCCCACATTCTTGGCCCTCTTTCCTCCTTTAGCTAAGCTTCTGAATGCACATGCAACAGCTTTGAACGAGCTTCGTTTGTTACCAGTCACTTCGATCTACCCTTCGGTACGACAAGCACAACTATCAGAGCTCGTCAATTCTGCACGGTACCTACAGCAGTACTTCGATGTAGCAGTACCTAGCGTACAGGCCGAAGCATCAGCATACATAGAAGATGAAGAGACGTTGGAACGACAGAAAAAGCAGGATAATGCCATCATGAAGCGGATGGCTGTGGCTCTCGTCCGTACAGTCCTGCCCTGGTGCACTTGGGCACTACAGCATGGCGTATATGCGGACATTCATGGTCAGACGCAGGATATGCATAGTGTAAGAGAACGCAAGCAGGAACTTGATGACATCTGCGCTGCGATACTTGAAAGGGTGGGCGAAAAGACGGAGGTCGCAGAAGTAGAAGCTGTAGCTCATGTGAATGGAGCTAGCCAGATGGAGCCGCAGGAAGAAACGACGCTGTAAAGTCTATGTACACTTGACACACCCTGACTGGGTTTGCGGCTGTCACAGGGTGATCGATCATTAAGCCGGTACTGTCGCCTAGGAGGGCCGTTACGAGAACCCGCTGATTTTGTTCTTGATCACTGAGCTGGTGTCCAGCGATAGAGCTGGCCACAGGCTCAAGCAGCCAAGTCCATGCTTCGCTCTATTAGCATGCACTTCCTCCGATTCTTCGCGATTGAGCTCGCATTCGCTCAGACTACTCCACCACAACACACACACTTCTTTTAGCATCGCGCCGCTCTCAGATCCCTGGTCTTTTGGCTATACCTAAGCAGAAAGGGAACCATCACATGCGATAGAAAGGGCTAACACCCCTTGACGCTCTCAAAGGTGCCAATACCTTTCACCGTACCAGCGAGCAACGTTTCCTGCAAACAGCGTGCCGCTTGACTCTCCTCTCTCTATAGGTCCGCAAGTCACGGCGTGCTACCCTAAAAGCCACACAGGAATCCCAACATGGCACCTAAAGCACTGCAGTCGCAAGGATCTTTCGAGGGTCTGCACCAAATGCCAAACCTGCAACTCACCTTCAAGCTCTTCACGGAGGCCAAGCTGGACGGCGCAGGCCCGCTGCCCGTAGCTCTACATCCGCTCACCAAAGAGCCTGTGAAAGAGAACAAGCAGTAAGCGATGGATACGTTGGCAGTCACCATTGGGTACAACGTTACTGACGGATCAGTTTTAGTCACAGCCGGCTCACAAAGATCCTGGGACACGGCGGGAAACGCCAGCCAGTCGCTGCCCCAATGCTCGTTCAGGTCACTTTCTTATTCAAAGGCGCAACTGAGGATGGTGACCCTGTGAGATTCGCTCCCAACGTTCTGAAAGATCGGAAAGTAGGAGAAGACATGGTCAATGCTCTCTTCCCTGAGGAATTGGGGAGAGGCTGTACCTTGACAGCCATCTGTACCATTGATAAGAATGGAACCATACAAGATGCGCCTTCGAATGTGCATACCTGGGTCAATCTACCTCCGAAAAGACGATCACTATCCTTTTCGCGGCGTTCCAGCACAAAAAGCGTTATTGGCGATGGCTATGACTATGGTCAGAAAGATCCGCTCGTTCGGACATTCAGCGTGGCATCAAGCACTGTCCCTGCTAAGAAGCCACTATCTAAGAAGCCGCTGCTCAACGTGGGGAGAACTCCCAAACCCTCATGGCAGCAGGGCCGAGAATCTGCTAGACAAGTAACGTTCACATACAAAACCTGGGGCAGGGCTGAACGCTTTAAGGAGTGTAATTTGACCAAGGGTGATCAATACTATGAGGGCAGAAACAACGGAACGTACTTCGCTGGCTATACTTGCAGAGCAGGGTTTGAGCTCACTGCTCGCGACCGAGAGACGGGCACTATCCTAGCGGTTTCTGATGAAGGCTTGCGATCACTGAAGATTGGGGCTATCACGCACATGGTTCATCAGAGCTGCCTGGACGGTATGAAGATCAAGGTCAAATCTGCGACAGTGAGCAACAACACAGTCCGCAGTATCGATCTCACCCAGCAGAAGTGGGAGCCATGTCGAGCCGTTGTCCCCTACACAGGCAAGTAGGGTTTGATGTGATCTAGCTGTACTTCTTGCTGCAAGCTTTCAAGTTTTGGTCTTTGTAGCGATGATGAGATATCTCGATGATAGTGAAAGTCGTGAATTGCCTACATGCAGAATTTGCTTAGATGATATATGTCTCTAAGAAGGCTATAACAGATCCGACTACATCTCTACGCCCCGCTTCGCTCGGTAGACACGCTTTGAGGCACCACAGGAGGCAGGCTCTCCATCGGATGATGCATTGTCTTTCTCAAAATCATCTTCACCGAAGAGAGCCCTCTTGAACTTGTTGCCCTGCTTGTGACCTGGAGTGAGGGGAACTTCGTCGCCAGACAGAGCGGACCAGCCGTTCATGCCGAGAATGGAAGACTCTTCTGGCTCTGCCAGGGTAGGGTTGCGTATGGTGAGGAGCTGAGAGGCGACATCGTACTCGACGGTCTCCGAAGTGAGTGGCATGATGTGACAGGTAGGTTCTGGTGTGATTGGGCAGGGAGATGTGTGTACTGATGTGCGATCTGCGTAGTCTACTTTGTGCTTGAAGCAGAGGCAAGAGGGGAGATGAAAGTCTGCATTAGCAAGCCCGGCCGCAAACCAGGCTTGCTTTGAGGAGGCCAGCCGAACGGTTGAGATCAAGGGAGACAGTCCTGTGACGGGATATAGCCATAGTAGAATTGCAGTCTTCGCGCTCAGCGCTTGTCCGGATCCGCTTGAGCTTTCGTTCATGCCGTTTGGACGCTTGATGCGCCAGCCGTCTCAGCGAACCAGAAAAGATGTTCCGAACGTCTCAGAACAAGCAGAAAGCCGTCTTCGATAGCTTAATCTTCGGGCGCGAGCTGGTTGACCGTCCTGAAGCGTCATTCAAGCTCTCGGCTTTGGAATCTCTGGGTTTTGATGCCGAAATCTCGAGTGTTGCGCATGACCCGCTACAGTCGCTGCTTGCTGTCGCATCCCAGTCTGGCAGAATCACCATCTACGGCAAGCAGGGTGTCCCGAAATGTAGCTGGTCAATCCGCCCAAGCCAAGCCGTGAAGCACCTAGTCTTGAAAGCTGGTTCGCCTTTCCTAATTGCAGTCGGTGCGTTCTATCGAGAGATGTAGAGATGTAGATGCTCATGCCTAGGACGTCTCTGCAGACGCAAAGTCGACCCTGCACGTCTATGACATCTCCGCCCCAGACGACCGGGGAGAGCCAGCCCGACTCTTCGCACATTCCCTGCGTTCGCACCTGAAGTGAGCATAATCTGAGCTCCAGCTTTATACCGGCTGACCATGCCCGAACGTGACAGCTGTATCGAATATGTGCCGTCCTTATCGCACGTTTTCCTGGGCTGTCAAGATGGCAATATAGATACATTCGATATTGAGCGTCTCATGATATCGCCTTATCGGATCAAGAATCTATGGGTCGACCAGGACGAGCTGCTTAGACGGTCGGGCGTGCTGAACGCGCCTCCAAAGAGACGGATACCATCGTAAGCCTGATAGTACGCTTGCCCAGTACATCACTGAAGTATCATGCAGCTGCACAGACATCAAGACACATCCGCTAGACCCTAATCAGCTGTTGATCGCATACGAAGGCGGCATTGCTGTCTTCAATCTTACCGAACAATCTCTGATCCGGGTCTACGAGTACATAGTCTTACCAGGAGCTCCAGGAGGCCACAACGACCAGACCGAAGATGCCTTTCTCGAGCGGCGTCCCGCTTGTACCTGTCTTGCCTGGAGACCGGATGGTAAGGTCTTTGCAAGCGGGTACGATGATGGGACTATAGCTTTCTGGAGCATAGAAGATGGTGACAGTGAGCTCACACACTCAACCTAGCTTTGCATGCATACTTAGCACACTTGCTCAGGACCTCTGATGGCTCGGACACTGTCGATGGAGGATGTTAATCTAGCTACATCCTCCAGTCTATTTGGAGATGCTGCTGCGCAGCCAAGCACCGAACGAGGAGAATTTCGCGAGCCGATCTTCAAGCTTGCGTGGTCCAGCTTTACCAGCACAGCTGCCGGTACTGCGAAAGAAGGGACGATAGTCACTGTTCTCGGCGGACTGCTTCCTAGCGACCCTAAAGGGCTGTACACTCTTCATCTTCCAGCCTACAATCCTCCGGCGACTCTGCTGAAAGGCACACCCGCAGAAGCCAGAGATGCCCTCCGCAGCTCAATCAAGCCCATGTACACCAATGCTATACCTACCGATACTCCGCCTGAAGACTTCGTTCTACTTACCACCAATCCGCATTACAATCAGACTTCTTATCCCGAAGCTGTCTTCCTCCTTCAATCGCCAGATGCAGATCTACCAAAGATAGCTCCACATACAGAGAGAGGATTCGGTAGCTTCGCCTTTCCTCCCACCATAGGCAGTAGTGCGAAAGAGCTCGCTTTACCGGCCGAGCTTCACTTGAGCGGCTCGCAAGCTGTCGTACTGGCAGAAGCTATCACATTGCCGAGCCTTGTGTACAAGAGGCTGAAAGGAGAAGACGAAATTAGAAGCAACTACCTGCCGTTGCGTGGCGGCTCTACGAAGTCGACTAGACTACAAACGCCTAAAGGCAAAGGTCCCTACCACGGACTTCTTACTATCCACCTCGATATGTCAATTCGGATCTGGGACAGCTCCACCCCTTCTCCCGAGTTGCTGGACACCTTCAATGCTCGGGAAGCGCTCACGGACGATCAATTGATGGCCTACCTCGAAGGCCGTATCGTCATTGAGAAGGTCAGTGCTGCGTGGGAGACTTCAGAGATGGCGATAGGGCTGTCAACGGGAGAAGTAATCGTATTCCGTTTCGGCTATGCGAAAGCTAGTGTGGTGCTCGAAAAAGAAGCGTCGGAACAAGCTCAGCATTACGATAGTGGGGTACATACTTCTGCTGGTCATACCAGTGTCGAAGGCGTAGAAGCAAACCTACAGTCTCTGTCACTACAGGATTCCCGTCCTAGCGAAGGCAGATCCAATAGTGGGTTCTTTGGCAAGAAGCTCAAGTCATCCAAAGGCAAAGGACCTTCTACAACTTCCCAACATACCTCTTTCGAAGTGGATATTAACGACGTCTCTTCCCTATCCGACTGGAGCAAAGATGGCTACAAGCCTTTGTTCTCCCTCTCCACTCCTGGTCTACAGCTGCAAGACCGAAAGATCACTGCTCTATCTCTATCAGATGCGGGATTCTTGGCTGTAGCGTGGAGCGAGCGCCTTGCAATTTTCGATCTTCGTGGACCTGAAATACTCTATAACGAGGGCAGTACTTCTTCAGAAGAGGGAGGCATAGGACTTCTTACATGGACGGTCTGCGCAGAGGGTGAAGATCCAGATCGGCATCCTAAACTGCTCATCACATACAATTCTGGCTTCACGAGGATAATGACGCTGTCCTTTACGCTCGATACATGGATCATCAATTCTCACATCACTTCTTTCACCCATTCAAGTCTACAACGCCCTATCGGAGCATTCGTATTGGATACGCAGGGTATTTCATTAAGCATGACGGGCTCAGCGCTGGATGAGTGTCTTCGGCAACAAGAGCGCCAAACACACCATCAACCCTCTCACCCAAATCAACTCAATACACTCCTTTTCATAGTCTCTGAGACGTCCATCAACGTCAAAGCGAACCTGACGGGAGATCGGTTGTTCAAGCTTGACTTTCCGGGTACGACAAGAGCTACGAGTGCCAATATCGTGAGAAGATATGGGATGCCTGTATTGTTTGTGGCGATGCAGGATGGACAGGGCGTAGTGTTCAGCTTGCCGGGCTGTCAAGCGATCAAGACTCTGCATCTGCAGTATGAGCGGTGGGTCTGGGCTAGGTCGATGCGTAGCTTTGTACCCATGCTGACGTGATTCATTGCAGAGCACGCATAAGTATCTCACCAGATGGACGGCTGCTGCAAACACTCTCGCCAACGCTATTCCAGCTTAGCACGATGTTTGCCGACCAAGCTCCCCCACCTCTCAAAGCGAGCTACTTGGACCACTCTCGCGTCCTTCCTCCCCAACCCACAGCGTCCTACTACGCAGCAGCAGCCGCAACAGCCGCAGCTGCCACTTCATATATCTCTTCTTGGTTCAGCGGTAGCAGTGCCGAGAAGGCGCCCGGTACATCCTCGAATAGCTTGGACGATATATTGGCGGGCCCTAACAGACCGCCTCCAAGGGTGAACCTGCAGCATAAGCCTGATCCCGATCTAGCACGGCGGTCGCTTGAAGAAGGCCCGGCACCTGCTCGACCACCACGCACACGGCCAGTTGCAGGTGCATCCTCTGAAGCTTCTTCCTCCAGTGGCTCTCGCATAGCCGCCGCTGCATCTGCCTCCCGTCGTCCCGCGCACCACGTCGAAGAAGTAGAATACAACGCGTTCGGAATGCCTAAGAAGAAGCATGAACTGACGCAAGCTTTGGAAGAACGTGGTGAAAGATTAGATTTCTTATCTGATAATTTGGATAAAGCGTCCAAAGCGAGTTCGGATTTTGTGAATCAGGCGAGGAGAATGGCGATGGTCCAAGGTGGGAAGACGGTCATTTCGGGAGGCGCGAAGGGTGCAATGGCGGGGATTGGCAAGATGTTTAGCTAAGGAGTGGTCCGAAGGGCGCGTAACAGCAGAGCAGGTAGACTCGATGTAGCTATGATTTTAAGAAGGCCACGGATCCGTTGTGTTCTTCGGACTCTATTCGTAAACAGCAGCGATTGTTGTACAACGACATGTTGAGCGGCACCTCTCGTTTCAATCATCATTGAAATTCATCAACCCCCATGAAGAGCTGATTTGGCCAGGATCAGTGTATGCTCTAGCTAAAAAGCATTTGGGCTATTCGACCCACTCGATATAAACATGATGCTATCTCTTGGCTGGATCTTGTAGTCTAATTCTCCCTCGAGTTCCCAGTCGGTATCGTTCACCAAGACGAGAATTCCAGGGCGGCTAACATACGTGGATACAGTATTAGCAGGATGTTTGCATGAGGTTGTGATGGAGTAAGGGATGAAGCGAAGACTAACACGCTCTCGCCTTGCGCGAACAAGTCAGTCCTTGTCTTGTCTGTCAGCAGGTTTTCGACAAGCCAGCGGATGAGGTAGCGGATGTCGACGTCGGCATTCGATGAGGTCTTCTTTGGAATCTGTATCTGATGGGCGCGCTTGTAGTCGAAGAGGACCTCCATCCCACCGCTGCGAACGAAGACCTTAGACGAGCCAGTCTTCGAGCGGATATCATTACGGCTCACCCAAACTCGACAGTGATACTCAGAGTATCCTTGTTACTTGAATTGGGAGCTGTAGCTTCAGCCATGATGCGGTTGCTTTCTGTCAAGCTTGGCCTCTTCATGAAATTCCTCGAAAAACGGCTAAGTCGAATTTGTGGAGTCACGTGCATGCTCTGGCCGGCCCTGATGTAGGCTAGCGTGTTCTAGGCCGGGCTGTAAACTGCGTTTTGCTTTGGCGCCTCGAAATCCTTGAGTTGATCTGACTTGACTCTGCTTCAACACGATCAAGACATCCTTAACCCCACTGCCATGCTGCGAGCTCAATAACCCAGAAACCACCTTCAAAATTCTGATCTGACTGGCCTGGTCAACCCTATCTTGGAGCTTACCTGATCCATCCAAAGTCAAGGCTGCGCGACATCTGCAATGCACCGGCCAGCAGCGCCGTCAAACGTGCAGCTACCTCCAAAGTTAGGGAGTAGCAGTACGAGAGTCGTCAACGAGCATCCAGAGACGAGCATATACAGGCCATCAGCAGCCAGGACCCGGTCAAGCAGTTCAATCGCAAGCGTCGCATCCATACAGTCTGCATCAACACCTGTACATGTATATCCTCAAGGTTCAAGATATGCAACTGCTTCGGCATACGCTGCTTACCCCGCAAGAGACTCGCCTGGGGCAAGCAGCAACCGGTCGAGCAATACAACGCAGGAGGAGATTGAGTCTTCACTGAGGCAGTGGAGAGAGCAGTACGTCTCACATTCACAATCCAAGCTAGCCAAACAAGCGCTGACTATATCATGCGAACGGCAGCGTCTTCCCTTCATTGAAAGCCGGCAACTATATCAGTCCAGCAGGCGATACACCCGACAGAGAACGGGGCGCAACATTCATAGAACCCATCCTTCCAGACATATTCAACACTACTAACGCAGAAGCGTACATTGCGACCTTTTCCACCGGCCGAGAGTTCATAGATGACTGCACCCGCTTTACAGACTGCGAACGGCAATCAGAACAAGTGCAGGAAGAGCAGAGCCATGCAGATAATTGGAGGATGGAGATGGTCCTGGGCCAGACTTCAGATGCAGTCTCGTGGGATGAACGGACGCAGGCCATTTGGATGAACGTCTGGAGCGGAAGGGAAGAGGATGGTACTCGTTTGCTAGAGTGCGTATATTCGCCTTCAATTACGTTATTTTCCTAGCTAATACCCTGCTGGCGTATCTCAAGATACTGCCTCTGCAAGTTTCCCGGACGGCCAGTCGTGCTTGCTTCGCCGATACCTATAGATCTCCTGCCCACAGCACTGCTACAATACCGCATGCGCCAACTTCTAGAAGCCTTCCTCTCCCACCCATCAGTCTCGCAAGACCATCCTTTCTCAGTCGTTATGGGTCCCACCAGACTTGTCGATGCCTTCTTGTTACACTACGAAGCGGAGCCCTACATCCCATCTTCAGCGTGTGTTCCTTCGTATAGCTCTGCCTCACTTGGCCCACAGCGGCAGCAGACGTTACTAGCAAGCAGCAGCTCATCACCTACGCCTACACAGGCTGCACAACTCGCAGCGGCTGCATCAACATCATGCAGTATCGTGAAATCAGTGAAACCTCTCATACACACCGTATGCAACACACTGCCACCAGCCGTGTCTCTTTCAGAAGGGTTCGCAGTCCGGCTCGCTCAGCCTTCCGACGATCTAACGACGCTCGCAACGCTTTTCCAACACTACTCCGCGACGCTCGACGTGCATATCGATGAACATCAAGCTCGTCAAGCCCTGCTAAGGGCAATGGATTCCAATAGCGTATGGATTTATCATGTCTTCTCGCAATCTCTGCCTGGCCTGCACCTCATCGCGGGGTTCCTGACTACCGAACGACTGAGGCGGACATCAACATCGTCCTCAGCTGGGAAGGAAGGAAGAAGGAAAGGTGGTAGTATTGCAATCACGGCGGTCTATACGGAGGAAAACTATAGGAAGAGAGGAGTTGCTGAATCACTAGTAAGAGCAGCGACGAGGTACTATATGTCTGGCAAAGAAGGGACATGCAATACACCTGCGGCTCTACCAACTCGGAAAGGCTCCTCAACAGTGAAAGATACATCCCCGCCGAAAGAAGCAAAGCCAGATGAGGAAACGAGGGTGATTGAGAAGGGGAATATCGACTACATATCCGTATTTGTAGATGCACGAGCAGAGTCTGCGATCAGTCTTTTTTCAAGAGTTGGCTACGGAGTGGGGGAAAGAGAGATGGTGCAGGATATTCCGGTTGCGAGTATACGGAATTGTTTGAGCAGACAAGTGGCAGAGCTCGACAAGGCGCAAGAGCAGGATATCATCCATATCTCGGCGGTCGTACCGCGGCAGAGCGATGATGGCGTGGAGGCAGACGCAGAGGACGGCGTGCACACACCGCTAGCTGAGCGCAGTGTAGCGCCTGCAGAAGGGCAAGAAAGCGCACACGATCAATACCTCACCATGCCTCCCAGCGACGGAGATGAGGAAGAAGCAATCCCAGATGCGCGCCTCACTTGTCGTTCGAAAGAAGCATGGCAGATCGTCACTATTGTGCGAAAAGTACACGGGGCGGAAGATGCGAGCATATCGCCAAACCCGAATTACAGCCCGAGTAGTATCAGACGATTTGGAGGGAGAAGGGACGGAAAGAGACTCAGTCTCGATAGACCTTGGCTTTGATAGCCTTCATCTTCCCGGAGTCCAAAGCGACTCTCCTCTACTTGGTTCAACGGATTCTTTTCGCTCTTCCTCTTCCGCAGCTAGCATGGCGGCATGTTCTTGGGTGCACTCGCAAATCGTCCGCATGGCTCTGGCATCCACTTTCTCCATGACTGCATGTAGCATATAGCCTCCCTCTAATCTCGCTTCCCTATCTACTTCCCATATTCCCCGTTCTTGCACCTCAATATTCGTTCCGCTATCACCACTCATTCACTTTCACACAAGGGTTCGTTCGTGCAAATATATTTCGTTCATCTTTTCCACATCATCGCTTCCCGGGTCTCACACGTCCATCAAGGCGCCGAGTCGGCACGTCTGGCTTCGATCGAAATCTATTCACCCTTCCCTGGAATCGCAATCTACAGCAAGCAGTATGCAAACAAATACGTCAAAAAAAGGAAGAATAAGTCGGCTCTGGCGTGGCAGAGTACTTTGGCAATTCGTGAACGGGTCAGTAAGGCGGATGGGTACGTGCTGCGTTATATGTAGGTAGATAGCTTTTAGACTATAGAATGATCAGTATAATTCTAATAGGACGTTGCGTCCTCCCCCTGCGTATCCGGCATATCTTGATCTTCGAATTCGCTAACGCCAGCCTCTTCGTTGTCCAAAGCCAACTGAGCTGTCAGGCGCATGTTGTCAGCTTCCTCCATAGCTCTCGACTGCAGTAGAGCAGGTGCATCAGCTTGAAATGTGTGTTTGGTCACCAGGCTAAACGTACTTCGGCCTCTAGTCTCTTGTCGAGATCGAGATAATTGATCTTGACAGCAGTTCTCTCAGTCTTGTGCATCCGCACTGCGATATAGGAACATAGATCCACTATCGACGGACAATGTCAGAGGGCACATAGCGGCAAGGGAATGACAAGAGCTCACAGAGGGTCGCCCCGGAGAAGTCGATGTTGGGCTTTCCAACAAGCAACGACAGCAAAGTATCTCTGTCCTCATATAGTCCCTGTCATTGAACAACCGACGTGAGCAACAGACGAAACTACGCCAGAGAATCGCTCACCGCCAGCAAGATCGCCCGATCCTGTTCATGGATTCAGCAAGCACAATTGACATGAGGAGCATCCTCACTTGTGCATCTTCGTCAAGAAGAGCCTTAGCGAGATCGAACGGCGGAGGCGATGTCGGCATCATCTTTTCTCTGGCTTTTTGGCGCTCCTCGAACAATTCCCGCTTGCTGGCGGTTGCACGCAACTCAGCGGCATGCAATGCCCTCTCAAACTGCTGTTGCTGAGCAGAGAGGATAGCTTCTGCTTGTTCCAATGCGTCCAGTCTGGCATTCAGATCTGAAAGGCCATCAACCGGGCGGACGTGGGTTCTAAGTAATGTGCAACTTGCCAGTCAGATCATCCATCTCGATGCAGTCCAGCGTTGAGAAGAAAGAGAACAAGCTGGATCCTCCATGCGGAGCAGAATCGGCGCATGAGCCTGTTCGACAACTTCTACTTAGGCCGGATTCATTGCGATGCCCAATGCAAGCAGCAAAAGAAGGCGAAAGTGTGCACCGGTTGCTTGTGAACCTGATTGAAGGCGCATCGCCGTTCACTGGATCTGGGTCAGAGGTTGTGGACCCAGTTGTCGTTCCCTTACAGCATCCTGTTCTGCCCTCTCACCCTCCCTTCCCTTGTCCTGTTATACATCTCTGTAATCATCGCGTCTCTTCATTTTTTAAGCACATCTCGCTCGACGCCTCCATCGACATAGCAATCCTATCCATCTCTTTATGCACGTAGCATGCAGACATTTAATCTCGCTCTTCTCCACGATCCCCTTTCAACCGCGTGCTTGGTCTCTCGTCCCAGTTCCAGTCCTCAAGTCAAGAGTCCATTGGTGTAGATCCCTCTCGTTGATCTTTGCCGCACCATCGCTTCTCGCTCTTCGGGTATCGATTCAGGCATCCCGAGTCCGCAATCACCTCGCAGTTGAATACGTCGAAAAAGGAAGAAGCAGTCGACTCTGGCATCGCAGAATGCTCTGGCGATTCCTAAGAGAGTCAGTCAGGCAGTTGGGTACGTGCTGCGTTATGTGTAAGTAGAAAAACTCTATAGACTAGAGAATAATCAGCACGATGGTAGATGCATCATCAGTGTTCCTCGTTAGGCACAATCAACTGGGTGAAAAGTCTGGTATAGACTGACAGCTATCTATTCATTTCACTGCTAGCATCAGCTCAACGCGTACTCGGCTAGTCTTCCAGCCCTTATCATCTCAGATCGTACACATAAGCTTGGCTCCCTCAACACGTCCGCTCGTCACACGGCAAGACCTTCCTACGATGACCAACGAACAATACAATGCGGTATCTGAGCACCAATAACATGCACAAGCTCAGCGTAATCTACTGCCTCTCGGAAGAGAAGACGGCTCGACTGCCCGACATGTACCCAATCTCTCTCTACCTTCATCATATTAGGGGTTTCCGCAGGTCTAACAATGTCTCAGTCACATCTGCTCACCACTCCCGTTGCTTCTCCCGTCCAACGCTTCTATCATCACCCGCTAGTGAACAGTGATTTGGAAGATGGCCGATCTTCCTTCTGGACTGACTTCTCCTTCGCTTATTGTCCTTCATCTTGTGTGCTTCGTCTATCTCTTTCACTCATTCCTCCTTTTAAATAACAAGCATGCCCTCCCCTCGCTCTCGCAAGTCCCAAGGCACCTATGATCCTCTGGCTGCTTCGTATTCACTGCCTTCACTGCCCCGATTCGAGACCGCTCCCCCTCTTGTACCCTTTCCAGATCAACAAGCTACAGGGCGCTGCTTTACATGCCAGAAACGCGTGGACCATCTTTTAGACAAGGGCTGCAGCCATCGTAAGTGTCACGCTCGCCATAGCACGAGAGCCGCGAGCATGCCATCTAGTCTCACGCATCACCATCAACAGATAAGTGCACAGACGACTCTTGCGGAAACCTGAAAGCGGTTGGAAGAAGGTATTGCGAGCAGCACAAGTGCAAAAACGATCTCTGTTAGTCATACCACCACAACATAAACGCGATCGGCTGACATACTCAATATCCGATCTCATTAAGGCGAGAGTCCTCGTCAAGCATGTCGGCGACACTGTCTCATCCACACCTGTAAAGTGACAGGCTGTCCGAACGGAAAAGCAGCTGGCCAGAACTATTGCACGAAGCGTATGTCGATGGCCGTCTCTTTGGCTGTGCTCGTCATATTGAATCAGATTGGAGTAGATGGCTGTCAAGTCAGTCAGTGCAGAAGAAAGAGCGACGAATGGGCTTCGTTCTGCTATAGACACCGCTGCAAGACGTTTCCCTGTATGTATCTACCTGTTTCCAATTTATCTGCATAAGCTAATGTAGGCTGATTCTGTATCGTCCGCGGTAGGCGATGGTCACACGGATGCTTCCGACAGTAGCTATTGCCGCAAGCATAGTCTCAGCACGATGACCAAATTCGATATGGACCTTGATGACAATCTAGGTGCCGTCGAGGAAGGACTGGACGACGAGGAAAGTCCCGTTTATTGAACGATAGAACAGGTACGGTTTAGAGGGTGGATGCGAAGGATGCGTTTCTAGGAGAGCTTACAGTACATAGAGAGAGCACAATAGATGACCTGCAGGGAGGAGGCCGTAAGTACTCTCGGGGATATCGGATCTGAGTGGTCCGATATTTAGATATGTCAGAATCAGATATGAGGAACGTGGATTTTTGGTAGAGAGTCTCTAAGATCGTATGTTGTCTATCACTAACTTGTGGAGAGGCTTGTAATAGAAGGAGAGGGAGAGACCTGTTCAGATGCCGTCGATGGGGAAGTAGAAAATGCTTGTCAGACAGCCCACGGTAATATTCATCGCCACACCTTGCGGTTCGCTCGTTTGTCCTATTCATATATACCACGGTTCATCCCTGGTGACTTACTCAGAGAATCCTTACTGAAAACCCACTCTATTTCGCTTTGCTACATTGATCGTGTCAGCCTGCCGCCTATCTACATTTATACCCCACTCTAGTACAGTGCTCTTCGTGTCCCTTGAGAGCCCTTCTTCGCATATTTTAACAGCCGTGTTCCGGTTATGAAAAGATGATCATTTCCGCTTCAATGCCTCGAAGCGTTTTGCGAGATCCTATTTGGATCGGCAACGGAACACAATCAGCACGATTGACAAACGCAAAAGTCTGTTCTTGGCTCACATCATACCGCTTGTCGTCTGCCGCTGTAGAACCACCATTTTGTGCCGTAGAAGCACTCGGTGCAGGTTTCGGAGGCAGGCTCACTGAAGGTTTACTTTGCGGACTCATGGTCTTGATAATGACTGTTCTCTCGGACTGCGCTGGGTCCGTAGGCGGTATAGCCGGCAAAATATCGTTCTCTCCCTCGTCTTCGGCAGAAGGATCGTTAGGTTGAGAAGGGCCTTTGGAAGAAGAGTCAGGGTGGATGATGGGTATGCTTGATGTTGATGATTTGACGTTCTTGAGCTTGGGAGCGCTTGACGGCGTTGAAGGAAGGGCTAGATTTCCTCCTTCATTCTTATCGTCGTCGTCTCCATCGCCTGTCTGACTAGCTTTCCGCAGCTCATCCCCCGCCGATGCATTACTCAACTCCGCCTCCAGCACTCTCTGCTTCATTTCCGCTGTCCCCTCTTCTTCTTCTTCCAGCAATTGCTCGCTCACTTCCACCCATCCCTCCGGTCTCCAAGCCAGATTATACGCTTTACTAATCTCTACCAGATAAGCTTCCACATATCCTTTGTCGGGAGTAGTCATTTTGCATTTATTCACGATGCGAGAAGGGACGTGTGCGTGGGTGTTCTCCATCACGCTCACTGCCCAGTCTCTGCCGTAGCGTGACATGAAGGCTTCTCTGATTATATGGAGTTCGCGGATCTCGGAGCTGCGAGCAGACAACAAAGGTTTAGTGTTAGATCGGAGGGAGGAAGAGGGAGGTGGTGTAGGAGGGATGCGGGAGAGGGGGACGCACCGAGGTGCTGCGTATACTATTGCACACACTGCTTCTCTTACACCTTCGTCTGGCTCTTTGCTGGATGCACTGCTTCCACCGGGTACGTCGAGCAGCCCGAAGCGAGCGAGTATGAGTTCGAGATATAACTCCAGTAGTTCGAGGCTGTCGTATATCACTTGGACATCAGCTTCTTCATCCAACTCAAGCTTGTGCGAGTGTGTGTTTACAGCTCATTATGTGCATCTGACAGGATCAACGCTTCTGTCCTCACTGACGCCGTCTCTATCTTACCCTGTTCGAGTAATCCAGCTACATCCCTCCTTGATCTTTTCGCCAGACTCTCATTCTTGTCTATCGTCTGTCGTATGCGCTGTATCCCTAGCTTGCACCTCATCCGGGTCTGCGATGGGATCCAGGGGGGCATCGTTCACTATCGCTTGTATAGCGTGTTATGCAGAGTGTTGAAAGTGTTGTAGACCTTGTTAGACCGAGGTTGATGGAGTGTGATGATGGAGTGTTGAGCCAAGCCCTTGAATGCTCTCTAATGGATTAATGATGGAGGATACACGCGCAGTCAAGAAGCGCAAGATCACACAACAGCAGGACACAGTGACTGAAGAAGAAGACGAGTACGACGAGTATGGCGACGACGATCAAGCACTGTGGGAGGGAGCAGCCATAATCATCGACGAAGAGGAGGACGCAGCCTACAGAGCCCAGGAAGCAGCATTGGCAGCAAAGTATGGATACAACATACAGCAACCATCTACTACCAGTAGTACTGCTGGATTCACATCTGGACGAGGGAAAGCACTGGATCTCCCATCAAAAGAAGCACTGGAAAGGGCAAAGAACATCCTGCAATCACCAACAAAGAGTGACTATGATCATGGTGATGGTATATCTACTGCTTCCACGTTGAAGAAGGCTTCGATTCACGACTCCGGGTTCAT
The DNA here is from genome assembly GCA_001600175.1 of Erythrobasidium yunnanense. Lineage (NCBI taxonomy): Eukaryota > Fungi > Basidiomycota > Cystobasidiomycetes > Erythrobasidiales > Erythrobasidiaceae > Erythrobasidium > Erythrobasidium yunnanense. The sequence continues at coordinate 846,761 of BCJC01000004.1, forward strand.
GTCGGTGTCACGCGCCGTAAACAACAACATCAACAATCAGGGAGGATTATCATCAGCGATAGACACTCCACTGCATGCACGAAGTAACCACAACAGAGCAGCACAGCTCATACAGACAGACACGCGAAAGAACGGGAGTAATGGCACGCCAACAGCCTTCAAGGCTCCAACAAGGACCAATGCAGCATCGTCAGTGCACAGCGCTCAGCAGCACGGCAAACCAAGTCTGCAACCTCTCAGATTCGGACCAAAGGGAAAAGCGACATTGTTGCAGCCTAGGATGGCAGTAGCCACAGTAGAAACAGCTACTGCCGAAGAAGAAGACATGGAGATGGACGTACAGGAAGAGCAGGACCTAGACACGTTTGCTAGCACGTCCAAGATACTACACTCAGCCAACGATGCCATCAATTCAGACGCGCCAGGATACCACTCTACACGTGATGACACCAACGCCAATCCAGCACTTCTTATACATCCCTCTTCTTCGTCCTCCTCTTCTTCTCCATCACGTCCCTCTGCTAAGACGAGTGATATCAATTTCGGCCTGTCTACGGGGTCCGGAAAGGCGTTCGTCCTACCTTCTGAGAGAAGCATAGCGCGCGAGAAGTCCAAGTCTACCAATTCAGCCACGAGTCTAGAGGGGGACGAAGACTCTCACATCCACACTTCCATTCCCGAATCAGAACACACCGAAAAGATTACAAATACGCCTTTCAAGCCTCTAGCCAAATCCACCAGCAACAATGGAAAAGCCACTCCTTCTCGATCTTCGTCTACTTCGTCGCATACGAGCAATATTAGTTTAGCATCCATTTCGGAATTTGGAGGATTCACGAGCGGAGCTGGAAAACCCGTTGCGTTGCCTTCTGAAGAAGCTATGCTGAAGAGTTTGCGTGCATTCGATGGAGATGCTTCTAGTAGTAGTCAGCAGACAGGAAAAGAGAAGGAGAAGGAGAAAGATGGAGAGGCGCCAATCACGCCTTCTAGGCCTGTGCTAGCGATGAGGAATAGCAACATCCCTTCTTCCTCCTCCTCTTCTGTAAATCAAGCTCGGAATCAGAATCAAGATACAGTACCTGTGGTACAAGAAGTGTTTCCTCCTTTAAACACCCAAATCTCATTCTCCACACCCATCGCAGCCAGAACACTCCGCCAACCCTTCCGCGCTCCCACACGCACTTCTTCCACACCTTCTCAGACGCCCATGTCATCATCAGCGCGTCATCTATCAGGTATAGGAACGAGCATGGGTGCGGGTGTAGGTGTACCGAGTGGGAGTCAGGCGAGTGGCTTTACGAGGCTGAATCTAGAGATGAACCAGAGGAACACACCTACAACGGCTATGAATAGAGGGACGTTCAGGACCCCGTTCAAGAATGGTGTCAAGCCAAGTGCGAGTGGTGTGAGTGCGGAGAAGATGGTGCTGAGCGTCAACAGGAATAGTAATGTGGGAAATGCGCAAGGCCGTCCAGTAGCGGGAGGAGGAGGGAAAGGGAAGCAAGCTATACACGGGGAGGAGAAGGGTACGCAGATGATAAGAAGAAAAGAGAAGAAGAAGGATATCATTTGCAAAGACAGTGTCTTCGATCTAGTCAGTAAGTCGATAGCCATCCACAGGGAATGGGTCGTAGTGCATGAATCCCGAGACTTCTATTCTTCTTCTACAGACAGACCGGCGACGAGGATGAACATGCGGGAATACGGCTTGAAGCCTGGCTATAGAGTCTCAGACTTGATCGACGAGGGGATGTACGTTACTCCTCTCCCTTCTCTCCCTCCCTCCCACTACGCCTCCTGATTCTACCTCCACCTTCCGCAGTCCGAAAGAAATCATATTCATGACCTACCCGAAAGCCTGCACTTTCTCCTTCGTCTTAGGCAGTGAACATTTCGGTGCAGAAGCAGCGTACGACGAGCTTGTGAAATATTCAGGGTGTAGAGTCTCCCTTGAATGGGTGAAGAATCATTGGGGACTTATTGTGTGGAAACTGGCTGGTATAGTGCGGAGTAAGCCGGAGATGGAGATTTTGGCGGCGCATTGGGGATTCGATAAAGTGTGCGATCAATTGAAGTATCGGTAAGCCCGCTTCTTGTTTATGCTGAATGTAACGTGGGTGACGCTGACGATTTGGGCTGAATACGTAGGTACGAACGCGAGTACATTGCAGGACAGCGCTCCTGCCTGAAGCGTATCCAAGAGAAAGACTCTTCCGCATCTTCACCCCTCGTTCTCCTCATCACGCAAATCCTCTATGAAGAGCGCCAAGTCCCCATTCCTCTCCCTGAAGGGCAAGTGCTGCCAGAGGGTCAAGAACCAGAAATGACTACTGAACAAGTAGCAGTGGGGCTGGAAGTCAGTGATGGGTGGTATAGGATGAAGACGAATCTCGATGAAGCGCTCTATAGAGCAGTATGGTTTGGGAAGATCTTTCCGGGTATGAAGATCGCTATACAGGGTGCCAAGGTAGGCTATCTTCCGGATCGAGTATCTGAGGAGGTGGATGCAGGTGCTGATGACTGCTTTATGATATAGACGGACGGTTCTACAGACGGCGCCGAGCCTTTGGAAGCATACGACTCCTCGACCCTCGTAATCAGCGGCAACGGTACTTCCCGCGCCTCCTGGTCATCCAAGCTCGGCTTCGTGTATCACCTCAATCCACTGACACACCAAGTCTCTTCACCACCTTTCATCTGTTCTTTCCGCTCACTGTTGCCGGATGGAGGACTGGTGCCCCTTGTTGATGTAAGAATCACGAGGGTATATAATAAAGGATATAGAGGAGAGTACGTGGAAGGTAAATCGCAAGATGTGTGGAATTCAGAGGAGGAAAGAGAACGCCAGAGGACTTGGGAGGTGTGTCTTTCACTTGATCAAATATAGTGATGGAAAGACACAGTACTGACTGTATGCTCGTCCTAATCTGCAGAAAGAAAGAGAGAAAGCCCTGCATGATATACAGCGAGCTCAGCAGGCGAATCTCATGAAGATCGTCGATATCCGCAACCGTCTCCAACAAGCTCTTTCCTCACGCAGCGCCTCCACCTCCAGCGCCAAGAAACCCAAAGACGAATCCCTTATCGGCTGCGACTTCACGGACATCTATACACAGTTGGAAGAAGAGCCTTCTTCTAACAAAGTGGGAGGCTTGATTGGGAGACTTGATAGAGAAACATTGGGCGATACGCTGGAATATGCGAATCGAAGACTTGAGAACATGCAGAACCAGGCGGGCGAAGATGCCAGAAAGGAGATTGAGGTGGGCTTCTTTCCATGACTTCGTTAAAGATTTCCTAGCTGGACTGGATACTCACCATGTTTGCGATGTCCGCAGGAACGATGCCCGCCTAGAGTCGCGAAAGAGTTCGTCATTGTCAGATGCGTAGATTCGCATGCCAAAAACACGAGCGAGGGCAGAGATTGTGTCTTGAACGTCTCTGAACCAAGCAAGCTAGGAGACAATCTACTAACCGTAGGGAAGCGCTACCTGGTAAGTCCACCTCGTGCGTACATGGGACGGCGGGTTACTGACCCGCTTTCCTTCTGATGACAGCTTTCAAATACCGTTCCTATGACTCCAAGATCGTGGTCTAGTCTTAATGCTGTCGATGGCGAGATCTTCCTCTCGACGCGCTACGACACGCGCTTCTATCCTCTGTAAACCGACAATAACAAATTCCATCTGTCTACGCTATATGCTGCAGTGCCCGGAATGTCATGATGGTGTACACTCAACAGCAACGCTACTGTAGTTTGCATATCCGTTTCTTCAATGTAACCTAGCATTTCTTTCTGTTCTGATCCTGCCAAATGACCACGAGAGTTCCCCTCTTCGCGAGCGTTCCTTTCTCGTCGCTACCTCTACCTGATACTTCTACACAGCAAGAATACTCAGCTTGTAATGTGGATACTCTGTTCGACGAGCTCGACTCTGCAAGCGACAGCGGCTATGAATATGACGACGAGGAACAGCAGCAGCGGTCAGGCAGTGTGAAGAAACAGCAGGATGAAAGGACTGATCAAGACAATCGCAAGAAAGCGAACGATGCTGCTGGAATTACCAACGACAACGCCGGCGTGCTCGTGGATGGACCTCCGCTATTCCCTGGACTGAGTGCTTCTGCATTCAGTGATGGCCCAGCTTGGACACACTGGACAAGCAGCTCTGTAACCTCTCTAGATACAGCCTACGGAAGCACAGAAGAGAAGCTCGACTGTGTCTGGCTCGTTGCAGGCTGCAGAGACGGCTCGCTATGGCTGTTCTGCAGCATACTCGCGACCCTCCAAGAATCTCACCATGATAGCGAGCACAACTTCTCTCGTAAACAGCGGGTTTCATCTGTCCCGAATCTCCTTGCGACCGTAGCAGGCAGTCGGGAAAGGCCTGGTTTACCGAGAAAGTCTAGCGACTTTCTAGCTAGACGCATTAGCGAAGCTTCTCCTCATGCTAGAACATCAGGCGGATCATCTCCTCCGATCAGCGCGCATATGTCGCATAGGTCTCCCTCGAAAGAAGCTTCGGTCATCTCTACGCGCTCAGGATACCGCAAGCATCGCTCTAGTCATAGCAATAGTATATCTCTTGCTCGAAGCGGAGCTGCTACGCCGTCGCATAATCATGGCAGAAAAGCCTCGGCGACCGTTTCGGTGATCGACATGGAAGCTCTTGGAGGACTAGGAACGAGCAGTGCTGCAACTGCGGCAGCAGCAGTAGCTTCTGTAGCATCTCCATCCAGTCCATTGTCGGAAAGAAGAGCGAGTAAGGATATTCCCAGCAACCTGTCATCTGCACCGGCTGTCAACCTTCATCGTTCAACCCCTTCTCCTCACTTATACGAGAACGACAGGCCTTCGTTCTCTTTCGAAGAACTCCCCGAACCACCGCCTTTCGACTACCACAATGTGTCCTTCAAGCCTATATGCCAAGTCAAGTTCAGCGATACATGCCATTCACCTGTCACAAGCGTGTGTATACTTCCACAACAAGGAGCAGTCACACCTTTTGTATGTATCACGGAGAATGGAAAGGCTTTCAAGGTGTCATGTCAGGATGGAACGCTCCTGGGCTCTCTGGATCTGGCCAGATCTGCGTATCCCAGAAGTAGCAAAATGAGCTTTAGCAAGACTATCATGGCAACGGATCAGAAGAAGCCTTGGATTCTTGCCATAGCTGAAGATGCGGGTATAGCCATCGCATTCGAGACGGACAGAATGGTCGTAAGCAGTTCACATAGCTAAGCGCCGTAACAAGACAAGGATTGAGACTAATCATAACATGCAGGTCTTGGAGCAACCCCGCTTTCAGCCTGGCAGTCTTCTATCAGCTATACAGAGCGGCAGCGAAACATACCTTCTGCAAGCTGCTCAAGACAAAAGTATATCGACATCCCAGCTATTCGCTCCAACTTCCTCTGCGCAAGATCGGGAATGGCATGCAGCTGGCTCGATTGGTTGCGAGATGGACAGCATCAAGGGCCTGAAGGTGTCCGGCGAGGATATTGTCGTATGGTCTGATGCGAAGGCAGTTGTAAGCCTTCTATGTCCAAGACATTTGAATGCGCGAGACGTCGAAACTGAAAGTTTGGCTCTGTGCGACAGATTCTGCAAATGGAGAACCAGAAAGTGGTCACAAAGCATACTATCGAATCGACAGCCGGAATCAAGGACGTGCTCTGTGTCTCTGCTCACCGTTTAGCCATCGTCACCCAGGTAGGCAAAATTGGTTAGGCACAATTGAATCTCATACTGGATATGCTGATACCTGTTTTAGAATCTCGTCCGCTTTGAAGCCATGATGCCTCAACACGAAGGATCTTTCCTACTCGACTTCAGCTTGGACGAAACGATCGAGTCTGCCAATCTACTCGCACCTCCTACGTCTACAAATGATGCCCTCGTGCTAGTCACTCGGGATAAGAATGGTCTACGTTGTGTAGCGGTTGCGCCTGTAGAGACTTCGCAACCCTCAGAGGAAGTCGCTATGCATATTGCATTTCAGGCTAGTGAGGTGACGACTAAGAATGAAATGGGCACCACTGTAACGGCAGCATTAAAGCTTGGTGAGGATATGCTAGCAATTGGATATCGTGAGCTTCGCGATACAATTGGGCGCTTGGAGTAGGATAGACTAACGAACTCGGCAGATGACGGACGCGTCTGCTCCAGCAAGCTAACAACGAATGAAGGCAGCAAACCACTCATCTTCGGCAGGCTTCCAGGGCAGATTGATATGTTGACGACGATAGCTACAGCAAGCAATAGCGAAGACTTCCTTGTTGCGGGATCTTCCGAAGGTTCGCTTGGGATATGGCATAGATCGTATGTTTACTCCGTCAATTGGGTCTGTATGCCGTTCTGATGCGTTTACTCTGACATAGCACAAGAACACTTCTGGCACAATTCGACCTTTTCGAGTCCCCTATCATGCAGTATGCTACTACTCCTACAGGCGTGATAATCGTCGCAGCTAGCGGCGCATGCGCCATCTTGAACACCGACAATCTCACATCCAGGTGCGCTGACTTCCTTACCACTTGCATGACGATTCTCATCTTTCACATAGCCCGCTCACTCTGCCTGCCGCACGGGCAGCTCTCGAGCGTATCTATTTCCATTCGCAACAACTACTGCTAGTATACGCTCATGGTCAGACAAGGCTATGGGATCTGGAACCTCGCAAGCTGCAGAAGTCGTTGTCACAAGAAGAAGCCGATGGTCTTGTCGCGCACACGGATGGATGGCAGGAACTGTAAGTTTACGCCCAAGTCAAATAATCGACATTTTACTGAGGGAATGCACAGCTCTATACGATCAACATCCAGTACCGCGCTGTCTGTTGACTTACGAAGTATGCTAGCACGGCCTCTGCCTGATGCACAGAGTGCCGCAAATATACATGTCGGAGCAGACTTCAGGTGGCTGCTGTCACAGTATCTCCTGCCTGCAGACGAAGACTACGTTCGTGCGGCGATGGAGAGCCGTTTAGGCGTGTCTCCGCCGTCTAGCACAGCCATCACTACTTCTTCGTGAGTCTGAGAATTGCTCACGCATGCTGCATACTGATTCAGTGTCCAGATACTCTTCCGCTACAGCCCATCGGGTCGATAGCGCTACTGACGCTCTTCAGATCAGTCAGAGAGTCACAGCCCAGCACATCTTGCTGGCCACAGCTCTTTGCCGAGTCTTCCTGAACTATGCAGGTAGGCTGATAACACATATGTCTCACAACACAGTATATTCATCATTGTCGTGCCTCGCAGAAACCGAGCGCTATGCAAACGAAGTTATTGCCTACTGTGCTACCTTAGGAGAATCCGTCGGTACGGGATATAAGGACTTGTCGTTGGATTATCTAGCAGACTTCTGGCTGGATGAGTCTAGTAGGTCAATTTATGAGCTTTATGTCTGTCATGCTTGACGGGCTAACCTATCGTCCGAAGGCGACATCAAGCAAGCTGCAAGACTGCTTTTCGGCGCAAGAATCGCACGTCTGTCAGAGGATGAGGTATTTCAAGATGTTCAAGAGCGACAGGCTCGGCTACTACAGACGACTTCGCTCGGAGAACCCAAAGAACTGCTCTGCCTTGGCCAAATCGCGATAGCGAAACAAGACATGCTTTCCACCGGGTATGCTGAGTCTTGTTCCATCAGGATAGCGTACTGATCTTCTGTGCGGCAGAATTCTGCGAGATATCGCAGACCAGGTCTCACGCTCCCTCGAGACAACCTCAAATGCGCCTCATCAGACTGTCTCGCTCGAGCTCCTAATTCAAGGGTTTTCCGTGTTCCAGTCCTACTTCGATGCAGTCCGAGTACTGCGCTCGATATTCCGGCTTGCTACAACAACAGCGGTAGCCGTCTCTATAGCCATCAGGAATCCGGCTCGACAAGCTATTCTAATGATTGCAAGCCTGGATGCGCCATTGTTCATGACTGTACTAAGCTTCGATGCGATGCAAGCGGATGCAGATCCTGAAGAGAGGGCTGCAACGATGAAGCTCATTGCCTTCATGGTTCGCAAGGTGGGCCATCAGCATGGCAGCATCAAACTCAAAGAATTGACGATTCTTTCGCAGAAACCGGTCGTGCTCTTCGCAAGTCTGCCACGTCTGGCTGAGGCAGTGGTCAGATCGCTAGACCCTCGCACTGGCCTTAGAGGGGCTTTGCAGCAGACGGCTACAGTTATCCTGAGGTACGCTCCCGATTTACTATGCCGCAAGCATGCAAGCTTATTGTTGGTTGCAGTGAGCTCGTCAATACATATCCCTCTATCGCGTTTCATGGCAAGACCCAACGACTGGCAGTGGGCACGCACGAGTATGCACACCGTCTCTTCGTATTACAACCAGCAGCTGAAACTGGGTTTTAGGGGCGCCTGCATCGTCTACGATCTGAAGACAGCAACACGGCTATACGTGCTAGAATCACATACCAAGCGAGCTTCAGCCGTCTCATACTCGCCCGACGGAAGGCGACTCGTGACTGTCTCCCTAGAGGATTCCAACGTCAAGTAAGTAATAATATGTGGAACAGAGCACAGCGCTAACTTATAATGCCGTGCAGAGTCTGGAAAGTCGGAGTTTCTTTGCTGGGCTTGCTTACTCCCGCAGGACCACCTCCACAGAGGCATGGGTCGCAGGCTCACGAAGCCTACAAGACTATAGACTTTGCTTTGACGTCGCCTGAAGAAGCTATGATGACTGCCGCTGCGCAGCTGGAATGGTTAACCGTGGAATGGCCTGACGAGAAACGCGTCAAAATAACTATCCGGCAGACCGCTTTGACGTTCTCTGTTGTATGAGGCAACACGCAAGTCTAGCTTAGGTGCACATTGAAGCAATTTGTCAATCGATCACCGAATTTAGGGGCCCTCATCACTACGCCTTTCGGGTCTCTCTTTCGTCTGTCTCGCCCACTTCGTTGCCTTATACCTCAAGATGTCTGGTACAGGAGAGGATGAAGCGCCGCGCAAGTCGTTCAAAGACAGGTCAGATGCGAAGCTGGCGGGCGGCATTGCGCAGTTGTTAGCAGCAAGCTGACGCCCGGATGCAGGATTGCCATGTTCAATCAGCCTAAAGAAGCTGCTGCTGCACCTCCACCTAGAGCACCGAAGCCCAAGGTCTTCAAATGGAAAACAAGTAGCGAAGACAGCGGAGAGCCCGCCGGCAATGCCAGCTCGAAAGTCGCAACTCTCGCAGAGCCTCCGCCGCCAGCACCTACACCAACACCGTCTGGACCTGGGTCGCAAAGTATAGCTCAAGACGCTGAGCCATTGACTGCGATAACAGACGTGCCGGGACCCAGCGGCGGATCTTCAGCAGCGATAGCAAGCGAAGTGCCGCCTAGCAAGCCTAGCGCTACTGCACAGGAAGGGGCTGGACTGTCTGCCTCAGATGCGAAGAGCAAAGCAGGCAGCTTAAAGGACAGAATTGCTGCCCTGTCCGGTCTTAAAGTAGATCAACCGGGCCTACCTGGACGACCGCCAAAGCCATGGAAGAAGAAGCCTGAGCCTGCAGCAGATACCGAGAGTGGTGCAGTTGGAGACGCTGCCGAAGTGAGCGAGGATGCACCCGGCTTGGAGAAATCGCCCGCAATCGAAGTAGACACTGAGAAGGCGCAGACCATTGCACCTGGGACAGATACTCCGGAAGAACCGTTTAACGATGGACGACCTCCGCTATCGCGAGCCGCTTCTTCATCAGTAGAGACCAAGCCGGCTGGAGATGATACTGCAGCCGCAAGCAACAAAGGTGCCGTCGCCATGCCTGCCATGCCGACACGAGCTAGAGGACCTCAACGAAAGGCTCGTTCGGGCAATACAGCACCTTCCGCTGATGCAGCTACATCACCGACAGCAGGCAAAGAAGTGGCTCTCGAAGAGGTCGCACCAACGGTCGTGGCATCTACACCTTCCATACATTACAGTCCAGATGCTACGAAGGACAGCGCACCAACCTTGCAAGATATAGCAAGTCCTGCTACCGAACCAGCTGAGTTCGTGAAGAGCCCAACCGACGAGAAAGACACGCCTTTGGACGCGGAAGGCGCTGAGGCTCTAGAGGCATCAGAACCTCTGGAGAAAGTGAGCAGTACCGCTGCGATTGGCGCGCGCGGACCTCTTCCCAAACCACCGCCGACTGCTGCTACCGCTGCAGGAGACAGCGAGGAAGAGTCAGGAGAGGACGAAGAGGGCAAAGTAGAGCATGATATCGAGCAAGCTGAAGAGCAGTTGGCAAGACAGACTCTCGAGGACCCAGCTCCCTCCGACAAGGCAGGATCTGTGCCCAGTCTCCCATCTTCCCCTGTAGGCCTGCAACGACAGCCTCCTCTTCCTCCGGCAATCGATACCTCCAATCGTCCGGTACCTGATGCCGCATCGATTCGATCTCCTACTTCTCCTCCGCTTCTAAATCGACGCTCTATGACCCGGCCTCCTGTCCCGACTGGTTTCACCCAAACCGAGTCTGCTTCTGCCTCACCGAAATCCAGCTTCGACGCCGTTCGACCTACGGGTAGCAGCTTTGATGGCGGCAATCGCCGTTCAATGAGTGTACAAAGCTTCCGCAGCAGCTCAGAAGCTATCGATCGCAGTGCGACACCGGATGAGAATGCCGGTGATGGCGAATTTGCCAACCCTGCCCTCGATTCTGGCCCGAAGTCGCCTTTACAACCACCAATCAGCAGGCCTTTCGACACCCAGGTCGAAAGCATCGCTAGTCCTTCCAAGCAAAGCTCCGTGGAGCGGATGCGCGCTCAGCAACCCAGCTCGACATCAAGCAGTGGCTCCGTGCGTACAGGTCCATCAAGACAGGGAAGTGTGGCTTCAGTCAGGTCTGCCGTGGGGCAGTCTCCAGCTTCCCGGCCCAGAGAGCTTCCGGATGCCAGTGCTGGTGAACAAGCAGCCGCAGAACAGCCCCCAGAGGTTGCTGACGAGGATGAGGACGAGGAGGAGGAGGAGTATGAAGATCCCGAAGTTGCAAGGAGGCAAGCATTGGCAAAGCGTATGGCAGCTATGGGAGGCATGAAAATGGGGATGCTCCCTCCACCTATACTCGCGCCCAAGAGAAAGAAGACGATGCCGCTAGAAAGGGAGGGATCGGAGGGAGCTGCTGAGACTGAACTAGTCACATCACCTCTCCGTGAGACGGCACCTCCCCTCACTTCTCCTATCAGAGAGCAGCCATCATCACCTTCGCCAAGGCCTTCTCCTGCCACCAGAATGAGCCATCTTCCACCTCCGGGAGCTTTCGTTTTGCCTGGTTTGGGACGACCAGCTCCACCTCAAGCAGTAGAGTCGCCTACCGAGGAGAAGCAGGAGGCTGAAGCAGAAGGAGTCGCTTCGCCTGTCGAGGAGGGCCCGGGCGACGCTACAATTGTAGCTGACGATACGAACGAAGATGCGGTACAGCTGGCATCACCTCCGCCAATCCCGGCGGCTGCAAGACCCTCGCGTCCTCCGCCCCCTCCGGTAGAGCAGGTCCCTGACCAGGAGGAAGGAGAAGAAGAAGAGGGATACACGCCGACTAGCGAGCTGCAGCGCTCGATGAGTGTTACCGACAGAACGTCTGCAGAAGACAGCATGCAGGAGGATCAGCCTACACAAACGAAAGAGGCCGAGCTCATGGAAGCACTCGGAAATCCAGCAAACGAAACAGAAGCTGTTTCTGCAGCTCCACCTTCCCGCCCTTCCAGACCACCTCCACCTCTGATGACTAGCAATCTAGGCTCCGCCGGCGAGCAGCAGCAAGTTGAATCGCCTGTCTCGTCGGTACGAAGCTACAGTCAGCGTTCTGTGCCCGGAACGCCTATATCTGCGCATGGCAGGCAGGCTTCCCTTCCTCAGATGTCACCGGTCCCTTCAAACTCTCCCGATCGTAGATCGTCGATGATGCTGCCTGCGCAGGGCGGTAGCTACCCTCAGACACAGAACAGCCAGCCCATGCAAAGCGCTGCGCCGGGTCTTTCGCACGGCTATTTGGCACAATTGGCAACGAGTGCAATACGCACCAAGTCTCGAGAGGTGGACGGGCCTCTTGCCAACATTATCAACGATATTGCCTACGCGCAGCGGGCAGATCCAAACATGTTCGGTACTTCTGTATGGCGAACGTGGGTCACAGGCGAGAAAGGCGCAGCAGCCGACTTGCAGATCCATGGCAAGATCGAAGCAGGTTGCGTCTTCCTGGCTTGGGATGCAAAATTCGACCGGGGTATCGGGAGATCAAGCCTCAAGATAGGATCGCTCCAGGTCCCTCATATCGCGATAGTCGCAGAAGATGTAAAGGATGTCAAGAAGGTAAGTCTAGCATGCCCTTGATTGAAATGCATGCTAATGTATCGATCTCCGCAGCCTAAGGTCAGGGTGATCGAGCTACTCCAAGGCCGGCATCACGAAGTCACATACAAGCTCGATGATCTGAAACTCGGCTCTGTTGATATCAGGCGCTTGCCATGAGATTCCTGAGGGCTATAATGCAGTCGATCTCGCACCATGTTAGCTTTATGTAACGCTCTTTCTGTCTGCTCAACCGTAATATAGAATAAGACTGCTAGCATCAACTTCCGTAACGACATAAAATATACACTTCAGCAACGACCTTGCCCTTCTGACATCTTGCCCGGCTTGACCCTTTACGCATAGTCACGACCGTACTCGCTCGCATCGCCTGGAGCATTGGTCTTCGACATTAAGGATCAATTAACTTGACAGAAAAGGCCTACTTGGATCCAACAGCCTACGCCAGGCAAGGCCTGAAGGATGGTGAGCCGGATCACCGTTTGGGTAGATCTAGGTCGCGTGCCAGGTCTGACACCTCTTACTTGTAGGCACCTACACGCAAAGGCAAGAAAGCCTTAGCAAAGACAGCCCTCGAGGTGGATGTCGGTGATGCGGGAGCAACGACGTCAAAGGCCGGCAAGAAGCCTGGAAAGGCCTCATTCGCAAAGCAAGCTCTTTCTGGGAGACACTGTAGTCATCACGGACTAATGTACACTCTGCTGAAACCCTCAGGGCGGACTGGCGCGATGCGGGAAAGGCGAAACAGGCGGGTGTATCTGACATGACCCTGCTGTCAACAATATCGAACGATTCAGTCAACGATAATCTCAAGAAGCGCTTTGAGAATGCAGAGATATACGCAAGCTTGGTTTCCTCAGGTTGCGACCGTTCTTAGGATGGCCGAAGAGGCTGACTGCGCGGACCCTTTCGCAGACCTACATTGGCCATGTACTCATCTCGGTTAACCCTTTCCGGATGCTGCCTATCTATACAGATGAGATCCTGCACAGCTACAGAGGCAAGAACAGGCTCGAGATGCCGCCTCACGTCTACGCAATCGCCGAAACAATGTACTACAACATGACAAGTTACAAGGAGAATCAATGTGTAATCATCTCTGGAGAGTCTGGTGCAGGGAAGACCGAAGCTGCGAAGCGTATCATGCAGTATATCGCTGCGGTCGCAGGGCAATCAAGCGGGACTGGCATTACCGGAATCAAAGACATGGTGCTGGCTACTAATCCCCTTCTGGAATCCTTTGGAAATGCAAAGACACTCAGAAACAACAACTCGAGTCGTTTCGTAGGCTATACCTCCTTCTCGCTGAAAGCCAAAGTAGCTGAATGTAGGCATCATTGTAGGGAAAGTACCTGGAGATTGAGTTTGATTCGAGGGGATCTCCCGTAGGAGCCATTATCACCAATTACTTACTGGAGAAGGTGCGAGGCCACCTACTTGGCTGTGTTCCAGTTGCTGACTGCCTTGAACACAGGGCCGAGTTGTCGGTCAAATCGAGAATGAGCGTAACTTCCACATCTTCTATCAGCTCACGAAGGGTGCCTCTGCGGCACAGAAGGAGGCGCTGGGACTTTCTGGCCCTGCATCATATGCCTATACTGCAAAGTCGAAGTGTCTAGACGTGCAGGGTATGGACGATGTGGCAGACTGGAAGGAGACTATACAAGCCATGAAGACTATCGGTATAAGCGACAGCGAACAGAACGAGATACTTCGATGCCTGGCTATCATTCTCTGGCTAGGCAACGTAACTTTCAAGGAAGATCAAGAAGGCAACGCAGCTATAGTAGACGCCAGCGTTCCTGAATTTGTCGGATACTTGATGGAGACGGATGTAGCCCTCATCAACAAGGCCTTGACCTCGCGAGTGATGGAGACGCAAAGAGGATTTGGGGGCGCCGGCCGCAGAGGATCAGTCTACGAAGTGCCTTTAAATCCGTCACAAGCGATCGCAGCAAGAGATGCGCTCGCAAAGGCGTTGTACTCGAACCTCTTCGACTGGATTGTCGAGAGGATCAACATCTCGCTCAAAGCGAAAGCTACTACCGAACTCGTTATCGGTGTCTTGGATATCTATGGCTTCGAGATCTTCGACAACAACTCCTTCGAGCAGCTGTGCATCAACTACGTCAACGAGAAGCTGCAGCGTTGGTGGTCGTTGCTTGCCGAGCATCTGCTCTTGCTAATCAGTTCAATATACAGAAATCTTTATTGAGCTCACTCTGAAGACGGAACAGGAAGAATATGTCCGAGAACAGATCAAATGGACTCCGATCAACTACTTGTAAGAGATTCGACAAGCCCCAGGGCACTGCTGACTGAGAGTCTGCAGTAATAACAAGATTGTCTGCGATCTGATCGAAGAGAAGAAGCCTCCTGGAATCTTTGCAGCCTTGAACGATGCCTGTGCTACTGCGCATGCGGATCCATCAGCTGCAGACAACTCCTTCGTGCAGCGTCTCGGTGGTTTATCATCGCATCCAGTAAGCCTATTGCAACTTGACTACACCTGCGAAACTGATCTCTTGGCCTGCATAGCAATTCGAAAGCCGTGGTAGCAAGTTCATCGTCAAGCACTACGCCGGAGACGTGACGTACAACATTGCCGGAATGACCGACAAAAACAAGGACGTTCTGAACAAGGACTTAACCGATCTAATCTCCGGGTCTTCTAACCCATTCTTGCAAGGCTTGTTTCCTGATCTACCAGATCCGAACTCGAAGAAGCGCCCACCAACCCAAGGCGACAAGATCAAGACGTCCGCAAATGCTCTCGTTGAAAAGCTGATGAGATCGCAACCCTCCTACATCCGTACGATCAAGCCGAATCAGAATAAGTCGCCCTCCGAGTACGATACAAAAGCAATTCTGCATCAGATCAAGTACCTCGGTCTACAAGAAAACATCCGTATTCGTAGAGCTGGTTTCGCCTACAGAAATACGTTCGAGAAGATGGTCGAGCGTTTCTACCTTCTTTCGCCTGCTACGTCCTATGCTGGAGATTACATCTGGACAGGCGATAGCAGATCTGGCTGTGAAAAAATTCTGAAAGATACAGGTATCGCGAAGGAGGAATGGCAGATGGGTACTACTAAGGCCTTTATAAAGAATCCGGAGACGGTAAGTATACGGTCTTCAGGTGTGATTTTCAGCTGACATAAATCCCGTCAGCTCTTTGCCCTCGAGCATATGCGTGATGCATATTGGCACAACATGGCGCGCCGTATTCAACGAGCATGGCGAGGCTATCTACGCTATCGCAACGAATGTGCTTCCAAGATTCAGCGGTTCTGGATGAATAAGAAAGAAGGCATACAATACATTCGTCTTAGAGATGCCGGTCATCAGGTACTTGCACAACGGAAAGAACGACGACGGTACTCTCTCGTCAGTATGCGTCAATTCCGAGGAGATTACCTAGGTGTGGGAGGCAAGGCACCTTTCGGTCAAGCACTGCGCAGCGCCTGCACGATGGGCGGGAACGAGTCCGTAGCGTTCAGCATGCGATGCGAAGTTCTGGTCTCCAAGCTAGGACGGTCCAGCAAGCCGAGCCCGCGCTTCTTGATTCTGGTATATATTCTTTTCCTCTCGGTGAGATTCGAGCTAAATCTCCCGCTCATCAGACAAACGGTGCTATATACATCCTAATCTCGCAACTCGTCAACAATAGGCCAAGCACCACGCTTGAGCGCAAGATTCCCCTGACCACAATCCGCTCTGTGGCACTGTCGACGCTGCGAGACGACTGGCTGGCAATCCACACAGCTGCAAGCGAAGAAGGCGATCCAGTCATCTCGTGTGTCTTCAAAACGGAGTTCATCACGCACCTACAGCAACAGACGAACAACAGTGTAACGGTTCTCATCAACCCATCTGTCGAGTACGCTAAGAAGAAAGAAAAGAAGGCTTTGATCAAGTTCACGAAGGATGAAAGTATACCTAGAAACGATGTCTACAAGAGTCACGAAGTCCGGGTGCCGTCTGGAGAACCCGCGACAAGCGTGTCCAACCCCCCAGCAAAGCGTAAGGCAAGACCAGGCGCGCAAACGCGACCGGCTAGATCAGCTGGAGCACGACCAGCAGCTGCCAAACCCAGAGCGGTGCCCAAGTCGCAGCCAAAAGCGCAAGCTTTGCCAAACGGCAGTGTACCTGGACCTCCACCTCCGCCTCCTATTCTAGGTGGTCCAGCGTCGGCAGCCTTACCGCCTGCAGCACCTGCTGCTGTTCGAGCACCTCCTGTTGCTAGAAGCGCACCCGTGCAGGCACCTGCTATGCACGTCGTTCCTGCTTCATCGGCTGGGAGGGCACCACCACCGCCTCCTCCAGCTTCGCGAGCAGCTCCACCTCCGCCTGTGAGTCAATCAGATCTATTATCGTTGTTTCTCAGACTGACAATGCTTTGGCAGCCGCCGGCACCTGCCAAGCCACGCTGGAAGGTGTTGTATGCCTTCGAGTCCACACAGGCCGGTGAGATGGCTCTCGTTAAGGATGAAGTAGTCGACGTCGTCCAGAAGGACGATGATTGCAGTGGTTGGTGGCTCGTGAAAAAGAATGGCATAGAGGGTTGGGCACCATCGTAAGTTGGATGATACCTCCCTCTCGAAGCCTTAGCTAACGCGATGCCACAGGAACTACTTGAAAGAGGTACCAGCCGCATCAAGGGCACCTCCGCCGCCAGCAAAACGTGCTCCACCTCCTCCTGCACCGAACGGATCTTCCATCAGCAAATCTGGTCCGCCTCTGACAAACAGTGCACCCAAAGCCAATGGAAGCAAGGTTCCGGACGTTGGCGCGCTCGCAGCCGCGTTGAAGAAACGGGGTATGGGTAAATAGCGAGATCGGCAAGCGAAAATTGCTAGGGACAATTGCACGACTTGTGAACAATGCTGAACCTTTGTACAAACTATGCTATACTATGTAATGCTTAGAATTTGACGATATAGGCACTAGATACTGTTTTGTCGCGTCCGGGCGAATGACTATACCAACACGACAGATTCCCCACTAGCTAGCTGACGTACTGTGACAGCCTCTCCTGCCAACTCTTGCACACTATCCAGCTCCTCTCGTGTGCGCTTGAGTATCACGCCGACTAAACCTTCTTTCTCCTTCAGCTCGTCATGAGTGCGAAACCAAAACTTGGGCTTTATCGCTTGCACAATCTGATTGCCTTTTTCTTTGCCCAGATTTACGTCGCCTAACCAGGGCAAGACAATATGGTCCCAGTTATGAAGAATCGCCAAGCATTCATGGCCTGGAGTTTCGTTCAAAGCCTTGATGACTGGCTCTACTGACGAAAAAGGCAGACCGTGAGGACTGTATAAGATGCTGTATGTTTGATCGAGGTGATGGAAGGTCAAGACGGTAAGGCCGTGGAGTTTTCCGCCAGCCGGATCGAGCCAACTATTCGTAGGTACGTAGAGAACGCTGATTTTTTCGAGATGAGCAGGCGTCTCCAGAGATGAGATAGATTTAAGAGTGTCTGGGAGTACGCTACCCTTCTTTCGCAAGATTCGGACAGGATGCACCGGGTTGTCGAAGATCTTCCATCCGTCAACTCGCTTCTTCGAGTTTGGATGTGCAAACACTGGTGTTGAAGGCCGAGCAGTCCTCAGGGTCTCTTCGTGCGAGTGATCTGTGAACTCGTGTGTCAACAGGATTGCCGAGATCTTCTGTCCTAGGTCGGCTTCCAGCGCTGAGATGGAGGGATATACAGGTTCTATGACATGTCGTTGTCGAGAGAATACTGGCGGGAGAAGTGGACGGAAAGTCAGCTAAATATTGCGCTCCCTGCGGTCATGATGTCGCCAACATGGAACATAATCGACTTGATCGCCAGTCAACCAAGGATCAATCAGCAGATGGAAAGGTTTTTCTGAATCGTCTGGTGTGAACGATACAAGCCAGCTCGTATCGTCGTTCAAACTGTATGCTCAAACATTGTCAGCTTGGGGAAGCGAAGATCTCGTGCCGTGGATTTCGCCTCACTGCGTCAAGCGCAAGACCATCTAGCACAAACGAACGAAGAAACTGATATTGGAGAGCGATCTGCGCCTTTTAGCGTGAAAACAAAGTAGAATCAATTGAAGTCTTAAGACCAAGCATTGAGCGATACCGACAATCGAGGTAGTCACGAAAGGTTGTAGCAACAGAAAGCATCTCCCAGTCTAATCGTACACCCAGCCTCAAGAGGAGGCACTTCGCTTGACCTGTCTGCGCATCCTCATCAAATATTCCTAGAAACCCTCGTCTTTATCGATTCAAGTACAGCACTCAGTAAAGTAGGACGTCCTTTCAAGTCCTACAAGGCTCTGGCCTGACTCCTGCTACTTCAGCAGCAACTTGCATGGCGAGGAACTGATTACACAAACGAAAGACTCGCATCAGCACAGGCCGCCTCTAGCATTGAACAGCATTGGCTCACCCTTCCATACATGCGCATTGTTTGTAGTTCGCCCGCCTGGAACCAAATTCTATCATGTCCACTTGGACGCCAGCATCCGCGCACTTCTCCTTCGTGCTGTAAGTTGGGTAATTAGTCGCAGGATCAAGGCGCCCACATGCAGGCAGACTTACATTCAAGCCCCAGATCGGCTCTAACTTGGCTGCCTCCTGACCGACGACATCTGCAACGTGTCTTCGGACATCCTTCTCGAAGCCAGTTGCGTAGAGGATCACATCTGCCGTGACCTTGCTGCCGTCTTCGAAGACCAGACCATCTGGTACGATCTCTTGGATTTTGCTTCCCGACTTGACTTTGATCTGGTCACGATAGATACTGTCAGCGTCTGTGGTCCATGCGGACCCATTTTCTTTGCCTCTCAACTGACCTCGCCTTTCGAGATAGCTTCGCATGCTCCGATCTTTGTGGTTGAGAGTCAGTACAGTCACACGGATGTGCACAATCAGAGAAGGCCTACATCCGGATAATGCTTTCCACCCTGACAGAATATCTGCTCCTGAATTGGACCAGTAACAGCAGCGAGGAAGCCAGCACGTTCTAAACCAGCATAGTATTCGGGACTAGAGGAAACCTGCGTTAAGCTTGCGAACCGCGTTTCGCATGTAGGCAGACGTACTCATGCCGCGTCCTATGATAATCAAGTATGATTGCACTTAATGCAGCTTGCAACACTACTGGATCTTCGGATGTCATGATGTCGCCCAGTTCGGCACCGTTCTTTTCGTTCCAGAAGAGTTCCTGTACAGCAGCTATATGTGCCGCTGGATATATCCGCGTAGGACCCCGCTGAAGCATCGTGACGTCGATGCCCAGCTTGGAGCAGTCATGGCATACATCACAGGCCGTGGTGGAGGCCCCGACGACTGCAACCTTCTTTCCTTTCCATGCCTTGGCATTCGTGTAGTTCACTGAATGTAGCTGTTCACCCTTGAAGCTAGCCTAGATAATCGAAAAGCATGTATTAGACAGAATTGTTTATATCGCTAAGTATGGCTACCGAGACTCACCTTGCCTGGGAAAGAAGGCTCGATAGGCCATCTTCCGCCTACTCCAATCGCGAAGACTATGTTCTTTGCCCGGATCTGTTGGGTCTGGCCGTTCTGATTAACATTGACAGTCCATTCTTTTGCTTGCTCGTCGTAAGTAGCTTTCTGCACCTCGCAGCTGGTGTACGCTGGGAGCTGCAGCTGCCGCACGTACTCGCGATAGTGTGTTGCGATGAGACTGGCAGGGACATAGAGCGGGTAGTCTTGGGGGAAGGGGAAGAAGGGAAGCCCACTGAAGATCCTGGTCGTGTGCAGAGTAGCACTATCGTATCGCTTGTCCCAGCCGTCGCCGATCACGCGAGTTTTCTCGAGTATCGCAAAGTCGACTCCCATGGCTCTGAGATTCGCAGCAACAGCCAATCCACCGTGACCCCCTCCTACGATCACGACATCGGTAGACGCTGGAAGTTGCTGGGATAGCGGTGCAGCCTCCTTTTGCGGCACGAGCGACTGCCATGGTGCAGCTTTCACTTCGCTCAGAGAGGACGTGATAGTAAAGATCTTCAAGGAGCCATCCTTCATGCGAACAACTTTGACGGCCAGCGTACAGTCGGCTTGCGGGACGCCGGTCTTGAAGATGAAAGGCAGACGAACGACAGAGACATGGTTTGGAAGGGTGACTGTCTGGACCTGTTCTTTGACAAATTTGACTGACGATGCATCGATATCGGCTCTTGTGATTAAAGGAACGATCTTCTCTGAGATTAGGCTGGACAAAGAACGATTTAGACGTGGACGATAGTGGCTGGAAGCTATAGGACTTACTCTGCGCCATGGAAAGTCCTAATACTCCAAGTCAAAGCTACGAGATCCCGCCAAAAGCTGTCTGAATGCAACAGCTGTCCAAGCAACTCGCTCGCATGAGATTGGGATGTGGAAGTCAGGAGATCCAGAACTAGTGGTGCGATCTCATCGCCAATCTGGGCACCCTCTTTGTCGTCGATGGTCGTGAGCAATTCTGGCTTGAGCCATCCACCGGGTAGCTTCGATACAGCGTCCAGTTCAAGTGTCAAGTCGGTCATTGTTGGTGCTGATTGCGTAGTTTTGCGTAGGATTGAAGGTAGAAGCCCGTCAAATCGTTGCTGCCCCGATAATACGATAAACTGATGGATTCGTCCGGCTGACAACGGTGCGAACGATATGGATAGACTCAGTGTGTACGCATCCTCTGACCGCGGCCGAACAGTCCTCGAGGTCTCGAACAGATCTTATCGCGGGACCCGGTCCCACCGGACAGGCACGCCCGTAAAGCGGTTCCTGTCGCTTATCGCACACCTCAGCTGGTGGTTGAGCAGTGCTGGGATTGGTAGTACTGAGTACATACGCGCAGAGAGCGAGATCGATGGTGCGGCGTAATTACTGCTGGTAGGCGAATAATCGCAAGGAAGTCCCGCTTGTATCGTATACAAAATTTGAACAACATAGGGATCGTATTGTCAGATAGACAAGGACAGGCAATGCTACTACTGCTACTCGGGTCGACCAGCAGGTACAGGACCATCGAAGGCGTTCCAATTGATCGGGAATTTGGGATTCTTCAGGTAGCCTACGAAAGACCGGGTAGGATCGTACTTGTCTCTTATGGATGTCCATTTGGCCCAGTTCTCTTCAGACATGACTGAAAGGAACGTCTAGCGTCAGTACAAAAGCATCGGAGCAAATAAGGGATGTGAGCAGGCTTACATCTACCTCCCCTGTGCTCGAGGTTGCAGTCTCCAGTATAAAAGCCCTTTGTTCTTGCCGCTGCAGGATCTCCGGACGCGACCGCCTCCCCACTCTTCTGATCGATCTCGCCCCAAACATCGCTCACCCAGTTGCTGCACTTGGCTTTGATACCTGGGTCTGGATCCGAATCTGCAGCACAAGTGTACGAGAAGACGTATGTCCCCGCTGTGTCGCAGGACCTGTCAGTCGTGTCCGTCCGAAGCTGTACGAAGCGATAAGCCTACCAGTAATATCGTTGGCAAAATTATGTCGGGAGCCTGGGCCATATGGATGGCAGGAGTACATGATAGTACTGATGAGAAAAGGACTATATTAGTCACTGCCAAGAGTCGGCTGCTAGCAACTCACTTCGATTCGTAGGAAGGCAGCGTTGTCATGGACTTCTCGATGAGATCAACCTGCTTGTCTGTATCTCCTGCGATCCAACCGCTGGTAATGATCCAGGCACCCTTGAAGCTTATACTGTCCTGAACAGCGTATTCTGCATCAATAGTGACAGGTTCGTTGAACTCCTTTGCATAGGCTTCGTCGACAGCTGGGCAGTCTTGGATGAATCTGATACCTTCTTTGGCTGCTGCCTCGGATTCTGCCCAGATAGAGCATTGCACTCGCATGATAATCTCATCAGGGTCTCCACCAGGCATGAAGTGCTTGCGCTTTATAGAGACAATGTAGAACTCCGTACGCGGAGCAACGATGTCTCCGACGTCGAGTGCCCATTGCATAATTTTGCGGTAAGAGCTACCGGGAGCGACAAGCCAGCTTCGCAGATTGTATTTGGATAGCGGTAGGGGTTTGAGACCGAATCTGACAACCACGCCGAAGAAGCCATGTCCAGAACCGATGAAAGCCCATAGTAGATCGGCATTCTCAGTAGGTGAGACGTGGATGAGTTCGCCTGCTGAAGTAACGACGTCCATCCATTTGATGAGAGAAGCAGCCCAGCCAACGTCTCTCCACATGATTCCAGCGCCTCCCTGAGATAGGAAGCCCCCAAGAGCTACATCGGCACAATGCCCTCCAGGGAAGAAGTGGTTGTATGGCTTTAGATGTTCCTGCGCCATGCGTCCGGTAGTTGATGGAGAAGCCGTCAAGATTCCAGTCTTCTCGTCATATTGTAGTTCTTTCAGGTTTATGAGGTCTATTAGCAATGCTCCATCGCGGACTGAGGGTGCGTTGTGCTGTTTCGGTGTCGAACTTCAGCAACGGTTTCTTGTCCTGCACGATCTTCGACCTACGCAGTGTCCTCCGCTTCGTACACCAATGCGAAGCTGTTTCTCTCGAGCATACTTGACGGCTTGAACAACTTCGTCGACCGTCTTGGGCACGCAAATACGCTCTGGGTAGCGCTTCAAGGGATTTCCAGACCAGACTCTTTCGGTGCGATAGTGTTCATACTTCAGCAGGCATCAGTCGCTGTTAAGCTATAATACGACCAACCCACTGCCGCTCACCTTCTCGTCACCAACTTTCAGCAATTCTGGTCTGCTATCGAGGTGTGCGGGAGCCCCTGGCATGGTAACTGATGATGGTGGACGGCTTTTGGCAAACAAGACACTTCAACAACGCTTCTGTCAAGCAGCCTTCTCTACATCGTTCAGGTCGTCTTCGTGGCTGAGATTCACGCTTGTGGACGGCCATGGACCAGGGCCTGCGATAAGGTCAAGATGGAGACCCACCTTCCATTGCGGGTCCCCGCGGCCGTAATGAGCAGACATGCTGTATCTACCAATCAGCTGATAAGATATGCTGAAGAGTCTTACTCCGGTCTGGTAACTGCCAACACGTCGCGGCCGTCGCTCTTGAATACCGTATCTGCAAGCCCGCGAGCGGAGGGACGATTTGACCCGTTGGTCGAGACTTGCCTTTGTTTCAAGTACCTTCTTTCCCTCCTTTCACTTTGCTTTCTAGTCTATAGCTTTCCTCCCGCCGTTCACCCTCTACCTCTTGTCAGGCTACACCTCCCCCCTTCACTAGCAACGATGTCCATCAACGAGGCGAAGGATGGCCTTGCCCTTGACTCGCCCGGCGATGAGAAGGTCATGCCCGCGTTGGCGAACGTCTTATCTGCGCAACCCTCTCGACTGCACGATGATGTTTCCAAGCTACCGCGAGTGCGTAGCCTGCAGTGCTCAGTCCAGTGGGGCAGTCCGCTGATCGATCCGTTAAAATTGCAGTGGAAGCTGTACACTATGGTTGCCGGCCTCACAATCATGACCGCTGCAAACTCCGCTGCCATCCAGTCTATGGTAAGAACAGCTCACACGGAAAGCTGAAGGAAGCGGACATTGACGGCCGGAAACAGAATGTAGCAGTGGGTTTCATCGCACAAGCTCTCAACTTCAAGCCCCTGGATATCAACTGGATCGTCAGCGCGTACACGCTTTCCTCGGGCTGTATGCTGATGATCTTCATTGTAAATTGGACAGCTCTACAATGCAAAGGCAGTGCTGATATTGTTTGGCTGCAGCCTCTCTCCATTCAATACGGTCATCGAGAAATGTTCATGCTTAGCGTTCTGCTGTATATCGCAGGCAACATCGTTTGCGCGGCAGCCCAGAGCGATATAGCTTTTCTTGCTGGTCGTACTCTGTCTGGTATCGGAGCCTGTGGAGGAATTCCATCTGGATTCGGCGTGCTCGCAAACACGCTGCCGATCGTGGAAGGCAGCTCGCTTCGACAGACCCTCATCGGAATCTACGCCGCAGGAGCACCATGGGGGAGTGCCCTAGGCGAGTCTACAAGTCTCAGAATTAGGCAATCTGCCAAACTTACGATTTTCCATTTTGCCTACCCTCAGGTACCATCTTTGGCGGTCTCCCTACCCAGTATTCGCCTATCAAGTGGAGAGGCATCTTCTGCGTCTTAGCCGGACTTGGCGGTCTTGCAGCTGTGACCACCTTTCCAACCATGCCTGCTAACCCACGAGTCAAGGTCGCGGGAGGCCCAGATTGGATCGGTACAGCCCTCATCACCTGTGCTCTGACCTTCTTCCTCTTCGCACTCTCGCAAGGTCCTGCTGTTGGCTGGACAACTGGCTACATTCTCGCCCTGCTCATTCTCGGATGCCTTTTATTCCCCGCATTCGTCTTTTACGAGATCTGGGTCGAGAGAAAAGGCAATACTCCTATGCTACGCATGTCAAACTTCACGCGCGGCCGCTTCGGGCTCATAAACCTGGCTGGTTTTTTCGGCTTCGGAGCTTTCGCAATTTGGGACTTTAATGCTGGCCTGTGGTATGCGCAACTAGTTGGACTGAATGCTGTTCAAATCATGTTGCGCTTCATTCCACAAGCCATTGGTGGACTCTCGGCTGGGCTCGCTGCAAATTACCTTCTCAAACGGATCTCAACCCAATACGTCTTCTGCTTCGGCTGTCTTTGCGGGATCGCAGGATGCCTGATCTTCAGCCAAGTTCAACCTGGGGACACCTATTGGGAGAAGGGACAGTTCATCGCGTTCTTCCTGAACAGTAAGCAGTCTTTCGGAAGCTGTGCCTGTAGTTGCGATTGCTGACGGCTGCTTTCACAGTCACTTGCGCCTGCTTCGTTTACGCTTCGTCCATTCTCTACAATGTCTCGGTGGTCGTCCCGTCTGAGATCGGCGCCGCCGGCGGGTAAGCTTTGCGAGACTGAATCAAAGATTCAACGCTCATGCTGTATTGTTCAGTGTCTTCCAAGTGATGACTTCTCTTGCCCCGGCCTTCGGTAAGCCCGCCAGTAGTAGCCAAAGATAACGGTCCCTATCTGACGGTTTGCCTGTAGGAAACGTCATTTCGGGACTCGTCCTAAACAAGCAAATGGCTAAGGACCCTTCAAACCCTAACACAGCTTTCCAACATGCCTTCTACACGGCCACTGCCTTCGGTATCCTGGCTCTCGTCATTTCAGTGCCCGGTCTCTGGGGAATCGGCATCATGGGCAAGACTGGTGAGAGTGCACGAGTCATGGAGGCTGTCATCCACCACGACGAGAAGGCTATCATTGGAGGACCAGCGCGACTCAACGATGGGGAGAACACGGCTTGAGCGAAGCATGCGGAATCCATCTGTTCTTGCTTCAGATCGGGAGTGAAATATAGTATAGCAGGGCCTTGGATGGGTTTGTGTAGCAGGCGATTAGATTTGTTTGATGTCCGTATATATACAATGAGTGCTTCTGGGGATGATATACTGCTTCTCGACTCCGAGCAACTTGCCAGTTGAGATCCTGCTACAGGAGGATGTCGAAAGTCAAGACCGTTAGTATAGCACAGTACAATGGATCGATGAACGCATATCGACCCCGATAAGCCCAGCTTTTCACCGGCCGAGCTTCCCGCTCTAACCGGACTCTGGCCATGCTGGATCTCCATCTTGTATTGTTGCAAGGCAGCTTCTTCTCTCTTGACATCAAACGTACACTTCCTCAGAAATGACCCACGACGCGCAGGTCCTGATCATCGGCGGTGGTATCGTCGGCCTGTCTCTGTCGCACAGTCTCAAACAGCAAGGCATCTCCAGCATCGTTTTTGAGCGCGACTATGAACAGTCGAGATACCAAGGCTGGGCTCTATCCATCCATTGGCTAGTTCACAAAGCTGGCGAGTCAAGGTCGAGGCTGATACGCTCGACGATAGGTGCAAGGCGATCCTGGAGAACATGATTGGCAAAGAGCTGGCTGCCAAACTACCGACTGCTACCGTAGATCCTGCGATTCCTCAGAAGGGTCTCAAATGGGACACTGTGGATGCGCGGACTGGCGAAATCATGTAGTAAGTATCTCCGCTTTCGATTGGCGGTTGAGATGGTTCTGATGCCAGGAGTCGTTAGCCGTCTACCTACTGCAGGCCGCTTCATCCGTGCCAACAGGCCGAGACTGCGTTTGCTGCTCAGCGAGGGCACTGATATGCGCATGAATAAGAGCTTAGTACAATACAAAATGGTCGATGGAGGCGTGCGAGCACAGTTCACAGACGGAAGCAGCTATACAGGAGCCTTTCTTGTCGGTTGCGATGGGGCCGCTTCTGTTGGTATGTCTAGACTTATACTTCCAGAAGAATGACACTGAGAATTTGACAGTCCGCAAGCAGCTCCTAGAAGGATACGACTGCCTCGATCCGCTCCTGTTCACCTCTTTGGCAGTCGTCCAGACTCTCTCCGCTGAAGAGGTAGCGCCCGTTCGAGCTGTGGACAGCTTGCTCTTCCAAGCCATCAACCCAGACACAAACGTCTTTCTTTGGCATTCTGTACAGAACGTCAATCAAGAGACGAAGGAAGTCTCTATGCTCACATATGTGCGTGAATGCCCGCTTCTTCAGTGCATTACAAGGCTTACCATTCTCACAGATGTCTTACCCCGTTGACAAACTGGAAGACCGCTTCCAGATGAATGCCACCGACGAGGAAGCTATCGCAGGCACGCATTGTACTGCTCCGTCACATAATTTGCAGAGCTGATCCATTTGATTCATATATGACAGAGATGAAGGAGCGTAGCGCAGGCTTCAAGGAACCGTTCAAGTCATTGGTGATGAATATCAAGCCAGACTCGGTGGTAAGCTATAACTACATCCATGGAGATAGCCGCACAAGCTAATCGAGTACTCTCTTGATAGGTGAGTAAGATCCAGCTTCGCGACTGGGTCAGCGAGCCATGGCAGGCCGGCGGTGGTCGAGTATCCTTGGCTGGAGATGCAGCAGGTCCTATGACGATGTAAGCGCAATTTGCAAGCCCTCTGAAGGTGTATCTCAGACTAAACGCGTGACTCTGATCAGGTATCGAGGCGAGGGAGTAAATCAGTAAGTATCACCGCGTGTGGTTGGTTTTGTACAAGCGCTGACATACGAATCTTATCAGTGGTATTCTCGATGCATTTTGGCTGTCCAAGATCATCAACGCTATTGTTCAAGGCGAAGAGAAGGATGCCAATCAAGCAGTATGTCGATAGTACCCCGACCATCGATTCCTGTACTGACACGTCTCACAGCTCAAAGCATACGAAGCCAAGCTCTGCAAGAGACGGCAGTTCAGCACACCTCTGTCGAGACAAGCTTGCGTGGACGGACATATCTACCCAGCCAAGGACTCGCCGCTCATCAACGTCTACACGATCCCGACGGACGAGCTGGAGCGGGCTATGGAGATTTGTACTGCTGAAGCTTGAGCGATGGCTTGCTTTTGGCAGGCTGGGTAGAGTGTAGTGATGATACGGGCTAAGTGGCTTTGCGGTTGTATTTATCGAAGAGTGATTGAGTGGGAGAGATTATCTTACATGCACGAATGACGGTATCCACACATCCTTTCTATATCTACCTTACAAAGTCTGAACAGCAGAGCTTCCTGTGCCAATGCTGACTCCCTTTACACTAATGCACTGAAAGCTATCCAACAACATGACCTAATGCCACCCTATATCGATCTGTAGAAGCCGAGTTTCTCCAGCATGCTCAAGTCGTTGTAGTTGAACAGGAAAGCAGGTCCGTCTCCGCTAGAGGTATGCTCGAACTTGTACCATGAAGGCACGCAGAACGTGTCGCCCGCAGACCACTTGAGGACGGTCTGCTCGACGTTCTGGCCCTCCTTGCTGACGACCGTCTCTCCTGAACCTTCCACGACATGGTAGATATTGTTACATGTCTCCTGCCGCAAGGCGCTGCTAGATCCAGCCTCCAGATATTCCGCAAAGGCAGCCATCGTCCGTGAAATATGACCATCTGCAAGGTCTTTGTTTATGTATTCGAGTCGAGCGTGCGGAGTTCCCGCTTTCAGCAGATTGGCCTTCATCTCGGTCCATTTGTATTGTGTAGGAGAGGTGGTTGTCGTGCTTGACTCATGGTAGCGCTGCCCACGGGAATCTGGATGGTCCATCAAGCGAATCTGGAAATTGACAGGGAAAGAGCCAGAGAAGAGAGGCATGTCCAGGCCGTCGAGCCAGATTACAGGCTCATCGCCTTCGTTGCCATGGTCGTGCCATTCGTACTGAGTAGTCAAGAGAAGATCGCCTTTCTCCATGAACATCTTCCGCCCTCCAACAGCTGTATAGCCCTGCAAGCCTAAAATCAGACCTGGTATATCTTGGCGGGTGTATATTTTCACTTACACCTGATCCTTCTATCAAGAAGCGAAGGGCGAAGATGGTGTGTCTGTGACATAGCGCTTTCTCTCCAGGAAGAAGCAGCTGCCAAGCTGCCAGGATCGTATCGGTCGTGAACGGGCATTCGCCTTTGCCTGGGTTGACCATAATCATAGCTCTTCTTTCAGCTTCGGACGTGGCAGTGATATCTTGGGAACCTGTAGGAGGGAGAGATCATGTCAATATCGATCTTGTCCTGCTTTTCTCCACTTTCAATGCTTCACTCACGCAGCACTACGTCTCGCTGCTCTTTGTATGGCCAGAGGTGTGGAATGCAGACAGTATCGGGCAAGCCAGTCAGAGGCCTCATCTCGTTATGCCATAGAGCGCGTAAATTGTGCATTGGCAGCTCTTGGTGGACTTGCGGAATTCAGTCAGCGATAGTACGTGTATTGCAGAGCTGGGATGCATACAGGCATCGCGATCTTCCTGCAGCTTAGCCCTTGCTTTGATGTCGAGATTGGGAGCTTCAGACGATGGGATGGGATTGAAGGCTGAGCTTGCTACGATGGGCGCCGGACTCATATTGGCAGAAGACTATGTACTGCTATCCACAAGCGTTCCAAAGAGTTCCCAAGGTGCAGAACAGACGAGAATCTCGTTTCAGCCTGCCCAAATCCTCTGTCCCGGACTGCCCGGCCGAGCTTCGATAAAGGTTTCAACGTTCAGCCCAGGTGATGAGACGGCCGACGACAAAGCGCCCGTAATATACGCGCAGAGGTCGCTTGCTTAACAAGACGCGCTGGCTGCATCTTCGTGTTAAAGCTGGTCCTGATATAAGGTCTAGAAGCCCAGCCTGCAGCCCGAGATGAGCACGAATGACAATGATACGAAGATCCAAGACGAACTGAAACAAGTCCGCGAGGCCATACATGAGCTGGGCACAGATTGGACTGGTCCTACAGCAGATGTACATCTCGAAGCCTGGTCATGCTGGACCTCCTACCGTTCGCTGATACCATGTCTATCCATGCCTACCTAGAAAGTCCTTGAGCTCTATCGCGTGCTTCATGCAAGATTGCCTGGCCTCAGAGGAAGCACGTCTGTCAAGAAGGACGTTCGATACGGCCCAGCAGAGCGCAACGTGATGGACGTCAGTCTGGTTGAATGAAGCGCTCCTTCATTGAAGACTGAACTCCCGTTCATTTCCACGCCCCCAGATATACATCCCCGATACATCTTCTTCTTCTTCCAGTCCAAAGCCAGTTCTAGTGTTTCTCCACGGAGGCGGTTTCGTAAGTCTCTTTTACTGTCTATCAGAGGCGATGCTTGACTGACGAAGACTGCAGTTCGCCGGCGATAAAGCCTGGACGGAAGACGTCTACTCGAACATCGGCTACGCTTTCGCAAAGTGTGGGATGGTTGTGGTCATTCCCAACTATCAGCTAGTACCGCACTGCAGCTACCCTGCGCCTGCTGACGATGTTCAGAGGGTTCGGGAATGGATACATGCCAACATCGCAAGTCAGGAATATGGCTCTGGTTCTCCTTCCCAAGTCGTCCTGTTAGGGCAGTCTGCTGGTGGATCTCATATCGCAACAAACCTTTATAGTCGAGGCGATCCAACCAGAGCAGCAAAAGAAGTACAAGATCCGCCTCTCGCAGGAGTCGCCTACCTTTCTGCTCCTTTCTACTTCGATCACACGAAAGCAAGGCGCGCTCAGACATTGCGTGAATATTACGGGTCAGATCAGCCTGAAGACTGGAAAGATCGCTCTCCGGTTGGCCTGCTCCAGCATCTTCCTTCCGGCGATGCAGCGTTGGATACGAAGAAGCTTCCTACCATGCTGCTAGTGGGCGAATACGATCCGTAAGCTTTTGTCTAGCCTTCGCCTTCAACCTGACTGACAGACTTCCTCCATAGCAAAGAGATCGTGGATGCAAATGTCATGTTCTTCGATGCCTACAGAGCAGCGAGCCACCCAAAGGGCATTTTGCCTCTCTTCCACGTCCTTCCAGAGCACAATCATATCAGCAACGTCTTGTCTATTGGCACTGAAGACGATGCACAATTTCAATTCCTGCTGAACTTTGTCAGGAAGTGCTGTCGGGCATAAGCACAGCAAAGTCAGTGTAGCACTACTATTCTTCACTCTCGAAACGCGTATCTGTAGTCTATAAAAGCTGCAACTTGCGCCAACATACACTGTGCCTTTTGAAGCCAGGCACCGGCGATGAGACCTACGAAATCATGCAAGAATACGTACGTTACAGTATAATCATTGAATCTATCTGTGTATGCATTTCCTATCACACGAACATGTTTCTCTTGCCCCTATCGCGCCTTGCTCCTATTCCAACATCTCTAACATTTCTATACCACCATGCAGGCTTCACGAGGAGGTGCTTTTCGCGGGCGTGGACGGGGAGGCTTCAGAGGGCGAGGACGTCCAGCAGGAGCAGGAGCGTCTGGCCAGCAGCACCATATGGACGCAGAGCTCGACGCTGACGCTGACTGTGAAGACGTCGAAGAAGCGCCCGAAATCGCCTTGTTGCGCCAAACTTACACGAATTCGCTCAACACCATCAAAAGCATCTTCCCGCAATACACGGATGAAGAGATCCTGCTCACGGTTCAAGAGGCCAACGGCCAGGCCGATGTCGCTATAGCCAGAATTGCAGAAGGCTACATTTCAACCTTTACAGCAGCGAAGCCAAAGCAGCAGCAGCAGTCTGGAAGACGCGAGCAGTCCTTCCCAGCTCAGGCTGAGCAGGCGCCAGGGTCCGGCTTTAACAATGCTGGGTTTGCAGGACAAAGTCGTGGTGCGCCTCGCGGTGCTGCCAGAGGCGCCTTCACTGGACGAGGAAGAGGTGGAGGTTAGTTCGATACATTGCTCATGTATTGCCGCGTTTTCAAGCTGAAATGATGTCCGTCTCTGCAGATTTTAGGGGTGGACGGGGCGCAGCTAGAGGCGGTCGTGGAGGCTTCAGACCTCCCACTACGAATGGCCATATCACTGCAGCAGACACACCAGAAGTCTCTACGACTACCACGACCATTGAAACGACAGAGGCCGATGGATGGGGTGAAGTCACAATCACGCAGACAACCGAGTCTGCAGACGCTACAGAAGTCGTCCAAACTGTCGAGACTATCGTCAAAGAAGAGAGTACTCCTCAGCCTGCTCCAGTCGCTGCGGCTCCTGCTGCACCCGCTGCGAAACCAGCTTCGAGAGTCATCCAGCCTGGCGCCAAGATGTCGTGGGCTCAGATCGCAAGGTGCGCTCCTAGCCTTGGTTTTGCATCAAGGCATGCTTGTAGACCTTTCAATATGCTAACGATTCTATATACAATAGACCTCCTCCTCAAGCACAACCAAAGCCTGCTCCAGTAGCTGCTCCCGCACCACAAGAGCCTGAAATAATCGCTCAAGCACCAGTCGAAGTGGTCATCGTTACAGAAACATCTCCAGCTGCTGCCGAACCTACGCTCGACTCTACAGCTATCACTACGGCCGATATTGTCTCTGCTCTTGCCGGCGAAACAGCTCCTCTCCTCGACAAGGAAGAAGCTACAACTGTCTCGCAAGATCCTTGGGCGCCAGCTGTACCAGAAGCAACAACACCAGCTGCTTTGCCTGTCGGCGAAGGGTGGGCAGATGCGGTTGCAGCTGCAAAAGACGATGCTATCGATATCCAGTCTGTGCTTCAGCACCAGCGCGCCGAAGCCGCTGTGCCTCCAACCGGCGTCGATCCAGCTGGACCGCTTGACGTTCACACACCTGCTCCGGAAGCTCTACCCACTCAGCAGCCAGCATTCGATCAATCAAGCGCTCTTGCTTCAGAAACTACCCGAAGCCAAGCTGTTCCATCTGCGGTCGAGAAGCTCGTTTCGCCTCCAGGTCTTGCGAAGCGTGGCTCCGCTCGCGTTCAGCAAGATGCACCCGTCGTCATCTCTGGCAGCGGCGCTACTCCAAGCGTAGACGGTGTTGGTGTACAGTTTGGCTCGCTCAGCTTATTCGGAAACTTCGATGCAGACCAGAGCGCTACAGCACCTGCTGATCCGCAACAGCAAGCCACTAGCCCAGCTGTCTCGCAGCAAATTCAGCTACCAGGTCAGCAACAGCAAGCTCATCAGGGCATTCAGAGATCTCTGTACGAAACGCCTACTTCGCTGGAGCAGCAAGTCCAAGAAGCTCTTCAGCCCACCCATCAGTCCAGGTGAGGCAGCTTCACGACCTCATACACACTCTAAAGCTGATGCCGATGCCTGTTTTGCAGCTTCCCTGCATCTACAACCGATCATAACCAGTTCGGCGCTTACCAGCAGTCTCAGCAACAGCCTTTTGGCCAGCAATCTAGCTGCGGACAAGACCGCTTGTCTGGCTTGGGAGGATACGGCGGACAGTACCAACAGCAACAAGCTTCGTCGATTCCTTCGCAAACTTCCGCTTATGCAAGCCGATACCCTCAGCAACAGCAGCAATCCGCTTTCGGGCAGCAGGCTCAGCAAGGTCAAGGCCAGCAGCAGCAAGCTCACGATCCGTTTGCTTCCCTTACTTCCAATGCCAATGCTTCGGCTTATGGTCAGCAAGCCGGTGGACTTGGTAACGATTCGATCTCGCCTTACTATTCCTCCGCTCAGCACAACATGTCCTTAGGACATCAGTCGGCACCTTCGCCCGCTCCAGCTAGCACCCGCGACATCGGCTCTCTCGGTAGCCAGGCTGCCCCTGGTGCAAACTCCGCTTACGGAGGTTTCACTTCTGCTATTGGTCAAGCTCAGCAACAGCAGTACCCCAACGACTACGCTAGCTTGTACGGCCTACCTCAACAGCAGCAACAGCAGCAGCAGGAGCCTGCGAGAGCTTTGGTAGGTATCCCTTCTCTCCGCACCAGAACGATGCTGAACACAATTTCCATACAGAACCAGTACGAGCAGTTCGCTCAACAGCACGGTCGACAAATCCAGACTGGTGATGACTCGTCTGCCAAGCTCGGATCGAATATCCAGAGTGCTCTTGGCGGTGCGCCTTCTGCATCTCAAGGCACACCTGCCCTGCAGACTCAGCAACAGGGTCAGCAACAGCAACAAGCTCAGCAACAGCAGCAGGGGTACCCTCCCAACTTCGCCCCTTACGGCTACCCTTACCATCACTACTATGGTATGCCTCCCTACGGCCAGCAGCAGCAAGGATACCCTGGATATCCTTCCCACCATTCTCCTTATGCTCCTTACCCTGGCTATGGACCTCCTGGCGGTGCTTCGACCAATCGATACCCCGGCCAGCAACAGCAGCAAGCCAATGGCTCGCAAGGTGGATATCGCGGCGGTTATGGAAATGCGTCAGGATCTGTAGGAGGCGCTCCTCACCAGTCAAACTATGGCAGCTACGCCAGCTTCGACTCTTCCCGCAACTCTGCCCAAGGCCAGACCAATAATGCTCAAGACACTCGCAACACCAGCGCAAAGGATGTCTTTGGTGACAGATACTTCTCTGGCCAGTACTAGACTTCTTTGAGTCTATCTAGCTTCGTCTTGCCCTCCTATCTTTCCCCTCAAAAACTATTAGATAGCCAGCTCTAGTGCAGCCCTCTGTCTCGCATTTTGCGTCAGCAGCACCTCGTTTCTTGGTAGTGCAGCTCCAAAAGTAGCCTAGAGATCCATGAAATCTCTTCACCCTTCTTCGCGTGCATCTTGAGTTTCTTGACCTTCTTGCTCGTTGCCAATTGACAGGCTCGCGAACATGCTCGTTGTTGGCCTGACTGGAGGTATAGCATCTGGCAAATCTACTGTATCACGTCTGCTGCAAGATCATGGCCTGCCGTTGGTCGACCTGGATATCGTCGCTCGTCAAGTCGTAGAGCCAGGTTCACGTACGCTGAAGAAGCTGCG
The DNA here is from genome assembly GCA_001600175.1 of Erythrobasidium yunnanense. Taxonomy (NCBI): domain Eukaryota; kingdom Fungi; phylum Basidiomycota; class Cystobasidiomycetes; order Erythrobasidiales; family Erythrobasidiaceae; genus Erythrobasidium; species Erythrobasidium yunnanense. Next base: position 881,242 of record BCJC01000004.1, read on the forward strand.
CGCGCACTTTGGCGACGAAATTATATCTAGCAAAGATGGGACATTAGATAGACCTGCGCTCGGGAAGATCATCTTCAATAACGAAGCCAAAAGGAAGCAGCTCAATGCCATCATGCATCCGGCTATTCGAAGACGACTCGCACGACAGCTACTCATACATTGGCTCACTGGTCAGAGACTTGTCGTCGTTGATGCACCTCTGCTCATAGAAGCCGGTCTATGGAAGCTCGCCGGCAAGATTGTCCTTGTTTACTGGTGAGACATTGGTCGCGACACGAGTACCTACAGCTGATGCTTCCCACAGTTCTGAGCAGCTGCAGCTACAACGTTTGATTGCACGAGCTGGGCCTTCGTCTTCGGAAGATGATGCGCGCGCCAGGATAGCTTCTCAAGCTCCACTCTCTTCGAAACTCCCATACGCAGACTATGTGATAGACAATTCTGGAGACCTCGCAGAGCTAGATAGACAAGTCGTGACTGTGGTCAAGAAGCTGCGGAACCAGGTCGCATGGTATACTTGGCTCGCATGCTGGCTCGTCCCACCGATAGGTTTGATAAAGGGTGCTCTTACAGTTATATGGAGACTATACTTCAAGAAGGTCGGGCAGAGTAGGCAGGAGAGGAAGATCAAGGCGATTTTGTGAGAAGATCTGTCTGTACAAGGGGTGTTTACGTGTATACAACGACGAGCTATATATCAAAGATTACAGGAACAGGCGGACGGACAGTATTACTCAGAATGTTTGTTCGAGTTCGAGCGGTTCGAGCGGAAAAAACTAAGTGGAAGAGTGACGATGAGATAACAGCTGCAGGCCTTTCAGCTTCAAGTCCCAGGTTCCAGCTAGTGATACCCTCTCGAGGTTCCGTAGCTGGTTGAGGCGGGAGGAGCATCGAATGGTGGTAGGCCCCAATTATACTGCCCGCTCGAAGACCCTGACCCTGCGACGTTTCGTGATATTTCTGCATGAGCTGATTTGCAGAAGGGTATGCAGCCACGACAGGTCTCTTACCTTGGTAAGACTGACTGAAAGACGATGTGCGACTTCTGATGTAAGGCAGGGCTTGTAACGCAGAGTGAGAAGGTTTGTTGAGACCACATAAACCTGGTACTTACGAGGCAAGATAGTTGCACCCGACAGACTTCCGCGTCTGGAGCGATTACCGGGACCGAGACTGACGTTGGCGAAGCTTGACTCAAGAGGCTGCATTTCAGGGCTTGTTTGCGTCCAAGTTGTGCCAGGTGTAAGGTTCTCGACGGGCGGAAAGCTGAAAGTTGAAGACGCATGCAGGTCAAAATTGACAGGTGATGGCTTGTAGCTACGCCCGGATAGGCTGCCGAAATTGATACTTGTCTGACCGTCATCGAAAGGCAGCGGTTCTCTCGTCAGTGGAGAAGAAGACAGCGAAGACGGAATGGGCGGCAATTCGAGGAGTGTCCGACGGTTGGATGGGCCTGACGTTAGGGTCACAGAAGAAGCGAAGTTGGCAGACGCTTGAGCAATATCAGCGAGATATGCAACGACAGCTACAGTATGTGTGGAGCTCACAGCGAGATTGGCCCGCTTGCAGCGCTGCATGTTTTGATGACGCGCGTCGAGAAGGATTCAAGTAGGAGCTAACCTGCCCGGCTCGACGTCTGCTGCTGCCACGCGAGAATGGGGATGGCGTATTTCGAGATGGAACCCGATGCTTTTGTGGCAGAGGGAGATGAGATGCATGAGGCACTGCTGCGGGACCTTTGCCCTTGCTACTGGCCTTGGCGGCTACGGGGACAGCAGCGAAGAGACCCGGGTCGGCTGACCGCATGTCTGCAAAGTTTGACTCAGCCAACCATGTAGCATATTCCCGACACCTTTGCAAGTTTGTATCTGATGCAATGTTGGACCACAGCACAGGATCGCTCTTAGCATTCAACGCTGATTGAGCTGTTCGCGTCGCTATCGAAGGCGGGAGGTTACGAGCTTGGTCGAAATTGTGTTGTGCTGGAGCGCAATCTTCGAGCGTCTGCCCGCTACCCGTGTGGCACGCGTTGTTTCTGTCCGTGGTCGTCCTCCAATTCATTTGCTGTCTGTTGTAAGCTGTACACGGCATACATTAGTGTTCCATGCGAAATCTGACAGATTCTCAAACGAGGCCAACCCACTTCCGACTACCTTAGCATCTGCTGGCATGTGCCGCTCGACAGCTCCATGATACGCCTGCATGGCGCGGTCTCGATCGGCAGGCTTTACCACAACATCATCTGGAATTGAAGCGATTTCTCGCCATATGACCTCGCCGACTGCCTGCTCGTTGACGAGTTGGTGGGTTCGTGTGTCTTGAAACGTATCAGCCAAGTGACCGATTTCACGAGAATTTGATCGCTCACATGGTATCAATCGCTGCATCGCCGCCTTGTGAGCCGCTCGCTGGGCGGCCAACGCTTCTTTTTGACGTTTCACGAGCTCAGCCTCTCGTCGTTCATATGCCTTCCGCAAAGCAGACAATTCCGCTTTGTGCTGTTCCTTTAAGGCAGCCAGCGTACCCGCGTGCTGCCTCTCCAGATCCTCAGGCGTCTTTGGAGGTAAACGATGAGCAGACATGATGAAGGAGATGCGACAGTAAGTATGGAAAAGAAAAGAAACGAAAGAGAAAAGAACGGATTTCGAGACAGGAAGGCTAGGCATATGTATTTCTACCATCCTGAATAACCTGCATCTGAAAGTAGAATACGCCAGAAGAACTGCATGTGAAAGGCGTACAGGCAGGCCTACATCTTCTAGCGCACTAAGCGTATATTGGAATTTTGTTTTCTAGCCCGAACAGCCTACCGCAACGGTGCTGCTGTTGAACAGAGTAGGTTGAAGTGGCTGACTCTCGCCGTTGGTGGAAGATAGACCTGCGTCGTTCGTTGTGCAGATAGGCGAACGGACATGGGAGATACGGGAAAGGTTTGCTTGCCTCCTCTCATCTGCTCTATCCGAGTTATAGACTCTCTCTTTCTACCGCACTCTGAATCAGCATAGACATGCGCTTCCCTTTGGAGATCATCGAACGCATCGTTGCAGAGCTGGCAGACGGATTCTGGACAGAGGGCCACGCTACCCTGACGAGGCGCAGCGTACAGCATCTTCAAGCGTAAGACTGTCGACACTGGAGACCACTTCGAATTGACTCGCGTTGGCTAAGCTTTTCAAACAGGTTCTCGCTCGTCTCGAAGGATTGGCGTCCGGCGGCTCAGCGCTTGCTGTTCGCGAGTCGGAAGCTTAAGTCACACGTAGAACTCAATGCACGCCTGGAGCGTTGGGCTCCATCTCGCTGCCTTTCGCTCGCCCTGGTCGTGGACAGAGAAAGCTGCCCTGGTCTCGAAGGCATCCTGAAATACCATCAAAGCGAACTCGCTGCCCGAATGCACGACCTACTATGCTTTTCTCTAGATTCTCGTGACCTCAGACTGTATCGAGATATCGCCCAATTGCTGCTATCGGCGACACAGCTCCATACCCTCTCCCTCATCTTTAGACCTACTGTACCCGAAGAGCAAGCGCTATGGGATCCCGAAAGGCACTCCTATCATTCCCAACTAGAAGGTCTGCTATCTATTCTGTTCCGCATGCCAAATCTGCGACATCTGTACCTCGAACAAGCGGCCCTACAAACAAGTCTATCGGTGGCAGACGTTTCCATGATGCCATCGCCAGTAGCAAATATCACACTTCTCGCTCTAGAAGGCTGCGCACTTGGAGACGCCGAATTGTTGACGCTTATAGGTCCTAATAGCAGGTTCGGCGGGCCTTTCAGCAAAGCTTCTAGCCGCCCGCTGACATTACCTTCGCCCCGCAGGATCACCTCTCTTATGCTCGCATCACTATTCGGTCCTTCCGAGGCAGGCTTCTCCACTGCGCTTGCAAGAGTCGCGCCACAGCTGCGGTCCCTCAGCCTGGTCTTGCTGGAGCTTGGCTCTCTCTCATTATCAAGGCTACAGATGTCGCTGAAAGCCAGAGTGCCAGCGATGGTAGACTACTCTAGGTGTTTACCAAGTATTCTACCTTTCTGCACCGACTTGCGCAAGTTGCAACTGCTGCGCTTTAAGGTAGCCGCAGCTGATCTGAAAAACATGGAACATCTCTCCGAGCTTTGTCTTGACTTTCCGGACAGTCTGGATCTACCCGATGCCGCCATATCAAGATTCGCCTTTCCCGACCAAACCTGGCTACCCAAACTGCAAGTCCTAGATTTAGCTATGAACCCAGCTTATTATGATGAGGATATCTCTGTGTGGATCCGTGCCCGCAGTCAAGAGCGCGGGATAGTCTATACCGTCGATGCACCGTCGGAGGCATGCTTTGAAGCTGAGCTGCCAGAGGTACCATTAGTCCTGACTCAGACATTGCAAGATGTTGTTACGCCCGCCAGAATCTAGACCCGTCATGTTAAGTCTACAGTTGAAGGTCGACAAGCCAGCTGCATGTCATTTGTGCACTAGCCTTCGCGCCTATTCGCCCAAGGTTTCTTTCATAGCCACTGCTCAGCTTGCAGGCTTTCAGACAGCCTGCCTACCATTCACGCGCGTTGAAATCTCCCTTAATGCCTATTTGCGACCTCTCCACTCGCCAACATGCATAATTGGCAGCTGGCCTTCGGACGCGAGCTATTTGGGACGAGCTCACACTAGATCTCAGCTTCATCATCTCTGGACTGGGCGAGCGACTTTGCACGACTCTCCCTACGCGGCCGCGCCTTTCCCATGAGTCTACGTCAAGTCGAGCTGTTCCCACTTCAAGCACAAAAAGGCGACTCTGGAGCGCTCCGACATGAATGCTCTACCACCTGAGATCATCCAGCAGATCGTCTACGCAGCAGCTAGCTGGTTTTGGAGCACAGCACACATTGAGTTGGAACGCGATAGCCGATGGGATCTCGCGTCGTAAGATGCTGAATAGCTTGCCGAGGAAGGTTCTGACGTCTTGTCAGCAGCTTATCACTCGTTTCGAAAGCCTGGTGCAGTCCAGCGCAGCGCTTGCTGTTTGCGACACGACACTTCCGGCTGCCAGGGCGCTTCGATGCCTTCATGCAAGAATGGAGTACATATCGTTGCTTGTCGCTTCAGCTGAGGGTTTCTGGCCCGACATTCGACGAAGGCGGACTCAAACGAGCGCGTCAAGATCAAGTCATGTCTCGATACCGGGCAGAAATAGCGACAAGACTAGAAGATCTACTGTGCCTCGACATATTTAGCGATGATCTGAGATTGTACAGAGATATCGGCCTTCTCCTGCAATCTGCAATCGGCCTGCGAACATTCGGCTATCAGTTTCTCCCAACTCTGCCGAACGATGACGAAAGATGGAATCCGCGCTGGCATGGCGCGTTTTCGAATCTGAAGGGCATTCATTCTATCCTGTCCGGCGAATTACGGCATTTGTTCCTGAGCCGCGTAATTCTCGATTTCCAAACCGGAGCTGGTCCATCGCCGGCTCAGCCTTCACGCAACCTCACTTGTTTCGTTCTGGAGGAATGTCTCATGGGCGATTTGGAGCTGCAGACTTTGCTCAGCTCTGGCACCAGGTAATCAACTGAGATCAACGGATTGCCGCGAATGCTGACAGAGAGGACCCATGTACGCAGTATAGTCTCCCTCAGCATTGCAGATCTATCCGGTCCTTCTCGATCGGTTTTCAGCCAAATGCTGTCTTCAATTGGCCCCCAACTGCGATCCTTATGTCTTGTGTGCGACGAGTCAGAGTCCTTCGACGAAGCCGTTATATACGGATATATATTGGCGGACCAAGATCACATGGCATCATATCGATCTGCTCTTCCAGGCATCCTAGCAGCCTGCACTCAACTACGCAGCCTGAAGTTGCAAAGGTCTGGACTCGTAGCGACAGACTTGTCGCCACTCACATCCCTGCAGCACCTGCTCATAGACATTGCAGTCAGTCTTTCTGATCCTTTGTCACCCGTCTCCATCTCCGGTATCCGCAACGGCAACTGGCTTCCTCAGTTGCAAAGCCTCACGCTGCTGCTCCTGTACCCTAATCTCTGCCTAAGGGATAGACCTCTTATAGCTCGTACATGTCGAGCGAAAGGCATCCTTTATGTCGAACACTTATGGGGCATAGGACGCATGAGTCAGACGGTGTTTAAAGACAGCTTGCCAGACCCTAAATCAGTGGTAGTGGCTTAATTGTTCTATCATTAGGCTGTTACATATACTCTCGTGTAGCTTAAGCGCGACCGACATGGCCGTGACCGATATGTGCGTACGTGACGTACAGCTATTAATAGCTGAGAAGCACAGAACCGAAGCTCTGCTTACTTGAATACTGGTTGACTCTGCTCGCTCTTCACAATTGCTCAATCACCTCTACTTTATTGCTTTCCCCCAAGGTCGGTTGCTTCCCGATCATGCACGCTCTTATCGTTGGAGCTGGTCTTGCTGGCCCTTGTCTGGCATTGTCACTGGCTAAGCATGGTATAAGATCTACCCTGTTTGAGTTACGCCCAGGTCCAAGTGACTCTGGCGGATCCATCAGTCTCGGACCTCACGGCTTGCGAGTTCTCGACAAATACGCTGGAGTGTATGACCGCGTCAAGGCATCCGGTTACACTTACAGACGCTTCGGTGCATACTCTGAAGAAGGAGAAGCTTTTGGCGAGATCTATGTGGGGGAGAAAGGAAAGGACGAAGACGAATGCTATCCTGCCGTCCGGATCATGAGGACTTCCTTGCAGAAAGCTCTCATAGGAGCAGTTGAAGATAGGAAGGAGCTGATAGACATCAAGTGGGGCGTCACTTTGATGCGATTGAAGCAGGACGAGAAGGGTGTGACTGCTTATTTCGAAAACGGCACGCAGGCATCCGGTAAGCAGTCAGGACACACTCCTCGTTAGATGCTGATTGGACTTTACTCCAGGCGATTTTCTTATCGGCGCTGATGGCATTCATTCGAAAGTCAGGAACCTCGTATTCGGAGATTCAGCTCCCAGTCCCGTCTTCAGCGAAAGAATCGTCGTCAATGGCTTTGTCTCGTCCTCCGATATTGTTAAGCCAGCCAATTTCCAACTCCCAGCCTTCATGTTCACATCAGCCGGGATGTTCATGGCTATTCCCATCGACCCGAGAGGCGAGACGATCGCCTGGGGGATCAATAAGTCGGTAGCTGAGGACAGGACAAGAGAAGGCTGGCAGGAGTTTGAGAAGTCTGGCGAGGCAGCTCGACTTGCCAAAGGCGACTTCGCATCCATCCAGACTGAACCCGTTAGGTCGATCTTGGATAAGTCATCGAACGAGGAAGCAAGGCTTTGGGCACCTTCCTATCTTCCCGAACAGCCTAGCTGGCATAGGGGGAGAGTCTGCTTGATAGGCGACGCGGCTCATGCTCTTCCGCCCAACGGCATGGGCAGCGGGCTTGCTTTCGAAGACGCAGCTATCTTGACCCGTCTCATCCTAGCCGCAACAGAACGCGCAGGTGCCAGTGAGGACGCAATCAACTTCGATGCAGTCTTCGCTGCCTTTGAGAAGGTTCGCCGCCCGCGCATCGAGGATGTGAGAAAGGGAAATCCGGTGGCAGGGATGGGAAAGCAGTCGGGGCTATGGGTCTGGTACTTCAAGAAGATGGCCATGCGAGCATACTTCTGGTGGAGGAGTGGGTCGCTGGCGCAGACGTCAGATTATAACGTAGAGGAGGTCGACATCGCAATCTGAGATGTTGGATTGAGTGATTATGACTCAAGGTTCGTTAGGTTGAATTTCAGGCTGGCATCGCTTCTGTAAGCGAAGTCAGTGAGTGACGAGATAACCAATAGACTCAGCACATTACCTTTAGACCATTCCATTCTGTAGCGATAGACGTTCCAATATAGATGCTAGTTACGATAAGTGTCCTTTCGTACTGCAAGCCCTTTAGTGCATTTTTGATTAGCTCACCACCAGGAAACGAGTACACACGTTCTTCGGATCGTCCACTTCTACACTTACAAAGCGAACTCACAAACCCGTCTCTATGAAGCATTCGCAGGCTGAAGAGCCTTTTGTGCCAAGCTGACTTTGTCGCCCAGCGACAAAGCGATACCCTGCGTCTTACTCCTGATTCTGATATGACCTTGCAGCGCGCCATCCTGCTTCTCGATACTCAGATTCGCCAGCGCATCCTCGCCTGCGTATTGTACCAGTCAGCATGATACAAAGAAGGCTTGATAGCGGGTTGACATACCAAACAAGCTTCTTGCATACATGTTAGCAGACAAGAAGCCGCATTCGCCTTCCAGGGCAGCATCTGGCGTAAGACACGACATGTTGGTCGAAGACATGATGTGCTTGAGGTAGACTCGAAGATCGTCGATGGTAGTATTGACATTGACCTTGTTCTCCCACTCGAACTCAGTCCACATGCTTCGGAACTGATGAAAGAGATGTCAGCTTGATGCACTCAACTAAGCTCAAGATAGCTTACCTGCGACTCGGTGCAGTAAGCAGGGTTGATGTAGTCCAGAATATCGATGTGCACATCGTTCAGGACGACGCAGTGGGTATCGCTCGTAGCTGGTCCATCGTAGAAAATATTGCCAAAGATAACGCCAGTCTCGGTCGAAGACACCTTGATAGTCGCTTTGATACTCTGGAAGCTATGTGGGCCCAAAGTATACTGCGCGGGGCGTTCCACCAATTTCAGGTCGCCAAGAGTAGCGAACTCGACGGAAAGGTTTTGTAGAGTCTCGGAAGTCTGATTGACTACCAAGACGTCGAGATTGATATCGAATTGATGGACATTGACATAGGCTTCGGCATATACGGGGTCGCTGAAGCCAGTTAGCTGGACCACACGGCTCAGCTTCGACAGCAGATTCTCGTCTGCTTCCAGAGTGCCTGTTGCCTTTGTAAGAGCAGTCTCGTACTACAGAAGACAATCAGTAAAGATATCATAAACAGGTGACGTTGAGGTCACCTCATCCACATCACCTCCGGCTTTCTTGGCGAATTGCCTGAAAGACACGAGATCGTCCGGCTGTACGACAGCAGCTTTCGAGTCTTTCGCCCTCTTCTCGACAGCCTTCTTCTCCTCAGTCTGCACGATCCTCGAATAAGCTTTCTGAGTGTCGACAAGGAAGATCTCGCGGATATCTGCTTCTTCAGTAGATTGCGGTTGGAACGCGGCGAGTGATTGCAAGCAGGTGCTGATTCGCTCTTGACTGTCTTCGTCAATCGGAACAGTCACAAATTGAGATTGACCGACGCGAATGATAGATGTCATGATGAGCATGGCCTGGACATCCGCAAAAGGTCAGTCAAGATTTTCGACGTGTGTACTCGCATTCTTACCTCAGCACGAAGAGCATTGACGGTCTGGGCATCTCTGCTGTGCTCCGCAAATCTAAGTACGATCTTTGTAAGGGTTGCAGCCAAGACAGTGGCCGTATAGTAGTCTCCTCCCAAAATAAGTGCTCGAAGAGGTGGTTTCGAGGCATTCTTGACTTTATCAAGTTGACTTGCAGTATTGCTGTTCGAGTAGACGGTCTCTGTGGCATATGTACCATCCGCAAGTACCCTTGTAGTGGATGTCGCTTTCGGTTTGCTGCTGCTGTTGTTGGAAGAGCCATTGGGTAGCGAAGCAGCTGCGGCTTCTTCAGCTGCTTGTGCTTCGGCCTCAGCTTGCTCCAGAAGACGCTGCTCAGATGCTAGAATAGGGATTTCGCCGAGCACTTTGCGTATCTGCTGCATGGTCTCTTTCATGTCTGCAGATTACTGCGTCAGCATTCCATTCTGAGGTGCTTTCAAGCTGACAGACGGCTCACCCTTCGAACTGGTTCCGTACTCTCCTACAATCCACAAAGCACCTCTGAACACCTTTCCACTCTTAATCTCGCTGAAAGTCTGCAGGAGTCTCTCTACGATCGAGCTTCTGAGATCAGGGAAGCGTTCCACGACTTCTCTTACGAAAGAGATGACATCGACGGCTGCCGTATTGTTGCTGTCTCCAAGGAAATCCATCAAGACGTGAACGACGTTGGATGCTACTTCGCTGAATTTGATGGCGCATGTATGAATAGATTGAATGAGGAGCTGGCGGTATTCGAGGTTCTGGAAATCAAGCAGCATGTTAGCTCTTTGACCTGCAAACAAGTCTTTGTGTGTAGTCACCTTCTCATATTGGCCATCAAGCGTCTTCTGCAGCTCTTTCTTGAGGAACAGCACCATCTCCTCTACATTTCTGCTCGAAATCATCTCAAGCGCGATGCCCAATGCTTTCTTCCTAACATCCATATCGGGTGTATTGACGACTCTCAGAATATCCATAACGAGTTCATTGAGGACGTGTTCATGTTTTCCTCGCAAGACATCCACTCGGTCAAGGACGAGCAACTTGACGTTGTTGTCGCTTTCTTTGATAATCAACTCGATAAACCCGCTCGCGGCGGCTTTCACGGCAGCGGGAGCTTGTGTTAAGATGGTGAGCGTCGTCGCGGCTTCGTACTTGACGCTATTGTTGCTGCTTGTGAGGAGTTCGAAGATGGCGCGGATGTATCGGGCCTTCAAAAGAACGTCACTTTAGCATGAGCGTCAAGTGACACAATGGAAGCGTAGTCCGACTTACCCGCACGGCACCCTCCGCCTTTACTCCCTCCTTTCTGACAAGCTCGATGACAGCTAGCTGCATAAGCTCATCTGCCGCGACGAGTGTGTCATAGACATTTTGCACGAAGTAGTCGTATGCCTTGTCCGGTGCAATGGAAATGAGCGTAACAAAGGCGTTTCTCTTGCAAGTCGAGTCTGATTCTGCTGCCAGGAAAGTATGGATGAGCTCGGGCGCATCTGGAATGAGGTTCTCGTGGAGCTTGTAGATCTGAGAAATGGCGAATACTGCATTCTTGCGGACGAAAGAGTGTCGGTGTTCCTGCGAAGCCCAAGCATAGTTAGATTGGCGTGTCTTGCGGAAAGCTAAGAGGGAACAGACAGCCTCACCAGACATGAACGAGCTGTGGGAATAAGAGGCTCAAGTAGCTCTGGCTCCCTGATCTTCTGCAAGAATCGTAAAGTCGCTCCTCGAATGTATTCGTTCGGGTGTTGCTGCAGGTCAGGCACTCGGATTGTCAGGCTTCAAGCGCATACTATGGTCCGCAGCAACGTATAACATACCAGATCATTTCGAATAGCATTGCTGCAAATGAGCGAGCATCAGTCCTGGGCTACATGCGAGTGACACGGCGCGCGCCCTCACCAGACGAGAATCATCTCCTGCTTGAGCTTGCCGTTCTCATCGAGCTTTGGGCATATCTCCCAGTAGAAGTGTAGTAGTTTCTTGATACGCTTGTCCTTTGACGGCAGGACAAACTGGATGCAGGGCATGAGGAGGGATTCCTGTGATTTCCAGAGACAGCCAGCGCGGTCAGCGAGCGAGCAGCAGACATGGGCCGTGTTCGCGCACGTATGGATTGCCATTGAGCGTCGCTGTGATGATTCTGCGCAGGATTTCGAGGCGCGTATCGTCTGAGCCTTTCTGCAGGGCCGCCCGCAGGTCGCTGGCTGGCGGGTACTCTACGCCCTCGCTGGGCTCTGCGACGAATGTCCATGCAGAAGCAGCCGTGGCCATCGTGTAGTCGATTTCTTCTATGTTTTGGCTCACTTTCAACCCTCAATCCTTAGGATTATTCGACTTAGCCGTTTTCGAGCTTGTCTTGTGCCTACCGCTTGTGTGCTGGGATGGTCTTTGAGCAGAGCCTTTCCGGGCTCATCAAGGTAGAGCAAGGTATATACAAGGTGGTACAGAATACTAACGATGGATGGCAGGCCCTCCGTGCCAACAAGCGCGACGAGCAGGCCGTCATCAACAATGCTCTCGACGAGATCCGCCATGAAGTTCGCAGCAAAGATTGGGATGTCAAGGCTGCTGCAGTACTCAAGCTTACCTATGTTAGTCGAACCGGCGACCCAATCCTGCCAACCTTCTCTGATCTTAAGCCTTAACTATCCATATCCTCGATTGACGTTCGCAGCTCGAAATGCTTGGGCACCCTACACTGCTCCAACATTCATTCCCTGTCATAGAATGTATGGCCTCGCCCAAGTTTCACATCAAGCAGATCGGCTACTTGGCAGCATCGCAATCCTTCGGGCAGAGTACAGAAGTGATCCTACTTACGCACAACCTCATCAAGAAGGACCTTCAATCCTCGGCACATCCCTCCACCGTCATCCTCGCCCTTACTTCCTTGCCTACCCTCCTCACGGCATCACCCCAATTGGCAGATGATCTTCTGCAAGACCTCCTTCGCATGCTCACGCATTCCAAAGCACAGCTCAGAAGGATAGCAACATTAGTGATCGGCAAAGTATGGACAAGTCAGCATTCTGCTCCTCTGCAGTTCAGCCATGTAGAGAAGATCAGATCAGGCTTGAATGACGAAGACCCGACAGTGGTGTCAGCTACGGTGAATGTTATGCTGGAATTGGCTAGGTCGAGGAAGGATGCTCTGCCTAGCTTGCTAGGCCTGGCGCCGGAACTGTTTGATCTCCTCACGAATAGCACAAACAACTGGATGCTCATCAAGGTCGTGAAGCTTGTACGTAATCTTTCCGTTTCGATGCATTGCATTGAGCTTACAAGGTTTCCAGTTCACCATCCTCACGCCAATGGAGCCGCGGCTAGTGCGCAAGCTGCTCCCACCTCTTTCGAATCTTATAAGCACGACACCCGCCTTTTCCCTCCTCTACGAATGCATACAAACCGTCATTATAGGCGGCATGCTATCTTCACCTTCATCAGAAGCGACTTCGCTCGCAACGACATGCATCGACAAACTCTCTTCCTTCCTGTCAGACGCAGATCAGAATCTTCGGTATATAGCTCTGAAAGGCTTGTCGAGGTTGATGACTACGCACCCGCACCTGCTTTCACCTCATCACGATGAGATCCTGAAATGCATAGATGAGGAAGACTATACTATCCGATTGAAGGCGCTGGAACTGGTAGAACAGCTCACTGAGCGGTCGACGTGTAAGGAGGTAGTCAAGCGACTGCTGGCTCAGATATCACCTTCGACATTGAGCGGTCAGAGCGCCTCGAAGGCAGGAAGGATGAAAGGATCGGCTTCCGCTGCTCTGCGCGCCATATCTTCGCACTATGACAAATCATCTCCCTCGGGACTCGCGGAACAACCCGATCAATCTATGTCCGCTCTGTCGACAAGCAATGCCATCTTCTCCAACTACCGGCATAGACTGCTGGTCGCTATTCTCCGCCTTACAAGCAAGTCATCGCAAGATGGAAGCCAGCTGTATATCAATATCTCCAACTTCGAATGGTACATCGACACTCTCGTCACCGTAGCCTACCTGTCGCTTTCAGTCCAATCTTCCACAAACTCCGATTCCGACAATCTCGGCTCTCTCGTCGCCAACAACTTGCTTGAAGTATCTGCACGCGCAGTATCAGTAAGGGACTTCACGGTCAAACGTATGAAGACGCTACTAGGAGATGAAGGCTTTTCAGACAGAGGCACGAGCACGACGGGCAGGACTAGCTCTGATATACTGTCAGCTGCTGCCTTCATAGTCTCAGAATATGGAGGTGCAGATGATGGGAAGGAAATGGCTGAGATTCTCATTGCACGGGCAAAGACACTTTCGTCCGAAACGGGCAGCAAGGCAAGCTCGGAGCACGCCAGCAAAGAGGATCTCATCGTATGTGCTGTCAAATGCCTGGCAAGATGGCTGCATTCCTTGATACCTTCGTACACGGAAGCCAGCCTGCCGGGCATCAAAGCAGAGGTCGCGCGTTTCCTGGTTCTGCTCGAAAGCAGCGCAACCGGATCCGAAAGTCACTATTCGAAGGTACTGCAATTAGTGTTCGAGGGGTTGGATGGACCGCGTATGCCGGCAGTACGGCCATCGTCGGTGCATGCAGAAACTGAGGACGAAGAGCAAGCTGACGAGGCAGGAGAAGAAGATCCATCACATAATCCATTCGCAAACTCCGCTTCTTCATCGGTGGCACGTCCGAAAGCGCCTGCTGAAAAGGCCGATTCGGAAATGCAAGGCCCGCCTCTAGCCCTAAGTCTGCTATACTCGATGCTTTTTGCATATGAGCTGCGTCCTTTAGCGGAGGGTGCTCAAAGCGCTGTCGTACCACCTGATGCACTGGATCTGGATACTTGGATCGGTCCTCGGCTTGACGACCCTTCTTTGCTCGAAGATATGGAAGATGGAAGCGCGAAAGGAGAAGTAGATGAATTCGGCAGACCAAAGGCGCAGCCGGTACAGCAGCGAGATATCTATCAGACGAGTCGGCCCTCTACCTCAGAAAAGAAGAAGAAGAGCAAGAAGCGGAAAGAGGCGGAAGACGATGTCGATTCGATCCCTATCGTCAAGCTGGAACTAGGGGATGATGAAGCGTCGTCTACGTCGAAGGCGGCAACTCAGGAGAAGCGGAAGGCGAAACCTTCGGATCTACCACCTGCACGGATGAGGCCGCGGACACCCTCCCCTCCTCCTCTCATTCTCTCAGCGGGAGGTGATATGCCCTCTTCCAAGCCAGCGAAGCCCTCTAGCCCAGCTCCACCTGCCGTCAAAGCATCACCGCCTGACAACACAGGCCAAGGCGACAACTCTTTTGCACGGAATGAAGATGACGGTCAGTCTGCAGTCTTGGATCCCGTCAAGGTCGTCAAGGTCAAGAAGAAGAAGCCCAAAGATGCTGGAGACCAGGATGGACTGGTGAAGAAGAAGAAAAAGAAGAAACCAGCCGGAGGGCCTGAAGGAGACAAGCAGGACTTGGTAGATCTGTAGCACCCTAGCTGGGATCGGGGTCCAGCTCTGGATACAATAAATCAATCTGGAAAAGCTGACGAGACCAGAAGCGGTTTGAATGTCCAAGTAGCTGGCTCGTATAAACAACAGCGACTCCTGGCATTCTCTCGCCAGGCTTGGCGGGTCGAGCAAACGCTGCATAACTGCCAAGGAAGCGTGAAAGACGATGCACATGCGTAGCTCTGGGCCCATAGCTAGATATAACGCTGTCAGCGTTGGTGCTCAGCTTCGTCATCCATGCTGAGCGTACACGGCCACTCTCCTCTTCGGCTGAATTACAGCTGCTTGCCTGGAAGATGCGACCTAAGTATAGCTTATCGTTACCCGTCCATGACCATGACGACAGTACACGGCTATGGAAGTGGAGGACATGACGTCCTTACCACGTAAGTCTAGGCTTCCGATGACGTTAGACGCTGAACATTCCACTTTTCTTGGATGTCTGACCTGGAAGATCTGGCCTGGAAACCAGACTATAAAGGCTTCTCTTTCCGTCGTAACCTCTCTTTCTTCTGATCTTATCAATTTGATCATCATCTATACACACTAATGATATTATAACTGTCTTACCCTCACTAACATAATCTTCGACAACTCACGTTATCGAGTAATATGGATCTACCACTAGCAGCACAGGCGCTAAGTACCAATTCCAAGACCAAAGGACGGTGCGAGCAGCTCACAATCCGGTGCGCTTCTGCCGCGTGCGCCTGTCGTAAATGTCGATCCTGCACCTGCTAGACTCGGCGCGCCAATCGCGGAGACGCAGTGACAAGGTGGCTGCCGCGTGGAGTACGTATGGTCAAACTTCGACAGACGATGTTCTTCGGTCCTGTCTACTTATATTTTGCTGAATTAGCGCGACGAGCATCTAGCATCGTTAGTAAGTGCAAAATCCCTTCACAATACGTATATCGTGCTGATATCCACTTTATATGTAGGCTGGGACCCAAATTACGCTAGATGGCATAGCGGTTCCTTTCGAAGGCTCTCCTGCTTTGTAGGAAGCTGCTGATCGCGGAAGAAACGGAGTGATGATTGGCTACACAACCAACTTCGGCCGTCGCTACAACAGCTACAAGAGCTATCCCTGTGCGACGAACAAGTATCACACATCAGCCCGAACTGTCACCTACCGAAATCGCGTCCAGGACTCTTTCCCTGCATGGAAGAGCAGGATTGTTCTAGATATTCCCCAAACCACACCTGCAGGTCGTCCAGTTCCCAATATCTTCCTCCAGAACTTCGAGAGCCTGATCAACCTCAGCGTCGGAGCCACGTACAGCAGTAGTCGACCCTGAGGCTTGCAAACCACTTGTCACGATGGGGTTTCCTACATATCTCACATCGATTATCAAGTCGCTTGTGAGATCAGAAGACACTTCCACCAGAAGATCGTACAGAAAGGCTTCAGCTGGAAAGATGTATCGTCGACACGCCTAGAGCATCCGACATGGGCTGAGCTGGTGAAAGTCTCCGTCCCAGGCTCAGAGGAGTACTGGAAGAAGATATGGAAAGGTGTTCCCGAGGAAGATAGGCCCCCTGCGCCTGGAGGAGTGCTGCCCCAGCGGCTTAAAGTCTTCCTGCGCGACAGACGCTTTCTCAATCTGGTTCTGGCGCTCGAACAAGTTCTGGAGCTCGCTCAGGATCTCGATCAACATCAGGCTGAAACTTCGTACGAGACTGGGCAGGCAGGGAATAGAGATGGATCCGAATCTTCGTGTCGTCAGAGAAGGTCGCCTGATCTCGAGAACGGGGATATTGTGGAATACTCTGGTCCTCGTCCCGAGCAGACCCTCTGTTAGACAAAAACATCAGGGGCGGCGTCGTCCGTCAACATCTCGGGGCTGGTCTACAGTAAAGACCGTTGAGAGGGAAGGTGGATCCCGGAGATTATTGCTTTCTGCAATAACAGCCGGCTATAAGGCTGTTTCTCGCACAGCTGATATCGTGTTACATTAGATAGACACAGCATGCCTATACCTCCTATATACCAGTCTTTACTCGGGACAGCGATGAAGAGGCGGAAGAAGCTGCTCAAATCCCGGCGCAGAAGACGGAGGATCAGAAGGGAAAAAGAGCTTGTGGAGCCGGAATCAGGCAGGACGCGCGGGACAAAGTTCAAGACAGGAGGATTTTTGCTGAGTTTCAGCCGCTGCTTCGCTCGTACCTGGCTGATACAGATCTTTCAGCATTGCTTGTAGATCGGGAAGAATACCGACGGCCTGACCACGAGCCAGAACAAGATGAAGATGCAGGTCCTAGGGATGGAGGGAAGTCGATCATGGTGAAGATACGCTCGGTGGATGTGGCGGAATCGAAGAGACTGGGGCAGAGACTCGCGCTCGAGACAAGAATTCTTACTATCGTCCTTCGGGAGGAACAATGTCGAGTTTGACGGCAACGATGGAGATATGAGAGGATACAAAGTCGACGTTGGACGAGCTGCAGATACACAAGACAGCGCTCAGCGTCTGCCCAAGCGGCCGAAAGTGAGAATGCTCCATCTCTGTTTCACGAACACTACTCGTTCATACCATGATGCCGTTCCTCGAATATGTTCGACGACTCGTCGGGAAGAGCGACTGAAAGTACATATTACTAATGCGCGAAAACGATGACAGCACTGAATGCGGGCCATCGATCGGGCGTACTGGAAAATAACGTATGTAGCCCAGCTCATTCAAGCTATCTTGCTGCCAAACGACTGCTCAATCTCTGGTCGCAGAGACTCGCTCGATATCCTTATCTCGGGGAGCCGATACTCGCCAGCTTCCTCCTGTTGCTTCTCCACATCCTTCGACTCTGATTGGAATGTCGTCGCAGCATCTTCGTTCGCATCGATCAGGGTGATATCTGACGCGTACATAGCCCTAGGTGATTGTACTGTAAGCTGATTCTTGCCGCTGACAGCGAAAGTGGGTGCGATGGAAGGGGGAGGTGTCTCTTCGCTGGCATTCGTGAGGAAGAATAGCAAACAAGCGTTGATGCTGACGTCGGCTGTACATGCGCCGAGACAGACATATACTCTGTCATGGATAAATCAGTCAATATGGTAAAGTTGCACTAAGATGGCCGACTCACTGCTGATGTCCATGCATGGCCAGCATGACCTGTAAATACAGATATCAGGTGAGCGGTCACGCCTCATGTTCTAACACAGAAAGACCTACGAGGATATTGGCGGCACTGGTCGCAAAGCTCAAGATCGCGATTATGAGAGAATACTTGACGATATGCCTCGATTTAGAGAAGCCGCACTTCAAGACAGGCTGAATAAAGCCGGCTGTGAGGAAAGCATTGACTGTAAAGTCGATCACGACCAGCGTGACTACCAAAAGATCCCTCAGCTCATCGTCTGCAATATCTCAGAGCAGGTGGGATGAGCTCACTGTCCGTCCATACTTTTATTCCGATGAAACATTGTCCATCCGGCTGCAAGCTGGATCTTCTTCCAAGAAATAGGCAGATCGCTCCGCCGACCCACAAAGACAACAAGCCGATTCCTCCTACGAACCAGGGGTTGCGTATTCTATCTGAGAGAGTAGAAGTCATTGTGCGCTTGTGCACAATGAAAAGTCGCTCGACGAGGAAAGTATAGATGAGGACCTTGGAGGACCCGTAGAGGAAGACACACCAGTGTATAGCCAGGCTACACGTTGCGTTGCTGACGGCTGGTCCTACGCCAAAGAGGACTATGCAGCTTGTATACAAGAAAAGCCAAGAGTCTGCTAGAACGAGGAGAAGTACCTGCCTTGCTAAAGATGCCCGAAAAAGCTGGCGAAAGCCAGTCACCTTGAGGCGTAAGGCCATCATGGCTGTCAATGCGCATAGCACAAAGAGCATGTAGCTGCATACTACGGGCCTGACATAGCTTTTATCAGTTGGCCAGGTCGTCTGCTCAAGAGGCATCTAAAGTTGAAAGATAGGTAGTAGGAGGGTGGTGTGAAGTGCGAGTCGGAGGTAGCGATAGGGATAGGAAGGGAAGGGGAGGGCATCAGGACGGGTGTGCCAACCAGACTGAGCGGGGAGTAAGTAATGAGCCTTCATTGCTGTAATTTGGGCACGGCCGAGGGGCATCAAGCAAAAGAGTCATTGGCATTGGCGTAGATCCCCAGCATTCGGACTGAACGAAGTCTTGTATTGTGGGAGATCTTTCGTCTGCTTTGCGAAGAGTTCCTTCCTGTTCCGGCCTCTAGATCTTCCAGCTCCCTGACCTTGGAGTCGGCGTAAGCAAGGCGAGCAATCATCGAAGGTAGATTAATGTCGATGCAACCATAACATTTGTATCGCGACTGGCTAACATCGCATCGCATCGCGCTGCACCTGTCTCACATTTGTCATGAGGCTGTGCCTGAACATTCGGCGGTGCATCACAATCAGGACTGGCCTTTGAAGCCCGACGTTGCTTCTTTCCTTTGCTCCAACCACTTCAGACATCATGGCTTACAATCAGCAGGGATACGGCCAGCAACAGCAGCCATATTACGGCCAACAACCTCCTCAGCAGCAGCAGTATCAGCAGCCTTATGGCGGACAGCCAGCTTACGGACAGCAGCCTCCTCCTCCTCAGCAGTATGGAAACTCTGCTCCTTATGGTCAGCAGCCTTATCAGCAACAGCAACAGCAACCGTACGGCCAGCAGCCTGCTTATGGCGGACCTCCTACTCCCCTAGGAGGTTATAACGCTCCTCCGCCTGCAGGGAACTACGGCCAACCTCAATCTACTGGATACGGTGCTCCTCCTCCTCCTCCGCATGGCGCACCTCCTCAGCATAACCAGTATGGGCACGCCCCGCACCAGCCAGCGTACGGTGGTGCACCTGCACCTGCAGCTCCATACAGCCAGCCGCAACAGCCCTACCAACAAGCATACCAAGCACCTGTGCAGCCTCAGCAGCATGGCCCTCCTCTCTTCCTAGGCGCCATACTTGCGAGTGACCCTTTCAATCCACATTCTGTGGTCCCGCCAAGACTGCCAAACTACGACCCGGCAAACGACGTAGAAGCATTCAGGAAAGCCACGAAAGGCTTTGGAACCAACGAAAACTCTTTACATCGGATTATGTGCTTCAAGCCGGCAGATCAGATGGCCGTCTTCGGTGCAGCCTATAAGGCCAGATACGGGAAAGACATAGTCAGCGTAATCAAGAGCGAAACATCAGGATATCATGAAAGGACACTCGTAGCGCTTGCGAACGGACCGCTTGACGGAGATGCCGATCTTCTACACGAAGCTTGTGCAGGAATGGGCACGAAGGAACTGCTGCTTACCGAAATTATAATTGGCAGAAGTGAGTCGCACGCCCTTTGTATCGAATTCTCGTACTAATCATGCATTTTACAGCCCCGCAAGAGCTGCAGATGCTCCGAGCAGCGTATCAACGCAAGTACCACCGCTCTCTAGATGAGACTGTCGCTGGCGAACTCTCAATGAAGACACGAGATGCCTTTAATATTGCACTACAAGGCCGATGGGAAGACAATGGCTACGTCGACCACCAGCGAATCTCACGGGATGTGCACGAGCTCGGCAACAGTCTCCGCTTGGGCTTCACGGACGAGCTGTTGGTCTGCAGTATCGTCTTCTGCCGCTCTCCAGTGTATCTACAAGCTCTTTGTGCAGCTTTCAAGCAAAACCATGGAAAGAGTCTGACGAATCAGATCAAGACGCACTTCAACTATCACATGAAAGACGCGCTTCTATACGCTGTTGAAGGCGGTAAAAGAGATGGAACGGGAGCATGGCGCGATGCCAAGATGCTGGAGAAAGCGATGGCTGGAGCAGGTACGAAAGATCAACAGCTCATTTGGAGACTCGTCAGAGCACATTGGAATAGACCACGCTTCGAACAGACCAAACAGGCTTATCAAGTCAAATATAAGAAGTCTCTGGTGCAGAGAGTCAAGGGAGAAACAAGCGGGCATTTCGAAGATGCGCTTGTCGCCATCATCGATGGAAGATAGACAAAGTCCTATCAGAACGGTTGACAGGGCACCAATTGCAGGCAAGCGCAAGACCTTCATTGTAATCATTGTAACGTTGCGTTGCAGACTCGCTGCAGCCACAAGACAGCATCTCTGCCTACAGCGGCATGTAGCCTATTTTAGTTTGTTGTAAACTCTAGCCAACGCTTTGTTGCTTATTATTCTCCTTCTTTGTTGTATTTCGTACTATTTTGGCCCTCTACATCGCCAGGGCTTTCTTCACCATCTCGAGAGCACCTTCTCTTGTAGCGTTTCCACCGATAAAACCTGAAGCATGGACGAAGATACATCCTGGAATGCCTGAGAGGTCTGACAGAGCTTGGTCTCGTACACCTCGCCATCTATTTGAGACAGAAAATGTCAGCCTCTGTTGCTTGATGTGGAAGCACACAAATTGTACGTACTGCTCAGGAAGCGGTTTACGGCTTTGGAAGCTATCTGGCGACACGGGTACTGCCTGAACACGCCATTTTCCGCTCTCGTCAGGGTATATCACGTAGAAAGGCTTCTCGTTTTCAGGAATGTTGAGCTCGCCTTCGAGCAAGAACAGGTGCTCCTGCATAGTTCAAGTCAGTACTTGTATTGTATAGACAGTTTCAAGTGGTGTGGCGCACCTTCCACGGTGCGAACTCGTCAAAGACAATTAAGCGCCCACTCGGATCATGTGTCTTGCGAGAAGTGACGCCGCCTTCAACTAATGAGCGAGCAGGGTACCAGGACTTTGCGGCTCTGCCCAAAGCACCGTAGAACTCGCCTCCGGCTAGCTGGGAAGCAGTCTGGAATTTCTCCTATGATGCGGCGTATTAGCAAGGACAAATATCATAAATAGAGACGCACATCAAGTACGCTGTCGTTAGATGGCTCATTCCACGAAGGGTTGAGCTGTAATAGGAAGATCAGCACCTAGTTGCGAACACAGGCCAACGTGAGCCTACCTGTCCAACACGAGAGCTAAGATCTGTCCTGCTGCTATATCTCGCTTTACCATCTCCTTCATACTGCTGAATGCCGTTGTCGATTCCATCAAGTGCCTCTACGAAGTTATCGTAGATCTTCTTGTACAGAATCTCCAATTTCTGAGTATCCCCTGCAGCATTTGCATCTTCACTCTGCAGATATTGCTGAATGAGTTCTTTGCCAAAGTGCTTGTAGACGAGTCCAGCAGACGATAGCTTCGTATGATGGTTTGGCGAGAAGGTCTCCTCGAAGCCGCGTTGATGGTGGTCGTAGCGGTGGATCGAAGAGTCGTACACTCCTCCTACATCAAGAACGATATCGCATTCCTCTAGCTTCTTTGGGTCTCGAGTGCGAACGAGGTCTGAGAGTTTTCAGGTCAGGCTTATGAGGTTCGCAGGGCGGTCAAGACAGGTCAGCAAGCACCTGCGTTCTTGAACTGCTCGAGTTTTTTGACGAGGTACACAGCCAGCGCTTCATCGGCCTATAGCATACATCAGAATTTCAGGACTTTTCGTGATAATATTGGTAAAGCATTGAATGTACGTGAAAGGTGCCGGAGTGTGTTCCAATCAATGGCGATGTTCGCTGTCTCTTTGCTTCTTGTGCGCTCATCTTGGGAATATTCCCAAGTCGTCTTGTCCAGAGCATAGAGACGGGTCTTCTTCTGACAACTGGAATTTAGTCAGCTTCTCGGCAGTCTGCAAGCGTATATAAGCAACAAGAACACAGAACAACTACAAGTCAAGCTGCTACCGCGAATCTGCTCGAAATCCCGGTCGAAAACGGACGCGTTTCGTCTGTTTTGGCTGTCCAGCAAAGATCTGTCTTAAACCATTGTAGCTTCGACTACTCATTCTACATCAAGATCCTCTACAAATGTGCATTTAGAACTACAAGATGGAATTCGCAGCTGTCAACTCACTCGCCGTTCCCGTCTCGAAAACAAGCACTATTCCATCTGACGTCGATGAACTGGAAAGCTTAAGCAGCGCGACAGAAGACGTTCTAGCTTTCCTGAATAACGAAGCTAAAGATCACGCGAGCTTGCCTGACCGAATCGCGCCCAGGATGCAGCTGATTTTTCTGTTGTGGTCTTGCTTGATGTAGCTCGTCTCTCAACTTACTCAACTGGCAAAAGTACTTCGCATCACTGGCGAAAGTTTGATCTCATACGCCAAAGTGATCGATTCTTACGAAGACGTCTCGTCAATCCCGAAAGAAGCTCTGTGGACCCCGCCAACATTCAATACCAGTCAGGATCTCGCACCACATCTACTGCAATTTCCTCCTAATCTGCAAGACACTCCTCTCTTCTACCCTTTGACAAATGTCAATCTACTTCAGATAGCTCGTATTCAGCAGCAAGCACAGGACAATCTCGCCAAAAAGATACTGACAAAGAACGCTTCACGTCCAATCAAGAAAGCGCCGCTTAGAAAGATGAACTCGTCTTCATCAGACATAGCTATGGCAGGTGCTAGTTCTTCTGCATTGAAAAACGAAATTCTACCTAACGAGGGAGCAAAGACGAATGAAGAGCTCACTAATGACGATAAGGAGATGGACGAGATCTGGGACGACTTCGACTTGTCTATGGAGGATCTGGATCACATCGATGAGACTATGGCTGGACCCTCAATCAGCGCTAGCTCTTCCAAACAGCATATCACTTTCAGCCTAAACAAGCCCGTCAAGAAAGAAGAACACAACTCAGTTAAGAAAGAGCCTAAAGACGAGGAAATGCTCCAGTCTACGTCTGCTCCGGTGTCTACGCATGTTGACCTCAAGAAATTCCTCTGTCCACATCTATTGATAAGACACAAATGAAGCCACAGAAAATCAACAAACAAAGCTCCAACAATCCCCGACCGAGCTCTTCAAGCTCTTCGGGCTATTACATGCCAATCAATAACTCGCCCGATGAGCAGTTTGTCTAGTGATAACCTGTTATTGCTGTGGACAGCAGTACAAGGGGCTCTCAAAATGCTGATTGTGAATGCTACACATAATGGAGATAGGTACACGGTGTTGAAAGGTAATACGAGTGAAAAGAAGTTGCCGGTTTCTGATTCCAAGCAAAAGAGATGTAGCATAGTTCGTCTGCTCTTTCTGTTTAAACCTCGAAGTACATAATCAGACTTCTTTCCGGAGAAAGGGAATCCACTCTGGATGAAATAGATGCTTTCTCTCCTTCTTGACATACACGCCATAGCTGATGACGCCTGCACATACGCTCAGAAACGAGATGAGTGTAGCCCAGCGGAATTGATGAGGTCTGGAAAGAATGATCGTGACTATATACTTGGCCAAATCGGCCATGCTTTGCATGCTGAATTGTAAGCCCATGCTGTGCATGAGATGATCAGCTTGATAATGAATTTGATATTGGAAAAAAGCTTACAATCTGTTCCTTTTCGGATGGTTATTAAGCGCGAGCTGCAGTCTGGTATGGGAAGAAAAAATCAGTATGGTGCGAAACAGCACTACGTACAGCTATGCGTACTCTTTAAGTTGAGCCAAGTCAAAGGCCCACAGTCCTATCCTGCTAGCCGCAAGACCTATGTTCATAGATGGATCAGCCGCTTCTCCAGCCTTGACTGTATATGCGGTTATTCCTACCTCCAAACAGGAGTGCGGAACTCCAAGCGGGTCCGTTGGCAGCAGGTTGCATCGGAATATAGAAGGACGCCAGGACTGGCGACAGGCACAAAGCCTCGGAGCTGTCGTACGGCTCTTCAGCAGCGATCGTACAGTGGAGTCTACGTACGTACACAATAGCCCATGCTCCAGTACGAACTAATCCGATTCTTTTCTCCAGCCATGGCATTACAATCGTTCCGAGCAAGCCAGTGACAACGCATATGCCGCGTTGCCCTGCAATGAAGGCGTCCTTGAAGTCCCGTTCCTTGAGGTACGCGATGAGAGTGCCGTCGAAGGAGAGTACAGTGAGATAGAGGAAGCTAATAGCGAGAGCAGTGCTGAAGACCGGCATGCGCGAAAATTCTTGCCAGTCCCGAAGAGTAGCGAAGCAGCGTCCAAGCAGAGTCTGCTTCATTGTAGTTGACTGAGGGACGGCGCTGTTGTCGATAGACATGCTAACTTCACCTGCTTCTGGTCCGCTTGCAGCCTTGACTAGCAGCATGGGAAATTTACGGAAGACGACTTGCACCCACAGCAGCTCGAAAACGAGTGTGACGACAGCAAAGCCGAGCTGAAAGGCTGTTGCAAAGGTGTAAGATGCAGTCGTAGTAAGGAGGGATATAAAGAGAGGAGCCAGAAGTTTGCAGAGGAGGTCTATCCGGCGCATGTAGGCGTTTAAACGAGTAAGAGTATCTTCTGAATGCTTCGCGGCGATAGTGGTGACCCAGTCCCGCTCGACTGCGATAGAATGCCCAACGTTGGCCAGAGAGAGGGCACATCCAGCTAAGACGGTGCTCGAGAAGGCGATCCAGGCAGAGGCCGGAGCATGCTTATAGTTCACAGGCTTGACAGCGATGAATAGACCCAGAAAAGCGGAACATGCGATGACAATGCTGCGAGATGCTCAGCAACGCCGATGCAGAGGAGTATATCCGCCTTACGACAGCTTTTGAGCTACCAGAAAGATGCGCACAGCGCTGAGACGTGGTGTCTTGTCTAAAACACCTCCTACCCAAGCGGAGAAAAGTATCGAGACTGCCGTTATACAAAAGCCATAGATCGAGGCGAGAAGGAGGGTGTCAGGAAATAGGACAATAAGGAAGAGATAGAACGAAAATTCGGAAGTTCTTGCATTCCATGTAGATGAAGCTTGCTGGGCCAGAAGACAGAAGACTCCGATTCTGGTCAATTTCGGCGGACCTTGCTCTTTCGCCAACTCGGCTTCTGTTGGCCTTGCAGGATCCTCTGCGTCCATGCCTGTATTGCGAGCAGGGCTGATACGCTCCATCTCGATGGCTTCAGCTGGTCCAACGACCCTGCCGGCTACCAGCTCGACATGATCTGTTTGCGCGATGCTGTCTCGCTGCTTGTAAGCCATAGTATGGACATGGACGATGACCTTCAATGCATCTCCAACGACTTCGAGCAGCTCTCGAAAACGGAAGTCTGTCAATGGACTTGACCTAGCTGTCCGAAGCCAAGCTGTCGCACGATGCCAGACGGGACACTATCATAACATCGCAGTAGACAAGAGCGGAATGTCGTGATCCAATGGTATGGCTGGGCTGGACTGGATTGCCGTACGAACGCGATGAATCGCACGTTTCCACCGACTTCCACAGAACACTGAAGACTTGCTTGTCGCATTTAATCAAGCTTGACGCACATAGGCGTACCTTTCCCTTGCTCTTGCACCTCCAGGCAGCCTTTGTTATCGGATTCAGGCTATGCTTGGGCTTGCTCAAGTCCAGCTGCTGGTAGCCCTCCAGCCTCTCACGTCTACGACACCAACCCGAAACCGAACATTATGCGATTCATCACTAAGACTGCTTCGGCTCTAGCGCTGGCGACTGTTCCTGCGCAAACGGCTGGGGCGCCTTTGAACAATAAGCCTCAGCAGTCAGCGACACCCTACAGCTATCCAACCGTTGTGACCGTAAGAGGTAAGCAGAGTCTTTGTTGCTTAGAGACTAGCTGATCGGTGCAATCCACAGCTATCGAGAGTTCTAAGCGGGACGCAATTCAGTTTCGGAACAGCAATAGTCAGTAAGACCCGGTTTACACGGGACGATAGCTGAACCTCATCAACATCAGGTACGCTCCCTCTGGCCGTAACAAACAATGTCAATATCGGGGCCAAGTCTACCGCAGACGGTAGCGTGAAGCAACCAGCTTTCATCACCGTCCAACGCACACCTCGTCAAGCTCAGGTCAGCTGTCAAACAGCTGCACGAGCTTCAAGCACCGGTACTAATGAGGTGGCCGTTACACTCGGGACTAAGTGCGAATGTGGCGTTGACTGCTGGATCGTGAAGCGTGACAACACAACTTCCCCAGGGCCACCGCCAGAAAACAAAGCACAGAAGGGTATCGATACTACTGTTCTAGTTGCTGCTGGTCTCGCAACCTCCTTGGTAGGAGCCTGCATCCTGTACGCTTGCTCGGCTTGCGGAGTCTTCAAGTGCTGCAAACCTCGTAGACGTCCAGGAAGAAGCGGTCAGGCCACTCGACCAGTCGTAGAGTTAGAAATGGGCCGTCGATGAAGCAGACTTTCAGAGTGATTGGCGACCATCAGGAACCTCCACAGGATTTGAAAGATTCCGTAGTCCGGCAATAAGTACCAGCCTTGCGCAGACACAATCACAACCACAACTACCCCTACCTCCTCTCCCCTTCAGGCTGCCCTTTCTAACCCTACTGCCTCTTCCCCTTCATCATTTAATGCCGCTACTTGCAGATGAAGCAGGCCTTGATGCTTGGCGACTGCCTGTCTGCTTTGCTTATAAAGACTTCTGAACACTCGCAATGCGATTCCTCCGAAATACAGCTGCTACCCTAGCGTTGACTGGAGCAGGCGTAGCTAGCGCTGCACCAACAGGCGCCGATCCGTCTATCACTGCGATCGACGCTGCTCAGCCAGGTGAGCCATCTTGGTCATGTCTCAACAGCGTCCATCATTACTGACTTCGGGCTTATCCGTAGTGCCAGCTCGAAGACGAGCCTCCTTGAACAGGGCAAGTCAAGGTGGGCCGTTCGTAACAAGCTCGTTGGAAGTCACTGATGTATAGTAGAAGCCACAACGAACGCCACACCTACTGTGCATGCACGTCGCGCTTTCGCCCAAGCGCGGCCTACCCATATCGAAGTTCGCAATACAACAGTGTCAGGAAATTCACCAGGGGTATCCGACTTACAAGCTTCGATCGACGCAACATTGCAAGCCCTTTCGGAGGCACAGAAGGCCGCGATCGCAAGAGCACTACAGGCCGGTCACACTGTGCGTGTAGGTGAATACTGGGTCAAGCGCGTTGAAGATCCATCCAAGTATACCAGTCGATGGTACAACAACGCATTTCTGTTAGCGCTGGTAATTATCGGCGGCGCTTTTGCCGTGGTCTGCATGGCCGGGTGTGTCAAGGTGTGCATCTGCCCGCCGCTAGCTCGCGGAGATGCGACAAGAAAAGATGGTCGCCGAGCACGAGCCGCATCACTTCAAAGAGACGTTGAGCTGGCCGATAGAGGCAGATCTCAAGAGCCAGCGTTGGAGGGACCATCTGCTGCCCATATAAATGCGGCCAATCAGGGCTCCATGCATTTACCTTATGCTAGCAAGCTGGACAGAGCCTGGTTTGGGAGGTAGGTACCGCTAGCTTCCTTGTCTTGACCATCAGCCTGGTTTCAATGCTTCCTTGATCCCGCGACAGTCAGCTTACAGAGTTGCTGAACTTCCCTATCCTGAACTTACGGCGGTTCCAAATCATGCGCTCATCCACCTGTCTACTTGACCTTTCTCCTTCCATACTTAACATTCACCAAATCCCTTTCATAGATACAGTCTCCGTCCAATTGCCTGCAATGGGCCCGCAATCAAGGCATTGCCCAGTACAATTGTGCGGATACCGTCAGGCTGTTATGCTTGTCTTCACACAGCTTCAAGAGCAACACGCCCAACATGCGATACAGCACAGGTACAGCCGCTGCTCTTACGCTTGCAAGTATAGGTGTGGTGTGTGCTGCACCTCTTCAAGCATCTGGCACATCCATCAAGCCTAGCACCAATCCAGATCTGGGTGAGCATTGATACTTCACAAGTATAGGTCTGATGCTGATCCAAGAATCTCATTTACAGTTGTTGCCCGTCGACGAGTATCTTTGGGTGCTAAGCCTACTGAACAGGGTGCGCAAATCCAGATGGAGCTCTTGAGAAGCTACAGCTGACATTGGGAATCAGTCGCCGTCCTGAACAACAAGGTGCAGCAGGATCTATAAGGATCTATATGTGCGTCGCGATTCAACCCAATCCAGATCCAGGCCCCCACAGATCGAGGTGAAGCGAAGCACAACTGCAGGCTTGAAAGCTTCAGCTACAATTACGAAAGCTGCCATAGCTGCCAAAGTCGACAAGTTCTCCGAACCGGACAAAGCCATTATCGCAAGAAAACTGGAAGCTGGCGAAAGCGTCAACATCGGAAGCATAGGAGTACCGTGCAGTTGCTGCAACAATGATAATTACGTGATCAAGAAGCGTGATGAACCTCAGCAACGGAAAAAGCCAACCATTTGGGATGACCCGACGCAAGGCGGGATCATCGTTGGCATAATTGTTGTCGCTGGGGTCATCACGATCACATACGCAGGCGGTTGTCTCGCCGAGTCGCTGTCTCGTCGTCGAAGGGCTCGGGCCAGAAAGGATAGCGAAATTCAGCAACAAGCCTCAGCGCTCTCCTCTGATCCGGATATTGAGATGGCAGATCGCGGTAGACGTCAATCACTGAACTTGGAGCAGCCGAGGGCGGCTCATGTTCATTCATTGGTTTCAGTACCCGCGACAGACATTGTCCACGAGTCACCCATGCACAATCCGTACTCTGGTCGATGGCCGCGATTGTGGTATGGCACTAAATCAACGAAGTGAATCGTCAGCAAATCAACGAATTTCATCAGAATGTGCGCTGGCTTGTGTTAACATCTTATACGAAGATATTAGAGTCTGCTTTGGTCAAGTATAGGCCCATTACGTCTCGTTTGAACAGCCTAATCCGAATGTAACGCCTATTCCGAGAGCCAAGTTGCTCCCTCCTTCAACTTCCTACTCTGACTTGCAGCACTTGGGCTCACGTATTGAACAGCTCTATTACTTACTTCACTTTTCCTCCCCTTGATCTGCCCTTCACTCGCTGCCTTTTAAGAAGTGACATCCTCCTTTTAACGATCCCTTATTGAACACAAAGCTCATAACAAAGGCAACGCATAGTACGACTGTGTGAAGTTACCTGTGAGACCGCTTAGCTTCACACTTACACACATCGAGTGAGATCACGCCCAAAATGCGCGTCTCCAATACAGCAGCTGTTCTAGCCCTTACAGGCGCAGGCGTAGTAAGAGCTGCACCTCTTCAAGCACCTAGTACATCCATCAGTCTTGGCACCAGTACCAGCTTAGGTGAGCGTCCCGAAATTCAGCAGATCTGCGAATCGAACATTGATTAGGAGCTTTTGAGCAGAGACTGCTCGCCGACGAGGGTCTGTAGGCGTTCAGACTCGCGGTCTAGGTCCGTCGATACCCTGAGACCGAGGTATCTTAGCTGATTTACAGAACCAGCTGTCAACCTGAACAGGAAGGGCGGTCAAGAGGCGTATATAGGTCGCGGTTCAACCCAGTCTGGAACTGGGGCTACCCTTATCGAAGTGAAACAAACTCCGAGTGCCCATTCGGCAGCTCCAGCTGCGAACATGATGGCCGCCCTAACCGCCAGTTTGCAGACATTGCCTCAAGCCGAGCAAGCCATCATCGCCCATAAGTTGAAGGCTGGCGAGACCATCGAACTTGGGAGTATTGGCGTAAAATGCCCCAGCTGCAAGTCGGACGCCAATTGGGTCATCAAGAAGCGAGATGATGTTCAGCAGGGCAAGGAATCGCGACAGAAACCGCCAGCTTCTTATGTCTCGAGCAAAGCATTCTTCATTGCCGGTGGTGTCGTAATCGGAGTGGTCTTCGTTGCAGGCTGTGCTCTCACCCTCCCATCAGATGTCAGACGTATCCGGCGGAAAGCGAAGCATCAGGCAGCAGCGAGACGAGATGTTGAGCTGGCAGATCGAGGAAGAAGTGCGACACCGGTTGTCGAGCAGCCTAGACCGGCTCATATCGACCAGAGGGCTTCAGCACCGACAGCAAATTTCAGCGACGAGCCAACCATGCACAACCCGTACTCTGGTAGGTGGCAGCAATTTTGGTATAGCCACCAATTACCCAAATAAGACTGTGCGGTTCCTAACGTCAAGTCCAATGCAAGGTAGGAGAATTTCATGAAAACAATATTTCCGCAATGCTTTTTTAAGTGATAATCGAAAGGATGCGCATTTCGACAAGCTATCGTTTCTACCGACATCTTGAAATGAAAGAATTCGGGTTCAGCTTGATTCGACTGACCAAGGCGAACAAGATTTATGCTGAAGCTGATCCGCTCTACAGTTGCAGACGCAGAACATAAGCACAAGCCCACGTATGTGAAGCAACTTAACTTACGATGTAGAACCACTTGGCAATGGAGGGATCGATGGGAGCGGGAGCTTTTCTGGAGTCGGCAGGGACGATCGAGTCGACCTGCTCTTTTCCGATAGCACCTGGGCTGTTCTTGTTGGTGGTAGTCTCGCTGCATCAACAAGCCGCGTCAGCAATTCTAGAAGAGCTTGAGATCGAAAAGCGAGAACGCACATTGCGATTCCGACGTTCTTGTGGTCGCCTTGACCGGCGATGAGCTTCTTCCAGGCCTCATTGCACTCATGAATGACCTCAGTAGCGTATCGCTGATGGGACCGACTTAGTTACGGGTACAGGGACCTGTATGTCTAGAAATACCTTGTTCTTGGCCTCTCCAGAGAAGGCGAATTGGTTCTCGGGCTAAATAGCACGAGACGTCAAGTCAGCACGCAGAGGAGACTGACCTTGCGGACGATTAGAGCGCACCTTGCCATCAGGAATTTTGTAGATTCTGAACCACTCGTTGGTGGCACGGATGAGGCCGGGCAGGTGACGCTCTACATCCTCGATGTCGTTGAGCTTGGAAGCTAGAGGGTCGTTGACATCGATGGCAAGGACCTTCCAGTCGGTCTCGCCCTCGTCGAGAAGAGCCCTGGCCATACGAAAGCATCACTACACAGTCGCGTCAAAAGGAGGCCGACAACGACTTACATGATTCCGAGAACCTTGACCTGCTTGATCTGACCGGTGTAGCCGAGGGCTTCGCCGATCTCGCATACATCCAGAGGATCATTGTCTCCCTTTGCCTTGGTCTCGGGGTGAGTAGCGTTGGGGTCCTCCCAGGTCTGCGATCGCGTTACAACGAACAGCTCAGTACTTTGATTAAGAGGTGCTGCAGTTGATGTCACCCACCTGAGGGAAGGCACCGTCTAAGAGATAGCAGGTCAGGAACGAGGTCAGCTTGAGGCACGGACAGACAGGATCGCAGCTGTATGCGGAAGCGGCGACGCACAGTTCCAGATGTATCCATGGTGAGGGAAGCAGTTTCTGACGAATCTGAGCTTTCCCTTCTTTGTGTCCTGGAGGATAGGGTTGAGCTGCTCGTTCTTTGATATTTCCATCTTTGCGTTGGTCCATCGTGGAACTTCTACGACCATGTTGAGGATGGTCTGTGATCAATATACATATTAGCTAATTGACACTGGCATTCGTTGCGGGTGATTCCGCCCTCGCCTTCTGCTCGTTGGCCCATAGGGGAATATCGTGGAAAGGCGACAGTACGGTCTTTGTGGCCTTGTCCTCGATGAACACGCGGTGTTCTGAGTTATAATAGGCGTGAATCAGCCCCCAGAAGCCCGTTTGAATTCGCTGAAAAAGCCAGAGGCAGGCTAAGGCGCACCAAAGGTGTTGGGAGCACCGATAATTCTGGTTGTGTACTCCATGAAGGGCTGCTGTGCTGTTGTTGTTGTCGATGTGTTTAAATGTCTGGTCGTCTCGCTCAATCTGCGCAATGCTTTGTTCATGCACTGAGTAGAGCAAAGAGCAAAGAAGGGTTACCCACCTACCTCAACTATCCCAGCATGGCCGCAGCTTCAGCAGCGGGAAGCAAAGGATTTCAAGCATTCTGGAATGGACCAGTAGGGCCAAAGTGGGCTGCAATATCATAGCATATTACATTCAAAGGTCATGGCGCTGAGAGCTATCCCCGTCCGAAAAGAACCATCTTCTTCTGGGCTCCCTTGTTCAAATGGTCCGCATAGCATATCAGATATACGCTACTATGCTCCCTAATCACGCTGCGACATCCAGGTGCCTCGTCGCTGCCGGCCTCAAGGACATCAATAGGCCTGCAGACAAGATTTCCATTCCCCAGCAGCTCGGTGCGCCCATCCATAGACGTATACTATGCTGTGGTACTGATGAGCTATGCCCACGCCAGCCCTCACTGCGACCGGCGTCATCTGGACGAGGTACAGGCGCCTATCGCCGCAAGCTCGTTGTCGCACTAACATCCCTGCTCTCGCTTGATACAGATACTCTTTCGTCATTACACCCGTCAATCTCAGCTTAGCGGCTGTCAATACATTCGTAGCAGGGACCGGTGGATACCAGCTCTTTCGAGCAATGAAGTGGGTCCGCCCGTGCGTTGTTCTGATACCAGGCCACTGATACCATTCCGTACAACAGATGGAGGTCAGAGAATCCTGAGCTTGTCAAGCAAGGAGGAGCGAAAGCACAGAAAGATCTCACTCAGAAGGGTAGCAGTCCTCAGCCAATCGAGAAATTGGGTTCATAGAGCAACCCAGCGTCATTCCATCTGGTAATATACAGTCTGCGATTGTTCTCTGCAATCTATCCCGCAAACTCATACTTTGGCATTCCCTTGACGCCCCCTTCGACCTTGTATCTGAACAGATGGCCACCTGCATCTCCTGAACTGGCTCCAGCAGACCTATCCATGGCTGAAGCAATGTACAGCCAATCATTGTTTGGACCGCCCCAGGTCGTACACGCCATGTTCTTGGCTGTGAAACGGATTTCTTCCAGCAAAGTGCCAGTACTATCGTACTTGCAGCACGTTCCAGTTCCCCACATAGCTATCCAGAGGTTTCCATCCGTGCTGCGAAGACAGCTCAGCACGTATTCTTCCGGGTTTCGCTGAATAACAAGACACACTCTGCCACCATGCCATCCGGTTCACCGTAGTTCTGGCGCCTGTCGATGAAGAGCCTCTTGTTGCTGATGCTGTCTGACTCGGCATCAAAGTCGTATGCGTAGACAATCATGGCTACAGAATCGTTGAGGTAGACTGGGCAGGCAGATCTGTCAGCTCGGTTCCTGCTTCCAATGATAGCACCAAGGCTTACAGGTCTTGCTATCGGGACTCCAAGCGAGTCCATTTCCGCATATCAGACCTTCCTCCATCTGATGCAGCGAGCCATCTGGGTCGTATCGCCAAAGCCTGCCTTTCGGCTGACCATAGCTTGCAGGAAGTTTGCCAGGTCCAAGCGACATCGCCTTCTTATCTATCTCAGCAAGCCAGAAGCGGCCTTTGACATCGACTCCTCCATCATTGAAGCGCAACTCGTCGCGCTGCGAAGTTGGTATGATCTCCTTCACGACTTCCAATCTCCCTGTAGCTTCATCCAAGAACGCGACTCCTTGGTAGTATGCACAGATGTAGGATCCTGGTACGTTCTTGCGGAAGAATTGCACAGTCACGCTGTCTTCGAGCTCGTGCACTCGCGGTGTGCCTACAACGTCTCCTGTCTTAGGATCAAGTTGCAGAATGTGCAGCTCTGCAGGCTCTTGGAGACAGTCGACCAAGTGCAACGTGGAATCAGACGAACGATAGAGGGGAGCTTCGCCTAAGACCATGGGCTGCTTGAACTGATAGAAAACGTCATGCTTGGTAGTGCTCATTATGAAGTAATAGAGTAGTGATATATGAAGTGGGCGGGAGAGTAGCAGCACCAAGAATCAGTGTTCTCTGTCACGATGAGAGAATACCCGGACGATGAAGTGAGGTTCATCAAGAACAGTGAGGAAACTGGCAAGTGCCGACGGTTAGATCAGAACATATGGGCCTTCCCAGGTCAACGGAATCCATGTCCGTCCTGCCTTGAGGGGATCTAAGACAGGTGACAGCAAACTCCGCCGATAACCGTTCCCAGGCACCGGCAGCGATAAGAGTGAAGAACCCACTCAAGAGCCATCCTAACGTTGGCTATAATACACTGGTGGATAAGATCGCCTCAAAGCATCAAAGTCAGGCAATACGACCGTTTCCTGCAAAGTCCAGGAGTATAGATACCGAGATCGTGCGAGTAGAGATAGATACAGTATAGAAGGACTGACGATACATCATCAACTATATTGCTATGCCCTTCTCTCCCTTTACACCTTTAAGAACAGGCCCGAGACAGGTCGCTGACAGAATGAAGTACCCATCGAGCGAAATCTACTTACTATCGACATCCTTCTCATGGCTCACAGCGCGATGAATTACGTCTGTGACCGCTCCGTCTTCGATAGAGCGTTCGTCGTAATACTTGGCTAGTTCTTCGAATCTATGCTGACGGTCATCGCCAGCTACTGGCCAGATTCGACAAGCTACATAGTAAACCAGACCTCCGACGACGAAGGAGAGTAGCCAGCCTAGTGTATAGATGCGAGAAGCGGCGGGGCTGACTGTCACGCTACCGAAGGAACCGATAAACCCAGGAAGCGGGACTACGAAACCAGCGATGAACGCGGCGACTGCTCTCCAATTCGTACCGTAAGTATAGTAGTACTTGGCATCGAGCTTCTCGGAATAAAGATCGTCTAGATCGATGTTCCCTTTGCGGATAAGGAAGTCTGCAGAATTAACTTCAGTCAGGGAAGACCCTTACGCCGTGGTGCGACTGCTCATACTCACAATCGACAATCATGATTCCAACCACGTTGCCTTGGAATATCGAGTAGCCTCCAAGGAAATTAAGGAAGGTAGGTGCAGACGTGAGAATGTGCCAAGGAGTGATAGCGAACGAGACCACGAGGCAGAGGACCTGGCCCGCTTGATATTCATGAAGCGCGGCAGGAGAGCTGTGATGTCCGCCCCGAATGGCAGGAAGTTACAGGCTAGAGAGGTGCCTAGAGTTGCGAAGCCAAACGAGAGGGCAGCAAAGAAGCACCCAGCTCTTGCCTTCGAGTTGTAGTCATGATCGAGAATCCCGTTAAGCAGTGCATAAGGGTTCCAGAATGCTTCGCCCCACATCTGCTGGACTGCTGCCGTGACGATGATTCCGAAAGAAGCACAGAGAGTTTGGCCAGCAGGCAAGGACACGATCTGACCCCATAGCTGTGCATTTGGAGTCTTGGCATATCGAGCGATGTCTGGAACCGTGATGAGCAGAGCTGAATTGGCACCCATGATAGAGTTGAATTGCGCTAGCACGAGAAAGGCGAAGACGGTTGTGGAGGAAGCAGTGCCAGTCATCTCGACTGCGCTGCTAGAGACGCCGCCATTGTTTTTGGTTGCCCAAATGACGAGACCCAGTCCAGCTATAGGCATCACGATAGATTTGGCTGCAAAGATCGGTGTGATGCGCGAGGTGTGGATGAGGAGGAAAGGGAAGGTAATGAGGACAGCTAGGAAGAAGCCGACCATCTCCTGCGTGGTGATACCTTGACTTTCTGGAATGGCGTTGGGGATGTTGGCCCATCCAGAGAAGATGCAACGCAGCATGACAGACACGAATTGGCCGGTAAAGTACTGCAGGAAGCGGTGTAAATTAGCTGAGGAACAACATAAGATAGCTCATAACAACTCACGGCTTGCACTCCGCCCCAGATGATGCCCAGAATGCTTCGGATAATGATGTAGAAGTAGGATCCAAAGGTCCCAAAGGCAGCTCTGGCGAGAGCAGGGAAGCCTATGTGATACTTGGCAGCTGCACGTCCGTTCAAGACCATCACAGCAGCGGAGAGGAAGTTGGCGAAGAAGACCAGCAGGACAGAATCACGTATGTTCAGGCCGATGGCAACCACTTCGGAATTTGCGTAGGTATCAGGGTGTGTCCAACGCTGCGTATACATTGTCTTGATACATACAGGAAGCTCCTATGGACCATGTCGAGACATTCCACGATTCGGACCACCAGAACACGAAGAAGCTCAAGAAGGTCCAGATACGCCGGGCAGGACCAGAGGGAGCCAAATCTTCATTCTGCAGACGAGAACTATTTGGCAACTCGATAGCCTTGACGAAGTTACGAGGGGACGAGAGGGCATGCTTGACCGTTTGAACAGAAGGCATATCTTTGACTGGACCAGGAAATCGATGGAAAGGGAATCAAGAAGGGCAGACGACCCAGATGAACTGTTTGAATCAAAGAGGGTCTCATGATACGATGATAACCGTCCTCCGGACTGGGTCCCCGTTCTGGTCCAGATTACCGGGAGACGGCTCATGCCTTGAACTCTTTTGGACGAGATTTACCAGTGGGAAGAACTAATATGGACTTTCCTTCATTCAAGGCTGAATATCAATGTCCTGGATCTCGGCTGATATCCGAAGTCCCATCTCTGTCGTCCTCCGGCCAAGTCCTCGATCATACATCTTTCGACCCTCTTTACCTCTCTAGTCACCACCGGCGTCGAACAGATCCCTCTTCCTGATTTTAAATTCACTATGTCCCTACTGCCCACACCTCCCTACCCTCTGCATGAATCCGTTCTTGACAGGCTCGATCCAGAGTATGTCAGCTTTTACAATAAGCATATCATCAACCTGCAGCAAGTGCACTACCAACCGGTAGCTGCGTCAAGGACAAGCGGTGCGCCTGAATGGTGCGCGAACAGGATCTTCTCGACTGATTTCCTGTCTTCAGGCGTCCTCATACCGGGAGCTAGTGAAGCCTTGCCCGTTGGCTCAATCAAGGACTACAGTGTCGACCGTGTAGCTTCAAGCGGAGATCCCGTCGCGGTCAGAGTCTTCACGCCCACGACACCTGCACCTGCTTCTGGTTATCCAGTTCTTCTGTACTTCCACGGCGGTGGCTTTGTTCTAGGGAATATCAACACCGAGAACAACGTATGCACTACGTTCTGCGAGGGAAGCCAATGCGTGGTAGTCAGTGTAGATTACAGGTAGGCCAGCGACTCCTGCTCATTATGAGGCCTTGGCTGAAATATAGCTCTGCCGGTACAGACTAGCACCAGAGCATGTATGGCCTGCTGCCGTGCATGACGCCTGGGAAGCTCTGCTGTGGCTCAAGCGTGAAGGCGCCCAGCTGCACATTGACCTAGAGAAAGTGGCCGTTGGTGGGTCTTCCGCGGGAGGGAATCTAGCAGCCATCATGACGAACAAAGCTATCTTGGAGTCCGATAATTGTGCTCCGGCAATCGTGTTCCAAGTCTTGGTAGTCCCGGTCACCGACAACACAGCCAGCCCTTCAACGCACCCATCCTACAGCGAATGGGAGAACACCGCTGCGCTCCCAGCTGTTAAGATGCTATGGTATCGCAAGCACTACCTCCCGAATGAAGCAGACTGGCCGCATCCTGAGGCTTCGCCTCTATACTACCCAAACGATATCGCGTCGCGTCTACCGACTGCGTTCATCGCCGTAGCGGAGCTGGACGTCCTAAGATCAGAAGGAGAGATGTATGCTCAGAAGCTGAGCAAAGCCGGCGTAAAGGTAGATCTGAAGTGCTACAACGGCATGCCGCATCCGTTCATGGCTATGGGAGGCGTGCTCACGCAAGGCAGAATATTGCTAGACGATATCGTGGATGCTCTCAGTTCAGCTTTTAAAGCATAGTTAGTGTTTGCCGCTGCGGTTGATTGTATTCCAGTCAAGCGTCCCTCTTTGTACATTGCTTGCTTGCAAGAACAAACAAGGCACATATCTGCGACAGACTAATTGTACAACTCTGTCCATACCCGTCAAAGGGCGATAAACAAGCATATACAGGAACGAGTGCACAAATTCATGATAAAGACTACCACTTCGGGTTGATATCCCACTCCTTGCTCGCCCACGGGTCGCTAGCTTGCTTAATGTACGGGTCCGGCGAGGTACCGTTCGTGATCCTACTGTTCCAAGCAGAAGCGCCAGCAATACCGACGTCCTGATCGGCCAATGGGACATGGGTAATGGTGCCGTCATCTGACCCGAATGACAGTGAAGAGGAGTGATGTGATCCGCTACTGCCCATATTATCGTTAAATGCGAACGAAGCGGACGAGGATGCGAATGGGTTGGTGAAGCCGTATGAAGTAGAAGTGGAAGTGGACGAATAGGGGTGATTGAACGAGGAAGAAGATGAGGGATCGTCAAATGGATTGGAAATAGTGTATGATGTCGAGGCTGTAGGTGTACGAGCTTCCGCTTCCGCTTGCTCAGCCGCTAAACGAGCTTCGTCCTCCGCCTCTTGTCGCTCCAACGCTTCTTGTTCTTTCTGCTGTTGCGCAAACGATACGTTGGTAGGCTCCGTATTGGTGCGATCGTAGCTCAAGCGTTTTGGCCTGCGCTGGCTTTCTGCAGGTATGCGGGATGGGAGGTCACGATTACTTTGAGTGGCTGCCGGTATTTGTGTCTTGAGGAAAACAGTCTGCGTAGATGGAAGTTGGCCTGATCCATCGTCTTTGGCTATTTCCTCTCTGATTTGCGCGATGTCGAAGCCAGCTCCAACAGGAGATGTAACGGGCCTCTTGACGGGCGCCTTGTCCTTCTTGACACTGGCAGAAGAGACCGTAGTCGTTGCCAGGCGACTTGCGATATCCGACTCTAGCTCATCGTAAGGCCGCCTTACGTTCATCGGTGCTTTATCGCCAATTACGGCTGCCGGCTCCGTATCGTCTTCTTCGTCGTACCCAGCACCTATGTCACCTGATGCTAGATTGCTCTTCAAGTTTTTGTTCGGCTTGCCATCCGCGCTTGATCCGTTCGAAAGCGCACTGCCTGGCCGTGACATGTCCGTACTGGCAGGAGCAGATGCATCCTTCTTGTTCTTCCGCAGACGCTGTATCCAGGATGCCTTCTTTTGAGCTTCTAAGCGAGCGAGCTCCATTTCTGGAGTCACTATCTCTCGCTCTGGCTTGGCGTCCAAGTCTTCTGGCTCGTCAAAGCTGCGATAGGCCCATGTTAAGCGCAAGGACTCAATGCTGTAAGGGTAACACTGCTCACCTCGTAGCGGTCACCTTGAAGCCGAGATGTTCCAATATAAGCGGCATGAGCGTACGATAGCTCATGTGTCCAGCTATAAGTTCCGTAATGTCGACATTTTCCAAGCCTGGAACATATTCTACTGGCCTTAGACCAGCGACAGTCTGCAGGCCTCCTACGGTCGCTCTGAATAGATACCCAAGAATCCAATCGTTCTGCGCATATGCGTTGACAAATCTTCCGCTGACTACGCCGCTTACTTCTTGCCATGTTTTGCGAGATCCAGTCACCGTAGCGCCCAGCAGATATACATCTTGTACCACACCATAAGCTTTCGCTTTGGCCAATGCTACGAGCGTGTAGAATATGACTCGAGCGCCTAGCGAGAAGCCAATGAGAGTGACAGGTCGCACACCGACGGATCGATTTATGAGTATTTGAGCCATGACTTCACCCGCTTGCCGGGCTCGATCGAGAGCATTTGACCAAGGATTATCGATGAGATAGCCGAGTTTTGTAAGGACTGTTCAATGGCAGGCATTAGTATACAATCTGGTAGTGGGCAGAAAATCTATGCTTACGGATCGGCCACTGCAGAGCTGCCATCATAGCACCCATCAAGGTGAGCTGCAGCATCTGCTGACCGACTGAAGAGAGCACTTCGGATCCTAAGATTCGCAGAGCACCTCCAGTCTGTCCCAGCGTTTCGGGCTCCCAGAGAACTGAAAACACATCGCCCATGATTGGGTTAAGCGTGGAGAAGGGTAACCGGACGTCGTCTTGCGGGCCGTTCATGAAGCTTTACATGGCGATAGTGCGTCAGGTTTAGTTCTCAGGTTCGGTTATAATGTATAGCTCACCCTGGTATCGTGATGATCACATTCAGGCGCTTATTGTTGTGTAAGGGCATGAGATTGAAAGTGTCGACGGCCTTCATTCGGCGCGCCATACCCTTCCCTCCTATGCGCCCACCTATGAGCGTCCCGCTTGTCGTAATGACAGCTGCACCACCGGCTCCTCCCAAGAAAGCAGTCGTACCACTAACTCCGACAGTCGCAAAGGCTGCGCCTATACCTGCGCCGATGACAGGTGCTAGTAGGCCTGCTGAGAGACCTATGACCAAGCCTCCTCCGAGAGTAGCCAGACCCATCATCATGTATCGCTTCCGATTCTCTGCTTTTCTACGCAGATCGATAACGTCCTTGTTTTCTCGTTCGCTGACAGCTTCTTGTAGTTCCAGAGCTTCGGTCAAGCGTTTCTCGAAGCGAACGATGTCCATCCAGGTTAGACCCAGCTGCTCTGCTATCAAGCCTAGTAGCACGCGAGATCGTGCATCGTAGACACTGTCGGCTACAAGAGCCAGGAAGAGGTCGCATAGAATGGTCCACCGGATGTCTAGCGTGATTGTCTTGTCCGCCGCTGAGAGCTTGGTCGATACGCCTGGAAGGGCGTTCGGTAACGGCTGCAAGATTGTATCGGATTTGCCCGATGGCGTGGATTCTCCAACGGTAGGGGACGTCGGTAGAGGCACACTCTGCGGTCTATCGTCTTCAGCATCCTTTGGCTGCTCAACGTGGGCAGCATCCTCGCTTGTCGTGGCGCCAGTCGCAGCTTCTTGTCCTTCCATCGCCGCTGTCGCTATACTCTGCGCTTCTTCCGCCTCCCTACTTTCTGCATCTGCCTTTTCTCGGGCTGCCTGCTCTGCTTCTTCTAGTCTTTCCCGCTCTTCCTCCTCTCGCTGTTCCCGCTCCACCTCTGGGTCGTATTCTGGGTTGGGTACAGTGTGAACGGCCACCAGAGAAGGTACCAGATCGGCGGAAGTTACACCATGTTCAGCTAATTGCTCGATCATGCGTTGTTCTGCGAACTACATCAGCTTGAAAGCACATGCCGAGCGGATCAGGCTGGCTCACCGGCAGGCTCTACTTCCATGTGCTGATAGAGTCTTCCCATAATCTTGGTTCCCCAGTTGTTGAGGCTTTCACGCGCATTCTCCAGCTCTTTGATGTTGGCTAGCTTGCGAACCATCTCTCGCATTACGACTCTGCACAGGCCCACGTAGGCTATCCTCTGACCTTCACTGAGCATCTGCTTTGTAGTCTGCATCTGGCTGAGCGGTGTCATTCCCTTGTCATCGTCAAAGAGGTATTTCGTGCGCGTGTGCATTTCGTCCTCTTCCGGGTCTTCATCCAGCTCTAGACGTGTATATTCTTTCTGTTGTTGCACATCCAAGACCAAGACAGTAGATGAGAGTGTCAAGTCAGCCTGATTTAGCGAGTTCGCCGGTCATGCTAAACAGACCTCGTCCATCTTGCCCTTCTCCCTCCATTTCGCGCCTTGCTCGTCGACATCGATGAGATTTCCAGTCGCATTTGTACCCTGCGTTGTCGGCGACGGTATATCGAGAGCTGCTGTTTTCAGCTTGCCGACTCGCAGGACTTTGCCCTTTCCCAGCTGGATCCGACGGCGCCGCTGCTGCCGCTGCAGAACATCTTCATCGTCGTCGTCATCGCTGCTGTCTATCTTCTTGCTGGTGCCCTCCTCTTGGTCGAGCCTGTCGGGGTCTTCGCGGTACTCTTTCCACTGACGGTCGACCGCCAATTTGGTCGTAGCTGCCGTGGAATGCAGCACAGGCATGTCCATCCATCCTTCATCATCGTCGATGTCGTCTAGCGAGGCCATGGCCTGCTATCGAGCAGTTGGGCGGACTCCAGGATGTGTTCAAGGTCGCAGAACAAGCAGGCGGGCCCGCTGCAAGTCTGCAAGTCTGCAACGCAAGGCGAGCCACATGTATGTGAGAGAAAGTACTACCTCTGCATATAGTAGCGAAGAAGCTTTGCTTGGATCCAATTTCAAGGCAAAGCGACGAAGTCGGACCCTATGTACATAATTTCTCGGCAGCGAGCGCCGACACACGCTTCGTCTAGTAGTACCGCTCCTCTTCTACAGGAGCTAACCGGCGTCCTTGATCGTGCTGCGCCCGAGACTTGCGCCTACCAGATGTAGCGCTGTTTCTCCGACTATCATATGGACTGGCTGAATTATGTCTTCCACTTCTCCCGCTTCGAATTGAGGGCAGTCTTGAGCCTCTGAAGCCGGGAGCTAGATAGCCGTGCTCCTGTTTCAGCTGTTCAGCATATTGGCGATCCAGCACCCGTTCTCTTTCCTCCTCGATCAGCGCCTGCATCCGTTCTCTCTCACTTACAGAATCGTTGCGAGCGGATATTATTGACGGGATATGCGTCATGCCGTCCGACATCGCTTCGTCGTATTCTTGTGCATTCATCCTACTCTGCCGGCGTCCGTCATCGTCCCCGCTTTGAGAATATCCACTGCGACGTGACTGCGAGTACCTGCTCTGGCCTCTGCTCCGATACGATTGGTTTTGAGATCGGCCAAAGCTAGAAGGTCGACTTGCGCCATCGTAGGTCCCCTCATCGTCATCGTAGTATGAGCCTTCATCTTCACTTCCTCCTTGACTGGCATACGACTGTCGAGAAGGTCGGTCTTCTAGCGGTCTGCCAGCTTGTGCAGCGTGTTGGGCAGCTGCCAGCGCTTGCGCCTGCATAGCGTCTCTCTGCTGATTCTCGGCATGCTGCTGCATTTCTCTAGCTTGAGAAGGATCCATGTACTGCTGTTGCTGCATCATTGCTGCTTGCTGAGCTTCCCGAGCAGCTTGTTCCCGTTCCATCGCTTTCCGCTGAGCATCTTGGATAGCCACCTCTTTCTGCGCTAGAAGTTCGTTCTTGTCTCTTCGCCGAACAGCATCTTCTTCCGCTTCTTCAGCGGCCGCTTTCTGCAAAGCATCATGCTCAGCGACTTCTCTCGCTTTACGAATATCCTTATGCTCCTGCTTCTCATACTGTCTTTCCTGCTCTTTCCGTCTCTTCCGTTCTCGCTTCTCGTGTCTTCTCGCTTCTTCTTCATCTCGCTCGTCTTCCTCTTTTTGCTCCCGCCGCTTACGCTTCTCATACTCGCGCCGTGCCTCCTTTCGTGCAAGCTTCTTTTGATCCTTAGACTTGACAGAGCCGTTGTCCGCAATTTGAGCAGGCTGAGGAGGAGCTATCATACCAGGACCCATCATGCCTGCACCGTAAGCTGGCCAGCCAGGCATCATAGGAGGCATGACAGGCGCTGGAGGTGGCATTATTGGTCTGCCATACGCATCGTACCCGACAGGCAGCTGAGGCTGTATCATTGCAAGCTGAGGCATAGCAGGATTGGCAATAGTCGTCCATTGACCTGTTGAAGGGTCAAAGACGACCTCGTTTCCGCCTCCTAGACCTTGGGCCAGCATTTGTGGATTGGTGTCGGCGTTGGCTGCGCCATAGCCTGGCAGAGGTGCAGTTCCGGCTGGAGGAGCTCCATACGTCTTAGGCTCCTTCTTCTTCGCGCCCACCCCATCTGCGCCATCGTACGGCTCTTCATCAGGATTTTCTCCGTCGTAAGGATCGGGCGCTTCGTCACCTGGTCCTCCAGGTCCACCTGGGCCTCCTGGACCTCCTGGCCCTCCCGGAGGGCCATCCATATCATCGTCGAAATCGTCTGGTCCTCCTGGTGGACCACCTCGGCCTCCAGGGCCTCCTGGACCGCCCATATCGTCATCAAAGTCATCATCGCCTCCTGGTCCTCCCATACCGTCATCTCCGCCTTTTTCGAAACCAAGATCGAATGGCTCAGCTGTTGCTGCTTGTGCAGGATCTGTCAAGACATCGAAGAACGAGGAGATGAGGTTGAGAGCTCCGCCAATGAACAGGAACGCTGCTGCTCCGACATGTAAATTGCCAGTATTGTAGCTCAGAATCTGAAGCGCCACCCAGATCATGACAAGACTCTCGCCGCCTAAGCCGATCTGGTTCTGGAGGGCAGGGAACCACTTGAAGACCACAGGTAGTAGCGAGTTCATTGCCCCTCTTGCAGCCTGATGCACCAAGATCACGAGGAGGATGATCACTGCCGCCGAAGCTGTTGAGTCAGCTGTTCGATCTGCCTTCAGTCACCAATGAGTATACTCACAGCTCAGAATATGATAGATGGCAGCGTGGGCAACTGCGCCGGTTCTTTGCGGGTAATCGGTGTTCATCTTGTAAGCCTCGCATTTTTCTGGCTTTTTGGCTGTCACGCCCTTCGCCAATAAGATCCCCATACCGTGTCCGAAGCTCATAGAAGGAGTCGCAGCTTTTAAATCTCTGTTCGGGACAA
Organism: Erythrobasidium yunnanense; assembly: GCA_001600175.1. NCBI lineage: Eukaryota > Fungi > Basidiomycota > Cystobasidiomycetes > Erythrobasidiales > Erythrobasidiaceae > Erythrobasidium > Erythrobasidium yunnanense. Next base: position 925,951 of record BCJC01000004.1, read on the forward strand.
GCCAGCAGTCAGGATTGAGGATTTTTGGGTCAAAACCGACCGGAGGCTCTGCTCACCCAATCAGAGTCACAAATTCTGCAGCGAGCCCGATGATGAGCGCTATCGCAGTGAGTAGCGCGAATCCTCGAACGAGCCAGATGTACATTCATGGATTTCGATGTCTTCCCTTTGTCGAATCTTGCTAGCCAGCTGCTTGAACCGCCAGGGGTGTGTGTAGTACGGCCAGCGTCTCGTTGTTTAGTGTATGTATAGATACTACTTGTGAGTACAGGAGGTTGGGACGAGGGGTGGATTCAGTCAGATGTAAGCCTAGTCGGTAGAGGATCCCGCCTTTCAAGACCGGTCAAGTTGCATAGCGGATTCAGCTGTCCCTTTGTGAGAGCGTCTGCTGAGGTGTGGCGCTAGAAGAGGTTTCTGGCACCAATTCAGACTCCATTGCAGAGAGAAGATTTGGCCCTTCGAAGTCGAGTGCAGCCTTACTGGAATGGAGAACGTGTAGCCTGTTCAATGGCCTTTGCATGGCAGGCATAGACTTATGAGACTAGTTTCGACACGGCTTTGCAGTCTTCTTTGGGTATCGAATTACTGGTTTGGACATGAGTGCGCCCAGTACGGATCACACACCGAATGAACCCCGCAAGCCAGCGAGATCAGCCGTAGCATGCTTCCGCTGTCGGTGCGTCAACCCTCAAGCATCCTTGTCTGCCGGTATCGATGTGAATCCTCTTTCCATGCATGCCAGACGCTACAGAACGAAATGCATTGCCGCGCCGCCGTTCACGGATCCCTGCGAAGCATGCATACGTGCCAAAGTCGCTGACGAATGGTTGGTGGAAGGAGCTATCGTGCGAATCGATTATACTGATGATAAGGATAAGTCACTTTCCGGCTCGTGGAGAGGTCGATACCGAAAGACAGAAACGGAAAAGGCCTAGGAAAGACGAAGCATCCACATCTACAGCTGTCGTTCCTGCCACTTCCTCAGCTGCTGATGGTACTCCGACCGCTTTGGAAGACGCCGGTCTGCCAACTACATCCGAGATTGTTCAAGCTATTGAATGCTTGAGTCGATGCTATTTCCAGTGAGTGTGTACGTGCACAAATGCATTACCTCTATGGCTGATACAAGTCCCAGGATACAATTCCTGCCTGAAGCTATCCTGCTCGAGCGTCTCAAACAGGAACCTGATAGCATCCCACCCTTCTTACTACTCTCCGTCTTGGCTCTGAGCGCTGGATGGACGCCGTCTCTCGTTGATAAGTATGGGGACGCCCGCACGGCTGGAAACGTCTTCTACAAGAAAGCGATGGGCTATATTTCCAGCGAAATGCTGAGCCCCTCTTTAGCTTCCTGTCAAGGCTGTAAGTTGTTCTGATAGGGCAGTGGCAGCTACTAATAAGATACAGTTTTCTTACTGTCGCTACACAAATGGGGTCTTGGGCAGAGCGAAGAAGCAGCCGTAAGTTTGATAGATGACGCGATCATCGCAGAGAAGCTGAATTCTTGCCGTAGATGCTTACTGGCGTTGCTGTCCGAAGTGAGTCGTGCTTCCCCGGCTACCGTGTTTCGGCTGGTCTGATCGTAGAATGCAGTGCTTGGGCTACTCGGCCTCCACAAGGAGAGCGCGTATGCCCTGCCTGAGGAAGCTCCAGCGGACGATGTGATCAATTTCGAGGCAGCCAGGCGGTTCTTTTGGGCTGTGGTAACTCACGAACATCTGGCTAGCGGATCCAATCGCTTGACGTCTCTTCATTTGTCTGAAATCACAACATTACTGTGAGTCCCTGCGCAATATAACTGTCACCTTTCTGGACTGAACAGAATATCTTGACTGATCTTCTGTTAGGCCAGGTGACGAGGACGATTTCGTCTTTGGAGTGCAAGCCAGTCAAAGTCCAAGTCTTCCTGGTACACAACCCTATCTTAGCGATCCTCAATCAGCGATATGTCCCAGCCAGTCTCTATTCGCGACAATGGTACGGTCCCATTCACTCTGGGCAAAAGTCGCTCAATGGCCGTGTCAGAAGACCAACGATCTGCCGTGGTCTCCTGCAAGCGGGTATAGCCATCTGGAGAACGAGCTCAGGGCCTGGGAGTCCCAATTACCAAGAAAGCATACTTGGAGCCTGCAGAATCTACGCGGAATGCATGCCCAGGAGAAAGACATAGTACGAGGATTTTTGGCATCACTGAAGCTGCGCTGACTCGATGTTGTAGCCTTTCTTAAGCCATATAGCTTGTCTCAAACTCGCTGGTGTGGTGCTACGTCGGAAGTTCCTGTTCTCGATAGCAGCAAATCTCGACGAGGTCGATCGCTCCGCGCCAGCTGGATTTTGGACAGCATTCTCTGCGGAGATGGTCAGTCGTGCCTACCAGCTGATCAGCATTATCGAGGATTTCTTCCGCCATAGAAACAGCAGGTTAGGGTGCGCACCTATCCTACTATACTGCCTATATGTCGCTGGTAGCATATCACTCTACCTCCTTCGGTGGCCAGCTCGTAAGCTTGACTACAGCTGACTGGCATTACAGATGGCTGACATGCCTTTGCTGTTCAGTATCTCCACACCATGCTGCTGAAGCCGAAAGCTACCTGCGAGTATCGCTGCGACTCCTTTCCAGCACAACTGCTTTCTGGCCTATGGCAGAAGCTTGGCATGATTCTTTAGCCAGATCCGCACAAGGCATGGCTCCCGGTGATACTCAAGCGCTTCGGGCTACCGCTGCGGCCGATAAGACCGCGGATGAGATGGTGGGACCGGGTCATCTCAGCGTAACGCATGCCTTAGCTGATTATCGAACAACAGATCGGCATATACAGACACTCAACTATACCGAGCCCTGTAGCACTGCAGGTCAGGCAACTACCGCCTACAGAGCCCCAAGGTCTCAATACACAGCAGTCTGTAGCACCCATCCCTCATCGGTCGGATTACGTAGCAGCACCAGCTGTCAGTGCTGGCTCATCCAGTAATTCCTTCCTCGAACATACGCAGGTGCAGACTTCACATCAACCTCGCTTTGAAACTTTTTTCGAACAGGGCACCTTCTTCCCTCTTAATGATGGAGGCCTACCGACAGATACGCTCGAGCAGGAATTGACAGCTTTCTTCCGCGGTGACAATCCTTCCCTGTTTGATAACTGGCAACTTGGCGGTGATTTCTAGGACAAGCAGCTACATAGTATGCTGTCTACTCGAAACCTAGCGCACTACTCTGTTGTGCTGCTAGCTTCTTCCCTAGATGTGTCAAGTACTGCACGTCCGCCAGTTTCCTCTGTCTAGCCTTCATATGCTTCTTGACGGCCCTCGCCCTTGCTTTCTCGCTTCTCTGTCTCTTCGCATGTCCCGCACCTCTTCTTGCACCGCTAACTTTCGGCAGATATATGCCTACAGCTACTTTCCCTCCCTTCATATTGAGTTTCTTTCCGCTTTTCAGAGCAGCCGCTTTCAAAGCTGCTTTGCGTGCATCCTTCTTCTTCTTATCTTTCTTGCGCAATGTCCTGCTGAAGCATTCACGCGCTAGGGAGATGTATTGGGCAGAGAAGGACATGGAATCATGAGGTTGGATGAGCGTCGAGATCTTGACGCGGTGAGCTGGGTGTTTGCCATTCGAGGCGCGCATTATTACAGGATACTCCTTGGAAGAAGAGGAGGAGGTGGAGGCTGCTGGCTGGTCTGTAGTCATCTCGGTATCGGCATTCCCAGAGCCTGCGCCGTCTTGCTCGTAGGTATCTTGGCGCGATGGGATCAATGTAAGCATATGATACTGCATGTAAGGTTGCGCTGATGACCGTACAGCGCTTCTGAGTGATGTATACGCTGCCATTTCCCTCTTGCGCCTTGAAGAGGTCTCTAAGCTGCTTCAAGAACTGTAGAGAAAGGTATAAGCCTTCATAAGCTACTGTTCATAAATGCACTCGCCTCTTGATTGTCCAGCAATACCATCTTTAATCTATCTTTGATCAATCCAATTCCAAGAAGCACCCTTCTTTCATTTGACAATTCTTGGTCAAGACAGCATGGCATCTAAAGCAGACAAGGGAAAAGGCAAAGAAACAACAACGACGACCAGTACATCAGCGACCACCGCTACGACGCCAGCCGCTAGCTCAGCTGGCCCAGTCATAGGAGGAAGTCGAGGAGACTGGACGGCAGTCTGGAGCGGAGAGTGGGCATACAATGCAGCGTATATACCTCAAAGATACAAATTCTGACGCTGTGAAATCTCAGGCGCAACGCCTACTACTTCTGGAACAAGGCGACAGGAACCACGACTTGGGAGAATCCGTACGAGAAGGATGCAGCATCAGCTACAGACGCTACAATTACAGAGGACAAGTCTGCAGAGGCTAGCAGTACCGATGCGAAGGAGGACTCCGGCCAAAGTGCAGCCAAAGCTGGCGAACCTTCATCAGCAGCTTCAGCAGCACCCATCAAGCAGATCACACCTGAGCCCATGCGCGAAGATTATGGAGGGATAGATCCAGATCTAGCATTCTTGGATCCCAGTCTTGCCGCTCGCAAATCAGGGAATGGAGGATCGTTTCAAGCGAGATTCAATGCTCGTACCGGGCGGTTTGAAGGGGATCCTAATAGGAATCCGGATCACGTCTCTGATGTGTCTCGTGCAAAGCGGCAGAATCAGCATTATTGTAGGCTGACTTTCCTCTATCTTTAATGTGACGTTAACTCATATGTTTTTTTCCAGTCGACTATGGGAACTGGGAGAAGACACTCGCACAATCGCAGGAAGAGACTGCTCGTAAACGTGCAGCTGGAGAGCTGGATGATGAGCCTGAGCGGAAGAGACAGCCTACCAAGAAAGAGATGGCTGCTATTCGAGAGCGCAACAAGGCCAAGAAGGAGCAGAAGCAGAAGGGCTGGCTGCTGAGCTGATCGATTGCGTAGCGTCCTGTAGAGTTATTCTGCCATGTTTCATAGATTATCTGTTCCTGGATGCTGTCACGGGTCGCCCGCCGTTATTACCCGCTCCAGTCCAAATGCCGGCATTGCAACTTGACCTTGATCAATTCTCGACAACATCAAACCAGAAGCAACGAGTACATATCTTCACGAGCACGTCTTGACCGCATCCTATCCCGTCTGTTCTTTGGTCGGCCATGTCTCTGTCGGTCCCACGAAATGATGCCTCGACATCCGGCTCTGCTGTTGGAATCACAAGATCTACGCCGACGCCTGTGAATGCTCCTGTACCTATCAGACTCTCTCCAGCTGGTGCGAAATACTCGATGTTCGTGTCTGCGCGAAAGCTCGGTCTGACTTTCGGTTACTGCTGCTTGTGCAGAGGGCTTTATATGCGGCGCGCTCGCAGCTTGTGGAAGGTGTGCAGACACTATCATGAGCTATTGGATGACAGCTAACGCGAAGCTTTGGATTGTTCCAGCGTCACTTTCACAAATAGCTTTGAAGTCGCAAAGACTCGGTTACAGCTGGATGGAGAACTACAAGCCAAATCTACAAACTATCAACGAGTATACAACAATGCGTTTGATGCGCTCAAGAAGACATGGCGGACAGAAGGGTTGAAAGGCGTCAATGTGGGTCGCATGCATTCGCAACCAGCTTTCGCGTCAAGCCTAGCTCAAGAAGCTATGCTGATACGTGTTCGTTGTGTCTGCAGCGCGGTCTCGTCCCCGCATATGCATACCAGATCTTCCTAAACGGCTCTCGGATGGGACTATATGAGCCTTTCAGGCGGAACGCAAATCGACTTCTAGGGCGTCGTGCAGACGAGCAAGTTTTCTATGTCAACTTGGCAAGCGGCGCCAGTTCCGGCGTGGTCGGAGCCGTGTTGGGAAACCCTCTCTTTCTGGTGAAAGCTAGGTTGCAAGCATTTTCGCCTACGAACCCTGTGGGAGCGCAACATCATTATAGAAATGCTTTCCATGCGCTGCAGTCGATCTGGAAAGCGGAAGGCTTCAAAGGGTTATATAGAGGTGTGGATGCCGCTATACTGCGTACAGCAGCGGGTAGTAGTGTGAGTTATCAAATTCGCCCTACGATATTGATCTGGTAGCTGAACATCGATTCGGCGCAGGTACAACTTCCCGCATACAATCTAGCGAAATCATACATAGCACACTGGAATCTTCTCCCCTCCACATCGATATGGACCTACCTAGCAGCATCCACCTTCTCCGGCGCGTGTGTATGCGTGATCATGCAGCCTTTCGATACAATTCTATCGAGGATGTATGTCCAGTCACCGACTGCTCTCGGTCCAGATGGAAAAGTCAGAGGACTGCTATACACGGGTCCGCTGGATTGTCTGGTAAAGACGTATAAAGCCGAAGGTATCAGAGGGTGGTATAAGGGCTCGACAGCGCATCTGCTGAGGATAGCGCCGCATACTGTGCGTACTAAGCTAAGGTTATGCTGGTGTAGGTTGGCTGACGAGTCCTTCGGGCGGTCTTACAGGTCCTAACACTCGTCTTCAACGAACAACTCTCCCAGAAATGGTCCAAAGCAAAAGCACAGCGGTTAGCTGCAAAAGGCGATATCTCAACGTGATGGGGCTGGATCGCAAGGTCACGAAACGTAGTGGGAGTGAAAGGCCAGCAAGTAGATGATTCGAAGATGCGGTAGGAACGCTGGAAGATGAACAGAAAAGTATGTTGTACCGAAGCAGCGGAATATTACGCCCCCGCCAAAAGAGCCAGGCGGGGTCAGGCATAGATAGGACAGACGTCAGCATATGATGGGACATACCGTCTGCTCAAGATTACAGAGCTTGCATCTTGCAATGAGCCGGGATCTTGCAGAAGGTAGATGGCGCTCCTGGCTGTACCGGACGCCAGGAGGGGTGTACATACCTACGGGTTGGAAGTGGAGAGCGTAGTAATAGTGAATGCAGGTAGAGCCTGCTTTCCAGGAGCAGTAAGCGGTGAGAGCGAGAGTACGAAAGAACGGATGAATTGCTCGAGGTCCGGAAGGTGAGGGAAGGGCGTCTATATCTGGTGGATGTATCTATACTGGCACTCTGTTTCTCTCCATCCCACGTCTCTACGCTGCCTGCTTCTCCCAAGACGCTACGAGCTTTTCCAGGTCGAATTTGGGGTCTTCTGGGTCGGAAATGACTGGAGATTTGAGATACGTGCATACACCCATCAGCTTAACTGCTATAACCAAGTAACGTGAGAAGTTGGCGCACCCTCGTTCTTCTTTCCTCCTGTAAGCCTCTGGAGCGGTGACTGGCTATCCTTTTCGACTTTATCTTTGTAGGCTTGCTTTGCCTGTGCGATCCAGCTATCCCTCTGCTTCTCTACTGCTTGTTCCTTATGCAAGATGTCCTGCTTGAAGAGCGTCCTGCGGTGGAGTATGCCATACACAATCCCGCTCGCGAGCGCCGTGTACCGTGCGACCTGGCGCGAGAACCGTGGCTTCAGCCTTCAAAGTCGTACATACTACGTGAGAATGTTTCTCACATTCAACGCTGACATGCTCGCCTAAGTTGACCGATTTGAAAGATTGCGACGAGAAGCAACACGGCCAAGCTCGGGTTGACTCTGGATAATCCAGACTTGCCAATTTTAACGAAGCAATCGCAAAGAGATAATACAGAAGCTGGTACTGACAGTATATATGCGTTCTGCAGCGCGACCTGCTAGCTCTTCTACAACAAGCTCGAATTATCTGAATCACGTCTAAGAGCCAGTTGTGCGCGCTGCAATTACAGTCGCAGAAGCTCCTTTACGATACATCAGGGCATGTCAAGGGACAGAGGCCAAACGTGCAACTTGGGCTGATCAGATCTGATGACGGCTACGTAAACCGCGGGATCGGCAGACTCAAGCTAGCTGATCCTTACTCGCACCTGCCTAAACAGCTAACTTACTGACTCTTTTCTTCTTTCCACTAACTCACCTCGAGTTATCTACAGAACTGATGCTCTTGCGTTCCACTGCCCTGCTTCTAGCGACATTAGGTCTAGCAAGTGCAAATCACGATTTCGATAGCTATGGCCCTCCCGGCAAGACTTTCACCGACATTCGAGACGGATCAGCAGTTCAGCCTGCATATCCTAAATCTCGCAACTTGACTGTGCCCGATGATCCGGCATTGGCCAATGCACGAATCTTGACGGACACTGGAGTCTATGGACCTGAAATCGAGCTGGTACATCTCTATCACAATTACTGGCCTACAGGCCTTGCTGTAACATCGAAGGGGCGTGTCTTTACTTGCTTTCCTCGGTGAGCTGCATTCTGCCTTACCTCATATGCCATATAGCTGACCACAGTCCAAACGCAGCGGTAACGAGTCCTACACGCTCGCAGAATGGGTCAACTCGACGTATGAGAAGCCTTATCCAAATCTACGACTCAACACGCCTACCATATTGTTGAACGCATCTACACCAGGCTATTCTGTAGCTACGAACGAGTCGCTCATCTTTGTACAATCAGTCATCGTGGATGGCAAGGATCGTCTATGGGCTTTGGATGTAGGGCGACCTACCGTAAAGGGAATATCACAGCTTGCGAAGGTACCTGGTGGACCAAAGATCGTGCGCTTCAACCTGGAGACAGACCAAGTCGCGCAAGTCATTACTTTCCCGGAGAACGGTGAGGCTGTTCATTTGAGTCTGTCAGGGATGGCAGCTCAACTATGTATACTTCAGTTGTCTTCGCAGATTCATCACTCAATGATTTAAGGGTCGATCTGCGCACTTACGACGGCTTCCCTGAGGGAGTCATCTATCTGACAGACAGCTCGCCGCAACATGCTGGGATTGTCATCGTCAATATCGCAACGGGTCGATCGTGGAGATATCTGGACAATCATCAATCCGTTCAGATCGTACAGCAGTTCGTGCCTGTTTACGAGTGAGTCACTCTAGTGTATTATACTTCATGCTTTGGCTGATGTCCATTACCGTTGAATAGTGGAAGACCGTTCTACACGATCCCTTCGGATCCTTCTCTTGGTCGCGGAATTCAGTATCAATACCGCTTCGCAGCTGACGGTCTAGCTCTCGGGTCCAATGGCGAGTGGCTCTACTATTCTCCACTAGCTTCTAGACGCCTCTATCGCGTACCTACCAACCTTCTTCGAAACGCGCCAGGACCAGACAATGCGTACGGAAATCTTCTGGTCGATCGAGCTGTGCAGGATTTAGGAGAAAAGGGCTCGCATAGCGATGGTCTCGAGACAGACAGTAAAGGCAGAATCTACCTTAGTGCACCGGAACATAATGCTATCTTCAGATACGTCGAAGAAGCAGGCCTGGTCCAGCCTTTCGTACGGGATCCGAGAATGCAGGTATGCCCTGCCCAGTTCCCACCCTTTCTCTTCGAACAAACGCTGAACTTGCGTACTCCTGCTTATAGTTCATCGACACAATGGCTGTGGTCGACCTGGCAAGCGGCTCCTACGTTTACTGGACCTCGAATCAGCTTTGGCTTTCGCCAGATTACAACAACAACACAGATCTGCGGGTCAAGCCATACACTGCATGGAGAGTTCGCATTGATGACGCAGGCAAAGCTAATCAGCTGTCGTGAGCATGGACGTTACGCATAGCTGCATGTAGCCCTTATCCTGGTGTATATTAGAACGCAGCACTCATTATTGTGCAAGCAATGCCATGTCTTCTTTGAAATGCAAGTTGCCCTTTGACTCCGCTCCTCCTGCCAGGAGCACTAAGTTATTCCTCAACGAGAGATCGCTGCATGCATGTCCTACAATCATTCTAACTACAAATATAGGCTCCTCGGACAGTCTTCTTCTGTCACACCTTCACAATGCAACTCGTGCTCCACCGGCTCTTCCTCGATCCGCAGGAGACTTCGCAACGACCCTGGAGAACGCAGTCGCAAATCCTCCATTCGTCTGTGCTGCATTTTGTTGCGCAAAGCCTCTGATGCTCAGCTCTTGCGCCTACCTTTACGCCCGACAAAGGATTTGTCTGAAAGCCCTATCTCGCCTGGGAGATAGATACCCATCTTCAGGGTTCGACATTGCTGGCCTCTCGTCCGTAAGAGCCACAACGAGTGCAAAGCCCTAAAACCCTACTTTCAGGATGGGCCGTTTCATTTGGCGCAAAGGCACCCGCAAGGCAGCACGGTGACATGCTGCACGCTATACACGCCCTCGTACAGAAATCTTCTTGTGCTACTGACGCAAAGGCACTGTAGGCTCGAGGCCTGAAGTAATGGCCTAAAATTTCAGCTTTACAAATCGAGCCCCTCTTCTCCATTCTCTCTTTCTGTCATATTTTCTCCTTCTCTATCCCTCTCCAGTATCTCCTTTCCTCTTCCTCTATCCCTCTCCAGCATCCTTTCTCCGTCCATCATGGCGCATGTTCTTCCTGAGAATCCAGGGTCAAATTATGTCCACGATCAACTAGGTACCATACTCATAGGGACATGGTTGGGCACGATTCTTTATACCGTCGAGATGTGGCAGCTCTTTCGATATTACCGCAAGTATAAGAGCGATATGTGAGTCCGCCTGAACAGCCTCTGACGCCAAGCTGACTTGATTGTTGAACGCAGGCGTGCTCTACGATACAGTGTCCTGGCTCTGGCAGTCGTGGATAGTGTCGCCGTGACTGTGGCGAATATATGGGTCTACAGGGCGACGATTTCCGATTTCGGAGCACTCGAAAAGGCTGTTGGAGCCGGTGAGCTCACAATGGATGTCTAAATCAAGTTCAGAGGCTGAATATGTCGTCCAGGGTGGGAGCTATGCGCTGTAGTAGCCGTAAATCTGTATAGTGCGACGATCACCCAGGCGTACTTGATTTACCGCTATCACAGAATAAGCAAGAGCCGATATCTAGTGTGAGAACAAATCCATGTACATCATAATATTCTCGAGACTAATTATCTTCTAACTGTATGTTCTCAAAACTCCAACTAACTTGACAATTATCTGTCCTCAAAACTTCGATAAAATCGTTGCAGAGGCTTTCTCGCGCTGGCGGTCGTCTGCGTCTCTGGGCTCAGTATATTTGTGGTGTACGCGCTCACTAGACCAGATTCCCAAGAACTCTTGGTCTCCGGAGTACGGTAATCTCAATTCGGCAGAGTTTCTCGACCTGTCGCTGACTCCGCTTTCCGAAAGACAATCGCAGCTTTGATTATGTTCGGCCTTGAGGCATTTATAGACATTGCCATTGCCGCTGGTGCGTTCGAAAAGCTTTTTACCGCGATTTAGCATCGAATAAGCTAACACGATCCGTAGCTCTGGCCATATTCCTCATCAAGGCTGTCAAAACAGATGTAGACCGTACGAAACGTCTACTTGTGAAACTCGCGTTCATCGCGGTGTCAGTTTCGCTCAATACGGATGTCAAGCCCGTCGCGCTAATATTGCATGCGTCCACAGGGAGTCCGGCTGCTTTTCAGCTATCTTGGCAATCATCACACTCGTTACCACTCTCACCCTTTTCGAAACATCGAATCTGCCTTATCTCTGGGTAAGTGCTAATGGCACAGCGAGACGCGCAGGGCTAATTGCACCTTGATATCGCAGGTGATGCTCCTGGGGCGTGTATACGCGCTCACTCTGTTGTTCAACCTCAATCTTCGAAAGTCATCTATGACTCGCCTTGGCTCGTCAGGCGATCATCAGGGCATCACAGCTCCAGGACAGCCTAAACACAATCAAGGTCAAGTGTCTGTGTTTCAGCTGGCAGAGCTGCGAAGCGCCAGTGCTGACGATGCGAAGGTACCGCCTCGATCAATGCACCACAACGAGCTGGAGGTCGAATACACCAAAGAGACCTTCACACGGATGGATGTCTAAACAGCGTACAGAGGAGCTGGGTGTGCACGGATTTTCTGTAGCTTAGCTTGAGCCTCATCTATATCAGTACTGTCTTTGTCGCCTTGAAATGCCAGCCTGTTACATTGTACAGCTTCGGGAATCTTTGAGTGGAGCAGATCGAACTTGCTTGGACTTAAACGTATCGATATAGCTTCTGTGTGCATTGGGAGAGCTGAATGCACAAGGGCAATCATCAGGCCGGATCGTCACTCGCCTCTGCTTCGCGACATGAAGGACCTGAAGGACGGCATGACCGGGGAATCAGACATAGACCGGGCATACCTGCAGATCAAGTCTGTAATGCTACGAGGGAGACTCCTCTTCGCCTGCTTATCGTGAGAGCCATGCGACCAGGCTCGTCTTTTCGATAGAGTACCTTTTCCGCCAAACCTGGCAAGAAACCGGCACACCTTATGCACAGACAGCCATGCTAGCCGTCCCCACGATTCATACGAAGCTAGAAGTCATCTGGCTTCAACCCATCTCCGGTCGACAGGGCACTTGACGAGAAGGCCCTGTTTGGGCTCGGGCTGAAATTCTGACTGATCTGCTGCAACACGCGGCACGGCGCACAGTCTTCACGACGATGTGATTGCGATGCTCACTGCTGTCCGCTTAGCAATATCGAGTCTACATCGCCGAAGAACGCAAATCCAGATGCCTTTCCCTTCCTGACGCATTTTTGACAGATGGGCTTTGTAGACCAGCAGCTGGGCCTGCTACTTGTAGCAAGTTATTTGGGGAGTATACTCTGGACCATCGAGTTCCTACAAGTTCTGTCGTACTTCAAGAAGTTCCCAAAAGACCAGTGAGTCGCGGGTGCAAAGATATCAGACTACACGCTTCTCTCACATTGTTCTGACATTCTTTCTTTCCCTGAAAGCTGGGGCTTCCGTCTCTGCATTGTGTCTCTAGCGATCAACGAGACATTGGCCTTGATAAGCCTAAATGCCTGGGTTTACCGGTCGTCCATCACGGATTTCGGCATCATAGAAGCAGCTCTACTACCGGGTTGGGAATTCAGAGCAACTCTCGCACATGCGCTCATCAGTGCGACCCTCTGCCAATCGTACCTCGTCCTGCGCTTCCGCAGAGTTTCTCGAAATAACATACTCAGCGGCGCCTTTGCAGCTGCCATCATTGGAGTTGTGAGTTGTGCACCTCTTTGAATGACAGCTGTAAGACTGCTGATGCACTGAAAATAGACAGGTTTAAGCTTGTACACGATCTATGCGAGCACTCAGCTGGACGAGACCATACGAAGCAAGGGAAAGATAGCTGCGATGGTGATGTTTGCTGTTGAAGCGGCTGTGGACGTTGGGATAGCTGCGGCGCTGGCGCTCTACTTGATCAGGCGCATGCAAACGGATATGGACCGGACGCAGCGGATCCCCAGAAGGCTGGTCTTCATCTCGATGTGCGTATCTTGATCAAGTCATTGGACAGCTATTGACGGACGCCTGCAGCGAGAGCGGCACAGTCACTGCTTTTCTTGCAAGCGCGACCCTCATAGCCGTACTGGCTGCTTTCGATACCTCAAACCTCTGTTTCCTCTTCGTAAGTCACTTCCAAACTCGACTATCCAATGCGAACCTAATGCTTTCCTCAGCTCGCTTTGCTAGGCCGATCCTACGCCTTGACTCTGCTCTTCAACATAAACCTCCGCGGTTCGCAAGATAGGATTGATAGGACCATAGATGAAGCGCATACTTTGTCGGGGAAGAGGACAATACATAGAGCCGGCCAGGGCCAGGTGTCCGTTTTCAAGCTGGCGAGCGATCCTCTTGCGCCAATGCCGCCGGCTCATGTGAGCCGAAGCGCAGGCTTCCAGGTTGCTTTCAGCAAAGATACTCTAATCAAGATGGAGGGGTGAGTTGAGATGCGACAATGTAGATGTGCCGAAACCGCTGGCGGGCTAGAGAAGGCGTGTATCCATAGCCAAAACATCAAGGGCATCTCAGCGAGAGACTTGTTATATACTGCTACTGCTTACAGCGTGGCACAACGTACTTGGCCGTGATCCAGCGCATGAAATCCTTCGTACCTAGTACCGAGGTGTTCCTGGTAAAATACGCGGTCGGCTCTGGGCTAACGCCGATCCATCAAGTTCAAAATAGCTGTAGGCTGCTTTCTGTTTCGCACAGCTGTTCTTCTGCACCTCTTTCCTTCATATCTGTCAGATCTTAGGCTCTCAAACTCCCCTCATCTCAATCGTCCGCCAAAAAGCCCTTCGCACTTTGTTCCACCTTCCGCAATGGCCAGCCTGCAGAAGACAATCATTGCGCTCGTCACTGGAGGAAGCAATGGAATTGGTCTAAGCACATGCCAGTTGCTAGCTACTCAGCCTAACATTCACGTGTGTATGGGCTCCCGGTCTCTCGAGAAAGGCCAGAAAGCTATCTCCTCCCTCGACGGATCCCCTTCTCCCTCCTCTATCTCCCTCGTCCAGCTCGACATCACTTCAGACGAATCGATTGCAGCTGCGGTCGAAGAAGTCGAGAAGAAGCATGGTCGACTCGATGTGTTGATCAACAACGCAGGCGTGTGCCCTGTTGACTTTACCCGCTCGACTCTGCAGGACGTCATGAATGTCAATGCTATCTCCCCCGCTCTAGTCACTCAAGCCTTCGTTTCTCTCCTACTCTCCTCCACCAGCCCGCGGGTCATCTATGTCTCCTCAGTGATGGGCAGCATTACACAGCGCTGCGATCCAAACAACTTCGCCTATACCTCCGACTACAAAGCCTACAGGGCCAGCAAGGCCGCCCTGAACATGCTGGTAGCGTGCGACACCTACGAATATCGGGACAGAATGAAGGTATTCGCTATGTGCCCAGGCTACGTCGTTACAGACTTGGCCAATGAGCGACAAAGCAAGATAGAAGCTGGATTTGCGAAAAGTCCCCTGGGAAGCGCACAATCCATACTCAGGATCGTCAAGGGTGAGAGGGACGTGGAGAGTGGGATGTTCTTACATGACAATGAAGTAGGAGACGTATCCTTGGTAGAACGATCTTTCGGGGAAAAGCTATTTCGCTGGGGTGCGAAAGAAGGCAAATATTACTTCGGCCGTCCGCACTCGCAGCAAAGGCTGCGATGTGAACAGCTTGTTGATAAGAAAGGAGCTTGGAGGTGCTACTATGATAAGTGTGGAATTGTAGCATCGACTGGGTCAGGCGATGTCTGAAGTGCAGCTTGGAAACTCGCTAGCAATGCTTATGGGATGGTCTAAGGACTGCAGGAATGCGACTATCTTATTGTCATTTGTAGTAGAAGCTACCATATCATCAAAGCTGTTCTGCTGAATTCTAATTTACGCGTTTTCGGACAAGAACGCGTCTCGATAGGTGCCTGCTTCTCATGTTTTCGCTCGCCGGGCACACCGAGCTTGGGTGCGTTGGTCATTAGGTTCTGCTGCATCGCACATCGAGCGGGACTCTATGTTGCAGGGACACATACGCTTGCTGCGAGCTCCCGAAGTGACAATCGACACAAATCTATAAAGCTTGAAGAGCATGCAGTTCTTACACATGCAAAAAGCACTTGATGAGTACTTGAAGCTTCCAAGAGATTGCCGACCTCGACGCGTCTTCCTCAACGCGCATTCCTCACCTCGAAACGTCAAACTTTGTTACCTGCCGAAAGCAGCGATTGCCGATCAATTTGAGTTGAGGCATACCACAGCGCTCTTTACCAGAACAAGCTAGCACATCATAGCGTCGTACCTTGTACCATAGTCGTCCATCGAAGCTGCATCGCAAGGCGAAAGTGGTCAGCTCCAAGAGCACCAAGAGCAGGGGCTTGAAAGGACGAGAGCAGCAGCAGGAGGCAGTCACATCAAGCCAAAGGGATTACCAAGCCAAAGGGATTACCATACGATATAGAGTTTGGAGGAGAAGAGACGGGAGAAGGACAATCAGAGTTTGACCGGTGGACCGAAGTACCGCACGAACAGCAAGACGCGTCGATCTTTCATCTCATCTCAGCCCCGGCAGCAGCAGCAGCAGCAGGTGGATCAGCAGAGGAGCAGGCACATCGTTCCTTGGATCCGCTTCTCTTCATCAAGTTGTATACGACACTCTTTCGAGCGCCAGAAATCGACTCACTTCGAGTCGACCTCGACGTGTTCGCCGAGAGTCAAGATTCTAAGGCAGTGTTACTCGCAGCACGCCAAAGAGTCATCATCGCCATATCATCAAGCTGCGAATAGTCGCTACAAGCGTGCCCCCTTCAAGCATTCTCTTCTCTTCCGTGCTTGCTTGGTACGAGGACATCAATTTGCTTGGACGATAATTCAAGAACTATGGACTGCGCGACAGCTGGATCTTCTCTACTACTTCTACCAACACCTATACATCCCAAAGACATGGACTGCAACGCAACAACGATGGATGCGACCAGCTTGGAGTTCATGCCGTCCTCCCCTTGTCCCTCTGCTTCTGGCAGCGAGCTCAGCTTCGCAAGCGATGCAGGTGAGCGCATTACATTCATACTCTACTTCTACTACATCCACATCCATACATCTACCCATCGTACGCACATCCCTTCGCAAACCTTCTGCCGGACTTCGAAAGACGTACGCCAAGTTTGGGCAAGGACAGAATCCTTAATTCGGCAGGCACGCCTCATGCATTGACGAAAAGAGCCGCTGACCATAGCACACACCTTCACAACAAATTGCTATACGGAGGATCCTTACTGACTTCTGTCTTCCTCCTTCTTCACAACCTACCCAGAAAGCACAGATTACGCCTCGACTCCCCCGACGTCACCTACGCGCGTCCAGGAGGCTTTTCGACGGAGCTTAGACGCATCATCATCATCGAGCAGTCCCAAGCAGAGCTTGGAGTCGTTATTGTCAAACTTCCGAATCCCTTCTCTATCCACTACTCCTCCTGCCGCCTCGAAGGCCGATAAGACGTCTACACCTCTCGTCGCTCCAGTAACACCATCCCGTACAAGACCGATGTTACTCTCTTCCTTATCTTCCAAAAGAGGAGCGCATTCATCTCCTGGGCTCTTGGACCTCTCGTCCGTCCCGAGATTCCCTGCTCATCCTTCTGTTTCTTCCTTCTCGTCATCAGCGACAACACCTCAAGGTGGTCTTACGCCAAATGGAAGCACGCCAAAAGCAGTACCTGACAGGCCGGGTCTCTTCAGTCGGTGGTCTACAGACTCGGAAGGAAGTGGTGGTGGGAACGATGAAGACGGAGAGATGTCAGCATGCACGTCTCCAGACTGTGAAGTATGCGAACATGATAGGAAAGCAGCGCAAGAAGAAATGGACCAGACTACAGACTTCATCAGGTCCCCTCTCCCTGCAGGGTCACCTTCGGGCGTAGCATCGCTCCTACCGCCGGCCCCGAAACCACATCAACAAGGCTTCTCACCTTTCGTAGATTCCTCTGCTTCCTCTTCATCACCCATGGCTCCCAGCACCTCATCTTCGTACTTCTCCCAACAGCCACGACATGTCTCTTCGCCCGCCTCTTTCCCTGCATCTCGGACATGCAAGAAGAAGCTTCGCAATCGCGCAACCTACGCCTCTTCATCTTCGTCAGGTAGCAATAGCGATTTTTTCCTCAAGACGCCGTTAGACCCGCCCAGCGTAGAATCGCCAATGAGCAGTCCTGCGATTCCAGCTGGGCCACTTAAGCCTCTTACACGTTCGCAAGGGCTGAGGATACGAGATGAAGGCTCCAAGGCGAAATCGCGATGGGGGAACCGGTCGCTGTCTGCGCAACTGTCCGCGTCAGCATCTATATCAGCTGCCCCCGGAACATCTACGATAAAGACGGCCTCTGCGCTACTAGAAGGTACAATATCGCCTGCCGCCACGACTACGGACCCCTTGCGTGTGAAGCTGAGGCAGCTTCCAGGTGCTATTACGCCCGATAGCGGGATGCCTCCTTCACCTTCTCCGCAATCTGGAACTGGCATACACTACAACCAGCCTCATCACCAGCACTCACACCTCTACAACCGCTCGTTGTTGACGCCCGAGCTCCCACGCTCTCCTCTGCACATCTCTTCTTTCCCGAATAGCAGCAGCGGGAACAAGAGTCCGAACGGCAGCAGTAAAGACAGTAAAGATATCTTCTCAAAGTCTTTCAGCTTTGCGACGAATGGGAACAGGAGCTCGCCATTGACCAGTCCCAAGTTCCCTCTACCGAGTCCGATGTCATCGGGCCTATCTGCCTTCAAGGAGAACACAAACCCTTACTTCGCTGGCTACGTGTAAAGGAAGTCTCCTTCGAGCGAGGAGCACCTTCACGCGCGATCAGTACTTCCTGTCGACTGAGGCGACCTAGAATTAGTAGCAAAAGGCAGAAAACAGTTTCATCATCCTTCATAGTACACCTTCGTACATCCTTTCCTTTCTTGATAAGCAGTCGATAGTTGTTGTCCAGTTCCAGCATAGATCTTCCCACATTTCGTCCATAACAGTTTCACCCATTTATTTTAGCTCTTCATTCAGTAAGATAGGCTGGCTTGTCTCCCATATTTACATAATACACGCAACAGGTAGCCTATCCATATATTGTTCAATAGCTTTCCTATACTCAATTCAATCTTCATACAATTGCACACGAGCTAGCCTCATGCTTTTCTCACACTGCGTTCCTGTGCTATTGTTGCAGCTGATATATACTGCGTAAAGGTCTACCATCAGCATTCTGTCAGTTCCAGGTTTACATAGGTCGGGAGAAAGCCTAAGTAGGCTGCTATATTTCGGAAACATCACGAGAAGGTACAATGAACACACAGGAGTGAGACTGACTCATAAGAGTGCGGGCGGAATAAGAAGAAGAGAGGAGGAGAGGCTACAGGAGGAGTTGACATATTTTTTGGGTGGGATGGGAAGAACAATCTGAAACAAACTATGGTGGGATGCGTAGGCGCGAAATTGGAACAACGAGCAGTATCTTGGGTTGACTTATTGTGAATAGACGGACGATACGGACGGGACTACGGAAGACAAGGCCAGAAAACGGAAATAGAATAGGAAACAGCTGATATAGTTTGGATGTGACGTCTAATTCTTGCTGCTTGTAACGCTGTCGATTTCAGCGAAGTTGTCGTCGCCATCGCTCAGCAAGACGAAGTCGTCATCATCGTCATCTTCGCCATTGACTGAGCCAGCAGTGAACCCTTCGCTTTCAGGCAGTTCGGAAGGTGCAGTTCTTGGCGATGTGAAAGCGGAGATGTCTTCGTAGTTTGTAGAGTTCTTGGCGGATAGAGTAGGAGCTACGATGCTGGAGCTGTGTAGAGAGTGCTCTGAGGCATTGCGACTCTTGGCAAGGGTGCCTTCCTCCTCTTCGACATTCACGTCGAGCCAGAGTCTGTCCCCAAAGCGGGTAGTTCTGTCATAACAAGCGAGTCAGCTGAATATCGTGTTGCTTTTGACGAGATCTGCTTACCCGTCAGGTCCTACGAAACGATAGTAAACCATAAATTTGCCAGGTATGTCGGGAGCTGTGACATTCTTGGCGACGACATTGACAGACTCGCCGACTGCGACCGTCGGAAGGTCGAAAGCGGCATCTTGAGCATCCGACTTGCCGACTCCGCTGACTCGGATGAGCTGACAGCCTGCTGGCCATGCTACCGAGCCTGTGTTCTTGATCTTCCAGATCTTGTTGAAGACTGCACCAGGAGCGACTGCAGTTCCGTCGTCGAAAGTGAGATCCTGGAGAGCACTTTAGCTTTGTCCTTACGTAGTCCAGGATGAATAACTCACCTCCACCCATGTTGCATTGAGCATATCGTCTTTGACTTTGACCTCAGTAGGTTTGCTATCCTGAACTGCCTCTTCAATCTTGACTGGCTTCTCCACCTCAGGCTCCTCAGTCTTGACTGGCTTTACTTCTTCTTCGACTTTCACCTTGGTTTCATCTACCGGAGACAAAGCTTGGGTGGCAGAAGATGGTCCGATGATTACAGTCTCTCCCTTTTCATTCTTTCCTAGGTCTAGCGAGATAGAAATTTCCTTCTTGCCATTGAGCATGTTGTAGGGAACGTCAACGTCGATGATGAGTGTCTTGTCGTTGCTGCCGGGAATACTGTGCAGTCCAGCTGGAAGCTCCCCAGCGGTGGCTTGCTCTGCACTCTGAGAAGCTGAGCCGAATGCAATTGCCTGAGCATTCTTGATGGCCTGTTGCAGAGCTTCTCGAACGGTCCTGCCGGCGCTGAACTGCGAAATAGGCTTTCGGATCTTGAGCATATAGTGGGAGGAATAGTCGTGAGCCCCAATCTTACGGCCCTTCGCGTACGGGACAGGGTCTGCTTCGCAGTCTGCGCATAGGTCGAAATCAGGGCAGTCGGCATGGGTGCACTTGTAGCGGATGTCATAGATAGGCTTATTGCAAGAGTCGCAGTCTATAGCAATACATTGTCAGTTTCAATGCTCATCGACTGTAAAATCAGTATAATCCGGACTTACGGACTCCATAATGCTGCACATTTCTGAAGTCTGAGCCCAAGTCCGCCTTCCATACGATATCGCCTTGTTTGCGGATGAGTGCAAAGGAATGATCGGGGTGAGCCTGCTTGATGTTCGAGAAACATTTCTCGCAACAGTCCCTGAAATTTCTGAAATCAGTCACTGTTATCGAATTGGTTTCAGATGATACATACCAGTCAGGGCAGTCAAGACACTTGTGTCGAACACCGACGATCCACTTCGAGCAGACATCGCAGGTAGCTTTATGCTTCGTTTCTTCCTTCTTGATTTTGTCATTTACGAACTTGGGCTCCTGCTTCCAGCCAAACATCGGCTCATTCTCGCCTTCGCCTGTCAGGACAGGAGCATCGATAGCAGGGGCAGACTTGTTCTCGATTGCCAGCTTGATAGGCGGAAGATCATCGCCTTCTTCAGCCATGGTCTTGTTGAAGTCGTTAACAAATTTCTCCATGAGTGGGACGAGACCTTGGAAGGCCTTCTTCTGCTCCGCGACACCGGGCTTTGGAGCAGAAACAGCGGACTTCTGTGCAGGCGCCGTGACGATGATGTTCTCACGGCGGAAAGCTCCGCAGCGCCTAGGCTCCCACTCCACTGTCTTGGTAGACACCGGCTGCGTAGGCTTTGTACCCCAGCCTGAAAAGGCGGGTACACCCTTGTTCGCGACTGCTTGCGTATAGAAGTTTTGCGCGCCCTGGCTTGGTTGTGTATAAGCGCAAGGATGGACGTTGGTTGCAAAGGCTGGTTCGGCAGCAGCGGCAGGCTTCTCTGCTGGCTTTGGTGCTGGAGCGGGGGCTGCCTTCGGTTTTGCCGCAAAGTCTGCGAAGGGACTGGCCTGCTTGGGCTGGAAAGGACCGGCAGCGGCAGTAGCGCGTGTCCAGTCGGGCCAGGAAGGAACTGAAGTTCCAGCTGCAGCCGCCTTCATAGATTTCACTTGTTGCTCAATTGCAGCATGTCTTTGAGCCACACGAGCTTCGTTTGCCTTCGTAGCTTGCGCATTTCTCGCCTGCAAAGCTGCAAAGTTTGCCTGCTGTTGCTTCTGAGCTTCCTGAAGATGAGGAGGTAGAGGAGGAAGGGAAAAGCCATGGTGAGGTCCGGGCTGTAGGCCTTGAGGAGCGTATGGAGCGAACCCTGGGCGTCCGAACACTGGCTGCGCGTGCGGCTTCGGGACAAGTGGAACCTTGGGAGGCGAAGCGGCTGGACCGTTTGCAGGCTTGAGAAGAGTGTCTTGAGGATTGACAGTAGCCTCCTGCTTGATTGAAGCGACTGGAGCTGCTTGCATTCCTGGCATAGCTCCTGGCATCGCAGGCTTGGCAGCGGCCTGAGCGTACTCGGGAGGCTTTTCTACACCATTCATAGCTTTCAGCATGGCTTGATCTTCGGACCATGCTTTTGCCTGAGCTTGTGACTGTCTCTTGTCATTGACGAAGATGTCGGTGGCGTGGTCACGGTTCATTGGCGGGGAAGATGGTGATTTGGCAGTAACATTGCTGGCTGCTGCCTCAACGCGCGGAGCAGCAGCAGCAGCATCGCCGACTTTTCCATCTATAGCGAGCGGGACTGTCTGCGCCTTCTTGAAGTCAAAGTCCAGAGGAACAACGCATAGATTGACGACCTTTCTGTTCTTTGGGTCTAGCTGGACAGCTGACATGAGGTTTCTGTATGTCTTGAACCCCTCAAAGTCTGCGATGCGGAAGGGACTGCCAGCGTTGATGTCTGACTCGCCGAGCTCTTTGGTACGCTTGCCACTTAGGATGAGATAGACGTGATATTGCTTGGGGCGAAGTCCAAAGGCTTGTTCAGCACGAGAGATGATGCCCTGCAGAATTGATAGATTGGGATGGGATCGTCAGAACACGGTCAGTACGGGTAACCGCCCAGCCCGACCCACCTGATAGACCGTTTCATCGAGGTCGTTGCCCAAACCAGTCTTTGCAGCGTATCCATACTGCGATAGATGTGCAGCGTCAGTATACGTTCGTTCAAGTAGCCAGACACAGTCAAACGACCGTCGTCAGCTGATAGCAGGCCAGACCAACCTTTCGTTTCCCGAGTTTGTTGCCGTTGATGTCAAAGTTGACGAGTCTGAAGACGAAGGTAGGCATAGCGTTGCTGTTGCTCCTGGCGTTGGGGGACAGCGAAGGTGATTTCGACGTCGGATCCATCCTGATGATGTGGGAATGACACGATAGCCGGTACACAATGTCAGCTCAGATTGCACGCAGAGAAAGGCGCCAATTGACTGCCGAATGTTCAGCATCGTCAAATGAGGTCTGCTACTCACCTCGACTTTGCTGTGCTCGAGTCGGGTTGGCGAAACGAGAGGTGCAAGGCCGCGAAGGCGCGCAATTCTTGCTGCGGTTCAGCTTTGACGCACTAGATCCTGACATCTGATTGCATACAGCCTATGCAAAGGCTGATCCTACAGCAATATAAGAACACATAAGATCACGCCCGGCAATACGAGCAAAGCTCCACCGGGACAGATAGAACTTAGGACTTAACTTAATTGACGACCGTGCTCCAGACATCGTCTACACCGAAGGACTGTGGATAGTAGAGTATGGTCACCGTCGATCCCCAAGTCTTCGGCTGCAGCGCGTGCAAGGCGGAGATAGCGACCCAGTACGATCTCATGTCTGTAGTAGGTTGCACTCTTTCGAAGCGCACCGGGATACGCACAGACATACACACTAAGCATGCGGCTGCTTGGTCTGCTGCAGAGATTTAATGGTCGAACCGGTCCCGCATACTTAATCAGGATGGCAACCAATGTCGCTGAAGGTCCTACCGAGACGGTCATGATGACTACAGGAAGTCACGATATCAGAGACATCCGATGCTCAGGCTGCGATCAGCAACTTGGCTGGAAATGTGTGAGTGCATACCACCATATGAACGTAGACGCGACGACCCATCGAGCGGCTGTATGTGCATGGACATCGATCTGATGGTGTGATGTTTTGAATGATATACGCAGGTAGGAGCCGAAGAGGAGGCGCAGAAATATAAGGAACAGACGTACGTGCTGGAAAAGAGTTCGCTGACCCCGCTCGAGAAGGCCGGTCACAAGAGTCCGATTGGCGATGCACCTCAGCCTGCTTAAGCATTGGGGGCGCGCATCCAAACAGGATTTCGAGTCGCCGACTTGGCCACCGGAGGATTTGTCGTACATAGCGAGGCCTGTAATCAGTTGTATAATGACCTGCACCTGTGGATTCAATAAGCATGAAGTCATTATCTGAAGGGCTGCTTTTCTCACTGGGTCTGACCAGCATCTGCATCTGCGAGAGGTCTCAATATGAGAATCTGATCCGCTACCGCCTTGAAGATGCGCCCGATCGACTCGATTTTGCTGAAGAAACAGTACTTGGAGTTCCTGCTCCCGGCTTGTAAGGTGCCTGCTGATTGCCCCGACGATCCTCCTGATCTTTCAACCATCTATCTAAATGTATCTCGCCATACCCCTCAATTTTCTCGACATTATTCCTCAGATACTCGAATGTATTCGCGGGCTGGTTTCTAGGTGGGTTATTTCGGCCTGACCTACTTGACAGGTTACTGCGTTGCGACATCTGAGAACGTGAGTCTGTCTGAGAGAGAAATGGCCTGACAGGCGCAGGTAAACTTGAGGCGGAAGAGGGCGCTCTTGGGCCGTGGCCAGAGCTGCCCATGCTAGATCCTGCTTTGCGGCTGGAAGTTTGTGAGCGTGGATCTGTCTGGAAGAGGCCGGGGAAAGGTCTGACGGGAGCAGGTAGGCTTGAGACAGACGACGATGCCTTGTATTCTTGACTAAAGCCGCTAATACTGGATTCAGCTGTGCAGCTAGAAAGGGCAGAAGACGGTCCGCGACGATCATTGCTGCCAGTATACATGCGCGGTGCTCCCACAGGTCGGACTGGAGCAGGTAAACTGCTTGGCTGGGGGATGCCCGGCGCAAGATTGCTGCGCGGTCCCGCTCGTGGAGGTCTCATGCGTGAGCCAGCAGACCTTCCGGAAAGAGCTGAGCCTGCTGACGAGCTGCCTTCATATATGAGACTGGGATTCTTGAAGCCTAACGCAGAAGACGTTTGTGTTAGGCCAGATACAGCTGAGCTGACTTCGGATCCGCCGAAATAGCCTCCCAGCTTGGGATCATATCTTGCCGGCGAGCGTTGCTGCTTCCTTTGAGCTGGTTGAGGAGGCTGGAGGTATGCGGTCTGGTTGTTAGGTCTCATCCCGGTGCGTGAGCCAGCCGCAGAAGACACAGTCGAAGACATGCCGTCTTCTTGATACATCTGTTCATGGCGCATCCTGCTAGAGCTGCTCGAGCTTATTCCCGAACGCTGATCTTGCGGGTGTCTTCGAGGCTGCTTTGGTGGTCTAGCCATTTCAGGAACTTGCATGGCAGCAGCCTCTCTTCTCGCAGCTTCAGCCTCGGCCTGAGCTCTTCTTCGCATTTCGAGCTTCTCAGCTCTTCGCCGTTTGGCCTCTTCTCTCTGCGCAGCCCTCGCTAGGGCAACTTCATGCGCTGCCTGCTTTCTTGCGGCAGAAGCGGGTCCATCATAGTAGTGATTCCCTTTCGCTCGCTGGTTATGTCGATTTTTAGACCTTAGTGGACCGCCTAAGAAGTCCAAGATGCCTTGAGCTGTTTGAGAGCGCTTCAGGCGCTGTCCCATCGAATGCATGCGATCGTGCATCGTCTTTTCTTCATGGTGACTTCGTATCGGTGCTCTCTGTCTTGCTGTAGGTGTCTGCTGCTGGTACTGGTGCTCCCTTTCTTGATACATAGGCTCCCGCTGCTGGTATTGCTCAGGATAGTAGTCCTCTTCGTCCGGTTCATCGTCAGAATCACCAGCATTACTCGCACTTTCGGAAGGCAGCACATCTGCATCAAATCTGCCTTGTCCTCTTCGTCCAGCGTATTCAAAGTCATTGTTCGAGGACCGGCCTGCATCAGAATGCGCTCCTCGCTGATTCCGCGAGTTGTTGTTGGAGACGCTAGAGGACCCGCCTCTGTAGCCACGGCCAGCGTCTTGCATGTCGTTATGTACAAAGTATGCCATCTAGCGTTAGCAGCTTGAATTGTCGCTCAACGTTAGGCCTCGAAGCGGGATGCCTTTCAAGACCTTTGCCGGTGGAATATGGAAGGGCATTGTAGCGGTCTAGCGCGAGGACGGCTCAGTTGAGGAATATTTGTTGCATATTCTGAAGAAGCTCAGACATGCTACTCAAATCTTCTTGCGCACATTTGGCTAGGAAGAAAGCAGAGTTACTGGACGAAATACAAGCAGGGAATTAGGAACTCCTAGACAATACAGTTAAAGGACTTCTTGCTAACGAGTAAAACGATGACTAAGACTTTATTTACTGCGAAAGAGATGAGCAAGAATTGAAAGATGGGGTAATGGTAAGATTGTCTCGAGGACTATTGCTACTGAGATGATGCATGGGGAGGACGAACATACTTGACTGCGGCATTGGATAGAAGGCTGAAGAGGTTGCTTGCCTGCTAGCAATCACTGACTTGCGAATGGCGGAAAAGCTTGAGGCTTGAACGACAGTTGAGGAGACTGAGCGGTGAATGGACGAGTCGTGATAGTTTGGCAGCGGGTCCTAGAACTGATAGTCTTCTTCCACTTGTTCAACACTATCCAGGAGATCTGCGACGATGACGCTCCACAGGCCTGGGATCTCGCGTTCTGCAGCCTGAGCCGCGTCTCTCAAGCGTTGTAAAGCCTGATGAGCGCTTTCGTTGCTTGTATCGACTCGTGACGATATCTATATAGTACGCGTTAGCCGTTGAGGCAATGCCAATAGGAAAAGAAGAGCCTTACGTTGTCGAAGACGGGGAGGATGACTGTTTCTAGTATGTCTTCGCCTGGATCGTTCTCTTCGTCAGTCTCATGGACAGGCTCTTGACGAGTCTGCACCTCTGGCATTTGCAGCTGTGTTTCCTGCTGCTGCTGCTGTGGCTGCATAGCTGTTGCAGGAGGAGGCACGGCTTTCCTGACCGTGCCCGACGACATTGCAGCAGAAGCTGACGGAAGAGGCGGCATAGACATCTTCTGTCTGATCGAAGGTGCTTTACTGCCTCGTAGCGACCCGCTTCGCGTAGCGTAGTCGCGGCTCGTCACTCCATTCACGTTGACAGCTTGTACCACTTGCTGCGGCTGTAGATAGTGTGTTTGTGCGGCTGTATTACTCGAAGATGCTTGTGGCTGAGTTTGCGAAGGTCCAGGATACTGTTTCTGCCTGACTGTACCAGGCTCCACTCCTGTCCTACTGTCATCATCCTGATTGCTCGCCATATGACCTCCCAGCTTCCTTCCTACAGTCTGTCTGTAGCTAGCCATATTATGCAAATTATGGTACCCACTCTTGACGGTCCCGAAATCCCATAGGTCATCTTCGCCTCCGCTGAGCGAGTGATCCAGGTCGTTGTTTCTATCATGTTCGCCGCTGAACCTATCACGTCCACCAGACTGGGCTCTCCATCTCTCCAATCTATCGATCAGTTCAGTGAGATAGCTCGTCTTCTTCGCATTCTTGATGAAGCGATGTTTGAGGAGCTCTTTCGCACTAGGACGCATATTCGGATCTCGTTGTAAGCATAACGAAACGAATTCCTTGAAACCTCTTGAGAACTGGAACTGTGAGCCACCAGCTGCTGCGGCGGAGCCTGGAGTAGGCGTATCAAGTGACGGCGGCTGGTTCTTGGGTATCAGGAAGAGAACTTTCATAGGGTGTAGATCGGCATAAGGCGGTTCGCCTCGCGCTAATTCGATAGCTGTGATTCCTAGAGACCATATATCGGCGCGCGAATCGTAGCCCGATTGCTTGATGACTTCAGGTGACATCCAGTAAGGAGTGCCGACGAACGTATTCTTCTTCGTCATTGTTGCAGTAAGCTGGCCTGACACTCCGAAATCGGCCAGCTTGACATCGCCGTTTGCAGTAAGCAGGATGTTGGCGGCTGTATAATGATCAACGTAAGCGACGTAGTCTGTATGTCCTGTTCTGCTGCTCACCCTTTATATCGCG
This sequence comes from Erythrobasidium yunnanense, assembly GCA_001600175.1. Taxonomy (NCBI): domain Eukaryota; kingdom Fungi; phylum Basidiomycota; class Cystobasidiomycetes; order Erythrobasidiales; family Erythrobasidiaceae; genus Erythrobasidium; species Erythrobasidium yunnanense. The sequence continues at coordinate 953,231 of BCJC01000004.1, forward strand.
ATGCAATTTACCCTCGTTATGCAGGTAATCCAGTCCCCTCAGCAGCTCTTTCAGGATGATAGCGATATACTCCTCCTTGACGACACCAGGTTTCATCTATCAAATCCGCCAAACACGCGTCAGTTTACGTGTATATAGAGTAAAATAACAATATCACGTGACTTACTAGATCCGAACAGCTTCCTCCAGAGCAGTATTCCATGACTATCCAGAGCGTCTGGCCTTTTAGAAAGCATCCGTAGTATCTGAAGAGGGGTCAGAAGTGGTTGTACGCGGATTGAGGATGAACGCACTTGGTCACGAAAGGTGAATCTAGCTGCGAAAGGATAGCAATCTCTTGTTGGATGTCGTCGATCTCGTCCTCTGCATTCTCCAAGTCGATGACCTAGATATACGCATTGTCAGCCAAGAACGGAAGCACGCGCCTCCGTTGACTCACCTTGATAGCTACAGGCCGCCCTGTCGATTTCTCGATACTGCGATTGTTATCTCAGGTTGGCTTCAAGCAGAGGTCTGTATAGAATGATGCGTACGCTCTGTGCACGACGCCGAAGCTTCCCTTTCCGATAATCTCGATGAGGTCAAAGGCCTGTTCGGGGTTTGGCATGTCGAATATATTTCGCTTGGTCGCTACGGTACCTCCAGCATTTGGATGGAGCATTGTGTTTCCTAGACTTGCTAATGATGGATTGTTGCTACTGCTACTGCTGCCGTACGAAGGTGCTGTTGACGGCGAAGTCGATCGAGTCGCGAATGACGATGCCGAATTTGCTGACGAGGGGACTGCTACCGCTGTACTCCCACTATCAATAGATGTTCTCGACAAGTTCCTAGCTAGCCAGCTCTGTCCTGAGCCAGATCCTGAACCCGACCCTGAGCCTGAGCCGCCTGAAGTTGTTGATCTCGGGCTGGGTGATCTGGCGTTGGAGTAGTTGTTGTTACTGCTACTATCTACGCGGTGTGCGCTTGTTGTGGACGTGGATCTCTTGAGAAATGCAAACGGGTTGATGCCTGGACTCGTCGCCGGCGATGGGGCCTGGCGGTAGTTCGAGGTTGGGTACAGAATGAGGGTATTAGTGTTGATTGTTGTTGGAATAAAGGTAAGATGTGTCCCAAGTTGCGCAGTAAAGGTAGACACCGTGCGCCCGAGGTCAGGGTTGTCGTTACATCGATTCCACGGAGTACGGATGTCGCAATGATAGATGGATTGGATTCGCAGGGTCAGCTACGTCTCACCACAACGATGACACCCTCCTGGCCTTACCATGATTGCAACAAGTTCGCTGCAGCTTGATGGTGATTGGACAGACGTCAAACCAGCGGGAATAGTCGACAAAGCCTACTATGCACACTGCGCAATCTGATGCTTCAATATGTTCTATCACAATGCTCTCTACCGCCGTACTGCTTCCCACGCTGTGTCTCGGCTGGCTAACATTCACAAGCTCGGCAAATGCTGCTTCCAAGAGAGTCTGATAGCACCCGCTTTATCAGTATACGTCCACCATCATGAGATGGGCGTATCTACTTGATCAACAACACATTGGTAGACATATCCAGATCGAGCCGCAAAGCTTTCCTAGATGTCGCCTTTTCTTCCCTACCTATACACTGCCTTCACCCAAGGACATATGTATACGTCAAACATTTCGCTGCATGAGGTCAGCGAGACAGACAGCAGGGAGAGTCCCAGGTTCGTCCCGCGTGGAAAGGTTGTAACACCTCTCACTCTGTTCCGTTGCTGCATCGTGGCTGTGATCATTTCAAGGTATAGCCTGTTTGTTGTAAGCTGCGTACAGAGATAGAGCATCGTCGTCTGCAATCAATCGTTCTTTCGCCTTTCTTTCTTTCCCGAATCCGCAACCTCGTCATCCAGAAGGTGCAGCGTCGCTTCTTCTGTCCAATCGGACGCATCTAGCTACGATACCTGCGAGACAAGACAGAAGAAATCTGCTCTTTGGTCAGCCAGCCGGTATCGACTCACACCCGCCCGCCTGACCTCTCTCTGCCTGGGCGGGCCTAGATCTATTCGATATCTCTGGCTCTTCTCTTCTTCGCTCGCTGTCACCTCCATCATCCCATGTCAATGGACAACAGCAGCATCATCACGACCGACGACGATTTCCCCGACATCTCTTTGCTTTCAGAAACGACCATCTTCAACTCGCATGGGGATCCAGTAGCGCTTGGCTCGCTCTTTGAACGAGACTCTATAGTCGTTCTGTCTTTGATACGACATTGGAATTGTGGGAGCTGCCAGAGCTATGTAGAACAATTGGGCGAGAGGGTGCCGTTAGAGAAGTGGTCAAAGATCGGTGCACAGGTGGTCGTTATTGGACACGGAGTAGGTTTAGCCTCTGCACACAGGTGTAACATTGCTGATATTGGTGCGCAGGAAGCGAAACGCATAGACGCCTACAACAGTACGACCAGGCCACTCGTCACTATCGCCTCTAGCTGAGGAAACTATGCTAGATCTCACACACTGCCCATTCGAAATCTACGCAGATCCCAAGCGGAATCTGTATACCATGTTGAAGCTAGGCGAAACGTCTGCCGGGTCGCCCGAGAAGAGTAATCCGTCTTATCACAAACGAAGCTCCGTAGGCGACATCTTTGCTGGGATAAGGGTAAGGCTATCTATCAACACGTTGCGAAAAGCGAATCTAACTTGGTCGATTTTACCTCTAGAATGGATTCAGGATGAAGAGCTTTACAGGCGCAGGAGCTATAAACCAGCTAGGCGGTGAATATATCTTCAAGACCGACTCCTTAGGGAATACAGAGTGTGTCTTCGCGAGAAAGTAAGCCCAGTCTATTTGCCTGCTAAGCAGCCGAAAAGCTGATAATGCTTATTTACTAGGATGCCAAACGTAAGATCGCATACCGAGCCTGAAGTGTTGTATAAAGCGGCGCAGAAAGCTGCGAGAGCATTGAGGGGGACGAAAGATGGGTCGATCGTTCAGTCGTGATCGTGGCAGAGAAGCAGAGCTCAGGCTTGACTCAGAGTATGTATAGGAAGTAATGATGTTGCTATAGTATGATTACATGGGCATAGGGTGGACAAAGGCGGGCAAATGGGCTCTAATAGGGTAGACAGATTGGTGTGTTCAGTACGTACGGGTACGCTGTATTAGTAAGCTCGCTAGGCATGTATCTAGACTCTCCTCAGTATATCTATAGCCACTTCCATCACCTCTCTTGCATCATTACCCTCCTTGTTGACGATCTCCGCGAGTTTATTCAAACCACATCTGGCTCTCAGTTCTGCAGCTCGATCTGAGGTTCTGTCTCAGATTGAGGCACGGGGCCGCCAGATGCGACATAGTAGAATACGCCCCGATTTGGAGTAACCGCTGTGCAGATGGGGTAGTCAATGTCCTTTCATCTGTTTGGAAGGTAGAGGATGCATACAAACAGTATAGATGGGTGGTCAGCTCAGTCAAGTCAATATTGTGAATGGGGCTAACAGAGCCGAGTCAGGGGAAGCTCCGACGGGATTTGCTAATAGCTGAAGGAAGAACTAAAGGAAATAACTACGCGCGCATAGAGAGAGCTGTGAAGAGTGAGCGCGCATCACCCGCCCTCCAGATTCGGGGTCAGCATTGGGAGGCCGTTCAAAGGGTTTTGAAGATGGGGACCGAGACGCCTTGCAGGTGAGAGCAGAGTAGCTGACCTCACTGCTTATTGAGGTCTTGTGGTACTGACCTCGACGCAGAAGCAGCGCTGACATTCGTAGCATGTCTGAACATAGCCACCGGCGAGTCCTTGGGTCGAGAGGAGTCTGTATGGAGGATTGACGCAAGGATGAGCTGTTCTCGTCTGTGTACAATGCCTGCACCACCAGTAGCGAGGGGCGTTGGCAGCTGCCGGCTCAAATTCCCATTCATGAGAACAGCGGCGAGGTGCATTGGTAGCGGACGGCATGATGGGTTCTGCGAAAACTGTTCAGGCGCGTGATTGAACGTCTTTGAAGCTTTGAAATGGTTGTAGTGCAGAAGACAAGCACGGGGGAAGAGAGAGAGAGAGAGTTGCGCGCAAATGGTCGATTTTTCACTGGCCGCTAGACACAGCCTCCTGATCAATGGATTCCTGCAGGCCCTTCATCTTGTAAGGATGCCAATAAACTCGCTCAGGAAGGTGGCCTAGTTGGTGTAGCCAGGATCCATCTATGGTGAGATGTCGTTGATTAGGAATGCGCGCGATAATGGCGTGTTCCGGATTTCGAAGACTGCAGTGTGATGGATCAGCAGATCTCGAACCGAGTATATCACTTCAGCCGTAACATCAGCAAGCCAGCGGTCGGTTGTCCCTCCTGTTTCTTGATCTTCAACTTCTGACATGGTTCACCTGTTCCCTGGGTACTTGGCCTGCACGCCAGGCATGTATCTAGAGTCTCCTCAATATATCTATAGCCACATCCATCATCTCTCTCGTATTACTACTCTCTTGTCGCACGATCTTCGCTACTTTATCTAGACCTCCACTTGCCTTTACTCCTGCCCAATTTTTCTCCAATACGCGCAGGGCGGCTGCTCTAAGCTCGGGATAGTAGAAGGAATTGGTAGAGAAGAGCTCGTGGAGCACATTGAAGGGGCGAAGCTGAGCTTCGAAGTTCTCCAATGCCATGGCTTTTAGCTCGTCCATGCCGAGCTGATGGCAAAGGCGGTATACAGACTTTGGCGATGCTCTGACAGAACTGCGAGGTTCGGGTACTGCGGATGATTTCAGGCTCGCAAAGGCGATTCTCTGACGGGTTTCGATCCATTCGAAGAGGGCCCGATACGTCTTGTATGGGGTGTGCCGGATGATCACATATTGAATTGCTCCCTCACTGTCTTCGTCACCCGGAATTCGTTTCTCCTTTACATCGTGCCAGTTTGCTTCTCCCTCGTTGTCTGAATCATCAGCCAGTGACGAGTCCCTGGCTCCTTTTGCGCGCTCTATAGCTACGATTTTTGCCAAGTCTTGCTTAAAAGCCACAAGCATCTTGCTGACGTTTGAAAGCGTACGCCCTGATTCTTCGAACCCGCCTGAAACCAAAGAAGCGAAGTAGACACAGGCCCGAGACAATTTCGCCTTGTTCGCCCAGAGGATACGCGGCGCTGAGGCGCTCTCGAATGGGAATACGAAGACCACGTCATTATTGTTCGTTAAGGATAGACATGAGCTCTGCGCCGGAGCAGGGGCTTCTGCGAGTGAAGTCAGCTTCACGACGTTTTTGGCATACGACTGCTTGCATGGACACACCTTCTGATCTCCTCACGAAACATGCAGTGTACAGGATATCCGCTCGGTGCCATATACGTCCACCGTGATGCTGATCAGGCTGTATGACCCACGACGCCTTCGTGAAGCCACTCAAGGCCTGTATATCGAGGTTGACAGCGCTGCTAGGGTGGAATGGAATGTCTAAAACAATGCGCTCGTCGCCATTCGTCTTCTGCACCGAGAGCCAAGCCAGCTTCCAATTGTTTCGGAATTCGCTGGACAGCCCCGAAAGGTTGATGTTCGCTCGTGTGTTCAGCAGGAGACTGAATTCCTCTGCCGAATCTTCCACAAAGCCGAAGTCACGTAGCCTGATCGATATCTGCGCTTCTGCTGCGGATGGAGGGATCTGGCTGGCAGCGGGAACATAGTGGATTTCGCCTTGTCGAATGCCCTGAAGTAATGCTGCGCAGATCGGGTAGTCGACATGCTTCAACTTTGCTCGAAGGGCAGAAGAAAAGCTGTAGGCCGGCGTCCATTTCAGTCAGATTGTAACTGAGGCCAATAGACTGACTGACAGAGGGCGGTAAGTAAGCTTCCAGCCAATCGACACGCACGCACAGTGGGAGTCGTGCAGAGTGAGCGTGCATTATCCGTAATCCAGATTTGGGGTCAGCATCGACAGGCCGTTCAACGGTCAGGCTCGTTTGACAGCATGAGGTACGTGGGCGAGCTGGCACTGAATTGCAAGTCTGTTCAGTTTCAGGTTGAGGTGCGAAGGTGCCCAGGCAAGAGATGGTGGGCAGGAGAAGAGAGACGGATCTCAAGATATCATAGCCCAGTCTTTTCCGGCAATATCGTGGGTACAATCTGATTCCAACCCGCATACATCACTTTATCCGTAGCATCTAAGGGCCAGCAGTCGGGTTTCCCTCCATTTTCCTCATTCTCAAGTTCCGACATGATCCACCTATTCCCCAAGCACTTGGCCTGTGCGCTAGGCATGTATTTAGACTCTCCTCAATATATCTATAGCTACTTCCATCATTTCTTTAGTATCACTACCTTCTTGTCTCACCATGCTCAGGAGTGTATCTAAACCACCGTTTGCTTTGATTACTGTCCAGTCCTGCTCCAAAACGCGTAGAGCTGCTGCTCTGAGCTCGGGATAATGGAAGCAGTTGATCGAAAAGAGCTCATGAAGGACATTGGAGGGAGATAGTTGGGACTCAAAATTGGCGAGTGCTAGGGCTTGTAGATCATCGATGCCGAGCTGATGACAAAGGCGGTAGACCGATTTGGGCGATGCTTGTGTAACTTCGCTAGTTTCTAGTCGTGTAGACTTCAGGGGTGCAAAGGTGATGTCTCGCGTCTCGAACCATTCAAAGAGCGCTCGGTACGTTTTGTACGGGGTGTCACGAATGACAACATACGAAATGGCATCTTCGCCAGTCTTGTCCTGCACGAGCCATGTCTCGTCTTCGTCGTCCCCGGTTGCTTCCGCCTCGTCGTCCGAGTCATCAGCCTTCGGTAAGTCATTTGCGCTCTTCTCGCGCTCGGCAGCAGCGATGATTGTAAGATCCTGCTTCAAGGCTGTGAAGATCTTGCTGACCTCTGCAAGCGATTTCCCGGACTGCTCAAACCCGCTTGATACTATAGCGCCGAAGTATGCTGAGCTCTGAGTGAGCTTTGCCTTGTTCGCCCAGAGAAGACGCGGCAGTGATGTGCCCTCGAATGGAAATATGAAGGCCACATCATTGTTGTTGATCAACGTCAGGCACGAGTGGCGTTTTTCAGCAGGTAGGGGAGGTTCTGCTGATCACGATGGATTGGCTGTGAGCCGGAATTATTGACATGCGCTGTTGATCCAGGTAAGCTTACCTGCTGCTCTCTGAACGAAGTACGCAGTGTATATAGCGTCCTCCCGGGTCCTAAAGTACCGGCTAGAGCTCATATCCTGGTGTTCCTGTACCTCCTGTGCTGTCGAGATATCCGGCTTCTCGAGGTGTAGGAACTCGATCGCTTCCGAGTGAAATGGTATGTCGATAGTAAAGCGGTTCTCAAACCCGCATTGCTGCACTGATAGCAGAGAAAGCCGCCATTTGCTCCGAAAGCCGCTGGGAAGTAAGGAAATATTCACGAAGCAGTCGTTCTTGAGGACCAAAATAACGCTCTCTGACAGTGCTGGAGAGATTGCGACTTCACAGAGCGTAACAGTGGCTTCTGTATCCGCTGAGAATATACCATTGCCGGCTACGGTTTGGCCTTTGCGAACGCCTTGGAACAGCCGTTGAGGAGGTGTATCAGTCATGATGTTTAGGTGAGAAGTAGCCTTGAGATCATCAAGAGTGAGTTGCGGTGTAAGCAGGATGGCGGTCTCGAGAGCATTTCAGAGGTTAACGTCGCAGTCCAAGACCGTCGAACGGTCAGACTTGTTTGGCAGCATCAGGTAGCCTGAGCGAGGGTAGTCTTCGCGATTAGTTGGATAGGTATTTTCAAAGCAGCTCCCTCGTCGTCGTAAGCAAAAGAGAACTAGCCCCGGCCAGGCAAATAATTTTCAGCAAAATTATGTTTCTAATCCGATTCCGATCTTTAGATCGATTTGTCTGCAGCATCTCATGCTAACAATCAGTCCCCCTCCTGCTTCTTCATCTTCGATTCGCTAGATAGCTTCTCCACCTGTCCTTTGAGCACTTGTTCGGATATTGTCTAGAGCCGCTTTAATATATCAATAGCTACTCGCATCATCTCCTCAGCATCGCTGCCTCCCTTATTCACGACCTCTAAAAGCGCGTCTAGATCGCCGTTCGCTTTGACTGCTGCCCAATTCTTCTCCAATACACGCAAGGCGGCTGCCCTGAGCTCAGGATAGTGGAAGGAGTTGGTAGAGAACAGTTCTTGGAGAACGTTCTTCGAGGAGAGTTGCGTCTCGAAGTTGGCGAGTGCCAATGCTTTAAGATCATCGATGCCGAGCTGATGGCATAGGCGGTAGACAGATTTAGGAGATGCTTGCAGGGTAGATTTATTCGAGGTCGAAGCAGACTTGAGCGCCGCAAAGCCGATTTCATGCGTCTCGAACCACTGGAAGAGTGCGCGGTACGTTTTATAGGGGGTGTCCCGAATAACCACGTAGGAGATAGATCCTTTCCCATCTTTCTCCCCCGACGTTTCTTCTTGATTGTCTCCTGTACATACCTCCTCCTCATCTGAATGCTCAGCCAATGAGGGTCCCCTTGCTCCCGTTGCGCGCTCCCTAGCTGCGACTTTGCCCAGGTCCTGCTGCAGGGCTGCAAGCATCTTGCTAATCTCTGCAAGCGATTGTCCTGACTCCTCAAAGCCGCTAGAGATAATACTACCAAAGTACGTAGACTTCTGCGCTAGCTTCGATTTGTTCGCCCAGAGCACACGAGGGGACGCTGCGCCATCAAACGGAAATACGAATGCCAGATCATTATCGTTGGTCAAGGATAGACATGAGAGGGAGGTTTTCGGAGGTGTCGACGGGGAAGAAGGTTCTGCAGATGATCTTAGATTCACTAGCTCCATGTTGGTCAAAGTAGCCTACCTTCCGTTCTCCTGATGAAAACTGCAGTATATACGATGGCCTCTTCGAGGTAGACGCTGATATAGCCGGGAAGATACTGCGATCGCGTATACTGCGCAGTGTGGTGCGTGAGTCCTGCAATCGAGACTGCAAGCCCCGTATCGGAGAAGGAGGGTAGGTCGAAAATTTCAAGGTTTTCGCTACCGTCTACTGACAGCTTCGACAGCTTCCATTCCTTGCGGAAAGCGTCGGAGGTGCCGGCGAGAGCGATGAAGGATGAGTCTCTGATCGAAAGAGCAATGTATTCTGCTGAAATGTGCGGGGAAAAGACTTCTAGAAGCGCAATCTCCGTCCCTGTCGCAGCTGGTGATTGAGTGGAAGCAGTACGGATTGGACTCCTCCGGACGCCTTGAACTAGCCGTTGGGTAGATGTACTCATGGTTAGGAAATCTGATAAAGCGGAAGGATGTGCTAAGCCCTCTTGCGGTGTCCGGAAGGCGAGATTTGTTCGTGGATGAGGTCGAGACAGCTTGGCTTCAGTAGCACATCGAGACAGCGGTTGAGGGTCGGGCTTGTATCAGGAAGGGTGAGTAAGGATTCATGCAGTGAGACTATAGCAGAGACCACGACATGCGAGAGACTTTCAATGCCTTGTTGAGGTTTCGCAATGTACGAACAAAAAGAGGCAGCTGAGGCTCGAGGGCTGAGTATTAGGCTGTTTGCGGTCCAGACTGAGCATCCTCGAGGAGTACCGATGGATAGAAATGAGGCTCAAGCACGAATGCGACGCTGCTTAGATGCGAAGGGAGATGAGCAGAAGAAAGATGACTTTCTGTTTTTCACTAACAATAATGCACCTCAATCTGCTTCTAGATATTTATTAAGTAGTCATGTATCATGGGTGGCCACCCTACACGCTAGCCGTCGGTTCCTTCTCCTGTCCCTTCATCTTCCCAAACAACTTCTCCACCTCCTCCTTGACGACTTTCTTCGTCAGCTCCTTATCCGTTCCCTGTACATCAATCACCCTCCTCTCCTTCTCCAACAGTCCCCTAAATTCTTCCGGCAGGACATCTCTATCGAAATCGAATGCCTCACCATGTTCTTTGAGCGCTTCTTGGACTGCAGAAGCGAATTTTGCAGGATGGGCTGTTGATAAGGTGATTTGTGTGAGGGAGGGAGAGCGGAGTCGGCCTGAGGCGCATAACCCGATTGCGGTGTGTGGGTCGGAGACGTAGGACCCGTACGCGTTGTCGGGGCGGTAGTATTCTCGAATAGTTTCGAGGGTCTGCGAATGCGCATTTGTTAGCTATCTGCTAAGTGAGATTGGACAAGAGCAGAGTGAATCAGATGAAAGAACGCACCTCCTCATCGCTGACTCTTTCAGCTTTGAATTCCCTCTTCGCCGCATCCAATACATGTTCCGGAACGCCAAAGCTTCCCTTCTCTTTCAATTCCTTCATCCACCCATCCACAATTTTGCCCGCCATGTTTATTTTCACTCTCGCTCCACCATCCACATCGCCTCGCTTCTCATCTGCATACGCTGTAGATGTCAGGTTCTCGAATGCTAGATACCATAATAAGCGCTCGAAGTTGGATGATACGAGGATGTCCATCGCTGGAGATTGTGTGGCTTTTACGGCGTCGCCCGAGGAGGAAGACGCGCTCTGAGAACCATCGCCTGCGCCGTTTACTTTCTCTGTCTGTGCTGTGGTGGAAGTAGATGATGAAGATGATGTGTCCGCCTTCTCATACCGCCCACTCTTGAAGAACCTCGCTAGGATATCATTCTCGTTCGTCGCGATGACGAGGGGCTGTAGCGGCAGCCCCAATCGCTTCGCATAGAAGCCCGCCAGTATATCCCCAAAGTTACCCGTAGGGACCGAATACTGGATCTTCAGATCGGCAGGCGAGGCTGTATCTTTGTCTTTCAGTTGGCGAAGGAGGGAGAAGTAGGATGAGAAGTAGTATGTGATTTGCGCGAGGATGCGTGCCCAGTTTATACTATTCACTGCTCCCAGCCTGTATGTCTTGTTGAATTCCTTATCTGCGAAAAGTGCTTTTACGATATCTTGGCAGTCGTCGAATGTTCCCTTCACAGCCAAGTTGAACACATTCTCATCTGTGACAGTCGTCATTTGTGCTTCTTGAATAGGGCTGACTCTTCCTTTAGGGTGTAGGATGAAGATGGATACGTCCTTCTTGCCTCTCAAGCCATAGATGGCAGCTGATCCTGTATCTCCAGAAGTAGCTCCCACCACCGTCAATCGTTCTCTATCACTTGCGTCTTCTGCCTTATTTGCGTTTCTCCTACTCAAGAAGTACTCGAATAGATTTCCCAAGAACTGGAGTGCGACATCCTTGAATGCGAATGTCGGGCCATGGAAGAGTTCTAGGATGTATGCTTTCTCCCCAATCTGTTTCAGAGGTGCTACTTCTTCCACGCGAAATGTGGAATAGCTCTTGTTGATGAGGCTCTCCAAGTCATTTCGCGGGATCTCATCCTCAGAGATGAAGAGGGAATAGATCTCTAAGGCCAGTTGTTGGAATGTTAATCCACTCCAATCCTGTTCCCACCCTGCAGGTAGGCGTGGTAGGTTTGCTGGGATCATCAGTCCTCCATCGCTGGCAAGCCCAGACATGACGGTCTAGAGTGGATCCATGAATCAGAATATCCCTTATTGACTGTATAGATCCAATGTGCTACCTCCTCAAAGGACAGTCTTGCTTCATCGCTGCGAGTGCTGAGGTACTTCATCGTGGAAAGTGAATGGTGAGAGAAGAGCCAAGGTCAATCTCACATCAATCAATTTACGGTAGCATATTATGGCCTTGAATTCAGACAACGACAAGCACAAGATGCCGTACATCGGCGAACTAGAAGATGAACAACAATTAAACAGCGACGACAATGCAGAAGATTCTGATTTGGACAACGACGATGACGGGACATGGGAAGACTGGGTAGAAGAAGACGACGAACAACAGACACGACAGCCTACACAATCACTGTTTGATAGGGAGAAGATCCTCGATGGACCTGAAGAAGCATTGAAACACGATAAAGAAAAATATGGCGTAGATTTAATCAGCAAAGTCGGAGAATTGGGTCAGCATGCATCACATCAACACTTCTATCAGTAGCTATGTACTGAAGCTGAAGTCATACAGGCCTCGACTTCCATCAAATCATTAGACTCGTGAACTACATCCGGGCAACTGTATGCTTTCTCCCATCTCTCTCTCATCATCTTACTCCCTTCCTGCCCTTTTTCTAATATTGCATTGTCGCGCAGCACCCTGCTCCCGAAGAGATCAAGAACCTATCGCAAAACGCCCTATTCCTGCAGGATGACACTTTCCTGACACCGACCATCCCAGATGATCCACTGCTACGTGTGTATCCTCTCCATAAACAGTATATACTTCGTCCTAATGCAATCAAATCTTGCAGAACTGGACATTGAAGAACTAGCAGCTGCCCAACAACCCTCTACCTCTTCTGCACACCCTACTTCCTCGACGTATGCTCTCCAACAACAGATCCAGGCATTACAGCAACAGCTCGCTGCTTCTCAGTCCGCCGTGAGGGAACAAAAGACTTTTCTCGAAAAGGAGTTCCAAAATCGGTTCTTGTCCTCGTCTACATCGCAAGATGTAGACGAGAGAGAGAAAGCGGTAGTGGAGAAAGGCAAGAAGAGGGACGACGACACGCATTACTTCAATTCATATTCCCAGAATGAGATCCATGAGATCATGCTCAAAGACGCCGTCCGTACAGAAGCATATCGGGATTTCATCCTCTCCAACTCCTCCTCCTCCTCTTCCTCTTCCACTGAGAATATCTTCAAAGACAAGATCGTGCTAGACGTAGGGTGCGGCACTGGTATTCTATCCATGTTTTGCGCAAAAGCAGGTGCGAAGCAAGTATATGGCGTAGACGCGAGTGTCATAGCGTACAAAGCTATGAAGAACGTTAAAGAGAATGGATTGGATGAAAAGGTGAAGATCGTGAAAGGAAAGCTTGAGGATTTGCCCGATGAGGAGTTTGATAAAGTCGATATTATAGTTAGTGAATGGATGGGGTACTTCCTGCTGTGAGTGGCATTATCCTTTACTATGAACTATGAAAGGCGCAGAGCTGATGTCTTATTGGGGGTTGGTTTCCAGCTACGAAGCCATGCTCGACTCTGTGCTCTATGCACGAGATCGTTTCCTGAAGCCAGGTGGTCTGATGGTCCCATCTCAATGCAGCATCCTATTCGCCGCCATCTCCGACGCATCTTTCATTTCCTCCAGCTTGGAATTCTGGGACGATGTCTACGGCTTCAAGATGAGCAGTATGAAATCCGATATCGGGAAAGAAGCCGAGATTCTCGTCGTCCGTCCTGAGACGGTGGTGTCGAGCGTGACGAGTTTGAAAGACGTCTTTATGCAAAAAGATAAGAAAGTCAAAGATGCGGATTTCAAGAGTGATTTCCAAATACAAGTGGAGAAGGACGGACAGACGACGATTCATGGTTTCTTAGGGTGGTTTGATACGTTCTTCACGAAAGATGGAAGGGATATACCCTCTTTATCACTCCAATCACCTTCTTCTTCGAAGGATCTGGAAAAAGGCGAAATAGCATTCACGACGGGTCCATCTGGGACGCCAACACATTGGAAACAGACCTTCTTCCTCCTCAATGAATACATACCGAATGTAGCCAAAGGAACGACGATCAAAGGTACTTTTACATGTAGGAAATCGAAGGGCAATAGTAGAGAGCTGGAGGTGGAGATTGTCTTCAAAGTGGGTGATGAGAAGAGGGAGAGAATACAGGCGTGGACCATTGCGTGAATTAGAGACTTTCAGGATGGTGTTTGGACATAGTCGCGGCTGCCATGGACCAGTCCGCATCGTTGCGTGAAGACGGACAGCGCAGACGTTACACTACAATCATAGAAATACACTAGTAATAAGCCTTGACGTGCTCCGCTTGTATCCGCTTGCTGTCTTTATCACCTGTTTGTTTTCTGCCCACTCTCACTCGACCATGGCCCTGCGATTTGTTCGATCTCAGAGCGAGTATACGCCGTCGCAGCGTAGCAGTAGTAGTACCTCGAATACAGGATACATCAAATCACCACTTTCAGCATCAACAACAGCGACAGCAACGACGACAGCGTCAGATTCAGGCTCGACCATCGCTGGATCAGCCAGCGGAGGCTCGACGATGACTGGCGAAGATGCAGCTGTAGACTTTGCAAACAAGCGGGATGCGTGAGTATATACAGTGATCTACCTGAGAGAGTATCGCTGATGTCGTTTGCGTCGTCGGGTTCAAGTTTACTGGCCTCCATCGAGACGACGGCGGATCTTGTGGGCTCGCTGAGCAGCTTCAACGACAACAAATGGACCATGCACTATCCGCACAACAAGCTGGGCTTCACAGACTCAGCTGCTGCTGCTTCCTCGTCGTCGTCTACCTCAGATAACCAGGCCGATGCGCCTGCCACCACAAGCAGCGCTAGTGGGAGCACGAACGACGCTCGCATGGCCATCCGAAGAGCCGCGTCCATGTTCAACGAAGCAGAGGATGTGTTGAACACTTCTGAAGCACAAAGCAGCGACAAAGGACCTTCCCCGAGTCGACCCGGCATGCACGCTCGAGCTTTTTCAAGCATAGAGCCTAGATCGCCTTCAAGCTCGACATTCAGCAACAACAGCGATGAAGCACCTGCAGCACGAGTAGCGAATCATCCTCTCTCCATCGATCTACGCCTCGGCGCACCTGGATCGACGTCCATCCCTGCGCTCATGGAAGGCATGTCACAAGCTACCGTTGCTCAACTGCTCAGCAAACGCTTCGAAGCAGCCACGAGCCAACTCAAAGCACTTCAATCTCGAGTTCGGGATAATCAATCCCGCATCCTAGTCACTGGTGACTTGAATGCCGGAAAGTCGACTTTCGTAAACGCGCTGCTAAGGAGAGATATATTGCCTACGGACCAGCAGCCTCTCACGACTGTCTTCTGTGAAGTACTGGATGCACAGGCGTACAACGAAGGAAAGGAGGAAGTACATGCTATCTTGGCCAAGAATTTGTCTACCTATTCAAGGACGGACAAGGAGACGTATGAGCGATTCGACATGGAGCACTTGGAGGACATCGCTACTTCTGAAGAACAGAAGTATGGGCTCGTCAAGATCTACTTGGAAGACAGTCGTGCACCTATCGATTCTACACCCACCTCCGTGATCGACCACCAAACGAGCGCCAAAGAAGAAGCGGCACACAACAAGTCTTTCATCCGTAATGGAATCGTCAGTATCTCACTCATCGACGGACCTGGTCTGAACAAAGACGGTCTTTCCACAACTGCCATCTTCGCACGCCAGACGGAGATCGACGTGATTGTATTTGTAGTGGACGCATACAACCACTTCACTCTCTCCTCCAAAGAATTCGTCTGGAACGCATCAATGGAGAAAGCATACATCTTCATGGTCATCAACAAGTTCAAGTCCCTTCGCGCAAAAGAGAAGTGTGAAAGACTCGTGGGAGAGAAGATCCGCCAACTGTCACCTAAAACATGGGAGAACAGGAATGAACTCGTCCATTTCGTGGAAGCGGGAGACGTGCTCAAGATGGTTCAGGATATAGAATCTGGAAGGATCGCACCCAATGAAGCGAAGAAGGATGAAGCGTTCCAGCATCTTGAAGATTCCCTCAGATGCTTCTTGATGCAGAAGAGAACCATCTCGAAACTTGCGCCTGCGAGGCATTATCTCATCAACTTGCTCAGTAATTTGGCGACTGTTGCAGAAGCGAATATATACGCGGCAGATATCGAGGCGGACGAAGCTACGCGCAGATTGGAGACTATCAAGCCTATCCACGAGAAGCTAGAGCGCGAGCGAGAGGTCGTTGAGGAAGCTGTAGGGAAAGAGGAGGAAGACTGCGTTTCAGCCGTGAAAGCAGCTTCGCGAAAGACGCTTGAAGACGCGGTCGCATACGTCGGACAGGGAGGACACGATCTCATTCAATCCCTACCTGATTACCCAGGTCTATTGAGCTTGTGGGACTGGGCAGAGACGGTCAAGAAGACGCTCGTTAACTATCTTGAAACATCACTCGTCTCTGCTGAGGAACAAGCTCGCGAAATCACCATTGGAGGAGTAAAGACCGTAACGACGGATCTTGCCAATATGTACCTGCCAAAAGTCGATATGGCAGCTGCAAGCACGGCGGGCGGAGCGGCGTCTGCTGTTCCTCAACGAGTGTTTAGATCAGAAGCCATGTTCGTGAAGAACCGTAAGAGACGGCTTGCTTTGCGCAAAGAACAGCAAGAGCGCGAGCAGAAGTACAACAACAGCAACAAAGCTTCTTCTGCTGCGTTGGTTCTCTCTTCCTCGTCGTCTCCAGATATCGATCTTTCCTTCCTTGATCTCTTCGACCTTGAACGACTATACTCTCTTCCTTCTCGAGCACTTAGCCTGACGAACAAGCACAGTTCGAAACATATGGCCATCGAAGCGTCTTCTGCTCTATCGGTAGTCAGCTTGGGGGCGGGTGCGCTTACCATGTTTGGATCGAGAGTCGTGGGTATCAAGAGCGTCATTGAGGCGATCACGACGGTCTTTGAGGTGCTGGGAAGTAAAGCTGCAAGGAAGTATGCTGGGCCTATCGCTGGTTTGCTAAGTGAGTGCACCATACATGAGATAATGCATGATTTACAAGCTGATACTGTGATTGCTTAGCCATCGGTCTGGCCGCATATGTGATCCACGACTTACCACGAGCCATCCCACACAACGTCGGCAAGAAGCTCCACGCTCAACTCCTCGCTTCCGAATTCAGCGTTTCCGAAAGTGAGCGCATCGCGACAGAGACGCGCAAGGTCATGCGTCTCGCAGGCTGGGACCTCCGCGAGCGCTTCCGAGCTGCTCTCGAAGCGTCTGAGAAGGACAGACGATCTGAAGAGGGCAAATTGAGAAAGGCGGACGAGGCGCTCCGCTTCTTGGAGAGCTACCTTGATACAGTCGAGGCTACTTCTCAGAAGGTCAAGATCGTCGAGCTGTAGGGTCGCACGCACGCTTTCTCTCTCTCTCTCGCTGTTTGAAGTACACGGGTCTGTATCGGTTTGGCTTTGTTATACTCCTTGGAATGCTCTCGTCTCATTAGACTCCCTTTACACATACACACCCTCCCTTAACTTATATGACCGCATAACGATGTAGCTACGATAATCAACCACTCAGTATGAATAAGTAATGGAATTAGACGTACATACCAAGCTGGGATCGACGAGCCTGCTACCTTCTTTCGGCTTACCGTAACTTTGCGCCATGCTTCAAGCTGCGCGCCAGAGTTCGGTGCATGGCCATCAGTTTCTAAGTCTGAGCTTGAGTAGGCAGCTGCACTCATCGCCGTCGCCATCTGTGCTGTTTCGACGAACAAGCGCCGTCCAATTTGAGCTTCAGCGACTTCAAGTGGTACGGCGACGCCAGCAGAGCACGCAGGCGCACAGCCAGAGTATCGAGAATGCAAGCAACAAGAACGCAGGTGTCCCAGGATACGGCCAAGTCAGCGGAGTAGCGAAACCATCAGCTTCAGCTTCGTCGTCAGCGTCGGCTGTTCCTGCTGCAGAAAAGGACAAAGAAGCAACGTCGGAAACGCGCGGGGAAACGAGCAGCAACACTACAGCAACGAAGTCGAGCAAGTCATCGTCTGAGAAGAGCTTAGCCAGCAACACCGAGAAAGAAGCAGCAAGTTCACCGAAATCTGTCAGCGCGAGCAGCAAGGCGAAGCAGGAACCTTTCTTGACGAGAGCCTGGGCAAAGGTGAAGCATGAAGCTTCACACTACTGGTCTGGAACGAAGCTTCTGGGAAAAGAAATCAAGATCTCGGCCAGACTGCAGTGGAGGCTGCTTAACGGCAAAGCTTTGACGCGTCGAGAGAAGCGGCAGGTATGCGTGTAGCCTCTATCCGTTCTGCGTTATCAGTGCTGACATGCATGTGCGATCCCAGCTCAAGCGAACGACCCAAGATCTTCTCCGTCTGATCCCCTTCATCCCCTTCGTAATTATTCCATTCATGGAGTTCCTACTACCCGTAGCGCTCAAGATCTTCCCAAACATGCTTCCATCCACGTTTGAGGACAAGCATGCGGCAGACGAAAAGAAGCGCAAACTGCTCAAAGTCAGATTGGAAATGGCCAAGTTCTTGCAGGAAACTATCAGAGAATCGGGATTGGCTAAGAGTCCTGAGAAGCTCAAGAACTCGGAGGAATTCAAGAAGTTCTTCAGGAAGGTGAGCAGACCTTCCTCGCCGAGACGTACATAGGAAGAAGAGCTGATCCTATACGTGCCATGCAGGTTCGCTCGACTGGAGAACAACCCTCCACAGATGATATCGTCAAGGTGGCTCGCCTGTTTGAGGACGATCTGACCCTGGACAATCTGTCGCGACCTCAGCTCGTATCAATGTGCCGATACATGAACATCAATGCCTTTGGTACCGACAATTTCCTGCGCTATACTATCCGCAGCAGGCTCGAGAAGCTCGGAATCGATGACAAGCTCATCGACGCTGAAGGTGTCGAGAGCTTGTCAGCCGCCGAAATCACGCATGCTTGTGCTTCTCGAGGTATCAGGACGTCGAATGCGGACCCTGAGCGACTAAAGACGGAACTTGCACAATGGATCGATCTTCACTTACATCATAACCTGTCTGGCGTACTTCTCATCCTGTCCAAAGCGTTCTCCTTCACCGAAAAGCCCGATGGCACGACGGATCACCTCACCAGTCTGAAGGATACTCTCTCCAGTCTACCAGATACCTTGCTGAATGAAGCAGAGTTGCGCGTCTCTAGCGATGATCAAGGGTTCAAGCAGAGATTGGAGGTACTGCAACAGCAGGAAGAGCTTATTGAGGACGAAGCAGAGCAGGAGCAAGAAGAGGAAGAAGCACGTAAAGCACGCAAAGCCGCTGAGCAGGAAGAGAAAGAACGCCTTGCTGCTGAACAAGCGGAATCGGAAGCTGCTAATGATGCTGCTGTGGAGAAGAGCAAATTTGATGCTGAGAAAGCGCAGGCGAAGGAGTTGTTGCCGGAATCGTTGGCACAAGAGACCGAAGAGCCGAAGCAGGATACTAAGGATGTGAAGATGACGACGGAACAATTGTCCGAATTGGGAGAAGCGCTCTTCATCCTTTCAGCCAAGAGCTCGGTCGTTCGTGAACGTCAAGATCTTGCAAAGCTCATGGAGGATACTCAAGAGCCAGTCGCGGAAACGAGCGCGACAGCCGAGACTTCAGCAAGCGAAGCCGGAGCTGAGCAACCCAAACCTGAGCCGCGCAAGGTCTCTTCACTCGAGAAGCGTGTCCAAAAGATGTTGACCGAGATCGACGAGCAACTCTCAGCGTACGACAAGGAGGTCTCAGCGAAGCTGAATACGTTCGAACTTGCCGATGGCAAGATATCGATCGCGAATCTGCGCTCTGCATTCGAGCAGATCAGACATAGACCAGACGATGATACTATCACGGCTCTCATCGATAAGCTCGATGTGGATCATGATGGATTCGTTCCGCTTGAGGATGTTACCAGTCTGGCTGAAGTCGAGGGGTGCGTGCATTCAACCCGACTGTATAACCACGCAGTATTGACTAATTCTTGTGTACAGAATCGGTGTGGTCATTGACGATGCTGCTGATCAACTACTGGGCCGAACACAGGAGATCAAGGTCGATGAAGGCCTGGCTTCTTCAGCCGCAAGCAAGAGCACCTCTTCCTCTACTCCATCATCAGAGCCGACTAGTGAAAAGAAAAAGGAGCAGAAGCTCAAGCGCGAAGAAATCGTAGAATAGACTAGCAGTTCTTCCCCCTCATTCGTTATTTCCCAGTCAAGATTCCCCGCTTAGAACGGGCTGTATTCTTGTAACGTTAGTATTGCTTAGCACTTCTCTTTCGTCATATATTGCAAGCCCATTTCCACTCTACCTACATCCTTGACCAATCCTGCGGTTCCGGATTGTCCGCTTTTCTTGCCGTACCGATTTGAAGTATCACATTTCTATGCTTTCGCGAGCTTCAGCGTCGTTGACGCGCGCCATGGCTTCTTCTTCATCTTCATCAGCGCGATGCTCTGGCTGCCCTTCGTCGTCGAGCTCGTCCATCCTGCAAAACGCTGGCCTTTCGACGAGTCAGTGCGCTTTCTCGACGAGCGCAGCGCCATGCAGCGGCGCAAAGGGAAAGTACAACAAGTACAGCCGTATGGTCACTGCTCCGAAAGATCAGGGTGCCTCGCAGGTATGGCCATCGCATACAATTTCTGGAAAGCTTGAAGAGCTGAAATTTGGATGCCCGCAGGCCATGCTGTACGCGACAGAAGGTATTGACAGTGATGAAGATCTGGCGAAACCCATGGTCGGAGTTGCTAGCATTTGGTGCGTCTTGTTTGCCCTAAATTACTGTTTTCAATGCTAATCCGTATGTATCTAGGTACGAGGGAAATCCGTAAGACAATCTACAGGCAACATCAAGAAGTGTAGCTGATCAACGCGCGCCGGCGAACCAGATGTAATGGCCATCTGCTTGGATTAGGACAGCGGATAACAAGATCTATCCGGAAAGCTGGCGTGACAGGCTACCAATTCGGTGCTCCTGGTGTATCAGATGGTATCTCAATGGGTGTGCTATCTCTGCTACCGGGAACACCGTTCAAAGCTAAGAGGAACGACTTCTAGGAACTTTTGGCATGAGCTACTCTTTGCAATCGCGGGATCTGATAGCGGATGCTGTGGAGACTGTTGCTGGTGGACATTGGCTTGATGGAATGGTCGTAGTGCCCGGATGTGATGTAAGCGAAGCAGCTCCGCAAGCAGTGGACCGGGCTGACCCTCTGCCTTGACAGAAAAATATGTCAGTATCCTTGATAACGGGTAGATGACGTCAACTAACACAATGCACGACACAGGCCTGGTACCTTGATGGCTCTTGGACGCCTGAATCGCCCTGGCTTGATGGTATACGGAGGAACGATCCGACCCGGTTCTTGCGCTGGACAGCCACAACTCGACATTGTGGATGCTTTCCAGTCGTACGGAAAATACTTAGCAAGTGGTGCCGACGAAGCGGCCGAGAAAGTCAGATACGACACCGTCAGGCATTCATGCCCAGGTTCTGGGGCTTGCGGAGGGATGTACACTGCAAACACACTAGCATCTGCAGCAGAAGCTATGGGAATGACTCTTCCTGGATCAAGTTCGTTCCCAGCCGAATACCCTGAGAAAGCGCAAGAATGCGATTCTATCGGAGAAGTTATCAAGAACCTGCTAGAGAAGGACATCAAGCCAAGAGACATCATGACGAAAGCAGCTTTCGAGAACGCTATGGTCTTGACTATGATTCTGGGTGGTTCCACGAATATCGTTCTGCATCTCATCGCTGTCGCTCACTCTGTTGGCATCAAGCTTACAATCGACGACTTCCAGCGCGTATCAGATAAGACACCTTTCTTGGGAGATCTGAAGCCATCCGGAAAGTATGTCATGGAGCATGTTCACAAGATCGGTGGTATTCCATGTAGGTTTCTGGTTCTGTCTATCTCGATCAATTGGCTGATATTGTACTCAGCCGTCCTCAAGTATCTACACGAGAACGGCCTCATCGACGGAAGCATCATGACTGTCACAGGCAAGACGCTTGCCGAGAATCTCGAGAAGGCGAAACCACTTCCCGAAGGTCAAGATGTCATCCGTCCGCTCAGCAACCCAATCAAGGCTACCGGACATATTCGCATTCTCAAGGGCTCTCTCGCACCAGGTGGAGCCGTCGCCAAGATTACAGGCAAGGAAGGTCTGCAGTTCAGAGGCAAGGCTAGAGTCTTCGAGACGGAAGCTGCCCTCGTTACGGCCATTGAGAACAAGGAGATCAAGAAGGGCGAAAAGACAGTCATTGTACTGCGATACCTGGGACCAAAGGGTGGTCCGGGCATGCCAGAAATGCTTAAGCCTACTTCACTCGTTATGGGTGCTGGACTGGGTCAGGATGTCGCCTGCTTGACTGATGGAAGATTCAGTGGAGGGTGAGCTTGCTACCTATTCGTTCTCTGAGCTTCGCTGACGAGTTCCTCAGTACCCACGGCTTCTGTATCGGTCACGTCGTTCCCGAGGCATTCGAAGGTGGACCCATCGGTCTCGTCGAGGATGGCGACATGATCAACATCGATGTAAGCATTGCTACTGCTGTCACATATCTGTACTAAGCAATTCATGCAGGCCGAGAAGAACACCCTCGACGTGGAAGTCTCAGAAGCCGAACTCGCTCAGCGTAAGCAGAAGTGGACACCAAGACCTCCTAGAATCACACAAGGGACACTCTGGAAATACACAAGACTCGTCACTGACGCATCTCATGGAGCTGTTACCGACATGTACGACCCGGAGGCTCCTATCGGAGTATAGTCGAGCTTGGGAATCTCACGAGCTGGTGTGTTGTAAATCTAGGCTGGTCACTGGCTGAAGAAGCCGCAAATTATGAGTCGCTCGGCGATACTGATATTTGGGCAGATGCCTCGGTGTGGACACGGAACACGCCCGTGCGTTAGCGGGCGGTTAATTCCAATTCTTCTCTCCATTCGTCTCTTCTGTTCTTATCCTACCAGTTCTAACTCCATTCCACGTAGACCAAGCCCACCATGTCTCGCAGGCTTCCTCTCGATATTATCTTGGCTATCGCCGGATACCTTTCCCCTGCCGACCTTGCGACATTATGTCTGCTCACCTCTGAAACCAGTCAATATATTCTGCCACTACTATACCGTAACGTTACTCTCAAAACCTCGCCCGAACATCAAGCTTCCACATTGGCCCTTCTTCGTGGCCTGGACGAGAATCGCTGCTGGCCGATATCTCTTCTTTCCAAGTATGCACATCGCACCCGCTCTTTAGCGTTCGAGGCGCCGCCCTTGCCGGAGGATTGCTTGTCGTGCGGGTCGCGCTCTGGCAATTATCGCTTCATAAGGTCGCTGTCAGAAGTGCTTGGCGCAATCCTGCCTAGATTCTCAGCCCTTCGCGAGTTCAGTTGGCCCTTCACACTCGCATGCAGCAGCGGCGCGTACGCGCAGTCTCAATCTGCTCTGATTGCTCCCGATAGACCCGATGTATCATACATCAGAGAGGCGTTGATGTGGCAGTCATTATGGCTTAAACCTAGCCTGTAAGGCGACGTCTGTTACGATTGGTCTAATACAGCCTGAGCTCTTCATTGCAGAGAGAAGGTGGTCTTCGTTGCTGAGGCGGAACATCCAGGCCATGCTTTGCTGGTACGTTGTATAAGCCGAGCCTGAGAGGCTGTACTGAACTTCTCTCTGCTAGCTACCGGAATTTACCGCTAAGATGGTCGCTTTCGAGGCCGCTCGAGGTCTTGGTGGAAAGTCCCGCAAAGTACTGGATTCGGATCTCGCATGGGGATCAATCAAGTTTGAAGTGGCTCTTGTCACTCCAGGATCTTCCGAAGATGCATACTCGGGTATGGCTCAGTCTGCCTTTGATGAGTACTGCAAGCACCTAGACAAGTATGCTGTGGAATTCGAGAAGGACCCGCAAATAGGAAGGGAGGCTCTCGTACAGTGGCATCTTTACTTCAACCGAGGACTCAATGTGTCCATTGCGGACTTGCAGTACAGTTGAAGGCGAGCAGGTGGGATAAGCAAGACTGCGGACGTTGTATCGCTCGAAACAGACAAAAGTCCAAAACCCTTTCCTCGAAATTGAGTTCAGTCTAATCGCCTTCACCTTGTCTTCCCGAAACATTTGGCCGTTGGATGTGACGAAGGACGTTAAACGGTATGACCGAGGTCGGAGCTCGCCTTTTCGTCAAGATTGTTAAGAGCTCTGCTTCTTTCCTTCTTCCCATTTTCCTCATCTTCTCACCATGGCGAAACAACTCCCCATCGAGATTATCCTAGCAATCGCCGAACATCTTTCCAAAGGTGATCTCGTCAAGCTCTGTCTAGCATCTCGTGAGATCAGCAAGCGCGTTCTGCCAATACTGTATCGTCATATCGTGCTCAGAGTCCATAGGCGATACCGTCCCACCATCGTGGCCCTGCTCAAAGACCTGGGCGCCGAAGTTGAGAAACAGAAGAAACTCCTCTCAAGCTATGCTAGCTGTGTCAGATCCATCACGTTCGTAGCGTCTGAGGATCATGGCCTAGAGACGATGTTTGGTCTCCCAAAGCACGTAACCAGCAACGTCGGAACCAACGAGATGATGAGGCTGGTCAAGGAAGCTATCTCGCGTTTCACAAATCTGGAGACGTTCTTCTGGCCTTTCACGATTGCGTTGGAGACTGGATATCATGTCCCAACAGCTACCAACTATCCAGGCGAGCTACAAGGTGCTGTATCGCTCGAGGAAGCCAACCAAATGTGGAGGGAAGTGATTCGCCTTCCGAAATTGTTCGTGCTCTCTTGTAATATCGAGTTTCTCGATCTTGGCTGAATGCTTCGTTCCTCGTAATAGGATCCGGATTTACGTACTCGCGGAGAACAAGGGAGGAGCTGCAATCATCTGCTCAAGCGTATGCATTACCACAATCTGCGTAGATTTGGGCTGAGAGGAAGCCAACAGCTCCGATCCGCCGTACAGAAAGGCATCATTTACGAAGGACCGCGCAATGAACCTGTAACAGAGTTCCGCTTATTGACCCCTGCCAATACTAGTTGGGCCGTCAAGCGAGTAAAGCGTGACGAGCAGCTCATCGCCCCGACTGATACCAGTAACAGAGAGGAGATTCGTAGAGATGGATATTTGGGAATGAGGAAAGGTGATTTCGCTGCATACAGGAGGGCGATGGATCTGAAGGACGGTCCTCAAAGACGTGGCCGCATCATAAACCCTCCATTCACATTAGCCAGAGCTTTCGACATGAGCTCTCTCAACATCATCGATCTCAGGCACCTTCTTCCAACTGAGTGAATAAGATAGTGTCGACTGCGTATCTGTTCATCTAGCGAAGCTAAAGTCAACGCGACTGCCCTTCCTATGATATGATTTGTCGAGCTCTCGTGTATGTAGACGCGCTGAACGCCAAAAGCCACTCATTAGGGAGATCTTGATTAAGCGAGATGGGAGAGGGAGGAGCCGTTTTACGCAAGCCGTCTGTCAGACAGGTCCGTGCACCACAATCTTCCTCATACTTGGACTTTCTTGCTCTTTGCTTCTGCTCTATCCAACTCATCAGCATGGCTAAACCCCTTCCTATCGAAGTCATCCTCACCATCGCCGAACATCTGCCTCGAGGTGACCTTGCTCGACTTTGTTTGGTCAGCAAGGAAGTCAGCGAACGGGCCGTTCCTCTTCTGTACCAGCGTCTCGTCTTGAAGGTCGAAGGAAAGCATCTTGCTATCACTAAAGCTCTACTCAAAAGTCTACGAGGCTTTCAACTCCACGAATCCTTCCTATCCCGCTACGCAACATGCGTGAAGTCCGTCGTATTCGTAGCTCCCCCTGCGTCTTGCTTCGATGCAGCAGACCGCTTCACGCTCCTCGCCTCACGTGGTGTTCTGATCAACGAGATGATTACCCTGGTCACAAATGCCGTCGAACATTTCGTCAATCTTGAGGCGGTTTATTGGCCCTTCCCTATGGGCTTCAACGGCCACGTCCAGACCGAGATGGGACCGGAGTTCCCGGGATCATTGTCCATACCCAAAATAAACGAAATATGGAATAAGGTCTTGCGCCTCCACAAGCTGTAAGTTGCATAGCTTGCTCGGCACTATTTTTTTTGAAGGCTGAAGACGCTTGACGCAGTAAGAGGATCTATGTCTTTGCCGAGATCCTCGGAGGAAACGCTTTCAAGTGTGCCAGCGTGCGCTACTTGATCTGCATACTACCAACCAAGCTGATCGTTTCGTGTTCACAGCTCCGATCTGCTGTCGAAGATGGTCTGGTATATGAAGGCGCTAGAGGCATCCAAGTTGGCGAATTTCAGAAGCTATCTCCCGATGGCTTTGTCTGGGCTTTGAAGCGATTGAAGATAGACAAGTGCTTGGTGCCGCCATCCGCCAAAAGCCCCGAAGAGACTATGATAGATATGTGCTTGGGAATGAACAGGGTGGACTTCGAGGCATATAAACGAGCTATGGATGAAAGAGAGCCTCCACGAAGACCGTCGGAAGTTGCACTCCCGGCTTTCGTGACCGCCTACCATGGGTCGATGCCAATAGGATCGTTCTCCTTTGGATAGACGAACGGAATTATCCATACAGTCTCCTCTGCTGGCCTGCTACTATCATAAAGCGCTGGACGCTGGTCTTTACTACCTTCGTAGCCTTATCATCTTCCCTCGGATATTTAGGAGGCCGATAAGCTAGCAAATCGATAAAGTGCCCGTTATGTATTTTCCCGCTAGATGCTTCGTCCAAATCGAGTAGAATTTGTTTCAGTTCGACTCGCTTAGACTTTTCTGTAGCTAGTTTCCAGTCTTCTACCAATCTATCGTCCAGCCAGACATGCCTCTTCTCGATATTGCCTTTTGTCAAAGGTCCGTCGAAAGCGCGATCGTCCCATACATTCGCGAAAGCCAGCTCTTGCGTCGGTAAGATGATCTTGTGTGTGAGAGGAAGAACAGGCAGAAGGAGAGAGAGGAAAGCCAGCAAAGGCTTCTGCAGATGCAGGATCTCGAGTGTCTCCAACGCTGGAGATAGGCATAAGTTTTGCTGTAAGAACATCGGAGCCAGCGTATATGGAGAGTTGCATGATTCTGCACCCAATCTGAGTGTCTTAAGCGTTCGCAGAGAGAAGAGGAGATCAGACAGGACGAGCGATGTCCGTGTCCGATACCAGCATCGATCGATGTGCAATTCCTCTAGCTTTCCTTCTCTGCCCAGCATGGATGCGAACTCCGTCAAGAAGCTACCAGGCATCACCACCCATTGCAATATTAGCTTGCGAAGGTACTTCCCTGCAACCGCGAGAGGAAAGAAGCCATTCCAATCATCGTGCTCTGGGCGAAAGAGACGCAGATCCAGAGTCTTCGTACGTATACTGTCCTTGAGCTTCTGACCAGCAGCTGAAGTCAGCTTGAATTGAGCTGGCCAAAGCCAAAGATTCGTGATGTGCAGATAGTCTAGGCGGCCTTTCCTGAGAGGCCGAGAGAGGAGGAGGTTCCCATCGCCAGCTATTAGACTGACATTCTTCAATGCCTTCATCCCTTGTAGAGCTTCGCAGAGAACGTCCGGCGTGAACGGATTGTCGGACTTTTTGTCGATGACGAGGCTCAACGATCTGACATTCGAGCATCGGTTGATCAGAGAAGCTTCTGCCTTCGCTTCTCTATCCTCTGCCAGATCAAGGGAAAGCGTGATGTTCTGTACGAAGTTCCGTATCCTCGGGTTCTGCATCGATCTTGCGCGCTCGTGCAGCGTTCTGGAGTGCAAGAGGATCTCGCTGTACAGCAAAGGTATGCACAAGCTGTTCAAACCCGAAGAGCATTGCGAAAGAGCAGCCAGGGTAAGCGGGGAGGTCTGGATCAGATAGCCGACGATGCTGTCCCAGATCTCGATAGGAAAGGGTCCTAGCAGCGTTGCAGGTCTTCGAAATGGATGCCTTTCGACATGGAGGATGGGTGCGACCGCCTGTCGGCGATCCTATCAATCGCAATTGCGTCTCAGTTCTTGTCCGACATGTAGAGCTGTCAGAAAACGCCAAACATGCTGCTTCGAATCGGTCCTGCCATGTTTACTTCTTGTGGTGTCGACCTGGCTCTGCTTCTGTCCCATTCAATCCATGCATCAGGCTGCACGTTGTCTGCCAAGAAGTGTCATCATCGCGAATTGGAAATGCCCCGCTTTTGGACTGATTAGCTAGCTCTATAAAGCATGCTTCTCTTCTTTACACGTACATCTACCTTGATTCAAGAAGTATGAAGTTCAGCAAAGCTGCGACTCTGGCAGCCTCAACTTGCATTGCTAGCGCTCTCGCTCAGACACCTCCGAACACACTGCCAGCTACCAATGTCACCATTGGCGTGACCTACAATGAGACTGTAGTGACTCCCGGGCTTCTCTTTCCTCCATCTAGTACGCTTGTCACCAAAACACCATCGAATTCGCTAACGATAGCCTTTCCCAGCTGTCGGATCGCAGCCCAATGTGTCGTTTGCAAACGCTACTAGCATGAACGAGATATACATGCTCCTCATGATCGATCTTTCGATCCCTGCTTCTCGCCTGAACGTGTCCGATCCAGCTCTACTGGTTCCAGGCGCCGGTGCGAACCGCACTACAAGGCTTCACTGGTGGGCAGCCAATCTTACAAGCAGCGAGAATGGCACTCTAGCATCCATGGATCCTCCTGTCGCTCCTTACAATGGTCCACGACCACCGGCTGGCGATATTGCCCATTACTACACTTTCTACCTCTTCACCCAGCCTGAAAACTTTACCATCGCACCAGAGGTCCTGGCTGGCAACTACTCAGGCTTCTCAGATGGACGAATGAACTTCAATGTCACTCCTATAGTTGAAGCTGTCGGAGAGCCGCTGGCAGCCAACTTTATCCTATCTCAGGATAATGCTACTGCCATTGCTAATATCACACTGCCATAAAAATATAACATAGCTTTTCATGTACATTGCTTGCACTTCTGTGTAACCCAAAGCCATGCATCTTTGTATATGACAAGCTTGTTCTTACCGCATTTCCATCGCCATCAGCAACTATGATTCAAGGACGCTAAGATTCAAGTCTTGGATCCTTTCTCTGACAACTAAGCTCCTTGATGCTTCGACCATCCTCCTCGTTGCAAATGGCTGTCCTGCCGAGAAGGTTCCCTCCACCTCTTCTGCCCTGATGTCAGCGATTGCTGCCAGAAACCGAAAGAGATGGTATCGGACTCGGCCTCTGATAGCTCGTACGGACTGACTATACTGTCGGACTTGCTGCTAGTGTGCAGCCAAAGGCTTTCGGACCCGAATGAGGCTGAGCAATGAGAGAAAAAAAACCGCCAGTTTTGCTTCCTCACTTTCTTCTTCTTCACATCTATCACACATAAGCATGAGACTCACTCCTACAGCTACCCTTTTTGCGGCTTCAGCCTACATTGCTGGCACTCTCGCTCAGGCACCTCCGAATACTCTGCCAGCTACAAATGCTAGCCTCAATGTCAAGTACAACGAGACAGTAGTCACTCCTGGACTTCTCTTTCCTCCGTCCAGTAAGTACCTCTGCAGGATTCTGCAAGCGGTCTTGCTGACGAACTATTACCACCAGCTGTTGGTGTGCAACCCAACGTATCGTTCGCGAATGCCACCTGCATGAAAGATACCTACATGCTTCTCATGGTCGATCTATCAGTCCCAACTTTCGTCTTAAACGTCACCGATCCCTCCGTGCTAGTCCCTGGCGCAGGCGTCAATCGTACTACCAGGCTGCATTGGTGGGCAGGAAATCTCACAAGCAGCAAGAAGGGTCTACTATCCTCGTTGGATCCTCCCATTGCTACTTACAACGGACCTCGGCCTCCAGCTGGCGACATCCCACATTACTATACCTTCTATCTCTTCGCACAGCCTGAGAACTATACTATAGCACCTGAGGTCCTGGCTGGCAACTACTCTGGCTTTTTAGACGGAAGGATGAACTTCAACGTAACTCAAATTGTTGAACAAGTCGGAGAGCCTTTGGCAGCGAACTTCATGTTAGCTCAGAACAATGCTACTGCGATTGCCAATATTACTCTACCATAAGACTGTCATATAACATAGCTGTGAAACCTTTCCAGCCAATGACACGATAGGACAGTCAGTCTTCAATAGGTTACATAGCCGATTCTATGCTTGACAGCACAGAGTTGTGTATCCTCCGCTATCAGTAGCACATCAGCTTTGTATGGCTAATAAGGAGTACATCAACGTGGCTTTACACATCCACATTCGTGTCCGCATCTGAACTCGACCCCATTCCATTCCCATTTGTGTCCTCGCATGGCCAGACCGCATAGGGTATTGGTGCTACGACAACTGCCGCATGTATATTCGATGTCCGATTCTCTTGGACCGAACATGACTGGTCAAGGTAAGCTGGCGAGCGTGGCAGCGGGGGCATATCTTGGAAGACATCGTATCTGAACAGCAGGGTGCAGCCATAGGTATGCATTTAGTTGTCAGTATCAAGCGACCGGCATTACGAGACTAACAAGACGTACTCATATTTGTGATAAGCTGAGGATGCGAGTTGCGGGCTCTGCGATAGCTTTGTGACTGGCACTGTCAAGGCCGCGAATATTTGCGTGTGAGCGCCAGTGAGTGAGCAAGGGAGGGAGGGAGCAAGGAGAGAGCGTAAGAGCGAGTGAGCGAGGAAAAGCGTGTGCATATAAGGCGGTGAGCTAGAAGAAAGGCAGCTCTGACAAAGGCCTCAGCATGGGGATCGAGGATCATCTGAGTATGTGGATAGCGCGGCCATCAAATCCAGAGTCACAGTTGACGGAAAGCCAGCAATGTCGCCCGCCCTCGGGTATGTGATGGGGTGCGAGTATTGAGCAGCAGCTCCTAGTACGCCCATCTGGAGAGAGAGGTGTTGGAACATGACGAATGGTAACGCAGGAGGCAGGTGTAACACAGAGTCGTTCGCGTCGACGGAAGCGGACCCAAACGATGCATTTCGACTATCGACCAGCTTCTTCTCTTGACTCAGGCTCATCAGCAACATGGCCAATCTGGAAGACGTGGAGCGTGCCGTCATCTTGCTAGCTGGCGCATCTTCGCTGGATCCGACAGCAAAGGATGCCATCAAGGCCGACTTGCAGCGAGTTGATCTGGTCGTCGCATCCGAGAGGCTGTTTCCAGAAGGCATCGCACATCTCGTTCTATCACAGTCAGCACCATCTGCATCAGCGCTGTAAGCTCATCCAGCTAGCATGTTCCCCTATGCAGCATAGGGGGCTCCTGCTGTCAACAAACAAAGCTGAGAAACATGGCAGAAACAGCAAATCCCCAGTCGCAGCACTTCTTGTGACAGTAACATCTGGCATGCAGCAGGCAAGCGATATTCCACGCTATTGAGAATTCCTAGCTGACATGGACCGCGACAGAAACTGTCTAGCTTGGGACTCGCTGTAGACGGCGAAGCACCTTCAACGTACGCAAGGAAGACTACAAGCCACTACAACGAGGACTGACGCGCTCCATTCCCTGCAGCGGCCCGTCTCAGGTCATGCAAGGTCTCCACGTGATGCTCTCGCCTGGCGACATCGAACAGCTCTTCCCTCAGGATTCAGCAACCCTACCCGAGATGGACACCTCTCTCAGCACCTCCTCTGAATCCGTCATTACTCCCGAAACCGAGAAGCGGGTATTCACCTATTTCGAGCCGGATGAAGTCGCAGAAGACGATTTAGCAGGCGAACTACCTCTTATCGTCAAGTCGCCAATCAATGGACGAAGATCTACTATCGGCTCCCCTAGCCAGCAGGAAAAGGGCTTTCGTGCGCGACCTGTACCTGCGAGTCTGGTATCTCCATCTATCACACCAAGGCTATCGAGAGCTGCGGCTCTTCGCATGGGCATCTCACTTGCAGAAAGTCAGAGACCGGCAAGTCGCCCCAGCATTGCGAATCAAGCGCCAACGGTGACTAGGCCTGTCACGCCGCCCAGAAGCCTTGCTAGACCTTCGCTCACACCACGACAGACAAAGGCAAGTCTGCTGCGAGCAAGTGGAGAGAAGGATGATGGACTTGTGCTAAGGCCAGCCACGGTACCTCGCCAAAGTTTCAGCACTAGTGAAAGAAGTGCAGGATATGAAGGGACGCCGGGCTATGGAGGCAGACGTATCGCAGTCGCAAGCACTTCAACAGGACCGGTATGTATTGCCGCGGTTGCTGATATTCGCTGATGTCGAACATTATTCACAGTCCATTGTACCGAGAACATCGAAAGCTGCAGAGCTGCGAAAGACAGATCCCTTGGCTGCCCCTCTGCCTAAACCTACGACACGTCGTCAAAGTCTATCCACAGCAGAGATGCATGCGGCAGCCAAAGTGAACAGGCGATTGAGCGTCCCCAGCTTGTCGATGCCGAGCACCTCGCCCAGGCCTAACAGAGCGAGTACACTGCGTGCAAGCAAGCTCGATGATCTCACCGACGGTTCAGATGGTAAGTTTATCGATCATGGATGGACTGCCGAAACTGAACATTCGCTTCGCAGACATTCTCCTATCGCGCACAAGAGCCATCTCTCCGAGTCCAGCAAACACAAACCGCTCTTCCAACCGCTTATCTATCTCAACCATGCGAGCCTCCATCAGTCCGTCCGCTATGCGCTCTCCCGGCTACTCGAACCATTCGAGAGAAAGCACCTCTTCCACGAAATCCGACGTGGCTCAGCCGACGAATCTGCGCGCATCGCAAAGACCACAGATCGCTCCACGTGCGAACAAAGCTGCAGAACTGCGTCTGGCTGCACGAAAACAGGCCGAAGCGATCGTCAAGCCTATCTATTGAGCGGGCGCGCCGACGTCTGCAATCTATCATCTGGTCCTGGTGCTTTACACACGCATGGTACTCCTAACATACCCTGTACGCGCACTCGCTTGGAGCCTCTTGTTATGTGTTCTTGTTGATGTTTCCGAATATATCCCTGGTGGATAGCAAAGTACATACGATTATTTCCGACTCAATTTGGTCAAGCAATCTGAACGCCGCTCAAATCTCCATCGCAGGACTTACTGCGAAACAATGCCAGCCATTCCCTTTCAATCGTCTGGTCCTTTGACAGCACCCCCCAACTACTGTCCTGCTTGCCTGAAAGTCGCTGTAGCCTGTCTCTGCTAAGCTCAACCGTCCACTGAATCATATCGTGGATCTGGCAATACAGTTGGTACACGGTACACAAACGTCTAGAGCGTCTCCGTCAGCGTCCTCTCAAGATGCGCTTCTTCAGGCAGCAGTCTAGAATGCGACTGGCCGGACACACCTGCGTCTGGACCTTCCACAAAAGAGCCTCCGAATGGCGGTGTCTGTGCAACCCATACGTCGCCTGCCACGAACACAAGTTCACGCGTCACCGGGTTGTCGACATGGTCGACGAGGTCATGGATATTTCTGCCTCCCGGCAGGAGCATTACTGTGGCCTTTGCAACAGGTGGTGCTGATTGACATGTTGATGTGCCCAGACTGTAGGTGCAAGCCCGACTCAAGACTCGGTAAGGGTAGTGCAAGGCTCCTGAATAAGCTGCTACCGAGGGGCTCAACTTGCACTCTGCTTGATGTCAAGACTCCCTTTACCTATTGATGTCTATGCTTATGCACGGCTCGCCTTCTCCGGCACTATAGGATCGTTGAGCGCGTTTCTCAGCACTTGATACATTCACCTTGGGACCACAATCCGTAGCGCATAGTACGGTAGCTCTCACGTAGACCGAGTGACTGATATGCTCCAAATTCCCGCTTCTCCTATATACTGCTTGTGCATGAATGCAAGCTTCTTCCCAACACTCGGAGGCGATGGTCCGGCCCTTCCTTTTGTAGCGAGGAAGCCTTTGACCTCGAACATCAGATGACCTTGCTCCTTTCAAGGAGAAAAGGCCAAGAAAGCTTGCTGCGCGCTGGCCAAAGTATCATATTAGTTTTCGATGGATGCCTCCTCGTATCTCTTGTCCGCTCCAACATCTGGCCATCAAAGTCAACAGTCAGTCAGCTTGGATGAACAGGAGGGCTTCGCGCTGGCGCCCCTACAATCGCAGATTTGAGACAGAAGCAACATCAAGCGTTGGGCAACCAATTCGAACAAAGAACATATTTACAGGCGTCAATCATGTCCTCCCGTCGTACGAGTCCACCGCGACCTCAGCCCGAGCACGGAACTTGGCTTGGCCATACCTGCATGTGGACAAGCCGCGGATCAAGCTGGCGCTGCAACTATCGTCTTTACTTCGTGCAAGAGCATGAGCATCTGTTACAGCACACAAGACAACGCAGAGTCATACCTGAAGACGAAGGAGTAGACGTGCTTTCACAGGTTCCAGCTTCCCTGCTCGTGAGACAAGGCTACTGCAGCGTATGCAGGACCTGGCATGACTTGCACTATGTACGATGATCGGCCGTCATGTTTTTCACGGGCACGATGTAGCCGCTCCTGTCATGCTAGCAATACCGGTCACGAGCGAGATCGATATGCATAATCCGATTGCTTATTGCCGGAGAGTCGCTCGAATATTGATGCGCCCTTACTATTCGCTATGGGTGTAGACTGGAGCAGGAGGTATCGGACGTCAGCGATCACATCGGCATGAGAGCTACTTCAGGATGCGCAATGGATAGGAGATTTAGATAAGGTCATTGGTCGCCCACGAGCTATCGTAACACATTTCGGGCTCCTCACTGAGTTGGCCTAGCAGTCCTTGGCGTTTGTACTGGCGTCCTGTCTAGACTACCCGGACCTCTGGGTGTCCTACTCTCACTGAGCACTTCCTCCTCGTCGTGTCCACCATTGACGCGGAAGCTTGGCAGGATATTGGGATGCTTGTGGACAGCGGGCGATCCACCGTATCTTTTGCTGCTGCCTTTACCTACGTTCTTCAGAGCGAGGTTGAACGGATTGCTCTCGGGCGGACTAAACCTTGAGGATGGATTGACGTCTAGAGGGCTGTTGACGGGGGATAGACCAGCAAAGGGAGATAGCGGGTTGCTGCCATGCGCAGCTGTAGACTTTTCAGGTACGTCCAGTAGCGAGTTTCGGACAGCTCGAGGGATTGAGGGAGAGTTGAGCGAGTCTGAAAAGCTCACAAAGGTAGGGCTTGCATGGCCAGGCGAAAAGAGGAAGTGCGGCTCGCGGACAGCTGGGACTGAAGGGCTTGGAACTCGGATAGAGAGCATGGCTGGTTGTTATAGGCTTGTCGTTGTAGAGGCAGCAGAGTTTGACAGATCCGGTCTGTGTTATCGGTTCAGTGAATGTGAGGCAGAGGAACCAAGCTCAGCTTGAGGCTCGCTGTGATCGGAGAGTTGAGGCAGCAGAGGAGAGCCGTCAACATCGCCATGACTTGTTGGCAGCTTTTGCAACCATAGCGTTTTCGACACAAAGGGGAGTAAAGGTCTGCAGCCGACCTGACGAGAGCCGTTTCGAGGTGGAAGCAGGGCGTCATTGGGACGCGTAGGCATAGACGTAGACGTAGACGTCGAGTGGAATGCCATGCAGTCTTCGTAGACCAGAAGTTGTCATGCTCTGACGCATGCGATAAGCTTCAGGCTTTTTTGGCTCACGTCACATTGGACAGTCATGAGTCGAAGTCGGAGTAGGCGCGACGCCTTTGAAGAGTACGCTGCTCCACCTCCTCGTTCGTACCCGCCAGTCAGTCTGCGTGAGAACAACGACAGGCCAGTCGCCAGCTCGTCGAGAGCGAAGAATACGCTGCAGGACTTTCGAGACCACGATGAAGGCAGGCGGAAGAAGCTCGAGCAGCTGTTTGAATCGCTGCAAAGCCAGGCCTGGCATCACAATCATTTCCACCAAGGTTTGCAGGATCCAGGGCCAAGTTCGTCACCAGCAAAAGCCAGCAGTGTTTCTCGCAGCAGCAAGCTCAGCCCAGCAGAAGAGAAGCATAGGCAGAATGTCCGTCAAGAATACCTGAAAGAGCTGTACAGGCATTGCTGTGACGGCGAAGACCACGAGACTGGACGAGGACCGACTTTCGACAAGTTTCAGCAGTTTGTCGAGGACAAAGAGGAAGCGCTCTGGAACCTCTTCAACAAGATAGATGTCAACAATGATATGCTCGTTGATACGTACGAGCTGCAAGCCGCACTCGCGCAAGCAGGTACCGCTAATTCGTTTGCGACTTTGTCATGAGCCATGCTGAGCTGTGTGCTTAGACATCAAGATCTCTGCAGCAAACTTGAACGATATGGTCCGCGAGATGGATCGGAACGGCTCTGGGCAGATCAGCTTCGCAGATTGGCGAGACTACCTACTCCTTCTACCGCGACAGACGTCGCTACAGACGGTGTACAACTACTGGGCATCTTTCTCGCGTCCTCGACTGGCAACTAGTATAGCTACGCAAGACTTGGACGTCCTCCTCGCAGAAAAGCCTTCCACCTCGTCAGCCTCTGTAACTTCTTCCACTTCAGCATCGCTGGCCAAAGGCAAGGGAAGAGCTACAAACCAGGACAATGATGCATCAGAAGATATTGGTACGGAGGAAGCCTCTGAAACGAAGAGCAAATCTCGCGATTCGGATGACGAGAACAAGCCTATCTTCGAAGGATCAGCCATGTACCTCCTTGCCGGCGGACTTGCAGGCGCAGTCTCTCGGACAGCGACAGCTCCTTTCGATCGTCTGAAAGTCTACCTCATCAATCACGTAGACAAGTCACCCACTTCGATACCTAATCTCAAGGGCGCTGCAGGGCATCCGATCGAAGCGGCCTCCAAGATCGCTCAGACGGGTAGCAAGGGCGTCGGAGCCTTCGCTAGTGCTGTCAAATCACTCTACATCGAGGGCGGTGTCCATGCTTTCTTCATCGGGAACGGCTTGAATATTATCAAGATCTTCCCGGAATCTGCTGTAAAGTTCTGGAGTTACGAGTACAGCAAGCGCTGGTTCGCTAGAAACGTCGACAGATCAAGTGTGAAAGATATCTCAGGATCATCGCGCTTCATAGCAGGCGGCATTGGCGGTGTGGTCAGTCAGCTACGTGAGTATTCTCTCGATACTTTCGATACTAGCGCAACGTCCCTAAGATGCGCTCCAACAGTCATATACCCACTTGAGACTTGGAAGACGCGAGTCATGTCCTCTACGTCCTCCGCTCCAGAAGCGCTTCGTGGAAACGCGCTCTATGGAGCTATAGCAAAAGACATGTGGAAGACTGGCGGCCTAAAAGCCTACTACAAAGGCTTGAACATGGGCTTGATAGGTGTCTTTCCCTATTCGGCAATCGACATGTCCCTCTTTGCGGCGTTCAAGAAAGCATATGCTGAATATACTGGCGACGAAGAGCCAGGTCCGCTTGGAAGCTTGACGTTCGGAGCTCTCTCTGGAGGTCTTGGCGCGACAAGCGTGTATCCTCTGTATGTTTACTACCGTATCGGCGTGCAGCTCGTGGGACTGACTATGGAGGTATTTAGCAACCTCCTGCGTACCCGTATGCAGACGCAAGGCACTCGCGCGCATCCACAGCGATATACTGGATGGAGGGACGTAGCTTCAACTTGCTACCGTAATGAAGGCATCCGCGGATTCTACAAAGGCCTTTCGCCTACTCTGTTGAAGGTGTCTCCCTCGATGGGCATTAGCTGGGTCGTCTGTGAGTGAGCTGCACCCGATGTACAGGACCGTGTCTGACAGTACATGCAGATGAATACTCCACGGCCCTGCTCTTCCCGCACCCTGACCATCAGAATACTCAGGCGAGTAACGAGACTCAGGAAGATTAGCTGACTCACATCATCAGATAAAAGCTAGTATGTATCATAATGCATGAGTACGAAGTAGACAGGCTTTCGCATTCGCATTAGAACATCCTAGTAATCGTAGACTACTTATCCTCTTACAACGGGCAGACTCCCGCTGTACAATGCTTCCAGTGCTTCGCTACAATAGCGCACTATCCGACCTCAACTTGCCATCGGCAAGTCACATATTGCGGACGGTTCTGCTCAGCCGTTTGGGTGGTTCCCGATTCTTTTCTTCGAGAACGCGCTATCTCAGCCTGCACCAACTACCGCCTGAGCCTTGCCCCTCCTGCTCTGACTGTCCATGCAGAGGTAGGCCGTTCCGGGTTC
This sequence comes from Erythrobasidium yunnanense, assembly GCA_001600175.1. Classification (NCBI taxonomy): domain Eukaryota; kingdom Fungi; phylum Basidiomycota; class Cystobasidiomycetes; order Erythrobasidiales; family Erythrobasidiaceae; genus Erythrobasidium; species Erythrobasidium yunnanense. The sequence goes on from BCJC01000004.1 coordinate 990,765, forward strand.
GGGAGACGCGCTGATGACGCTCCTGAAAGGATAGGCCCTGTGTTGGTACGGCCGTCTGAGCAGCAAGGACTTTCTCCTCCCTCTAATCTGACGTTCTTCCCTCCTCTTCAGTGACTGACGCTCCCAACAATCGCTACTATGACCTCTCGGCGTTGATCAAGACCAGCGGTGAGAACTGCCTTCGATAGACGCCAATCAAGCTGCAAGCTGATCCTACCTTGTGTATAATCAGGGGAGGACTATGTAGCGAAAGACGAAGCCACGGGCAACATCTACAAGATCAAGTGAATTCGGGCGACCTTTGCGAAAGAGCCTTGATCTGAGCGTACAATACAGTGTATGCAATAAGATCCTATCAGACACATGGAAAGTCTCTGCTCCCAATACGAATATAGGCATCTATCGCCAGACTCAGGACGGAGGACTGTCTCTAGGGTAAGTCCAGGTGTCCGATCTTACGGTATAGCTGTGCTGACATGCTGCAACAGACAGTTTACAACGAAGCCTCATATCTCCCACGATGTTCTATCGCTCGCCTACCTCGAAGGTAGCAGGTGTCCAAGCGAGCCTTCCGTTCAGATGGGCTCTGCGATAGCCTTCATCTGTGACCACTCAGTCTACGGTCCTGGGAAGCCGGACTTTGTGGCAGCAGTCAATAACTGCAGCTTCTTCTGTAAGTTAAACACCGGATACTCCAAGCGTCCGCCAGACTAAGCGATGAGGAAACTCGCATAGTCACTTGGAAGACACAGCATGCTTGCTCTACGACATCGAGAAGTGTATCAAGCGGGCTGGGTGTGATGTTCAGCGGGTCAGTTTACGATTGTTCTGGCAGCCAAAAGTCTGGTCCATCGCTCTGATCTGCGAATATGTGATTTATCAGACTTATATTGATCCTCATACTATACTTTGGGGGCTTTTTGGCATACAATCGCTTCATCTTGAAGAAAAGGGGCAGAGATCAGCTACCACCTCTCGGCCCTTCAATCGTGGACGCTTGGAGCTTCGTTAAGGTGTGTGCGCGTAGCTAATTCAACATAAGATCAGCTCACAGTCTGTGTATGACAGGATATGCTGGTCATAGTCGCCGTATCTGGTTGGGAAAAGGTTGAATCACTTCTGGGCAGAGGCTCGGGGCGGTTCCAGGGCCTGCCTGGTTGATGTGCTTGCTGCATATGCTATAATTCGAAGAAATGTATGCAGTCAAGAAAGAGCAGGCTCTTTTGGCAATTTCCCCTGACCCCTGGCTGGCCAGGGGCCTTCAACGGTTTCCAAGCAAACGCAACCTTGTTTTTGTTTTGTTTTCACTTCCATCTTCTTTCCTCTCTTTCCTTCGCTCCAACCCTTGACACTTCTCACTATCACTTTCTCCTCATATCACGACTACAACACTGACGACCCGCAATGCCCACGCTACTTGCACTCACGCTCTTTGCAGCCACACTCCCTCTCTTTACACCTCTATCTGTAACAGCAGGCTCAGCTTTCACAGGCAAGCCAGTCATTGCAGGCTACTACCCTTCGTGTACGTAATGAATACTGCTTGCTTACCCATGTATGCTGATATTGCGCTGCAGACTCCGGACAGACGGCAGACGCTATCCCCTACACGTCCTTCACTCATCTTGACTTCTTCGTTGCTGGTACTGCCGACAAGAATTGGCTTGACTGGTACGGTGCAAGCGACGAGCTTATCAGATCCGTTGTCAGTCAAGCCACGCCAAGAAAGTCACCGTCAGTCTGTGCATCGGTGGATGGACTGGGTCAAAGTACTTTTCTAGGTGAGCTCGGTCACTGTCTTCTTCCGTCGCATACTCAGTGTGCCTATTCACAGACACGTCGCAGATGCTGGCAGCCGACAAGGCTTCGCAAACGTTCTGAAAGGTGTCGTTGACAAGTACGGCTTTGATGGCATCGATATCGACTGGGAGCATATCGGTCGTGGTGGTGCAGACGGCAACATTGTCTCGCGCGACGACGCTGCCAACTTCAAGCGTTTCCTCCCGCTCTTGCGCAAGGCTTTAGGTGACAAATCCAGAATTAGGTAAGTTTACGCTACTAGTCCGCTCAGAGCAGCTTGTCTGACGCTCTTCGCAGCATCTCCCTTTCCGTCGCCGGCATGACTGACGAGAATGGCAAAACCATCACAAACTACCGTACGTACGCGAAGTACATTGACTACTGGAACGTCATGGTGAGCAGCTCGAGCCCCTCTTCTTCACGTCTTAGTCTGAACATCGCAAAGGGCTACGATGTCTTTGGCCCTTGGCCAGGCGCGCCTGCCAGTGGTCCTAATGCACCGCTGTACCAGACATGTCCATCTGCTTTTGGCCTGCCATTCTCTCTATCCTCGGGCGTTTATCTACTAGCTCATGGCGGTGTCCCAAAGTCGCACATCATTACTGGTCTAGCGGCTTATGGACACGCTTTCCGGACGAAATCTTCCATCCTGACGCCAAGAAGCATCAACAACGTTACCACATCTCTGTTTCAACCCGTCGAAGGTGCTGCTAGTCAAGATGGCATGACCTACTCGCAAATGATCCGGAGCGGTGTAAGCCCACCGCTTGCTCAGTCGAGCTCAGCTGATGATACTCTACAGCTACTATCTCGAGACGGCTGGACTGGGCAAGCTGGCTATACGCGATACTTCGATCGATGCACCGGCACACCTTTCCTGTTCTCTGGCTCAGCAAGAACCCTGATCTCGTAAACAGCTGCAGCCTCCATTGGTGAAGGTAGCTAATCAAGCTGTGTATAGGTACGACGATGCCGAGAGCATCGGTATAAAAGCCAGTTGGGCTAAGAAGCAAGGGCTTGCCGGATGGTGAGCTAATCTGGGCACCCAAGCTCGCGCGAATACTGAGTATTTGGCGTAGCAACTTCTTCGACACTACCGGTGACTATGCTCCGACCTTACCGCTGGTCAACGCAGCAAGAAAAGGCTTCGGTCTTTCATATTTCCAGGAAAGCGCACCAAACAGTCGTATCAAGAGCGCATCGATCGACGACTCGCAAGCAGCGATCGATAGCGTACCTAGGGAGGGAGCAGGTCCATACCACGCTCATAGCGTACCTCCATCGGTTTGATCAACTTACCTTATGCCCCTCTTACCAAGTTCTATATTTTCGATGCTTTGCAGTAGTATTCGCTTTTTACCTTGAAGTAGCAGTAACACGTTAACTAGCTTCGTGCTAACACGCTTTTCGTATCTTTTTTGCATGGCATTCGCACACTACTCTATCGACAACAACTCGCGTCGGCCACAGAGTCTCGTAAATAAGATATCATAGCACCACTTGCAGTCAATTCCAAATTTAGTATCCCCTTCGTTGCAACCTATTCAATCGCTCTTGTTCGCTGATCTGCAGAGCGGCTGCTGTGCGGCGGTCGTTGTCCATACCTCTCAAGATCTGCCTCTTCTGCTCGGTCGATGCCAGTCGCTGGTCAATCGAAAGGCCTGGCATCTGCTCGACCTTCTGCGCAATACTGAGCTTGATACTGAGGCGAGGTGTACGAGTCAGAACACGAGCAAACTCAAAGCTGGCAGCTCACCGATCAGCCAGATCCTTGGCTCTGTCTTGCCCAACAAGGCTTCTGGAAAGGCTGCTCGTGGCTAGATTGGGCTGTCGTGCCAAGACTGACTGATATCGAGCACGAAGTGGAGATGGCAACGGCTGTCGAAGCATCGGCATAGCAGCTCGCGGGGGTGGCAGACCTCTTGTACCGTTTAATGCGATAGGCGCAGAGTACCGACGACCGAAGAAGCTCGATAGACCGAGTCTAGCAGCCAATGTCAGTAATCAAAGAAGGTCTGGTAGAATGGACTTACCCAATATTTCGTCTTTCACTCTCTTGCATACGATAGAAGCGCATTCTTCTCTCCATCTCACTCATCTCTTGCCATCTGACTCTAGCTTTCCATCTTCGCAGCTTGTCTTCCTCTCGCAGTCGCCGATCAGCTCGCAAAGCGTTTTCGAAAGCTACCAAATCTGCGAAGGCTAGAGCCGACTCGACTCCCTCTTTTAGAGCTCGCGCCAGAGTGGTCTTGCTTTGATAAGGCTTGAAGACTCTGCTCAAAGTGGTCGAAACTGGATATCTCATTGGTCTGAGGTTTGAAGGAATCAAAAGGTTGTTGAAAGATAGGCGGGAATCCCAGTATCCTCCCGAGAGTCCGAGAAGGCCTCGCTGACTGTAAGGCATCTGCTGGTATCTCGCTCTTCTAGCTGAATCGTCGAGCATTTCGAACTCTAGACGCTGGCGCCATCGAGCTTGCTTTTCCGCTTCTTTGAGCTGACGGTCATACTTCAAAGCATTGCTCCAAGCTAGAAGATCTTGGTAACGGGCATAATTTGTATCCAGATACTCTGATGATCGATATGAGCTCGTCATGTAGGGAGAGTAGACGGACCTCAGGCTTGATGGCAGCTCGTAGGGCAAGCTGACTCCCACACCAGAAGCGCCGAGATAGTTGCCATACCAGGATCCGACTTGACCGAGACCGAGTCGCTGGACATTATGTCAGCTTACGGTTCGAGAACCGAACTTGGCTTGCTCACCTCGCGCGTCAGCTCGTCCATCTCCCTCCATCTTAGACGTCGCGACTCTTCATCTAGGGCCTGCCAATCCTGTCTCTGTCTCCAGAGCATCATTCGCTCGGCCTCCTGAAGACTGCGATCGCTTTGGAGTTTCTGTTGATAGTAAGATAGATCGGCAGCCTCTCTAAATCTGAGGTCATCGCTCCAATATGGTAAAGAATCGATGCTGCTGGTCGACGAATAGTACGGAGAGTACCTCGCTCGTAAGGAGCTAGACAAGCCCCAAGACGGTGTCGTGAGGGCGGTCGAATAGAAAGAAGGGTCGCCATAGCCATAACTGTAGTCTGCACCGTAGTAGCTTGGACCGAAGCTCGCACCATATCCCCAAGCTGAATACTGAGGATCGTAGTAGGAATTACCGTATGTGCTCCCCCAATATCCAGTGTCTAGTCCTAAGCGACTTCTGTGGCCAGGTGAATAAGATTGCCAAGCGCTGTGTCTGGCAGCATCATCGAGGGCGTCGAAAGCGTAGCGGTCTTGAAGAAGCCTGTCTCTTTCCAGCTCGTTCAGTGATGAGTTCGCATAGAGCGAGTTCTGGTAATTAGCCAGATCGGAATATGCTAGGGTCTGTAACTTGATTTGTCAGCCCAATTATTCGTAGTGAGAAGTTTTGAGCTGACCTGATCGTAGAGGCCGGAGCTGGAATTAAAGCCTGAGTAGGCTCCATAGCCAAGTGACGAGTGTCCGTAAACGCCAAGATCTCGGTCGTACAGGGTATCGCCGTAAAGGGCAGACGATCCAGTAAGTCCATAATTATCGTAGCCATCGCCATGGTGAGATCTGCTATTGTAGAGGGCAGCTGCCACAGCGCCCAGGGCGGCACCTCCAGCTACTAAAGCTGCATCTTCTAGATAGTCATTTCCGCTCAGGCTACCGAGACCACCTCCTAAACCACCCAGATTATTGAAGCCAGAATCGTAAGTGTTCCAGCCTAGAGATTCGCCTGCACCAGCATAGTCGAGGCCGCTAATGCCAAAAGAGTCTAGTCCTGCACCGTAGCTATCCAGGGAATTTAGACCACCTCCCAAGCTGTTCAGAGAGTCGTATCCGTCCAATCCGCCCAAGCCTGCTGAGAGACCTGCATCATAGCTTCCTGACAGCGCGGACGCGCCTAGACCACTGTCTAATGAGCCATATCCGTCCAATCCTCCAACACCTGCTCCGTAAGTATCGTAAGCACCTACGCCAGCTGCACCCAGAGTATCTAGACCAGATAAGCCTGCATCTAGGCTTCGGTTGCCTTCATATGCTCCTAGGCCACTGTCGTACGAGTCGTATAGACCTGTACCGGCGGTGCCCAACGTGTCGAACGCGTCCAGCGCTCCACCACCTAAATATCGGCCACTTCCTAAGCCTGTATCGCCCAGTCCGATACCAGAATCTAGTGCTAGAGCATCATCATACAGCCCTGAACCACTTGCAAGGCCGGACCCGTAGCTGTTACACCCATCGAGATCTGTATTGAGGGAGAGATTCCCCAAACCGCGGTCCAAAGCGAGGTCGTCGGCGAAGCTACCAGCAGGATTCAGAGTGTCCAGTCCAGAGTCGTAAGCATCTCGATATCCCAGCCCACCGCCTGTGTCGTATCTATCATCATCGTAAAGGTCGTAACTCATAACGCTTTGTGAAAGAGATGAAGGAAGGGAAGAAGCAGAAGAGAGAAAGAAGGGTGGGAGAAACGTGCGAGCAGCCCGGGCGTTCTTTTCACCCAGGCTTTACGGTCAAACATAAAAGCTGATGACGAAGGAGTCCAACGGCCGACCAAATAGTCTTGAGGTACATGCTCGCAGTGAAGAAACGAGTAGAGCAATGGGAGTCAGATTTATTGTCGGTTCTTGAATGCGGTAGTAAGAAGCAGAAAGAGATGGTCGCGGAAGCAGCTCCAAAATTACTTGCGAGACCGGACTTTGATGTCGGCAAATGAAGGCAAAGATATCATATGGCAGTTGCCTTGTGAGCATTTTGCACGCGGTCGAAAGCACAACGGACACCGAAACCTAGTACACCGTTTACATGGGGAAGACGGGAAGGAAATTGTAGGTAGGAGGAAGGGGGAGGAAGGTAGAGTGTAACGATAATGTATGCGTGCTGTACTACTATTAGCGTTTGCTTACTGGCCTGAGATGGCCCAGGCTAGGTCCCGAGAGGATTTTGGCGGGCCGCCGTCGAGATCGCCGAAAACTATCTATTTCTTTGATTTACCCATAAGGTTCAATGCACTCCCCTCCTTAAACCAGGCGATTTGCCCAATGTTAAATGAATGCGTCAACGGAATGTCTTCTGAGCTGCCGTCCTTGTGCTTGAGCTTCATGGTGACTTCGCTACCTTCGGCTAGGGTCTCGATGCCGACAAGGTCGACGAAATCGGTAGGTTGCACCTTCTCGTAGTCTTCAGGGTTGACGAATGTCAAGGGAAGCATACCTGCCCAAAATGTCAGCCCAAGTCCCTCAAAGGGCGAAATCGGCGGAGACGGCTCACCCTGCTTCTTCAAGTTGGTCTCGTGGATACGAGCGAACGATCTAGTGATGACTGCTGCACCTCCGAGGAATCGAGGTTCCAGAGCGGCATGCTCTCTGGAGGATCCCTCTCCGTAGTTCCAATCACCGACAACGACCCAGGGTCGTCCAGCCTCTCGGTACTCGGCAGCTACCTTGGGTACACCACCCCACTCTCCTGTTACCAAATTTTGGATCTCGTTGGCTTTGCCGTTGGCAGCGTTGATGGCGCCGATCAGACAGTTTTGAGAGATGTTCTCGAGATGGCCTCGGTACTTGAGCCATGGTCCACCAGCAGAGACTACAGACATGTATGAGCATGGTGCCATCCTATCTGACCTTGGTCTGACTTACTGTGATCGGTCGTGCACTTGCCAACAGCCTTGATGAGGACAGGCATCTCCTTAGGGTCCTTACCATCCCATGCCTTGAAAGGCTTGAGAAGCTGAAGACGGTCGGATGATGGGCTCACAACAACCTCTACTGATGCACGATCCTCAGGAGGAGCCTGGTATGTGTTCTCACCAGGGTCGTAGCCTCTAGGCGGAAGATCCTTTCCGGTTGGGTCTGAGAACTTGAACTCTTTACCATCTGCACCTTTCAATGAGTCGGTAAGGGGGTTGAAGGAGAGGGATCCGGCGAAAGCCATGGCGGTGACGAGATCTGGGGAAGCGACGAAAGCGTGGGTGCCAGGGTTGGCGTCGTTTCGTCCAGTGAAGTTTCGGTTGTAGGAAGTGATGATCGAGTTCTTGTCGCCCTTCTTGATGTCCTGTCTGTCCCACTGTCCAATGCAAGGACCGCAAGCGTTGGCAAGCACAACACCTCCAGCTTCCTCGAGAGTCGACATCAAGCCATCTCTAGCAATGGTAGCTCGGACCTGCTCGGAACCAGGTGTGATAGTGAACTTGGACTTGCACTTGAGGCCGTGGTCGAGAGCCTCCTTGGCGATGGAAGCAGATCTGCCCATATCCTCGTAAGAAGAGTTGGTGCACGATCCGATCAGAGCGACCTTGAGCTCCTCAGGCCAGTTGTTGCTCTTGACTGCCTCGGCGAACTTGGAAATGGGTGTAGCAAGATCTGGAGTGTAGGGTCCGTTGATGTGAGGCTCGAGCTCGGAAAGGTTGATCTCGATGACCTGATCGTACTCGGCACCCTTGTCCTCGCGGAGGTTGTGTGCGAACGTCTCTGCGTACTTGGCGATGTCGCCTCGCTTGGTGGCATTGAGGTAGTCGGACATTCGGTTGTTGAAGGGGAACATCGATGTGGTAGCACCGATTTCGGCACCCATGTTGCAGATGGTGGCCATACCAGTGCAGGAGAGAGACTCGACACCTGGTCCGAAGTACTCGACGATAGCTCCAGTACCACCCTTGACAGTCAGAATACCAGCGACCTTGAGGATGACGTCTGCAATCAAGGCATAAGCAATTCACAAGCAGACCATAGAAGTGTTGCATACCCTTAGGAGTAGTCCACCCTCCAATCTTGCCAGTAAGCTTGACACCGATTGTCTTGGGGCACTTCAGCTCCCAAGGCAGACCAGCCATGACATCTACGGCGTCTGCACCACCGACACCGACAGCAATCATACCGAGACCACCAGCGTTAGGGGTGTGCGAGTCTGTTCCGATCATGAGACCACCGGGGAAAGCGTAGTTCTCGAGGATGATCTGGTGGATGATACCGGAACCAGGCTTCCAGAAACCGATACCGTACTTGGCCTGTTACATGATAATTAGTTCTGTTACCTCAAATGAATGCATGAGGCTGCTTACAGTGCATGTGGCAAGGAAATCGTAGACTTCCTTGTTGATGTTGATGGCTCGTGCAAGATCTTCCTTTCCTCCGATTTGTGCCTCAATCAAGTGATCACAATGTACCTATAGTCGAGCTTTAGTCTAGTCTTAAGCTATGTTCGATGCGGACGTACGGAAGAAGGGACGGCGGCTGTTGGCAGGCCAGCAGTCATGAATTGCAGGAGAGCCATCTGGGCGGTAGCATCCTGGCATGCGACTCGCTGTAGAGTACATTCAGCATCAGTCGGAGTCTTTCAGACTGTGATCATCGGCAACATACATCCGGGCGCAGCTTGAGGTAAGAAGCACCACGTCGGATGTCGGCATCGTGTGCGTTGTCCAAATGACCGTACAGGACCTTCTCGGAAAGGGTAAGAGGGCGGTTGAGACTGAAAAAAACGATTATCAGTCTTCAAGGTACGAGATAGGCGATGTTCGCAAAGGCTCACCGCTGACGGATGATTTGGAGCTTTAGGCGTAATGCTTGTGTCAGTACTAGATCTTGTATGATAGGCTATGCTTATTAGCTCACGTTATCTTCGATTCTGTATCAGAGAGATCGTCAGCCGGGACCTTCCATGTTTCAAGAGCGTACTGCTTCAAGCTGACCTCTGGTAGTTGATGTAGTTGCCCTTCTCCATCGGCGACATCTCTACCTTTGTATCGCCAATCCTCGCAGCGGGGGTAGCATAGCTCCTTCTGCCGAGGGTGCGGAGAGCGGATGCTCGCTGGGCGTTTCTTGCGGCGAGCATGGCTAGTGACTAGACGTAGAAGATATAATGAATATGATATGGTTGTCCTATATACGACTCTTGCTCACTTGAAGATGTTTACGGTTAACGGAGCCTTGGGAAAGTCGCTGTTGAAAAGCAGAGAAAGCCGGTGCACCAACAATGTTAGCCTGAGTAGGGATGGAGTATATATCTTCTGCGGTAGCTGTATGGTAGTATAGGTATTGCCAGGCCAGAAGCTTGGCCAGTCTTTGCGACTTTGTGCTCTTTCGCCGTCCCTTTGATAGGCCAGGACCCAGCCAAGTTGCAAGCTTGATTGTCGTGCTTGGGCCCGAACTACCACGTAGCTTTCTTTGTTACTGTTGTACTTACCCTGTAGATCTCCTCTGAAAGGTCGACTTGCTTTGCTTTCGCGCGCTTGGAAAAAGAAGAAACACGGAGAGCTGAGAGCTTGAAAGCTGTCCGCTAAGTGGCGCGAAAAGAACTCGGGAGGTGGGTACCTTGGAAGCGGTTGGTAGAGAGCACAACAGCAACTGTGCAATATCAATATTCATACATCAAGCGAAGAAATTCTGGCCTTTGCTATTGGATGCGGCGCTGCCGTCTGTCAATGCCAGCCGGGTCGCGGCACCCTCTCCGGCAGGCTTCTACTACGTCCTGCAGCTATCCCATAGCTTCGAGACCATTCATGAAGCGCCCGTTGCTTCTCTACACGCTTGCCGGACCGTCCACCTCGTCCTGTTCAAAATCAGCTGGCGATTCTTTCGTGGAGGTCGATGTTCGTTTGCCAGACTCCCGCTTCTCCACGGTCTCCTTATCTTCTGCACCATTTGAAGGAAGCCGACTCGGTATCTCTGTCCCGCTGAAGCGTCTGGGAGGATATGAGTATTAGCTAGCAGTCAAGATCGCTGATAAAAGTCACTGACTGAGGGAACAGTATACTCAGCACTGCATATACAATTCCACTGAGGAAGAAGCCAAGCAGCCATGTTATCTGGTGAAGTCTCCACCACCCTTTGGCAAGCGCGATGCTGTCTCCAGAGATAGCTTGAATTAGGCCGGCTGTACCGCTGCCTATGTCAGTGCACACGTCAGGCTTATGGCTCTTTGTCCGACGTACGCATTGAAGGCCAGACTCCAAGCACCCATGCCAGCGGAGCTCGCCAATTTATCCCAGAAGAAGTGTACCAATATCTGGAAGACTCGTCGTTCACGAACAAATGGCTGAGCAGGACTTTTTGTCGATTGACAAAGTAGTAGTCCGCAAGCATGATACCGCAAAGAGGGCCGACGAAGGTTGATATACCGCCGAGGAAGCGATTGAAGCCTGAAGACTGTCCCGCTAGGTTCCACGGGTTGATGGCCAGGCCTGCGATCGTGATGAGCCATCAGGAATTCTAGGTCAGTCACAACCTATCGTACCGAGGAAAGCCGTAAGATAGGTGCCACGCCTAATGTTGAAGTACCGGGGCAGCAAGCTGCTCCAGCGGACACCGCAGTTCCAGCCATTTCTGACAAGAGATAAGCGTCCGCTGATATATCATACTACAAGCTTCAACTCACGACATGATGTTAATGCCGAGCTGAGCGACAACCAGGGCGATCCCAGCAAAGAAAGTAGCGGCCCTTGTCCCTGCTCCGCCTCGCTCTTGGAAGGCTAGGAGCAGGTCGTATGGCGCCCATAGCAGTCCCTTGTCAGGGAAGATCTCGACGGCAGCGGATGTCGCAAAGATGCCGAACAGAATGACACCGAACATCAAGACCATTTGATTGATGATGATGGCTGGAACAGGGTCGGATCCTCGCCTCGCCCATCGTGTAAATGCTAGGGCAGCACAGGTTTGATCAGCTGTCGGATGACGCCGTTTTGTGACAGTACGCACTTGGGGTTTGATTTACGCCCCCACCGCCCATGACGTTTGTTATGACTTGCAGCATGGCCCAGGCTAGACTCGCGCCGCGCGGAATATTCTCAACTCCTACTAGATCATAGGGACTCTTCAACAGCCTAGTGAGCCAGCAATCAGTAGAGACCCTCGGGAAGGAAAGGCGCCTTAACACCTACGGTCCAGCACCCTTAGCTTCTGCTAGACAGACAGAAACAAGCGAAACAAAAGCGATAACCACCCCTAGGGCTGCCGCTTTGCCTACTTTCGTAAACCTTTGCGGGGTGATGGTGTGCAGTGCCAAGCTGATGATATACATTATCATGAGCGAGATGAGATCGTTCGTAGCGACTGGACCACTGAGTCTGTTGCGCATAGTTCTGAAGCCCGGAATGATCGCAGATATGCTGACTTTGAGGGCCTGCGAACTTATTAGCAGGTGCTCATCAAGACTGCCTGTGCAACGTACCAAAGCTCCGAACCATAATTGTACTCCGTACCAGATCGTTGACAGCATGGTGAACAGAAGAATGGGGAGCTTGTGGCCGCGAATGCCCCAGGCGAGGCGACTTCGCATCTACGTCAGCTCACAATAGCGTATTCTCCCTTGATCACTAACAATACTAGGTCGACAATTCAGTAAAGAAAGTAGAAAAGGTAATGGGCTGATGCATACCAACAGGCTCCGAGATTCGCCAAGTTGATCCGATCCTCGACGTAGCCAGCATCAAGACCTAGCAGATCATCAACGGTTCGAACGATTGAGAGACGCTTGCTACCCACCACAACTATGACTTCTGCAACTGCTGTCATCAATAAGGCTTGCCAAACAGTAAGGCCCAGCGCAAGAAGAGAGCTTCCGATAGTCCAATTTGAGATACAGAATACGGCCCATGGAAACACGGAGAAGAAGTCTAGTCTTGTCCAAGTCGCTTGCTCGGGTGTCAGAGGCAGCAGGTCTGCCGGAGCTCCATTCGTTTTGTCGTTCTTCTGGTCAGAATCGACTTCCAGCTTCTTCAGTATGCGTTCAATCAGCGACATTGCGGCTCAAGAAGACGCTTCCTGTATAGAAAGCGAAGAGCATTGCGACCTCTCGCGGCATCGCAGCAGGTCAATCGTCAAAAAGGGAAAATTTTGATGCTTGTTTGACGGTCAAACATGTTAGCATATCTGGAGGATCCGGGCAGAAGCTCGTGGGATGACTGCATTGGGGAGACTGGCGTGCTCGACAGACTGTCTTGCTGAGAAGGGCTCCGATACAGCAGGGCCCGCGTCGCGTCAAGGCTCGATAGAGTATCATGGAGCGTCTCGGCATCGCGGTAGGCGAGCGCGGTATACGCAATAGTAAGCACATCAGTAAGTAGAAGCATAAGCTTGCCTAACATAGAGAAAGAGGGATGACAGCTGTCAGCTTGCTCGATAATTATGACATGCCAAATTTGGCAAGTCGGAGTCGCGACATCTCTAATCAGATTACGGATAGTAGTGGGGTCTGCTTCATCTAATTGTTTATGCTCCCAAGCACTGCTCTCTGCCTCCTGCTTCTCCTCCTCACAATTTACTCTGCCAATCTGCTCAAGAAGATCTTTACTATGCCCTCTCCTGCTACTCGAGATGTCCTCGGAAAGCTAGCTACAAGGCCCGAATGGCTCACGGCCCTTGACAGTCTGCCTGATCTGGCTACTACTAATGGGAAAATACCCTCTTTCTTCTGTATGGCAGAGTTTCTCGAGATCCCTCACCCCGCTGATCTGTTTGATGCATCTGACTGACAGTCGCACACGGTCGTATGTATAGTTTATTGGAACCTGCTTCAAGACTGACTTATGCCGCTTGTTGCAGACCCTTCTCTACTCTGGCCGAAGCATGTCCCGAATCATCGTGGAGGGATGTTCGGCAAGATCTCCTCGCCAGATGGACTGCTCTGCGACTTTCTGCGCGACTTTGGCAAGACCATACTCCAGAAATACAAGCCCAAGGGCATTGTCGTCTTTTCTGCGCACTGGGAGACATCTGGTCAGCGACTAGTCAGCGATTATGGCGAGGAGAATCCATTACTTTACGATGTAAGTCATCACCACTCTATGAAAGCGAGGGACTAAACTCTGTATTTGCAGTACTATGGCTTTCCCCAAGCGCTATACGATATTACCTATCGCAGCAAGGGCTCTAGAGCATTGAGCGAGCGAGTCGTGACTGCCTTCAGCAAGGCTGGCATCCCTTCGCGCCTGAGTCCAGTCAGCGAGCACCGCGGAAGAGATGGGCGGACGCAGGATCAGCCCAAATACCATAGCGGTGCGTCGCAGCGCATCAGTAGCCCTTCGCAGCTGACTCTCGCATTATTCAGGTCTGGATCACGGCGTATTCATACCATTCAAGCTAATGTTCCCTGACAATACCGGGGCATTCGATGTTCCGATCGTCGAGGTATCGCAAGATGCCAGCTTGAAGCCTGAAGACGAGTACGAGATTGGCAAGGCGATGAAAGCGCTGCGGGACGAAGGCATTCTTGTCATAGCTGGCGGTCTCACCGTCCACTCCTTCGAGGACCTCAGCTCTTTCAACGAAGCCACCGCCGCTCCAGCGTTCCATACTTGGAACGACAAGATCATAAAGGCTGTGGAAGTAACAGACTCTGCAGAAAGGAAGCAAGCCCTGTTCGATCTGACTAAAGAGCCTGAGTTCAGGCTTGCGCATCCTAGAGAGGTGAGTTTAGCTTGAGTAGGGCAAGGTGTTCTCAGCTAAGTAGAGTAACCGGATAGGAGCACTTTGTTCCACTATACATCGGCGCTGGTGGGTCAGTGTGTTCCGTATGATGAGACCTGTACTGATTGCGAACTTGGACTAAGGCGCCGGAGACGGAGGAGACGCCAAGCTGTTGTCAGGGTTGTATGGAGCTACGACGATAGCATTTGGACTGTAATATAGTGCTCAGTATCGTCGATATCGACATTCATGATCGGCGTTTCGCTTGCATGCCGCTGGCTTTGGCTCTGCTCGGACAGATTTTTCGCTCCTTCCCATGACTTTGCAGTATTCTTACTCGACTGCCAGACCCTCTATAGCAATGTCGCGCTGAGCTGGGACCGAAATCCAGGCGCAGGCGAATCAAGCAATTTTCGCAAGCAGGCGCGCGGGACCCATAAGAATGGAGCAGAGTCGTGCGCTGGCCAACGGGAAGGATGTTCGCAACGACGGCTTCGTCGTGAACGGTGTCAAGATGCTTCGTATCGATCAGCAGGCCCTGAAGACTGCGAGTGCTAGAGACGACCCGCGAACGCCAACTCGACCAGACGCAGCAGGCGAAAGTGACGAAGACACAGCTCTCACGCCAGTCGCTCTGCTTAAGAAGCCCGCACCTTACGAGAATGGCGACTCGCCAACTTCTCTAGCTACTTCAGCTGCGCCAGTCTTACTGGAGCCTGTCTACGAGGAGACACCTGCGAAAACCTCAGAACCGCCGGAAGAAGCAGAAGGAGATCTCTCAGCCAACGTATCTGGAGCATCTTCACCTGATGTAGATTCGGACAAGCCTCTAGTCGCGAAGCGGGCAATACCCCTACAGCGCGGCGACAGTACTTCAAGCGACTCGAGCGTGTCTGGCCTTTCCAGAGCATCTTCATCTTCCTCAGTCTATGCAACACCTTTCAGAATGACTCCCTTTCGGACACCGGCTGCGCAGAGCAGAGCGGGAAGCTATGTTGGAGAGCGGACTTCGTACTTCCAAACGGCACCTTCGAGATTCGGTATGGGAGGCATTGCGAGTGCTCGTAGTAGCTTTCGGACAGACACAAACCCTGCAGCGCGCATGTTCGCAACAGCAAGTGCGCCTTCAGCCCATGGCGTCGCGATGCATGCACTAGGCGAGGAAGGTCCACCTGGAGCATCATCGCTTCCTCCACAAGGTCCTTCAGCATTATCCAACAACTCAGGCCGGCATCGCGCGACAGATTCGGCAGCAACGATAGGGCCCACGCCCGCTGCAGCCTATGCTGCCGAAATCAATCGGACACCACGACCTCCCAGTATCAGCCTACCATCAGCTAGCAGTATATTCGCACCGGATGGTAGCTCTGCATACGGCAACACATCACATCTACGGCCGCCGCCCAGTCCTGGTGCAGAACTATTGCTCACCGGTCGGCCGCGGCCTGGACTTGGGTCTAGGACGGCAAGCTCAGCAAGCATAGGTGTCAACATGCATAAGAGAGCGGCAGACTTCGATCTTGGGGAGATACTCGGCGAAGGCAGCTATTCTACCGTCTTTTTGGCAACAGACAAGTTTCCTCCGCATAAGCAATATGCGCTGAAGGTGCTCGATAAGAAGCATATTATCAAGGTATATCTCTATTCGCATTTACATGCAGGACATCGCTGAATCACTATGCAGGAGCGCAAGGTGAAATATGTCAACGTCGAGAAAGATACGCTTGCCCGGCTAGACAGACATCCTGGGATAGTGCGGCTCTACTGGACCTTCCACGATGAGCGAAGTCTATATTTCGTCCTCGAACTTGCCAGTAGCGGAGAGATACTTAAATACATCAAAGAATACGGATCCTTCGAAGTCATTTCCGCTAGATTCTATGCTGCTCAACTACTCAGCTCTCTAGAGCATATGCACAAGAAGGGAGTGATACATCGAGATGTCAAGCCAGAAAAGTAAGCTCGGCAGATTAAGCCGTGATAGAGCCTTACTTATGCAAGACTTGCAGCATCTTACTGGACGCAAATATGCGGATAAAAGTCACAGACTTTGGGACGGCCAAGTTGTTACCGACGTCTCCTTCAGCTGAACAAGCTTGTAAGCGACTGCGCATCCAGTTCTGGCCGTATACTAAGACATGTTCATACAGCTGGAGCCGATGAGATGCACTCACGCAGCAACTCCTTTGTTGGCACTGCGCAATACGTCTCGCCTGAGCTACTCACAGCAAAGCCTCTACCTGACAATGCGGCAAAAGATCCGGCAGCACTGCAAAGTCTGCCTCCTCCAGCTTGTGCCGACTTCTGGGCATTTGGCTGCGTTCTCTACCAATTCATATGCGGACAGACACCATTTCGAGCACCGAACGAATATCTCATCTTTCAGAAAATCACTCGCCTTGACTACACGTTTCCGCCAGACTTTCCCGAAGATGCGAAGGACTTGGTCAGCAAGTTGCTAGTTCTCGACCCTTTCGAGCGGTTAGGAGCGCGGCGGGGCGTAGAAGAGATCAAGGAGCACGCGTTCTTCCAGAGCATCGATTGGGCTACCATCTGGACTTGCGACGTGCCAGCTATCAAGACTGGCATTACTGCTCCGACTATATTCCCGAAACAGCTTCTTGTGCTGGAAGAGTCTTCGCACGACGATGATGCGAGCGAAGAAGACCTTGAAGATGACGATCGAAGCAGTCTTGCGCCGGTCGAAGAAGCTAACGGCCGCACGCACCCCAGATTGGCATTACGAGGCGATGTCCCTCCTCTTCCAGATATGCTTCCGCCTTCGCCAACCGTCGAGCGGCGGCGGGAATCAGCTTCTTCAAATTACGTGCCATTCCCTTCGATAGCCAATGTAAATTCAGTCAACTCCGGTGTGACTGTTGAACCTAGAACATATCGTTCGAACAATAGCTCGATGCAAGACGAAAGTCGTCCCGGCTCTATAATGTCGGGAAGCTCGAGGCGGCAAGATAGAACGACATCGAACGAGAAGAATGGTAATGGCGTCATGCTGTCTGAAGCAGCAGACCGAAGTCGATCTCGAAGCACTAGCGGGTCCCGGTGGTCAGTGGACAGAATCTGTTGAATCGTTCCGATGCTGATTTCAGGCTTTAGGTCCAAGCTTCTGAATACATTCAAGGTCAAAGGCAATACCAACAATCGCAAAGCATCTAAACCCTGATTAGCGAATCAACATCTAGATCAGGCAGTCTTCCGAATCTCCTCATCTCCGATCGCCTGGCATAAGCATTGTACAACAGTAAATTCATTTTAGTCCTCTCTGATCATTCCTATGCATAACAGAAGTAAGGGCAGGGGAGTGGGGTGTTGTAGAGTAGGGTGGTCGTGCATGGACAATGTCTTCATTACCTCCAGACCTTGCTAGGCAAGCGGTCTTTCGTTGTAGGTGTATAGCATACGGGTCTGTAATAACGCAATACCATGATTTAGCTACCCATTATCTCGGAAGATGACCAATACAGCGAGTGGCGCCTATCGGTGTCCGGCAAAGCTCTCATTTCCTTTCTTTCTTTCTTCTTCTCCAACCGTTTCTTTGAGCAATATTACATAAGCAGACGACACGGTACCCTTGGAAAGCAGGCTGCAAGATAGCGAAAGCCAGCAGAAGCCTCTGGATGGTCGAGGCACAATAGCAGGATGGGCCAGAGCAGCAGTGTCCCCGGCAGAAGATCACGACGAGCTACAAGTAGCAATGCTACTTCGACAATACCAGCGCCATCAGAGCCATTGAATCCTGACAGACCAGCTGTTATTCCGGATGACATAAACGCGATAGGAACTGGCGCTGGGATCCAGCCCAAGAATGAGGCCGTCGAGATATGCAATACAACAACACAGCAAGATATGCTACATTCCAACGGGGAGCAAATTGAGCCCAACAATCACTATCACCTGTCAAGCTCAGATAGGCAGCTACATCAGCACACCTCCGATAGACCGCAGCGAACATCCACTTCATCTCCTTCCCATCTTATCGCCCCTTCTAGCGATCCCGCTGCATCTATCGCATCTCCCAGTATCAACACTTCCTCCATCACTCCTACCCGACCGCTTGCTTCGGCCTTGCAGCCAGCGTCAGAAGCCTGTGCAAGCTCATCGAGCACCAGTACCAGGTCTCGTAGCTTCCTATCTAGACTTCGATCGAGGCGGCTCTCCAGGCGGACCTCCAGCTCAAACACGGTTTCGCAAATGCCCGAGGACAGTGCACTAGAGATAGCGATTCCGTCTACCTCCAAGATAACTTTAGAAGATACGATAAAGAGTCAGGAGCCCGCCGAAGGCGCCATTGTCCCTCTACAGATGCCGATGACGCCGCCAGAAGAACTGGATGCTATGTTTGAAGAGAGACAGAGAGCGCGTCGCATGATTGAAGCGACTCTGATGTCTGCTGGATCAGATATGGACCGTCCTCTTCCTTCTGCTCGATCAGCAAGAAGCTCCGATCCGTCTACAGTCCCGATACCCTACAGGCCAGTAGCATCTTCTACGGCTTCTTCGCATCTTTCATTGGACGAAGAGAGAAGTCTGTACCTCTCTTCCAATCCGCTGGCAGCTTCTCCTTCGCGGCCATCATTCCCTATATTACCCAATCCTACTATGGAACAAGCAGTCTATACACAAAGTAACGCCCCGCCGGGCGATCTAACTCACTCACCTGATCGAGTATACGCCGTTCTGCCTCGGCGCAGTCGAAGCAGTTCTCCAACCTCGTCGACCCGATTCCCATCGACCACGAGTGCAGAGCCTTCCGCGCGGCCAATAGCGCCCTCAGCCATCACATCAACAGCTCAGAATGCTCCTTCGTCTCCTTCTGCAATCCCTGCTGTGCCCCGGCATGTACTTGTTCAAGGTCTAGTAACTCGGGCGCCATCGCGCAGGAATCAACTAGAACCCCGATCGCGCGTCTCATCTACAACTTCACAAGCATCTCAGGAATCTGAGGTGATAGCAACAAATGATAGTGGCTTCTGGGATGAGCTTCCAGGATCTGACGCTATGGACGTAGACAATGCCGAGCCTGATAGAGATAGCGAAGACGAAGATTGGGAACGCGCTATGAGCCAATTGCTCAATATTCGACGGGACTCGCCTGCAGCGGAACGCCCGTCGGCAATCGATTCAAGTGATCCTGAAGATGATGGTATTGATGGACAAGCGAATCTGATTGGCCGTCTCCTGAGGATAGCAGCTGCAGCCACTGCAGCAACACTCCTACCAGGTGGACTCACCGTCGATGGCGAAGTAGTACCTGGCTTCGATGATTCCGGACCTCTAAGAGCGCTTGTCGGACGCGGTAGAAGTCCCTCAGGCCAGCAACCATCTCGCGCGAACAGCAATAACGAATCTATCTCTACTTCCACAAATTCAGACAATGGCAACGCTCAGGTCCGTTCAGACAATGGAGCGACCCTCGCTGTGGAGTCTATGAATGGGAACAGTGCGACACCAGCGGAGACGTTCAACGAAGTTGTGGCCTCTGCAAGCGTCTCTGCTCCAGAGGCATCTGTTCCTGCAAGCGAAGCTGCTGTTGCAAGCGAGTCGGCTCTTCCAAGCAGCCCTCCCGTACCTGCTCTCACAAGCCTTCCGTCCGAAGCACCTTCGTCCAGTCCTTTCGATCTCGCTGCACCTCTTGGATCTCCAGCTGAGCCATCCAGCATAGCAATGGACCTCTCGCCTCCTCCTACGCCGACTACAACGCTTGAGCGGACTCCCAATAGCATGCTAGCTTCGCCTTACGGCATCGCCTCCCCTGCTCTTTCCGGACCAGAGAACGGTTTGCGAGCAGGTAACAGCCTTTTGCCTGGCATCCTACCTTTGCGGGCATCGAGCGGTCGTCTAGCTCCACAGGGTACTTTCGATCGATTCTTGGCGGACCTGCAAAGAGAGTAAGCGATCGTATGTTGTTAAGGCAAGTGAGCACACACTGATTGGCTTGACACCTCGACAGTGTATCTAGCGCGATACGGTCTTCTGTAGACCGCGAGAGCAGTACGACATCTGTTCAGAACCCCGCAGAGCCGGCTGCGCCAGCAATTGTCACCGACACTACATCGAACAATGCTTCCTATACTCCAGAAACGAATGCATCTACGCCTGAAGCTCAAGCAGCGCGTCCTTTCTCTTTCTTTCGGGCATACCGCTTCCCGCCAAGATCCATGCCGGCAGCTGCCGCTGGTGGTGTACCCCTCATTCCCTCCACCTCTGTAAATGCAGCTTCACCAGCACCAACTGGCGTGACTCCAGCCGCTGAAGCGGCGGGCAATGCCGAAGATATGCAGATCGATCAGCGTGCACCTCAGTCTGCCACACCGGCTGTCACTACAGCAGCTGTACCGAACATTGTTCCGATGATCTTCGTAGGTGTCAGGCAGGCACCTGCCTCAATGCTTGAGAATCTTCCTGGCTCGTTCGGAATGGCGCCAAGCGGGGCAAGGCCAGACCCGCCTGCAAGCGATACAGCTACTGTCGATGTGCCAAGCGATATCGACATGCCTGACGCTAGTGCCCCAACTTCAGCGCCAGACAATACCTCTGAAAGGCAAGAACCGGCAGCAAGTAACGCACCAGGTGTTCATGGCTTTGTGCTCTGGATCTTCGGAGGCCTCTATCCACCTACTCATCCAGTGGTTCTGGCTCCATCCATCCTCGGAGACGAGTCGATGTCATATGAAGAGATGATGCGGCTGGCGGACATGATCGGACAGCACAAACCGCCAACGGTATCAAAACAGGAGATTGAAAAAGCTGGTCTTAAGACCATCAAAGGGGATCAGGTCAGAACAGCCGAAGTGGAGGGCAATGTCAGATCGATAACAGCAGACAGATGTCTCAGTAAGTTTCTCCCCAATTAAAAATGGGCGAAAGCTAACGGAAGTACAACAGTTTGTCTTGAAGATTACGAAGCAGAAGAAGATGTACGCGTTCTCAACTGTCTCCACTGCTTTCATCAGGGTTGCGTGGACCGGTGGCTGTCGGACGGAGCCAATACCTGTCCAGCCTGCCGTAAAGCAGGAGTCGAAAAGGAACAGAATCTCTCACAGCCAGCAGAAGCTCTGTCGCAAGCAACTACTGCAGCAGAAACAACGACGATCGCGCAGGAGGTACCGCATTCTATGTAGCACTCGCAGCAGTAGCATTCATCACCGTTTCAATACCTTTGTATACCTCGTTCGCACGTAATGTATCTCGCAATGCTTCGTTACTCGTGCAACTTGCACTTCATGGTCACTTCTTGCCACGTACCTTTGCAACATGTCGACTTCTAGCAGACAAGTAGTTGTGATAGGAGGGGGGATCATTGGAAGCTCGACAGCTTTCTACCTCAAGAAGCGCGGCATCGATGTGACACTGCTTGAAGCATCTTACATCGCTGCAGGAAGCTCTGGCAAAGCAGGCGGTTTCTTGGTAGGAACAGCTGCGGATGTGTCACGGCGTATATAATCTGATGCATCTTGCAGGCTTCAGACTGGCATGGCGCTCCTACGGCTTCCTTATCCTTGCTATCCTACCGTCTGCATAAAGAGCTTTCTAAGGAATTTGGCGACGCTGTCGGATACAGAGAGCTTACGACAGCTTCCATAGCATTTGATCTGACATCTCCACGGCGGAAGAAGCTGCCTGGCGCAGACTGGGTGAATCCTGAAGCTGTCAGCAAGTCAAGCAAGTTAGGAGGAACAGATACGACTGCCCAAGTACATCCACGGCTTTTGACAGAACAGCTAGCGATAGCAGTGAACAACACGGTGATTGCGCAAGCTGAAGAGATCCAGTATGGCGATAATGGAGCGCCGGTAGCCGTTCTGGCGCGTACACTAGAGGGAAAGGACGTCAAGCTCGACTGCACAGATGTCGTCATTGCAACAGGACCATGGACAGGGAGATTCATGAAGAGGCTCTTCGGGAAAGATAGTCAGATCGACGCCTCAGATTATAATATCACTGGTTCGAGAGCGCACTCGGTAGGTTACCTGATGCCTTGTAGCTGTGGGATTTGGCTGATACAAGTTGGCAGATTGTGCTTCGGTCCTCCCAACCACTCTCAGCGCATGCACTATTTACGTCGATACGGACAGGCAAGAAGACGTCTGAGCCAGAGCTTTACGCCCGGCCAGACGGCACAGGCTACCTCTGTGGTCCTACAGACAATGAGCCTCTACCTGAACGAGCAGATCGAGTGTCAGTTAATCCGAAAGCAATTGCGACTTTGAAGGCCGAAGCGGTGATCATCTCACCGGAAGCACTAGGAGAGAAAGCGGTTGTAGAAGCGGAACAAGCATGCTATTTGCCGATATCGAACAGTACCGGAAGCCCGATTCTGTCTAAACTCAAGAAGGGCGTCTACCTAGCTAGCGGGCATTCTTGCTGGGGTGAGTATAGACAGGATACTGGTGGCGTGTGAACGAGTTTCTGATGCAACGAACCACTCCTTCAGGTATTCTGCAAGGTCCTGCTACGGGAATGGCTATGTCGGAGCTCATTCTGGACGACAAAGTATCCTGCTGCGATGTTTCCTTGCTGACAGCATGAAACTCGCGACGGAAATCGTTAGTGTAGCTCAAATGGAACCCTCTGTAACCCCTCTGTAACAGCTCTAGAGACAGCTTTTCGAGTATGAAGTACTTGCATCGGTCAATTAATACCAACGTACAACAACATAACTTCGCCTTTGTATTCCTGATATAGCCTGTCCCCGTCGCCGCCGAATGTACCAATAGCCAGCTTGACAGCAATTTACAGTTGCACCACTACCTATGTGCGGCCTCCTGCCTCTTCGTATTCACTTCGCCGCTTGTCGGATCAACTTGACCTCATTGACAAGTCAGTATTTCGCTCGTAAACAACATCACTCGCCCTTCGAGCTTGCGTTCAGGCTCTTCCATAGCTAGCAGAATTCGGCAAGCATCAGCAATACGGTACCCATGCGCATCGCTCTGCGCACCTTCTTGAAGAAGCTCTGCATATGCTCTCTTCCAAACTTGATATTACTTTGAAGGGTTTTATCGAGTACTTTCAGTATCTCATCGTCCCTTCCCTCTTGCACGTCGGGCATGAACGCAACTTCCTGCGTCTCCGGGTATATAGTGATCTTGAAGTGCAGGTGCCGCCTCTTCTTGCCGTCCGACATGAGGAAGACGTATGTGGACTGGGAAGTCGCAGCTTTTGCTGGATCACGTTTAATCACAGAAGCACCCATCAAGTCCGCTAAGAGGGCGGAGAGTTCTTGCTCTGCTTCCAGAGCTCGGGCAGGCGACAGGGCTGTCCCCGATGCGATTGGGAGTGCATCAGGCGGAGCAGCCGCAGAGGAGGAAGGCGGCGCTCCAGATTGCGATTGTTGCAAGCTCTGTTGCTGAAGAGCTTTACTTTGCTGAACTTCATAGTCGTAGATCTTTTGCAGATCGGCATGTTCTTTCTCCAACTTCTGCTTTTCCTCTATATGCGCCTTCTGCTGAAGATCCATCTGTTCTTGCATAGCTTTCACTTGCGCTTGTCTACGCTTCTCCGAAGCACGCTCTTTCTCCTTTACTTCGTCTCTCTCCGCTTGCAATTCGGCAAGCTCGTTCTGCAGATGTACGATCTGCGCTTCTAGCCGTATTTGGATTTGCGTGCCAGTAGGAGCAGTCGACGCAGAGGAAGTAGGAGGACGGAAGTTTGTTCTGTCTGCGTATTGCGTCTCTGGCACCATGGTAGTAGCATCGGCATCTCGGCTTTCTTCGCCCTCTTCGTCTTCTTCCCGACCGTCCACCTGCATAGCTTGCTCGCCTGTCCCTCTTTGCTGCACTATATTGTCGAGCCGTTGTATTTCGGCTTTCAATGCTTTGTTGTCCTCGCGGAGAGCCTTGGTCTCGCCATTGTACGTTTCGACAGCCTTCTGTAGAGCTGTGATCCAGTCATAAAGGACTCAGGATGCTACTCAATAGTGTGAAGATATTGCTGCCCACCTGCGACCCGCTCTTCTGCCTGAGCTTCGAGGTCTTCCAGCAGACTTTCAGGCTCCGTCCGACGCGTCCGGACAAGCGCATCTGCCTCTTTCTGTATTTGCCGATATGCTTGCTTGAGCTGGGAGAGTCTCAGCATGCGTTGTTGGCCTATTATGCGGACGTCCTACCTGCTCATTGTCTACGCGGAGACGTGCGATTTCCCTCTGCATACGCGTAGTCTCTCTGTTGCTATAATGAGCAGACTGTAGATCAGAATCATCTTCTTCGTGGGCGTCCACAGCCATGTCTTCGTGATCTTGTTGACCGTTTTCCGCTGGAGTTTCCCTGGCTTTTCCTTTGTTTCGCACAGCTTCTTTGACCATAGTAGCTGCAGATGGTGCTGTAGCTTTATTGCGCTGCTTGTTCCCAGCCGTTTGCCCGTTCTTCGTCGCCGGGTTCTGCATCTTCTTGTTGTTTTGACCGTTCAACGCAGCAGGATCATCATCTTCGTTGTCGCTGATGCTGTCGCGCATTCCATTCTGACTGATTGCTACTTTCTTGGATGTCTCGCTGCTCCCGCTGCTGCTCTCACCGCGGTCAGCTGCCTCGTCGTTGTCCTGCTCGCGACTTCGCTTCTTCGATGCCGCCATCCTGAGTGCGAGTTTTGCAATGTTGCGAGCTGATACGCCTGGTCAGTACGAATGAACCGCTATCCAATGACCTTCAGCAGAATGCCCGCGCTGATATCGCAAAACGTCAAACCGCAAACAACGCTCGCAACTGGGTCTGGCTCACAGATTGTCTGTTTCAACAGGACTACTTCACCTCAACAATGCTATCTACAGCTCTGTCGCCCTCCCCTACGTTATCTCTTCCTTCTCGCTCGCTCGCACCTTTGGATGACGTTTTTCAGCCAAGCTCTCGGCAATCTACACGCGCACGAAGAAAGCCGAACAAAAGCTTGTGTTGCTTGTGTCGAATATTCTGCAAATGTCCAATGTCCTTCTGACGTTCTGTTACATCCCCTCGTCTTCTCCCGTTCTTTATCTTGCTGAACATCCCCAATCCGCATCACATATTGCAAACATGGGTGTCGTCGATAAGATCAAGAACGTAGTCAAGAGCGATGATGACAAGAAGCCCGCTGCCAATGAGCCTCACTATGGCGGGCAAGATCAGTACTACGCCCCTCCGCCAGCTGGGACGGAGCACTTAAGTCAAGGTGTAAACATCGGTGGAGGGCTAGAGCAGCCATACGATCCTTCAAGCATCAGATCCGCAGTCAGTCGCGCGCTTTCTGCTCTCGTGAGTTGCTTAGCCTGACCTTCTTCTCCCAGCCTGCTGTGAATAGCAAGCACGAGAGCAAACCCAACGCGTTGGCAGACGGCTACACTGGTGTCAACTCAGTAAGTCTCCTCACTTACATTTCTCCTTAGGCGCGTAGGGTGCTGATGCCTTCTTTCCTCTAAGTCGCACAGCGGAGTCGGCCAATCTATTGAGCAAACAAACCACGTACCGATGGAAGGGACACGGGTTACGCTTGGTAACAGATGAGCTTGCCATCAAGGCCAACATGATCCCCGAAACTACATTTCACGACCCAAACCGCTTGTAGCCATAGCTTGCAGATGTCAAGCACCTCGTTAATCTCTCGTTATCCTCACTTTGGAACAGAAACTTTCGCATCTTCAGCTTACTAAAATGCCAAACCCGCAGGGACTTGAGATACGGTTCTGTCTGTATTGCAAAAAGGCTAAAACTGCAAGCTAAGACTGCATAACACATACTTCAAGACATCTGCTACCACTGATTACAAGAAGAGCAAGACCGATTGCGAAGGCGGAAGACTATCTCTGCGATATCCTCGCTGGCCCAAGTTACCACCGCTAGGCGGCGCCAGCAGCAGATTGACCGAGAGTCAGCTCCTTGAACTCACCAGTGACGGTAGGCAGCTTTCCAGATCGGGGATCATTGGCGGAGAGCTGCTTCCAAGTCTGGATGAGCGAGTTGAGGTACACTCCGTACTGGTCGGGAGCATCGCCAGCGAACTCGCTTGCCAAGTATATGAGCTCGTCCGGAGTGAGATCCTTGTGGCTATAAAGACGTGTCAATCTTGAGATTGGCCAGATGGACCAGCTCTTATGCGGACTCACTCGCAGACAGAAATACAGAGGATGTACGCCAATACATTCTGCAGACCCAAAAAGGAAAGCGTAAGCAGAAGAGTTGGGTCGGAGTAAAGTCCGAATTTCGGATCCCGCACCTTGGTGGCAGCGATCACGCCAGTGCTGGAGAAGTTGTATCGGCTGAAACACTTTCTCAGTACGCTGCAGCCAATGCAATCAAGATATACTCACTAGGTGTACATGTCTACTCGGATGATGGCATTGTGCTTGATGCAGACGAAGAACTTCTCATCGTAAGATTCGCCAGCCGAGGTGTCGCCAAGGATGACCTTGAGACCAGTCTTGACGACAGCCTTGAAGCCATCTAGAACCCCTTGAGTGCCAGTCTCTGATGCTCCGAAGAAGGCGCTGGCAGACGATACTGTTAGCTGCCCATGCTCACCCAACTTGCTGAGCATCGGCCTAAGACATACTCGACGGCTTCATCGACTCCTGGAGCGCCCTATAACCGCGAAGGAGATGATATACAGCATCAGTGTATGTATGACATGCGGGCGTCAGTAAGCAACTTACCGCTTTGCCGGTATCTACTCTTACGGACCTCTCGAATCGAAGAGCACGATTACCTGGAACGGATGTCTTCTTTGCAGACTCCTTGTTCAAGAACATAGTCTTGAGCTTGGCCTCGAAAGTGTCCAAACGAGCATCGGAAAGCTTCATCAGCAATTCGAGCTGTTCCTTAGCGGCTTTCTCCTTCTCATCAGGGTTGTCGATGGACTTCACGAGCTCTTTGTAGCAGAGTGATTACGTGTGAGAAGGCGGAAGATGTATGCGGATAAGGCTCGTACCTGAAACGACGTTTCCCATGTTTGATCTGATGTAGGTGTTGAGTTGGAGTGGTGTGGGAGAGACTGTATGAATGATGGAGAAAAGAAGAGAAGAAGCAGCCTTCTTGTGCCCTTCTTATAGTCGTCGAGAAAGAAGTGGCGTGAGAAGGAGCCCCATCAACCAAAGCAACCCTGACCAGAAGAACCTGGAGTACTCCGTCCATTCAGGGTAATGAGAAGACACGCGAGCTATCAGCGGCCGCATTCGACCTAGATTAGATCGCTTTTCAGGTGTTGCCGTCAGCATCGCAGCTCTCCCTGCAGGATTTAGAGGCACCAGGAAGCGCCTGCATTCTGCATTTATCGAAGCTTCGTGCAGGTAATCAGACATTGAAAGGGATGTAGTGCCGGACTGGAGTCGCTACAGGGAGACATCTGGGAAGCTCGCTGTCCAAAGAGCCCTGCTTGGCCGTAACGCCGCCTGGAGCAGCTCTGACGTATCTCCAGTCGTGTCGAGCGATCCTCATGACAGAAAAATGCTGGAGAACGGCCTGCGAAGTCACAGGTAGCCGAAGAAAGAAAGCTGTCCGCCATGAGGAAAGCAAGCCTTGCGAAGCGAGGCGTGGTCTTGCCGGCATCTATCGTACATCATCTTCCACTGGAGGTCGACTCACTATCAGCCAGTCTGAGCTGGACGAGCCTCCGAAAGCTGGGCAAACTTACTAAATCTGCTGCAGCTGTCTCCGTCATCATGGTCTCGCCAGTAAACAGGTGGAGCATTGATGCCCTCTACGCTGAAGTTCCACATTCCAGATGCTTGTCGAGAGGCAGAGAGGTCGAAAGCCGGCCTTGAAGCCAAAGCATCGAGAGTCGCACGCAGCAGGGCAGCATCATTCCGCATACTTGCTGCTCCGTAGACTTTCAGAAGAGCGCTTGTATGCATACGAGGTGCGAAGGACCTATCCCACCTTTCAGCTCTTTCTTGACTTGACTAACGATGGACTGGGGCTGCTTACCGCAGCTTCTCGGCCATAAGACTTTGCAGAAGACGACAATCGTACTTGTCTGCAAATATGTAGACGATGTACAAATCTCGATGTTCCTCCTTGTTCGGCTCCAGCTCCGTGAAAAGGTACCGTAAGGCAGCCATGAGGTCTTCATAGGTCTCGGTGACAGGTATGCTGGGTAGATCGAGATGAGCTGTCTCGGACTTGGTGTCGCATGCTATCGACCCGAATAGGTCTTCAAAGACTTTCGAGTGAGCTGCTAGAACGCTTCTCCGCACAGGCACTGAAGCTTCATCGCTTGTGAGCAAGTATAAGTCCGGTCGCAATATGCCATCATCTGATATACGTGTAGCTCGGGTCGATGATTGCATCTGGTAAAACAAGTTAGGCATTCTCCTATCATTCATTTGCAGATCGAGTATACCGTTGGTAATGACAGATATGTTCAGTATGTTGGCGGAACAGACTATTGGAGCATTGAAGAGGATCCTCGTGAGCGGAGTTTGGAAAGGATGTCAGTCTGAGTGATGTGTGAGTGATGCGGAGGTCAAAGCGCTGGGTCCTAGCGGCGGTCACGCCCGTGTGATTTGAGGAAGATAGCACCTGGATGGTTTGCTTAGTACTCGCTGGTCGTTTGTTTAGTTGAGACTCACATTATATCAGAGCGGAACGATAGCGGAGAGAGAGGGCGACGATAGCCAGCACGTAGCAGATAGGGTTACAACACGTAAGGGATATAGGGACTGGGGGCCGGCATGACACGCCTTCGGGGAAACCAAGTCATAAAGCAGCGCGGATCCGAATCACCAACTTCCATCTTCGAACATCGGGCAGGAGTTGCCCCAGGAGGATCCCCAAGTGTCGCCTCCCCTGGATCTTGTCTGTTCATCCTTCTCCTTCGGTATGTACTGCCATTGACCAGTGACTTTCAGGTAGAGACCGTGGCACTATAGCGGAAGTCAGTCCGGGGCCAAATCATGTCCATCTAGCGATAGCAAACTTACAAGACTGCACGCGGCCTCAACAGGAATGAACACATCTCGCGTCACTGTTGCTGGCTCTACCTGGGCATTGGTAGTACGTTGTGGGTTTCGACCGAATCGCCAGGTATCCGGTGAGATCTGTATAACGTAACTCCAATTTGCGTTCTTGATGATGTATTCCTTGTAGTGCTCTGCCAATTTGATGTGGCTTTCGTCGCTTGCGTAGCCATACGCAGTCAAGGCCTGTATGATGTTGATCTTTGGAGCGGTCTTGGACCTTATATGTCGGATTACCGTCAGCATCGTCTAGCTTTCGCCCATATGCAGTCGACCTACATCAGCCTTCCCGCCAGAACCTCCATGACGATGGGCATTTGCCAAGCGGCGGCCAGCTTAAATAGCTCGAAGGCAACTTCGTGATCCGTTTCAGGAGGAGCCTCGCCTTCTTCCACGTTGTTGACATACTTCAACAACTTCCCAAGCAAATCGGCGCTCGCATCCGTGCTGTAAGCGGGGAACTCGAGACCCGGTTTCATGAGCTCCTCTGGCTTCACGGCACTCAGATTCTCGCGAAGCGACAGGGAATAGGCTGCGAGGCAGGCTTTGTTGACTGGGAATGCGACCTTCTCCTTCGACATCGACAGGACGTGTAGAGGTCAGGGTTGTCGAACGAGGCTGAATGGACGGTGTAACCGGATGAAGCAAGTGAGACGGTCCTGCGGTAGCGAACGAAGAGGGTCCGATGGAAGTATCAGCATCAGTACCAATATCAGCTATGATCCTTTGCGCTTTTGGTGGTTGTCTTACATCCTTTGGCGAACGGGCGGACTATCGAGAGCTCCAATCAACCAAGTTGATTGCTGAGCCTGAGCTAGCTATGAAGTCCAGCAGAGACCCTTAGTGTGGTTGGAGGAGGAGAAAGAGAGAGTTGCGACGAAAGCGATTCAGAAGAACTGACGCCCTAATGTAGCAGCGTGCAAGTCGGTCTGCCCCTGCCCGTCGAACGGTACGCGGCGGTTTGTAGAGGAGAAGATCATTCTGGTCAAGTTTGATGCTATTGTATCACTCGTTCTCAGGATCGTCCAGAAATACAAGGATATTGTGCGAAAGCAAGAAGAAAGCCGACCATTACCTGGTCGAAGGCCCGACTCCCATCGAAGTAACTGAACTGTTATAAGTACAATATGACGAGTCTGCTTAGAGCGGAAGGTGGTACAACGAATTAGGCCTCGAGAAAGAGGCAGCGATTGTTGAGACATGCGTCCTAAGATCGGTAGAAGGATTGACGTGATTGCAAAGAGGTGGGAGAGGAAAGTGTGAAAGCTTGAAAAGGGATAGACCAACATCATCTTGCTGGCGTTCGATTAAGCATTTAGGTCTAGAAGAGAAGCTAGCAAGTATGGTTATTTCCCCAGGACTGGCCCGTACAGCCAAGGCAGGGTTTCTGGCGCTGATTGCCGCGGAGCAGGCGCTGATTGCCCTGATACTGATACAGTGCATGCCACGCATACTTATTTTCAGTTCTCTCTCTCAAAGCGCACAGACAGAATCAGAGCTACTGACCAGGTCACAAGCTACAGATGCGGGCATTTTAATATCGTACGTAGTAGATTGTATGAGAGATGCAGAGCTGGTCTGATCATTGTAGGACATGGTGAAGCGCCAGAGGTCGCCAGCAGCGTCGACTCGCTTGGCTGACATCCAGGCGGGATTGTCGAGAATGACCGACTTGTAGTAGTCTTGGAGCGTCTGCTGTTTGCTTTCGCTCTGAGCCATGTAAGTGTACGCCTCTAAAGCTTGTACGGTGGTAGGTTCAGCTGCTTCGGCGCTCCTGGGCAGTGATGATATGATCAGCAGTGTATCCGGCATTCGCTCATACAAATGCCTTACATGAGCTGTCTCGCCAGGAGCTCAAGGACCATTGGCATCTTTTGCTCATCTGCAAGCTTGAAGAGCCTGAAAGCGATGTCGTGATCTGTTTGTTTGGGTACTACGCCAGTTGCCGTGCTGTTGACGTAGTCCACGAGACGTTCGACGACATCGGCGTCTTCGTTGACTGCATAGGCAGGCAGATCGAGACCATAGTTGCCGTACTTTTGCGATTCAGGGCTGATATCGTTGTAGACCAGAGTGGAGGATGCCTCGAGCCAACCCTGTCTGACAGGAAAGGCTACGCGGTGGCGGGAGACGATGTATAGGTCGGGATTGGCGACAACGGCAGCACGGATGGTATAGCCTGATGAAGCAAGCGAGACGGTCCTTCGTGAGCAAACGCGATGAAGAGAGGATGAGATGATGCAGCGAATCAGCTTTCGCCCTCTCCCTTCGCTGTCGTCTTACATTGTCATCAGGAATTTGGACGAGAGCAGCCAAAGTTGTCGCTGGTAACACGAGAGCTGGCAAGACCAGCAGATGTACTTGAGGTGGTTGGAGAGGAAGCAAGAGAGAGATGTTGCGAAGGCAAGCCAGCGAGTCTGACGCCTATTTTAGCGGGGACGAGTGGTTAGGCTGTCCATGACGGCTGGACGCGTCAGACAGGTTGGACGATGACGAGAATGTCGTTTGATTGTGATATGCATGCTAAGACGTTCGCTGTGCGAAAAGATAGGGAGCAAGGTGCAAAGGCAAGGTACAAAGTGCGCGAGTCGACTGGATCTGCGGTTGTCGAGACTTGGAAGAAGAGCAGTGCAGGAGCTATACAGAAGCAAGAAAGTAAGACATCCTCCGTGTGAAGGCTTCTCAAGCCTTTCCAACCTCGAAATTGGTAGGCAGCAGCTTGCACTTATAGGCACCCAGATTAGTCAAGACTTAATTTGGTAAGCATGAAGACTCACAGAAAGCGCTGCGAACGGTGCGCGATAGTACGAGAAGAAGCGGACAACAACGATGAGAACAGAAATGACTGTAGAATGATGGAGGCGGAGTGATGGGTAAAGAAGAGGAATCTGTCGATACACGATGCGAGTATGCGCCAGGAAGACCAGGGTTACTCCAGGCCGCAGGTATGAGGAGTACTGCCGAGATATTTGCATCCGCCGCATCCGACTCCGGTAGATTGCTGGTACAAGGCGTGCCACTGTAGAAATTGTATATCAGCCTTCACTGTACCTCTGCATGCTTCCGCTAAAGCTAACTTGCCAATTTACAAGCGATAAGGACAGGCATATGCACCTCATGCTCGGTGGTCTTGATCACGCCAGCCTCGATCGACGAGACCTTAAAATTCCATCGGGATCCATGCCTCTCATCAATCAGTGTAGCAGATGCCCAAGCCGGATTCTGCAGGATGAGTGATTTGTAATATGCCGCCAATTCCTTGTGATGAAAAATTGGCGCTAAGTAGCTATACGCCTGCAATGACTGCACGATCGTTGGCTTGGGTTCATCGGCACTCCTGAATAGATCGCGAAGAGTGATATCGGGGTCAGCCGGTTTGGTAAGTATGGTTCAATCGCGAAAAGAAACATTACATGAGCTGATAAGTCATGAGTGAAGTAATGATAGGCATCTGATAGTCCTGCGCTAGCTGCAGGAGTTTGAAAGCGACATCGTGGTTCGTCTCCTTTGGAGTTGCGCCATGGTAAGTACTGTTGATGTAGCCGACCAGTTTCTCGAGCACTCGTGAATCGGATCCGAGCACGAGACCAGGGAGATCGAGACCATCGCGCTTGTACTCGGCTTTGTTGAGGTCAATAGGGTAGTCGCTAAAGTGGCCGGAGAACGCCTCGAGCCAGCTCTTCCTCGTGGGAAAAGCTACACGGTCATCGGAGAGGAGATAGAGGTCGGTCTTTTCGATCCCGTAGGTGGGTTGGCGTATAGTGTAGCCCGACTCAGCACTAGAGCCAGTTCTTTCAGTAGAAGTCCTTTCAGCAGGTACGTTGTTAGAGCCGGGAAGCATTGAGGAGAGTCCGCAGCCAATCCTTTAG
Source organism: Erythrobasidium yunnanense (assembly GCA_001600175.1). Classification (NCBI taxonomy): domain Eukaryota; kingdom Fungi; phylum Basidiomycota; class Cystobasidiomycetes; order Erythrobasidiales; family Erythrobasidiaceae; genus Erythrobasidium; species Erythrobasidium yunnanense. The sequence continues at coordinate 1,023,785 of BCJC01000004.1, forward strand.
TAGTCAGTAATTGAGCGTCAGTGTCAGTGTTAGCGATGTCGTTTAGCTGCTCTCCAGATTAATCTTACATTGTATACAGAGCCTTTGAGTCCGTAAGAGGCCAAGAGGAGGGTTGTTTCTGCGGCGATATCCCAGCGGAGTCAAGATGGTTTTTGGGATTGGCAAGAACAGCGACAAGGGCAAATCAGCGATACGAGCAGCTGAGCAGGGCGAGAATGAGCGCTCCCCATTGCTGGGCCAGTCATCGACCGCAGCCAGCGTACGGCATGGAAGGGGGCTGCTGGACGACGACGAAGACGATGATGATAATACTGCGAATAACGTAGCGAACGCAAGCTATCGCAGAAACAGCGCCGACAGCCATGATTCAGTCGAAGACCTCGTGGGCAATCCGCGTCACCATGGACGGTCGCAAGCCTCAAGAAGACGCTTTGGACAGCACAGCGCTCGAGCTATCGTATGCTACATCCTCCTTCTCCTGCTGGGCATCATCTTCATCGTTTTCGCCATTTTCCACATCTGGCTTGGGCGGTTTGTATCGGAGCAGTTTAGGGACAACGGAGCGCATATACAGGAGCGAGCAAAGGATGCATTCATCTATCGCGGGCCTGACAAAGTCAAAATCCTAGAAATGAGCGAGAGCACCACAACTGTCCAGATCGATATGCGGATGGGCGTGGACGTGCGAACGGTATTTGGCTGGAACGACAAGGTGCACATCCAGGAAGATAGCAAGGAGAAGAAGCTTCCACTATCGCGTAGATGGGAAAGGGCGATAGTCGGCTGGGCATCCCGTCGCATAGGGCAAACAACTTTGGATTTGCCAGAGCCGGTCCTCATTTCACCACAATCAGAGCCTAAGACATACATGGCTCAGTTCTCATCCTCATCTCCTCTCGTTATACCTCTTTGGTATCCTAAGAACAATTATGATCCAACAGACGACAGCTGGCTACGCAATGTGACTTTGACTGTGCCGCTAGAAGTACTGCAGCCAGACCTACTAGCTAGCTTCATCAACAAGACAGTAGAAGAAAAGCAGGCCGAGGTACATCTGCTTATACAAAGAGCGAACATAGCGCTTGGAAAGGAGGAGGACAGGACGATGTTCGCAAGGATCGCTAGGCATTATGGCGGTCAAAGTATACAGAACATCGAGAATGACGTTGCCTTTACTGGTAAGCGCACTGTCAGCCGCTGTAGGTTGAGAAATACTGATCTTTCAGCTTATAGTGCCAGACTCGCCGGAAACACCGAAAGATCCCTCTGCTCTGGTAGATCTCCTGTCATACGATCTCGTAGCCATTCCGATCAACAGCACACATCACAATAACACAAAGCCATCCGAGCGCTTAGGGATAGCTGCGAAAGCTCGCATAGAGAATCCAGCATACGAGAAACTGCGAGATCTTTCTCTCGACCTCGACATTCCCTTCGCATGGCCATATACCGTCTATCTTCCTTCAACAGAAAACAAGAGCGTGCTCATCCCTCTGGCAGATGGAGTAGTCGAGCCTTTCAGCATATCTTCGCACTCTCGGCATTTCAACGTATCTATCAACGGCACGGTAGCAAGCTCAAGCAACTCATCGACTTCGTTAAGCCAGTCACTATCGAGCTTCGTCACTCGTTTCCTGTCTGGAAAGGCAAACAAGGTCTATCTTTCCTTCGATGCACACTCTCCCTTCGCAAAGAAGCTGCCAGCCTTCTTGATCCCTCTTCTCAAGCCTATTCAAGTATCATACGATATTCCAGGTCTTCCAGCAGAAGAGCGCGATCTACTCAAAAACCTGCAATTCAGCAATCTGAAGATACATCCTTCAGATGACGGAAATGGAGGTTTCCAGCTAGATGGGATCCTACAAGGAGAACTTACTTTCCCACCTGGTCTGGACAAGCTGGAGAACCCTATCAACATTACTAGCATTTGGCCAGACATTGTCCTCTACGATGGCCTGCCACCCATGAACGAGGACAAGAACGTTCCTCCAAAGCCCCTTCCAGCCAATGCATTTGCACGATTCAGGACAAGTGATTGGGCACCAGCCATCACGGAGAAGACAGGCAATCATACCATCATGCGCAGCTTTGTGCAGAACGTCCCGCTCGATGTGCTAAGAGGTGATGTTCTGCGACGATGGCTGGCGAAGATAATCTTTTCGGGTGGAAGAGGAGCTCTGACGGGTGTGAAAGGATTCACGCAAGCTAGGGCAGGCGTCCGTGGATTCGGAGACATCGAGCTGAACAGACTCGTGGTCTTGGGCAACTTCCTGGCAAACAAGCCGCCTGTCGCAGAGACTCTGTTAGGCTTGCTCGAAGGATAGGAACGTCAGCAATACTTCATATAACATCGGTTTTGTAGCATTACTTTTCGCATTTTAGCAGTATCAGAGACACTTCATTTACTTCATTTTCTGCGCAAGGCAAGCGAATGCTCCACATATATCGAGTTTGCCTACATATAACCGCTTCAGTGTACGATACAAAGTAAATCCGTAGCGTACATCATGTCTTCCCCTACATCGCGCTCGCCATATTTCTGGATATCTAACTAAAAGTACGAAGTATGTCACAACACCACTGTGTATTCTGATTTGAATCATAAGCCTAGAATAACAAGAGCACAGAAGCACAGGTGTTTGTCCATTTTCAGCATGGTTCAGGTGGTGCTCTACTTGCGGCCGGCAACCTTCGAGAGCCAGCCAGCCATGAACTGAAGCCAGGAATATGTCAGTGAATGTTGATTTGTACAATTCGGCGAGAGGACGCACCCGAGTGACCAAGAATGGGAAGGCAGCAGTCGCTCGAAGGGGTGCTCCATGTATGAGCTGTATCGACGGTGCTTAGCTCTACTTCACCGTTTTTCAAGAGTACGACCAACATGAAATTCGAGCTTCTGGGAGTTGGCGAAGGCAGCTTTCCAAAGTTCACAAGCGATCGAAGGATCTTCCGTAGTGTTTCTCGATCCTCTGAGCAGCAGAACAGGTGCTGTGACCTTGTTAAGGCCTTGTATCGGCTTCTTGTTGAGGTATGCATTCAGGAGTTCTGCTGTGACTTCAGGTGCTTGCTTGACGTGAGCGCGATTGAAGCGTTCGATCTCCTCCTCTGCGGTTTCAGGATCCAGAGTCTGCAGAGTGAACGTGCATGTATTAGCTTAATATGCACTGAGGGGCCAACAGCCCTGATGAGAGGCTGTTTGCGGCACGGACAAGTTCACCTGCCTCGGCGAAATGGTAGTTCAAGTAGCCATAAGACACCTCCCGAGGGAAGACGCATTGATTGGGGGCTAGAGCACCGCTCTGCCAGAGGCGATTCGTCTCCATCATCTCGTCTCGGAGTTCGCGAATGGGTTCTTGGTGATCGTCGGGCCTGTCAAGCGGAGTTCAGAGTAAAGTCAGACAGGCTGGCGATGTCTCCTGTTTGTAGAACAATATTCAGTTACTCTTCACCGAATACACCTGGGCTGATGAGCATCATCGACAAGACCAGGTCTGGCCTGTCGACAGCGAGATGTACGACTCTTCGCGCGCCGTCTACAAAGCAGAGAAAGATCAGAGAATTCCTCGACATGCGAAAGTCGCTTGCACTTACATGACTCGCCAACAAAGTGCGAGGGCGGTAGTTGCAGCATGTCCTGTACAAGAAGCACTCCTCAACTTCCAGAAACTGCACTGTGGACTCCGCTTGACTTACCATAGCCAGGGCAATATCAGTCGCACCATCTCTGTACTGGAATTTGGGGTTCACAGGTCCCGTCGATCGTCCGTGAAACTTTGAGTCGAAAGTGACGAAGTTATAGGTGCTATTGAGTCTAGGATCCTGCAGCTGCTTCTTCCACGCAGAGGAGTCGGATAAACAAGGGTGGATGAGAACGACACAAGGCTTGTTAGGGTCTGTAGCGTCGACCGCCTGGCCGCCTCGCCAGATCTGGTAGAAAAGCTTCGTGCCAGTTTGAAGATGGAGGTGAGGCATGGTGGTCGTTCGCAAGGATGAGGATGAAGTGTAGATGAGGAGGACGAGGTGTCAAGTAAGCGGGCTGAGATTGAGATGGACGATCGAATTCTTGGGGCTGCGCAAGAAGACAGACATGTGGTTGATCAGCCCGGACCGGAAGACAGCCTAATCGCTCTAGTGCTAATGCGACATACCAAAGCTGGAGTGTAAGAACGTCGAGAGGAGCGCTTTGAAGCCCTTCTTCGTAAGTCCGAGATGGAAAAGCGAAGACAAGCTGCAGCAGGAGACTTGCGTTCGAGAAAATTGCGCAGATCTTGCGAACAGAAAACAGAGTTCTGCTCAGGCCTTGTGTTGTGTGTTGTGGTCGCAGATCTGGAAGGGTCCTTCGGGTGGAAAGGGATACCTTGACCTCGTATACTCACTGGCTCTGACAGATTTTGGGGCTCTAGCGTGGTTCGGAACGTAGGGAGCCCTTGAGGTCCTTGCTTTTTGGCTTTTTGGTGGTTCGCTGTCAACCAGGCCTTCTCTTCGACGCACTGCAACTGTGGATGTGTCAACCCAATGAAAGCATGCGTACGTGCAGGACAGGTGAAGGGGATCAGCCAAGGTGCTCGAAGCACAACAAGCACAGGCGCGACGCTTGGATCCATGTGGTACAGCGGGCTGACAGATCCCGTGGATCGCGTAAGGAATGAATGCGAAGAGGGACCATGCCCAACTGAATTCAGCCCGTCGCTTCAGCCCGTGGCCCCAGCTCAACGTCTCGCGGTCGATCCTGCTTCTTGCGGGATGATGCTTTGGGTGAGTGGAGCGTGCGAAGGGCGTGAGCATAGCTAAGGTGCAGAGTTACGAGCTTGTCATTTGGCAGAGACAGCAATACCACTCCGACGCTCGATAGGTGTTCGAAAGCTGATGAGTCGGGAGGAAAGAGAAAGAAGCCAGGCGCAACGAGCCAAACTTACAGCTTTCCGACCAGATAAGGTGTGACAGACAGGAAGCTTGCTTTATAGATGCTGATGCGGCGTATATTGCGCGGACGCTGTGCTTTTGCCAGATCTGCTCGACAAGTCGCTGGATTGACTTTACTTTCAAGGAAGCAAGAACAAGGCGAAGATGCAGGCAAGCAGCCCAGCGAATATCTCATCTATATTGCTAGGATGATCCCACCCTTTGGACACCGACGACTGTATCTGGAAGTTATGGGTCGAGCTGTCAAGCCTCTGTCCCAGGCACCGAGAAATTAAAGTTACCATATGCAGGCACCAAGACATGAAGTCCTGCTTGTGAGCTTCTTATCACCGGCATCTTGATTATCTATCATACAGAGATTATGCTCCCTGATCCCACCGCAATTTGCACTTAATACTGTCGGAGCCAGCCGCTCAGACTGTTTCGTGGCTGCCGCCTTTCAAAAACACGAGTCAGCTTCCATAGACCGGGTTACTGCATGTGATGATGGTGTAGCATTGGATATATGATATTTTGACCAACGTCAGCGATCCTTGATAAGCGCAATGGACCTCCAGTAGCGAAGTACGGAGGAAGTTGCATACTTCAGCCAGCTTGTACCTGGAGGAAGCTGTACATACGTAGAGCGAGCTTTCGAGATACTATGCATGGTAGTCTGGGCTTTATGCCCATACAGCCCGTAGTATGCCCTATCAAGGCGGCGTGGTCAGGGCGATCGTGTCCGATGAAAGGGAGCGTACAGCTACGTGAATGATTGTTGAGCGTGTAACGATACATAGGCGGTTATGATGGCTGCGATATGACAGGGTAAGTACTTTTGCGCGTGGACTTATTAAGCTCGTTGCGCAAGCCGTAGATTGCCCAACGCCATTGCGCTGTAGCCAATATTATTAGTATGCATCGTAAGAGTAAGCTTCCATAGGACAAGGCATTATCCCGGTTACGGCTGATTTGAGGAGTTGGTGGGTGCAGAACGCGTCAGAGATAGAACCCGCTTGGAGAGCCAGCGAGATAGTATCAGGTGTAGCTACATCGTCTGCAACATAGTCAGAAATCTTGCGTTGTCTCGGTTGAAAATGCAGTTCTCGAGCGGGTTCCGCTTGGGTCTGGTTTAACTCGTTTGCTGATCTCTCGGACTCAAGATGTGCGTATCATCATGCATCAGATCCTGCATATGTTGCTAATGATGCCTTTATCGCTGTTCTGTCCAGGTCGAGCAGCATAAACTTGATAAACCCGAAAGCAGAGAGCGTCCGCGCTCGAAATGCGCTGACGGTCAACACGACGGGCGCCATGGGCCTTGCGAACGTCGTGAAGAGCAATCTAGGTATGCTTCGTATACCCCATTCATGGCCTGGCGGTGTAGTGGGCCGAAAGCTGAAGCGTGTCGACAATTTCGCTGGCGCTAGGACCGAGAGGAACCATCAAGATGCTCGTGGATGGCGCTGGAAATCTCAAGATGACAAAGGTGTGCACTGAATTACAATACCTTCTGGCTGAGCGTTTGCTTAAGCCTATCGTGGTCGTTGCAGGACGGCAAAGTTCTGCTTTCAGAGATGCAGATACAGGTGCGCATTCACCGTGACTTTACAATATTAGACCTCTCACTAATGCATTGGCGAACCTATAGAACCCCACTGCTTCGATGATTGCCAGAACGGCTGTAGCTCAAGATGATCAAACTGGAGACGGTACCACATCTGTCGTGCTTCTGGTTGGAGAACTCCTCAAGCAATGCGAAAGATATACAAGCGAAGGTGTCCACCCTAGAGTGCTTGGCGAAGGTATCGAAGTTGCGCAAAAAGAAGCTATGGCTGTAAGCTGCTTTCGCATTCGCAAATGTTACTATGAGGTAGTGTGCTGATATTGAGTTCTGTGACAGTTCCTCGACACATACAAGATCGCATTGCCATCCGACAAGCCAGATATCGAGACCCTCGTCAATGTCGTCCACACCTCTCTATCCACAAAACTACATGCGCGTCTTGCAAAAGGGCTCGCGAAACCCATTGTCGATGCCGTTCTTGCTATTCGTCAACCTTCTACTTCCGGAAGCAGCAGCAGCAAGAAGTACGAGCCTATTGATCTGCACATGGTCGAAATTATGAAGATGCAGCACAAGAACGATACAGATACACGCCTAGTCAAAGGATTGGTGTTGGATCATGGAACTCGACACCCTGATATGCCTAAAAGGCTTGAAAACTGCTTCATCCTTACACTGAATGTCAGTCTGGAATACGAGAAGACCGAAGTCAACTCTGGCTTCTTCTACTCTTCAGCGGAACAGAGAGAGAAGTTGGTAGAGAGCGAAAGGAGGTTCATCGATGCGCGTCTGAAGAAGATCGTCGAGCTGAAAAACCACGTCTGTGACCAAGCTATCGATTCAAAGACTGGAGAAATCCAGGAAGATGGTGGGAAAGCAAAGTCATTCGTCATCATCAACCAGAAGGGTATCGACCCTCTATCGTTAGACGTGCTAGCTAAGAATGGCATCATGGCTCTACGCAGAGCGAAGAGGAGAAATATGGAAAGGTTGCAGCTGGTTTGTGGAGGAACGGCCCAAAACTCGGTAGATGATCTAAGTCCAGACGTGTTAGGATACGCGGGACTGGTGTATGAACATACGCTCGGCGAGGAGAAATATACTTTCGTCGAGGAGGTCAAGGAGCCTAAGTCCGTCACTCTGCTAGTGAAGGGTAAATTCCCATACTACCGATATTCAATAAAACGCTGAATGATCGCTGCAGGACCCAACGCATACACCATCAGCCAGATCCAGGATGCCATTCGAGACGGTCTCCGGGCTGTCAAGAATGCACTTGAGGATGAGAGTCTGATTCCAGGCGCAGGAGCGTTCGAGGTTGCGTGTGCAGCACACTTGAACGACAGTGTCAAGAGCAAAGCGAAAGGAAGGAGTAAGCTTGGCATTCAGGCTTTCGCCGATGCCCTGCTCGTCATTCCGAAAACCTTGGCTACAAATGGAGGGTACGATGTGCAGGATGTCATTGCTGCGCTTCAGGTAAGCACATACGCTCGTATCTGGTCACCACGGCGAGACTGACGTGTTGTGTTGCAGGATGAGCAAGCGGAAGGCGGTATTGTCGGACTTGACCTTCGCACAGGCGAGCCTATGGATCCAGTGACAGAAGGAGTCTACGACAATTACCGTGTCAAGCGTCACCTGCTGCACTCTTGCGGAGTAATTGCAGTCAATCTGCTCAGCTGTGACGAGATTATGCGGGCGGGACGGTCGAGTCTGAAGAATGAAGGACCTCCGGGGCAATAGGCCGGACAATGAATCATTGTAGACGGAAGTAGACGTGCAGTAACAGGGACGCGGAACCTGCCAAAGGCAATGCGACTGGATGCGAATGGGAGCTCGATGCGGGTGTCGAGCTGAGCTGAGGATCCCGCGTAAATTGCATTGCGTACACTGACGGCTGATCTTACGAAGATAGCAGTGACACTCTAGCTCCGTCAGAGGCGCTGCTCTGACCCAAAGTTGCTCGCTCGATCCTTCTGTTCTCACCATTGCCTAGAAGCAGGACCTTCGCGCAAGGTGCATCGGACTTGTCGGCTCACGGATGGAACGCCTCACCATCGTCAGCGTTAGCAGTACCACCATGTGGTGAACTTACGGCGGCCGTTTCTTCGTTCTTTGCCAGCTTTCCAGCCAGTCAAGTCGACCGTTTCCTTCGTAAGGCGACAGTCGCGACAATGCAGGCGCATCATCAGCAGCAGTCGCAGCAACTTCCATCGATACGTCGTCCCAGTCTTGTCGCAACTCGAAGAAAATCGTCGGTCGCTGCTGGATCAGGAAGCCCATATGTCCTCCGTACCCAGAATCATGTCGGGCAACATCAGAATGATCCCTCAGGCACAGGAACTTACGCTGGAGGGCACATCTATGGCCATACACAATCACACTCTCGTTCATCCTCTGTATCGTCAGTCTCATCGTCGTCCGCAAACTCGTCAGCCGCCTGGAGCGATATCGAGTCGCGAAACAACTCTGTAGACTATGGGTATGCCAGTCTGGGAGGTCATCACTATCCTGATCATCATGGTGGTCATATACCTATGCAGCCTCAGCAGCATATCGCCTACACTTTCCCACCTTCTCAGCCGGCAGCTGGGCCTAGCTCCGGCTTTGCGAACGCCAGCTATGCACAGACCCAGAGCGCCTCTGTATCTCCAATAGATCAGACTCAGCAGCAGCATCAGTCTCAGGGTGGTGGTGGTCAAGATGTCCCGTACAATCTCGATCCATACCTCATTAATCTGGCAGACACTGTCAAGACAGCAGTAGGAACTACAAATACTACAGAGAAAGCAAAAGTCGCATTTGTACACAATTGGTGAGCTTAGTCTGCCTAAGTACATACGACAGATCTGTTCTTAACTCTTTCGTGCTGCAGGCTGGCCCAATCATTCATACAACACCCCGAAGGCAATGTCTCTCGACAAGCCTTGTACGGATCGTATATCCATATCTGCGGGCAGTATGGTATACAACCCGTCAACGCCGCTTCCTACGGGAAAGCAGTTCGATCTTTCTGGCCGGGTATAAAGACGCGTCGCCTTGGCGTGCGAGGTGCATCGAGATATCACTACTGTGGTATTCGACCTGCAAACAGACAGATTGAAGAGCTCGTCATGCGATACAACGTCATTGAACAGCCTGGAACGTTTACAACATCAAATGGTTCCGCTGGCGGTGGAGCCGGAGAAACCGGTACTTCAGATCCTGTCTTCAACCAGATCTCCAACTTTGGTAGAATATCCTTGATGCCTCCTCCTATGCCTCATCCGGGGTCATTCATGACGCGATCCATGTCCCAGCCGGAAAGTATGGTCACACTGTCGAATCAGGCTCCTCGATACCCTTCGAGTGGGATGCAGTATCGTACCTTCTCCCAAATGCCGTCCTCCAGCAGTACAAGTATGATGCGCACCTCACCTCACTATGCCATGCAGGCCTTCAACCAGGCTAATGCGGAAGATGATGCCGATCACGAAGAGGATGAGCTGGACAACCAACAGCAGTACTATCTTAGTCCGCAGGAAAGCAGCTCGGGCGCTATGTCCGCTCTTGGCTTAAGGAGACAGGCTTCGGCGCCTTCTCTGGCTTTCAGAAGTCCTGGTGTCACCTCACCTACTGCAGATCTGACTTTCGCGGATATGAAGACGCCTACAGCTTTGCAGTTCTTGAGAAATACTACGAAGGATATGGACAATTCGCAAAGCATCGACGCTTCGCAAAGCCAGGACTTGCAGCAGGTGGAGCAGGATTCAAGCGAAACCGAGTCCGAGTCTGCAGATCGCGAAAACACTATACAGCTACAATCGCCCAACGATTCGTCGGACGTTGCCGTCGACTCGATCTCCCCTGAGAATACCACTCTCACTAGCACGGGATTTGATAGCGGCGTGACTCCATCGCCAGATGGACAGTTGCACGTCCGCTTCAGCAGCAACGCCAGCAGTAACGGCAGCAAAGCCAGCAGTAATTCTCGAAGAAGCACCTTCCCAGATCTCCAGATTACTATTCCACCTCTTGCTTCTTCCGAGCCACAACCTAGCTCCTCTATCTCTAACAACAACGGCAATGTTGTCGTCTTCAACCTTCCGAACCGTCCTTCCGGACTGTCAGGCAATACAATCAGCAACGCCCATCCTTTCGTGCCACTACCTCCGCAGCTCTGTGTCACCTTCCCTTCTTTCGAACATGTACTCGCGAATGCTAGTATGTCGACATCGACTTCGTCGCCCGTCGAGACTACCAATCTTCAAGCGCTCCAGGACCTCGACAAGACCGCAGCTGAACTCATCTGGAACCAATATACTGGGGAACATTGTCGAGGACTGCTTGAGATAGTCGCACAGGCCAAATTCGATGAGGTAGGTTTGCTCATGTCCGATAAAACGTCGATCATGTGGAACAAGCTGACGTGTCGTTTATATAGTTTGAAGCCGCCATGATGCTCTTCTGGGTGTCATTGGATCCTTCGCAACAGGCTATAGTCCAGCATCCAGTCCTTAGCGAAGCCCTATATCAAGCCGACTCATCAGTCTTCGAGGCCATCCTGCTGCATCTCAGCGAGTCAATACATGCTTTCACGCCCGTGGAACAACATCACAACAATAACATACTTATTCAGTCGGACACGCTGGCATCCTTGCAGAAATTATCGACCAGAATGGAGCAAGTTGCTGTGAATGCGTTGCAGCCCTTCTCGCAGCAATTCATCGGATGCAGAGTAGAACTTGTCAGCAGAACAGCTCATCTCATCTCAAGACACCTTGGTGTGGTGCAGCTTGTAAGCCTTGTGAGAGCGATACTTGGCGAACAATGCTGACATAAACCCACTTTATAAAGGCTCAAGCCTTGGCGAACATGATCTTGTCTCCTGGAACTGCTCAAGAACTGTTGGCAGGCTGGCGCTCTATCGATTTCGAAGAGATTGCCAACCAATCGGCACTTGTCACCAACTGCACACAAGAGGTCGTCTCTCACTATTTGGAGGAGTTTCACAAAACACTGTCTAATATGTCTGGGCCAAATGCCATCCGTTCCCTGAAAATCATTACAGACTTTGCGGACAATGCGCTGGCCTACGGCGTGTCTCTTCTCGAGAAAACTTCAACACCAGCCTCTCCTACAAACGCGTCAGCGAGCAACGACAAACCTAATACACCTCAGCAAGATAGCTCTAGGACATTCTTGCTCAAGTGGCATTACATCTCGTCGCAGATCATCAGAGATCTCACTATCAAGTCGCACCCCGCATTTGGGCCGTTCCAGATCATGTCTCTTTTCATTGAGTAAGCTCCCAGTCTGGAATGTCATCCGATTGAATTATCTTTGCTTATTATTATCGTTTGCAGAGAATGGCTTGGGTTCAAGGTCTTGAAGGGCGTAGCTCTACACGTCAAAGCGGTATCGGCATCTATCGCTGCTGAAGAGAGTGGTAGCAGACAAGGCGGCATGTTCGCCGATACTTCTGCTTTTCTTCTATCTCCAAGCAATAACATGGCGTTCGATATTGCAGTAAGCTCACAGAGCCAACGTAAGGAAGACAACAGGCGAAGCCACGGCTACACAAGCATGCCACCTCCTTCTATCTTTACATCGGCAGCGGGCGACACTAGCCTACCTCCATCCCAGCCTTCTCCGCTGGGCACGCTCCCTATTCCTGGCTTGTCTTACAACTTCGCTTCCATGCTATCACCAACGACAAGAGCTCTTTTCGGAGATGCAGCCAAGACGCCGATACATATGAACTTCCAGCATCTAAATCAACAGCCCTCGACACCGCTAGCTCTTGCAATGCAAATGTCTCCAGGTCTGAGGAACGGCTCGAGCGGCTTCCCATCTGCAGGCAATTCTACTTCGTACACATTTGACGACTTCCAGCTTCCGCTACCTAGTCCGGCAAGACTTTCGGTAACACACCCTTACAGATGAAATGGCTCCGTTCCATGCATTTATGCGGCTGCGATACAGCGTCGCATCACATACATAAGTAATCGTTTTCGATCTTCACATTCTTCGCTCCGATGTACAACAAATAGAATTGCGTGTTTTAAAATTTGGTAGTCTCAGATTCGCCCATGATGGAGCGCATCACATAGCAGGGGGAATATACAGGATGCAGTGCAAGTATTCGGGGCTCCCGCAGGCCGGCAGAAAGTCAGTAGAAGTGTTTCCCTTGTAGCGTCATAGTATAGTTTCTGAGTTTCGTACTTCGTTGGAATAGTTTCAGTCCTAATGCCGTGCTTACATCATTGTTGAAACTGCAAGACTTGCGAATCAGCACTTGCAATCCCTGATTGCTTGCTTCGAAAGGCTCTTCTTTGCTGACACAACATCAAAACAAACCTACTATTTGTACATTGTACGAAAAGATACGCCTACAACCACTGCTGCTACTGCTGAAGATACTGAACGAGGGCTGAGTATACCGTACGACTACAGCCATGGTAGGGAAGCGAGATCCATCGACGCCAAGCGAAGAGGATTCGTGGCATTTGTGACGAGATCAATGACAGATTGTGTAAGAGGAACACTGCCAATGGGTTGCTGCAGACAGAAGAATCGTCAGCGCTGAAGCCGCGAAGCGCTCAAATTGCAGCGCCCTCACCTTTTCGCGTTCCATCTTGCATGAGAGGACACGAGCGCGACGGACGACAGCATCGATTTGAATGAGAGTAACGTCTCGAATTTGAGTCTCGGTCGCCTTTATAGCTTTGCGAGATGTATGCCAGAATTGCATTTCTTCCGAGACGAAAATGCTCAATCGATGCTCGAGATCATACTGAAATGCATGCACCAGATCAGCATGAGTACTGTTGGAAGACGGGCGTAGTACTCACATCGCTTTCGGTAAGACACTTTGCAATGGACATGAGGGCGCTGACCAGCACACCCTCGATGCCGACAGGGGTAACGAAAGTTTGGATATTGGGGGTTAGGCGGAATGGCACAGGGTCATTGTTCGCGAATTCTGGCTTGTTTGAGCCGAGTCCTGGAAGAAGCTCGGATGTGTACATTTGACCGCCGGCGCGAGAGACGAGGATGTTGGAAGGCATCCGGCGATTGATGGCGAAGATATAGGTCTGGAACATGAACGCAGCAAGGTGAAGGGTAAACTGCTTGCGTGTGTGCCACAGATCGGCTGGTGAAGCTGTCGAGCGTGTGAAGTACTGTTCGCGATTCCACTATGTCAGGATCGACTGACAGCGAGGCGGCAAGAAGACTCACATCTTTTAGAATGGTATCTGGGAACATCTTGGTTGCGACTTCGATGTATACTTCCAAGCGTGCTGCGGCAGTCACAAAGCCAGGATGCTATGATGGCGTTAGTCACAAACCCTCTCAAGCGCTACGCGACAACTCACAGTTTTGCTGTGCCGCAAAGCTTCTTTGAGCTTTTCGGTGTAGGCCATAATTGGATCGTCCTTGCCCATGCCGGTCTCCAGACAATGCCGCTCGTATATGTCCTGAAGGGCAAGAGTAGAATTGTTGGACTCGATGAGACGGCATTGTGGAGTTATTGGGACTATTAGAGGTAGGTAGAATTGCAGGCCCCTCTTGCGGCTTTCAACCCGATTAGCAAGAGGTCTGTATGTAAAGCGTAATTAGCAGAGGAAATGCAAAGCCCTATACCTGATCTTACCCATTGAGCATCCTGAAGAATTGTATCATCTTCTCTTCGCGACGCGGGGCGCGGCTAGTCGGCAGGTGAACTTGGAAGCAGTGACTGCTTCCATCGTATCCTATCATCGTAAGACGGCGCGAGAAAGTACCCGCTGATCGTCCCACTTCTAGCTTGTTGGAGAAATAACTGATCTTCACGAAGGAGCGGTTGTTGTCATCATGCCGCAAGTACTGTCCAGGTACCTCGATCTCGTCAAAGATTTGATACTTGTACTCGACAAGCCAGTGGCTGAGATTCTCCAGAGGCAGGCGCTTCGGCTTGCGGTCAAGGAGTTTCTCGTACTTGTCGCGCCAACGCTGCAACTTCACTACATACTGCTGTAGGTTCGGCTGTTCTGTCAGGAAGTCGCGCTGGAATTCATCGCGGAGGTGACTAGGTAGGTTTTGAGTGAATCTGCCGATGTTGGCGAGTGTGCCCTTGTTGAGATGGCCGCCATCCTCAGGGTTAGGACCGCGGTTGATGTATTGCTGAACACAAACGCTGTCAGTACTATCCGACTTCTGCTTGTGCAATATTTGCTCACCTGCATGGCGTCCTGTAGAAGCACGCCGATCAATCTGAAGATATCTTCATCGGGCACTGTCTTGAATCTTGAGCCAATTTGGTCCGCTACAAGCTCAACAGAAAGAGCCAGCAGCGGGAAGGCTGTCTTCAGGACTGCGTTGACCTCTTCGGCATATTCGAAAGCTGTCTTCTGAGGGGGGACAGCTGGTGCTGAAGGCGCTCCATCTGTGTTGCTAGGCGTTCCAGCACTGCTGTCGCCATTGGGTTGCGACTGATTTGTATCCATATTCTCGGTCGTGGGCGTCGCGATCGTTGGGCTAGCAGCGGCTTTGGCTGTAGCGTTCGAGCTGGATTGTCTAGCTGCAGCCATTTTGGCCTGATCTTGCTGGGCTCTGAGGTCTTCGCGACTTGTCCGCAGGTGGTAGAAGAGTCCCTGAGGCAGAAGCGTTAGCGTTGTATGATGGCTCTCAGCGGAAATCCTACCTGAGGGTACTTCTTAGCGATCTGCAGCAGGATTATTCGTGCGTATCTTGCTTCACGGTGACCTAGAGCTGTGATGAGCTGTGGAGCGAAGGTAATCCAGTACCAGACAGGTAGCTCTCCAGTATACGAATCGAATGATTTGGAGATCGTCCCGCTGGCATCATCGAGGCTTAGAAGCCAAAGTATGCGCACAAGCAGCTTCCTGACCTTGCCGGACTTGTACAGACCGGCTGCTTGAAGGTAGCACGAAACAGCGTTCGCGGCACGGACAAGATCGTTCGGATCTTGCTTGAAGACGCGATCGTGGAAACGGCCAAACTCTGCCCATACCTTGGGGAAGGACATGTCCATGGTGACCGCTTGGGTGAAGACTTGGTTTGCCTCCTCAGTGAGGCCGAGTCTGGCCAAGAACATTCCCTTCAGAGTGTAGAATTCGCTCTTCTGCATCAGGTTGAAGTACGCCAGGTTGGTATTGTTGATCACTTCCAGGCCTTGGGCGAGTTCTAGAGGGTTCTGGTAATGACACTTGGCTTGCTCGCGCAGCTTCAAAAAGGCTTCTTGAATCTCAATGTTTGGCAGGGTATAGATCTTGGTGAGGGAACTTATGCAAACATCTGTAAGATGGTGCTTGCGTGCGACATGTGCGAAACGGTTGATAATCCAAGCCGTCTCGTGGTACCCTCGGTAAGCATGCGAGTTAGCGGTAGCGACTGGCTGGCCGTCCTTGTTGTTAGGAAGTAGAGGGAGATAGGCACGATTGATGGCCTGGAAGATGTGTTGACGCCATGCTACCATGTCGCTCCAGATGTTTACGTCATCCCAAAGATTGGGCAATCTGTCTCGCCAAGTTTGCAAGACAGCTTTGAGCTCCGTTGATCGCTGATCGAGGTTGGTGATATTGGTAGTAGCGATGGAACTGAAGATCTGCTTGGCAGCTTCCTGAAGCTCCACGAATTGTTGGAAGGTATGAAGAAGAGGTATGTGCGAATCTGATACGATATCGGGCAAATGATGCCACTTTCTCAGACTGAATTGAATGCCCTCGTCGCACAAAGTCTGAAAGTCCGAGGCATTGAGCTGTTCGCCCGATTGCGACCGGATGAGATATTGTAGAGCTTCGAATACCCGCTTGCGAGGAGTCGGGACAGGTATCATGTTCTCGATAGCTTGCTGAATTCCTTCTTTGTCGGTCGACCAGTCAGTTAAGCGCCATGAGCATTCCAGCAGAAGATCATTGTTGCCTTCTTGTTTGGCAAGATCAGACAGTATGTCCCACTGCGTCAAATTTCGAGTCAGCATCTAGGGCCGCCGAGAGTATATGTCATCTCGCACCTGTTGCAACTTCTCGGCGCACAGTATCCAGTGATCTTCCCACAAACTGTACTCTGACTCGGTGAAAGGCAGATGCCCAGAGCGAGCTTTGAGCTGTGCGGACTCGTACTGTGAAACGGATTAGCTTTCGCGTAAGCTTCGACAAAGATCACCCTAGACATACCATCTGTTCAGCTTGTGACCATAGACCTGCTTGTTCGAATGAGATAGATACGTTGGTCTCCGTAAAGAAGGCACGTCTTCGCCATATTCCGTACAGATAGTCACTTTCCGACAGTTCCGCATATGTCTCTGCCAGCGCATCGTTGCAGGAATCGCGTATGTTTTCTTCGTCGCGATGTTCTTCAGCTGTGACTTGCAGCAGCTCAAGAGCGATATGATATGCATCAAAGGTCTTTCCGAGGTAGCGAACGAGGTGAGGCGGAAGAGCTAGGGGCGGCGAGCAGGCAAGCGCTCCACCAAGTAGTGTTTGGATTACATTCGGTCGACGGTCTACGTTTTGCAGGTGGTACTCCTTGGCAAGAAGCGTAATGAGGAGGCGTGTCGAGTCGGTCTGTTCTTTGCGTGATAGACAGGACCAAGCTGTGCGGAAGACTGCCATCCAGACCAAGTGGGTCGTGTCGGGATCGGCATACAGTAGCTTTCGCGTTGCGTCTACGAAGCCTCCACTGCGGTATGACCGAAGTTCGGTGTAGAACTCGTGGACTTGACCACTTGCGGGTTGACTTGAGGTCGACGGTAGCAGGACCGTGTCACTGTCGACTGAGCCGAATAGAAGATCTAGCGCTTGATGGGTCCAATTTGCGTCCGCCAAGGGCTCCCAGCTTTGAACACCGAGAATATAGTTCAGACGCCCGTGTAATGTCCTTGTGATGGCAGTGTCGAAGGTTTCCATAAAGCGACTGCGGAGAGCCGGGTCGCGATTTCGACATCCAAGAAGGAAAGGCTGCTCTAATCGTACCGTATATTCAGAGCGCGTGAGTTGCGGATCTGAATATACTTTAAGAATAACATTGAGGAACTCCTTGAGCAGTGATTCGTCCGTGCGGTTCTCGAAGGCCATCATCTTGCTCAGCAAAGATGCCTTCTCCCGGTTTGTAGGGTATGCTTCTTGATGATCCTCCAGCACCCATTTGGATGCGATATCGAGCACATCGCGACACATGTCGTTGCTTGAAGACTTCTCCACACACATGCATAAGCCGCTGAGAATCCACCGTCGGATATCGCCAGCTGCAGCAACCCTGTTGCGGATAAGCTGGAAGCATGTGCGAAGTAGGCGTAGGTGGGTATCGTGAGAGGTGCCGGGGGAGCTGGCATTGAGATGCTCTTTGACAAGTGCGCTGATGACTCTGACGAGAGGCGCAATGTACGCATCGATGCTGTCCGGACTGACGGTAGCCCAAGCGTCCAGGAGAACGATTGTACTATGGAGATTGGTCATCGCGCGTGTACCATCGCTCAACGAGTTGTTAACCCAGTCGCCTAGCGCTTTCAGCTGTTCTTGGCCGGGCGCATCGCGATCACCTGGAGGCGGAAGTACGCCCAGAAGACGCTGCAATGTAGGCCTTGAGAACAAGTTAGCTTAGTCTCCCATCAAATGGGGGAATATATAGACATACTTGATAGCCAAATGAAGGCGATGATCCTGCTGAGACATAATACGATCTGCGATCCGTAGCAGAGCGCCAGTATTGTCTTTGATCCAATCATCACTTTTGTAAGCAATGATAGCATTGAGCACTTCTACAGTATTGGAGAGCATAGGCAGGTGCTGCTCGCTGATTTCTGTCTCGCCAAGTACCCTCTGGATGAAGGCAAACTTTATGTTTAAGTCGGGCCAGACTTCAAGGAGATGCTTGAGCAGGTCGAGACTCTTCTTGACAAGGCCTCCGCGAGCTACCAGTTCTGGATTAGAAGCTATGAAGCGGATGAGAGCGCCGTTCACGATGCTCTCGCGCATATTGAGGGGAACCGTAAACGCGTGATAGCCAGAAGACTGACTAGCCGTCGAGGGAGCTATGGAAGGAAGTCGACGAGGTGACTGGTGCTTTGTGCTGTCCTGCTCGCCCTCTGCTCCGCCATCAATTTCCATCTTGCCAGCTTCCTCTTCCTTAGCTGCTTGCATGCGCTTCTTGTCCCAATTAACAACAAGCTCGATAAGCTCTATGCAGAGTGCTCGAGTCTCGCTAGTCGCGGTGCTCAAGAGACACAGCTTGGGGAGGGACGCGACAATGAGAGGGATGAACAGATCGCGCCTCTCGTAGTATACGTCAGGGAAGCGGATAAGGAGGTGATACACATGGGTGAGCTGGGACATGCTGCTGTGGCCTTCCTCGACAAGGACGTGTCTGGTGCCTCGTATCCAAGGATGAACACCGCCATCCGTAGCTGGACATCGGGTAGGGAGTTGCGGAACGAGGACATTGAGAGCATCGCGGACAAGAGCTCTCGCTTCGACTTGATGCGATCGAATCAGAGTACTATAGATGGGCATAAGGATCTTGGGTTTCGAGTCATACACTGCTAAGAATTGAGCGATGAGGCAGTGTGCTGCAGCTTTTGTAGTAGTGTCTGGTGTCTTAATGTACGACCATCCTAGCTTGATGAGATCTTTACGATTATCCTGGATGACCTGCCAGCGGTTCCTTAATATCAGGGTGACCATGTACAAGCCCTCGATGCGAAGAGCATCATCGCTAATACCCGCAGCGACGTCGTCTGCTAGCCAAGGTTGCCAGATTCTGCTATGAAGCATGTTCATATACTCGGGATCTGAGATTGCCTGTTCATCTTGTCCTCGCGAGAAGGCAACTTGCAGAAGCGGGTTAATAATATAGCGAAGAGCCATTGTTTTATGAGCAGGCACGATGCCGTCTGTCGTGAAGAAGTCGACAAAGCGTCTGAGCAAGCTTTGCTTCCACGCGACATCCTTGCTGAGAGCGATGCGCTCGAAGAGGAAGACGGCTACATAGGTAGGGTCGGAAGGTGTTCTATAGGTGAAAATATCGACGATACGGAAGTAGAGGTCGAGGGCCAGGGGACTATCGCTATGTTCCAGGAAAGAGAAGAATATGGATAGGAAGACAGTGTCTTCGCGGACTTGAGCGAGGTGCGGCTCGCCTTCTTGCGCGAGTCTTTGACGACGTGTATTCGAGGTCCAACGAGTAACAAGCATTCGAATGAGCTCTTCATTGCCTTTGACGAATTCGGGGTCTCCTCTGACGATCTCTCGAATAAGCTTGGCCGCCTGCAGCGGTGCGCCCGTTGTGGAGTTTTCGGGATCGAAGCACGACTTGAAGAAGGCAGTGACATTGCTTGCGATGTGCTCGCGGAAGGCACCTGCTTTCTTGTGCCGAATAAGTGCTTGGAAAGTGGATGTCCAGCCTTCGTCCATCACTTGACTCATGAAGAGTAGCGCCGCCTCTTCCACGTAACGATTGACATAGCGTGCTAGAGGCTCGGTGAAGGGACTAGTCGTAGCTATGCGGAGCCGCCTTTCTACATCAACGACTGCCGCACATACATCCGTAAGGAAGCCACCAGCTCCAGGATGCGGTAGAAGATGGAAGACATGGATGATAGCTGCCATCACGTTGACCTCGCTGTTGTCAGACTGAGGAGCCAGAGCGGCAGCCGGCAGAGTATTGGGATCCGCCAAAGAGCGGAAATGATCTAGCAACTTCTGCCCGATTTCCACCTTGAAGTAATTCGGCAGGAGCTCGAGTAGGCGAGCTAGCCCGAGGAGACTGTCTACCGTGAGACGCTTGTAATCACCAAGGTTGACAAGTACCGGTCGGAGTCCGCTTTGCAGCAGATCTTTGGGTAGCTTGCCTTGCTGGACAGGCATCTTTAGGCAGTCGTAGGCGGTAGTGACGACGGGAGCAGACTTTGCGTAGAGGAGTTTGAAGTAGACCTGCAAGATCTTGTTTCGCATGACATTGTGTTTTGGCGTAAGGAAGTCGGAGGAAGCCATTGCAGCAGAGAGTAGCTTGACGCAGACCACGCGAAGCTGTGTGAGCTGAGTCGTGCTAGAATGATGGCTGGGCTTGCCGCCTGTCAAAGCGACATCATCTGCATCTGCGATACCGAGCGCCTCGGTCAACAGCCTTCCAAGTGACACTTCCGTCTCATCAGGCGGCACTCCTTCTGCTCTCTCTTTGTCTTCGAGTTCCAGCAGCGGCGGCTGAAGATTCATGCAGAAAGTAATGGCATCCATATGTCCGATCTGCATCGGGAAAGCCAGTGCACGAAGAGGTTTCGTGAAGATCGGCTTGAGCAGCCGGTTCTTGATAGGATCAATGAGAGCGGTGACTGTCATACTGTTCAGGTCTGCCAGTTGTTGCAATGACTTTTGCGCCGTTTGACGGACAGTCTCGACTTGGCTCGATACTTCTACCACCAAGAAGCTCAACAAGTATTTGAGGGCCTTTTCGCGATCGTCTTTGAGGGTGTCTGAACCATCTTCTCCGCTTGCCTTGCTTGGCGCAGCAGCCATACTGCTATCCTGGTCTTCCTGTGGCTGGCTGTCTTCATTCACCATTGCGGAGACGGAAGAGGTACTGCCTGCGTGGCTCATAGCGATGATCTGATGTATAGTCCCGATGACGGACTCGACATTGCCAGGAGGGTCCGCAGGCATATCCTTGAGCATAAAGAGGAGAGACCTGACAAACTCCCCTTCGTGTCCAATCAGCCATTTCTGGCCAAGATCAATACGGCTGATAAGGAGGTTGATGCCGAGCGCTCCTCCACTCTTGCGTCGCCAGGAGTGCTCGTAGCACAAAGAAGTGAGACGCATAGCTAGTTGATGGAACAGAGCTTCCGGCATGTCCGCTTTGTTGGGATGCTCAGTAGCGCATAACTCGACGAGATCGTTGAGGATAGTGATGATCTGGTCGGAAAAGCGTGGAATATCCGTATGCGGGACAGTCGCTAGACTTTCTACCAGACCATCTAAGAAAGCTGAAGACAGAGGAAGAGTGAGTCTGCTGACTGGATCATCTGCTGTTCGTCTAGATATCTCGGTCGAGAAGATGTATTTGGCCAGATTGCGTAGATAGGCCGTAGCATCTTGGTGAAACTCGTCTATTCGACAAGCTTCGAAGAGACCTTGCAGTATATCGCCGAACGTAGCCTCGGGCTCGCCATTGGATAGCGTTTCCTTGAGGAACGAAACGGAGGTATGTTTGAGAAGCTGGTATGCATTCCTTCGATAGTGTAGGTCTCCTCGGCGGATCATGCGTAGTGCAAGTTCGACAATATGCGCAACTGGCATTTCGCGGATCTTGCCATCAAAGCTTAATGTAGTGGTAGCTTCGTCTGTGACGTTCTTCCACGCTAGCATAGGCGGTCCGAGTTGTTTTCTATTCCGCCCTCCTATCTTTCCTAGTATCCGCACGGTTGTATGCGCATGTTGATGATTGAAAGGTACAGGTCGCAGCAACTTCCACAGAGCAGCGTTGATTTCCTGCTGTACTGGTGCCATAAGAGGGTTG
Source organism: Erythrobasidium yunnanense (assembly GCA_001600175.1). Lineage (NCBI taxonomy): Eukaryota > Fungi > Basidiomycota > Cystobasidiomycetes > Erythrobasidiales > Erythrobasidiaceae > Erythrobasidium > Erythrobasidium yunnanense. The sequence continues at coordinate 1,045,749 of BCJC01000004.1, forward strand.
AGGAACTCGGGCGTAAGGTTGTCGACGCAGAGCTCGAGCGTGCGTAGACCTTGGCTGATAAGTTCCGGTCCAGCTTGCAGCGAAAGGACCAGAGGCTTCATAAGATGTGATAGATAAGGAAGGAGTACGCTAAGTCTGACTGGGACCGTCAGGCAAAGCTCGACAAATAGATCTCGCTTGCCCTTCTCTGCGGAATTGAGGAGGTTGTTGAGTGTCGTAAGAAGTACTTCCAGCAGGGGTATGACTTCTTTGTATAATAGTTCGAAGCGACCTCCACCTATACTTCGGAACAGAACACGAAGTAAGAGGTAGTAGCAGCTTGGTTCCGCAGCTTTCGAAGCGAGTTTGAGGGAGTGCATGATGATATGTGATAGATGCGGCTGGAGAACAGCTTCATTATGTTCCGGAAAGATCGTGACTGCCATAAATGACATCTTGAACAGCCTTAGCGTAATAGAATCGAAGTCCGCATCTCCCGACCCTAGTTTATCGAGCTTCGAGACGAGGAAGCGGAATGCTATTCCCACAAAAATCTGAGAAACATTCTGGTCCGCTAGCAGCGTTTGTGGAATAGCGAGTAATTCTTGGTTCTTCAGTAACTCGTCGAGGAAGAAAGCCATGTTGCTTTCGACGACCTCGAGGAAGACGAGAGGCTCAATGGCTAGTAAGATGGCAGCGAACCCTTCCATCACTTCGCGATGCTCTTTCCCACCATCGGAACGGAGATCGAAGATGATCATGCATTTCGTGATGGCTATAAAGAGCCGACTGACGGTCGTTGCGTTTGGCAGAGGCGCGTGAATATGCTTGAGGCCGTGCACGGTCGTCTTCAGTGCGAATATGAGATTCCGAAGTAGGAAGCGCGTGTCTACGAATCCTCTCGTATTAGCGCAGATCAAGCTTTCCTAAACCGAGTTACGCACCTCTGAGCAGGTCGGTTGCGTTATCTGTCATTGCCGCGAACTGTGCGATAGGTTTTGATCTCTCCACGTCCACCTCATCAAGGGGCATTATTCCCTCCTCCTTACTAGCATGCGCATTGACAGGCTTCATCCATTTCTTCCACGAATCCCTCGTCGCAGCTACCGCTTCTACCTTCGTGACGAATGCTTCCAAGCTTCTGGAGAGGACAAGTGCAGCTTCTTCACTTTCCGTCTTGACTACATTCTCTGTCAAGTTGAGCAGGAGCTTGGAACACATCGTCTGGATGCTGGGTGCTAGGCTGGGGTCGTGGAGATTGCACGAGTAGATATGCACGACGTGGGAGAGGGTCCCGATGCTCAGGTCTTCACGGACGTGGTGCACTAGATCCGCTATCATCGAATACGCGAGAGGACGTAGTTGCTCATAGCACGTTATGCCGAACCCGATGAGGACACGGTCGTCGACTAGTGTGTCGATGTGCGCTACGAATGCATTGCGGAAGTCTGTTTGAAGGATATGTCTCGCTGCAATGAGGAGTTCCTGCGAAAGCAACGCAGCGTAAGCTATTTGCTAGCAGTCACAGAGAGGATGGGCAGCCCACCTTTCGATGCGAAGCACCTTCTGACGGACAGTCCTTGAGCAGTCTCACTACCAGCTCCGGGATTGTATCCTTATATTTCTGCAGCGCGGCCGCGGACATCCTCAGGAAGTACGCAACGAACGACATAGTCTTTACTTCCGCAATAATCAAGTCCGTGAATTGTGTTCTTCTGCTCTGCTGCAGCGCCGGACATATGCCAATAAATGTTTCTCCTCTCTGTTGTGCAAGTTCATGCGCTTTGGCTTGTGGAGCCGCTTGAAGTTCCAAGAACTGGAAGACGAGAGGAACGAATACCCGTAGTTCGTTAGGGACGATCTCGCGATAGGTCTGGAAGAGAAATACAACGGCGATGGGACATTCGGCGAGTAGTTTTAGAGACTTCATCCCCGGTGGAAGCTTGCGGATAGGAGAGGGTTCAGGCAGAGAACCTGCGAAAGAGGTGCTTGAAGTGATGGATCTTGCACTGAGGGGAGGTGCGGATGGAGGTGGGTTGCCGTTGCTGTTGCTATTACTGCTGTTATTCCCTCCGCCTGCGCTTCCTGGCGTAGCTACATCCTGACCTGCAGATGCAGAATGCGGAGTCGCTGCAGTAGCCAGATCATCTGAATCCTCATTCCCATTCCCGTTCTCATCTCCGAATGTCTTCTGTATCACTTCAGGCATGTTTTCGTATGCTCTTTTGACGAGGTCCAAGAAACCCTGTGCTGTCCCTCCTATCGTGTCTTTATACGATCTATGTAGATCTATGATTATCTTGAGTGCGAGTATTGCATTCTCCTCGTTCTCTGTCTCCATGAGCTTGAGGAGCAGCTCCATGAGCTGAGGAGCATGCTGTCTCAATGGATCATGGTGGCCCAGTCTATGCAGAGCTTCCAGTAGCAAGTGCCTAAGACCATTCTGGACAGCTTCCACCCCATGTGGATGTTTAGTTGGTCCTTCAGATACGAGTCTGCCTCTGATTTCAGGCGAGCAGATCCAGAAAGCTGGAGGTCCTTCGCTGAGGGTCTTGATGATGACGGGGAGTAGGATGTCGATGAATTTGAGGTACTCTGCTGTTCCCTGGTATCCTTCCCTGCTGACTTCGTCTCGCAAGTCCTGGGCAGCTCGCAGCTTGAGGCCGATATCTGGAATCTCTCTCTCTCTCAGCCTTTGTAATGCATTGCTATATAGATTATGCATGCTACCCACCAACGCTTGCATCAGCCAATCTTGCTGCAAACATCTCATCTCTTGCTCCCGAGCTGACTGCAGACCCAGCTCTTTCGCTGCTCGACCCAGCCATGGCTGCGGCAGTCGTTGCTCAGCGAGCTGTTGATAGTTGTGTATATGTATGTATGTTGTTGTTGAAGTTGTCAGCGATGTCGAAGCATCTCTGCAAGAGTTGATGAGCTGACAGAAAAGAGAAACGACTTAGCCAAAATCCGCATCAACTGAAGGCAGTTGCTCTAGAAGAGGACAACCACAACAAGTACAAAGAACGGAAGGGACGCTGTTACAGCACAATCACATCGTAGCTCGACGATGAAGGTCACGCTCGAGCTGCGACCTGGCAGCAGCATAGGGAGCTTGCAGCTGGGTGGGCCATCAATCAAGCCTGTCCATCCACTTCCCAGCTGACTCTGTCGCCCAGGGATGACCATCTGGGACATTCTGAACCATCTCAGCAACAGCAATGAGCACTATACATCACAATGCAGCCTGGCATGGGATGATCACGTGGGTGTCCAGGTGGACGTGTACATTGCATTCACAGCTTGACTTCTATGTGCTAGAGCCCACACTCTTCCACCATCCTACTATCCCTCGCAGACCGCGCCATATCGCTCCTCTTTGGTCCGGTGTCCCAAAGACTGACGGCTATCCAAGTCGAAGCACCTCTGATAGAATCCCTCACATACAAGGGCAAACCTCTTATTCCCTCCTCCTCATCACTATCGTCGCCAATCGCGCCATTGCGGCTTCTTCATGCGACGTTCGGACCTACCTACCCTCCGGCACCTCACCCTGCATACAAAGATGAAGCAATACTATCGTATCCAGGCGTCATATTTGGCTTCTTGAAAGATCATGTATCAAGCTCAAATGGGCGAGACGAAATAGCGAGTTCAGCCGGGCAGCCGATACGAAGGGTCATCGTGACGGGCCATAATCCAAATAGCAACAATTCACCCCTCTTTCCTGACTTTGTCAACTTGGGGACAAGCGCTCCACTTCCTCCGCTTGCGACTGGGGACGTCTCGTATGTCGACATCACCGTGAGCACAACACCGCTTTGCGTTTCCTTGCATGTCCTAACTTATCTTGACTACAGCTTGGCAGCAACACCACTCCTACTTCGATATCTCTGCACCTCATAGCAGACGAGCAAGATGCACCTTCTTCAATGAGCGTCCAGCTGGGCATCACGACAACGGAAGATCTCCTCTGCGAGGTCGGTCCTCCCAACCGGGTATTCTACAAGGAGGATGTACGTAGTATATCACATCATTTCATCTCCGCGGATCGTTACTGATCATGCTGTTACTGCTCCTCTATATGGAATATGGAACAGAGTCGCTTGTCCATCCATTCTGCAACTCCGTACTCCAATTCCTCCTCTTCCAGTTCTGCATCAGACGATATTGCAAACGGAGCTGCGTTCTACAACTACTTCGCACTAGGAATGGATCTCTTAATCCATCCTGCGACTCAGAGGGTCCAGAAGATTGTCCTGCATAGTAATACACCTGGAGAGGTACTCTTTGGACGATATGCGAAATGCAGATGGATACTCAGACGAAGTGATGGGGAAGAGGGAACATCAGCGAGTAGCCAAGACGGAGCTAACGAAGTGAAGGATTTCCTGAGTAGCGCAACTGGCGACAGGGAGAATGTAGCGAGTAACGAAGGACAAGCGAAAGCTAAAGCTGGAGAGAGGAACTCGAAAGTGAACAATGGTACAACACGGACGGAAAGACCGCTACTGCTGGATCGAGTTGCAGATTCAGGTGATGGGTTAAAGCTGGACCGCACGACAGGTGGGTACCTAGCTGCACTGACCGTATATTCGGTAGCTGAGAATATGGTTGTTCCGACAGAACTGTGTGCTTACCCGGGCGTGGTCTTGGAGGTTACGCAGAACCGATGCGTGGAGACACTCTGGCTTGTCTGATATTGCAGTCTTGTGGTGCTGAAACAGTGTCCAGAGGGAGAAGTACGTCTGTGCTTGTTGTTGTGAGGTACTTTTCATCTGACTAGGAAGATCGATATTGTAGCTTGAAATAAAAGGCGCGCGAAGCTAATTACATACACAGAAGTTGAATACGTATGTCACAACTCATGCACTAACGACGTCCAGACATGCCCAGTGCATTCGTGAACTTCGATAATCCTCTACGCACTTTGCCCTTCGCCTTCTTAGGCCCTTTGCATTTACCTAGACTATCCGCTGAGCTGCTTGAACTAGGATCTATGCCTGCAGCCCAGGCATACGCGGTTTGAAATGCTTGCTCTTTCTTAGCAGCAGCTGACATTGTACCGCTCCTGCTCCGAATACTTGGCATCGTGTTACTCCGACTGCGAGGAGGCGTGTATGGACCATGTGGAATCAGGTCGAGGTATTCTTGAGGGCCACAGGCGTTGTGTGCGGAACCCACTGTATCGGTCATCACAGAGTTCTGTGAGGCGCAGGAATAGTTCGAAGCTGCGGATAGATCAGAAAGACCTCGAGCACGTTGTCTTCGTTCACTGCTAGTTGTACTGCTACTGTCTTTCGATTTGACGGAGGGCGGCTTGACTTCGACGACTGGTAAGTCCGGAAACTTGGAGATGCCACTCTTGCTTATCCGATCCTTATCTTTCGTAGACGAGACTCTCGAAGTATGTGAGGTAGCAGATTGTACGCTTCTGTAGCTTGACGATCTCGGCCTTGTTGTCGCGCTCCCAACAGAGAAGTACACATCATCGCCAGGTGAGTAGGATGTATACGATCCAGTAGGTGATGGCGTAGTCCCTCTCATCTCTCGTTGAATCAGGTCTGCCAGACTTCCAGGACCAATTTGTGTAGGTTTGCCATTAGACGAAACGGACATTTTTCGACCTCGATGGCCGGGGATCTCAAGCGATACAGAGGGTCGTCTCGAGGCATCCCTTGCAGGACTGGCTAGTGAAGATGCTCCTGAGTTCTGTCGACTTCGCTGTAGTGAAGCATTGCTTGCACGGCGAGGTGTGCTGATGAACCAGAGTAAAAGAGTCAGTCAGTCGACGGGCAGGGTAGATGAAAATTGCTCACCTGAGCGTACCGACGCAAGCGGCCTTGCTGCAAAAGGAAGATGCTGATCGGCAGCGAGTTACTTGCATCATCCTTGCTCTGCTAAATATCAGCACGCAGGACAATCAAGCCAGCTCAGCAGTACGTTTGCAGGTAGACCTTTCATAGAGTACGGATCCACTCGCATGAAAGGTGCCAGCGGAAAGGATAAAGGAAGTGAGTTAAAGGTAGGTTTTACATAATATAGCAGAAGCGAAGAGAGTTGGTATATGCTAGGCAGAGGTTGCTTGAGATGCAGTATGCCACAAATGGGTATATGTCGGGCTGAGGTCATGTTCCTGCAGCTTAATTTGTATAGGTAGATTGAGCTTTCAACCAAGTCTCGTCTTGTAGATGGCGTCTATCTAGAGCAAAGAAGCCGCAGCGCCGATAAAAGGAGCCAGCATGAGCGACAGAGCGACATGATGAAGCCTGCTCGACCCGCCATAGAGGTCATCGAAGTTCGTATCTCCAGAAGCCGATGGCTCGGGCGGCTCTTCTCCGTCATCACCACCATGGCCTTCGTTGTGATGATCGTCGTCGCCCTTGCCGTTTCCAGAACCACTGTGCCCGTGGCCATGTTCGCCTTTATCACCAGCAGGAGAAGTAGGAGAAGCCGACTCATTTTCACCCGATTTCGTAGCTAATCCTTCATGCGAAGTAGCTGGCTTCGATACGCCAGTCTCGACGGGTCCGCTGGTATCAGGTCTAGCAGCTGAGCCAGTAGGATGACATATTGCTGCAAAAGCGGCACCTGCGCCTGACTTAGCGTGTGCTGTAGCAGAGCATCCATGTGCCCCTCCATGTACACCGGAAGTAATTTTGCCAGGTAAGCTCGTAGGTCCTCCTGGGAGGGAGAAATGATGTCCTGGACGAGAAGCTTGGAAGACTCCTGAATGTCTGCCTCCGCTCCACGATACGTGTCCAGGCGCAGAAGAAGGCATATATCCCGGTCTGGAATAATGAGGCTTGCTGTTCTTCCCTCCTGCAGGTCGGGAGTATTGCATGATAGGCTGGCTGAGAGTTGGTCGATTAACACCTGTTGCGATGGGCGAGCTGGCTGTGCTGGAAGGATGGCGTGTGGTGCTAGGATCGTCTTTGTCGGGTATAGCACTCGTCGGAGTACCGCCGTTCGTGCCCGCTAGCTTCCCGGTACCCCAAGGGATGGCATCTCCATTAGGCTGTATCTTTTCAGACGGCGTTGTCTAGTGAACACTAAAGTCAGCATACCAGCATTGATTCAAATTCGTACTGTGCTTACGTATTTGCCATTCGCATCTGCGATTGTGAAGCGGGCAGTCCAGGTCGAGAGCTTTTCTTTACCATTGCTGAAAGCATAGAAGTAGATCTCTGCATTCGGAGTGACCTCAGGACATGTCCACGTATATTTTCCGTCGCCTTTCGTGCCGTCTATGCCAGTTGCCACTTCTTTGAGCTGTACGAACTCCTGGTTGGAGCCTAGCGCATGCAAAGATTCAGCCTACGGTATGCGGGAACATTGAATGTCAAGGAATGTCAAGCCTACCAGTCATCAAGTAGATGTTCATGTCGGTCCACTCGCCGGTCTTGTCAATATTCCTTTTATGAAGCTCAAGTCAGCTTTGACGGTCGTATCTCCAGAGCGGCTCGGACTCACCACTTGATATCGCAAGCTCCTCCAGCATTGTTGACCACGCCGTTCCAAGGCGCGATGGGTACGACCTCTGCGGAGCTTTCTTAGCCAGTAGCTCGCAAACGAGATTGCTTGTGAGCCACCTTACCTGACTTGACCACGGCATTTGCCAAAGAGGTAAGAGCAAGGAGAAACGACAGTGAAGGGCGAGCGGATGAAGAAGGAGCAGGCATGGTGGAGGTTCACGCGGACGTCAATGTGAGCGGTTTTGTGCGGGTAAGGCTGGGTAGGGTCTTGGCGAGATACTGAGGCGGAGTCGATAGGAGGTATAGCATTGACCAGCAGTGCGAGCTGAAGTTAGTCAGAATGCCACGCTTTCCGGAAAGCGTAAGGTCAGCATCAAAGGGGCTGCAGCTGTCTTAGCACATCCGGTCAACTCAAAGGTGGTATTACGGCATTTATCCTCGTAATAGCAGTGAGAGGTTGTGGTCTGATGCTATCGTCCCACGGTAATTCCCGTAGCAGAACCAGTCAGCCTTTGCCTTACTGTCGAAGCTGTAACTAATAGTAAAGCAAGTAGGTCATGTGGGGATTGAGAAACTGATATCGCCTTGTAGAATGGTGCGAGCCTTTGCTATCGAGCATTGCGTAAGGCGCGACTGTCCTACTCTTTTCGTTTATGACCGGTGATTCTGCCCTTTTCGAAGCGCTTTACATCGTTTCTGAAGTGTCTGCGTTTGTTATCGATGCGTTTGCTATCTCCTTCATGATGGCTGGCGACTCTGACTTGAGCTTCCACCGGTAGCGTTGCCTTGCGGATTGGTGTTCTAGCTTGTGTAGCTCGATGGTCTCGGACGAGTCTTTGTAATCTCTTCTGGACTCGAACAGCATTGAGCGCCCTCTTCAATGCTTGCTGCGCGGCAGGGTTGGATTGCTGGCCAGAGGGACGCCTGCCAGACAACTTCGGAGCTGGTTCTAGGGATGCTTCGCGAAAAGCCTCGTGCTTGAAGTCCTCGAGTTCTTCGAGCGCTGATACATCGTCTTCGGTCCTTTGCGATGCGGCGATGCTTGCAGTCGTAACCTGTTGCTGGCGACGCTTGATAGCGAGACTGGCACTCATTGCGCTGGCCCGACGTGGATCACGGGATTTCGAAGATCGTGTAGTGTCTGGTATCAGGTCGTTTCAGCAGTCGCCAACAGCCAGAGAGCTGGGCTGCCAGGCCAGACCGTCTTGCTATGCGGGACGTACGCCCGGGCAGTGCAGATGTTGTAAGGCAGGAGCGAAGGGGCTGTCAGCTCGAGGTGTATACACGTCAGATCAGATGAGGGACGCGATTCTTGATGTTTTCAGTTGTTGTGCGCTCGTTTCGGCTCGCCAGATCATGCATGCATGCCTTTGAAAGCTTGGTCATGCCAACTGCTTGAGACTCAGAGGATGCTATCTTGATGCTTTTTGGACATTCGCCGACTCAAAATTACGCTCTTGAGGCTCAGCAACTCAGTCTCTGACGCTCAAAGTATCGGTATCGAGCAGACCTCTTTCAGCGGAGAGCCAGCCAAAACAAAGCAAAGCAGCGCGCAACGAGGAGGATACTCTTAGCCTTCTGCTGCCAGGTGGTTGGCTTCTAAACGCTTATACCTCAGCGAAAGCAGCGCCTGCGTCTCGCAACCCGCACGAGCTGGCCAAAGCAACGAGACATAGGGTCGTCAAAGATACTCGCCCAAATCATCTGTGTATAGCATCTACGATACATATTCTGGATCTCCTACTTCTTGCGAACCTCACAAGCTAGATCATCTCAACCTGCTGCGAACGTGCGGGAGGCAGTCTATTCCTGCAGCAATCTACGCGCAGTTGAGCCCGAGAGATAAGCCCGCTGTGGTCAGCAAGCTCTTCCCCAGCTGGGTGTATAGGCATAGATATAGTAGGAAGTGAACACAATGAACGCCGGCGAGCCTACTACGCAAGACGGGATGGGTCCACTCGTGCCCTCTGCATCCGAGTCCAGCATGAACAGCACGACTAGCTCGGGTACAGCAAGTAGCTCAACCTCAAGCATGTCAGCAGGAAAGAGAGTACGACGGAAGCCTGCACCCAGAATCAGCCAGCTACCTCCTACTCGTGAAGCTTCCTCAACAACGGTGGAAAGAGGCGACAGCCAAGGTTCGCACACGTCCAGCAAGACTTTAGAAGTGAAGGAACTACCCTCGCAGCCAAGTGCAGCAGGACCTTCTCGCTGTCCATTACAGAGCAACGGATCATCAAGCAGCGTGACACGCCTCAACGCGCTTGTCAGCCAGCCCATGCATCAAGTCGCATCTACGTCTTCGACCTCCTCTTCTACTTCTACTACAACAACATCCCGGCCAACTCTGGGTGCCAGGTCGGCGAGCGGAGGTGCTCGGATCGCTGCTTTCGCGAGCAAGTTCGGTAACAGCGCTTCAAATACAGTACAGCGCGTAGCAGCTGCTACGCACAACGCTACACAATCTGCTGCCGCTGCCTTGTCAAGCAATAAAGCCGGAGGATCCAGCCCAAACCTGTCTTCGACAAGCACTTCTGGTTCCGTTACGCCTGTCGAAACACCAGCGAATCGGACGCTGGCTGAGGCGCTGAAAGGAAAAGGGACAAACCTGGTGGCAGGAGCCGCTGCGATGTTGGGGCGTGGGAAAGGCAAGGAGCGAGGGAATGCCTTGACGATGCATGCGGACTCTACAACCATGGCACCAGCTCTCACCCGCGGCGCAAGCTCCAATAGCGCAACGAGTAATCCAGATATGGAACATGCGAACGCAGAAGTCGGCTCTCGGCCTCGAGGAGCTTCGCTGGCCAGAAGTACGAGTGGGAAATCCAGGTCCATATATGGCGTACGCGTTACGGTGGGCAGAGCAGGAGAAGTGTTCGGCGCACCGATACGTGTGGCTGCTGATAGGACGAAGCTAGAGGATGAGAAATTATCAGACCTGTCAGGCGCAGATATGGATGAAGCGGAAAGGCGAAGAGAGGCATGCAAGGTCCTGCCAGCTAGTAAGCTCATCATTCTCTTGTACAGACACCGTTCCTCGTATGCGTATGCTAATGCTTCCCCGCCTATAGTCGCGATTCGGTGTCTGGACTACCTCAACGAGTACGGCAGGACGGAAGAAGGCTTGTATCGCATACCTGGTTCTACAGGTCAAGTATCGAATCTTCGGACGATCTTCGATGCTGGAGCAGACATCGACCTCCTTGCAACGCTGTCTACGCGAGACGTCGAGCCAAGTGCCGTCGCATCGTGCTTCAAGCTGTGGCTGCGCGAGCGTAAGTTTCCAACGAGGTAAGAGCTAGCGATGCTACATGCTGACAAGGTTCAAACAGTCCCAGAGCCGCTGCTGCATAGCTTGGAACGGGAGATAGACATACTGCTCATGGAGCATACTGGAAATGCAGCATCGTCGAAAGTCACGATGGCACAAGCTCAGTCGCCTACCCAGCCGACAATGATCTCTCCCAACCCTAATGGCGCTGAAATCTCGCCTATGGTCGTATCAAGGATCAAGGAGCTTTTTGCTGAGAGACTGCCAGTAGAGCACATTGTACTGCTTCGTGAGATATGTGAGTCTGCCTGGTGCTTCTTGATACAGGCAGGTTTTGACTGATTACTTGGCGCTCAACAGGCTACCATCTCGCTCACCTCGCTCACTATGCTTCTGTCACCAAGATGACTTTCGCGAATCTCCGCCTTATTCTGTCACCCACGCTCAAGCTTTCCCCGGTGATGCTCTCAATCCTAGTGAACGAGCGGGATCATGTCTTTCCCAAACCAGGACAGCTAGACTTATCCGAGCGGAACTACCGACGCCCCTCTCGACAGTCGCTCTTCAATGGCCTTTCGGAGCAGACGAGCGATCTTTCTCTCTCCTTACCTAGTGAAGCGCCAATGCTTCCTATGCCTGCCACTGTCACAGAGCGAGGTTTGCCTGCGCTGCCTTTACGCCTGCAAACGGAATCTACAGCCCGCACGCCCTTCTCTTCCAATGATTCTGCATGGAGCACTATCTCTTCATCGTCGAAAGGTTCGAATGGATCATACACGAACTACCGGGCTTCGTGGCATGTAGTGGACTTCCCGCAGAGATTAGGAGACGGCAGCGATGGGACAGACGAACACGCGTCTACACCGATAGCGAAGAAGTTTCTGCATTCCAAGAACGCATCGCTATCGAACCTGCTGGGCGAATCAACCTCTTCCACATTATCGTCAGCTGGATCGCAGAAACCATCTCCTCCAACTCGACAAAACAGCGTCTTGGCACGTACGCCTACGCTCTCGGGAGGTCGTAACAGCCCTTCGCCCTTCTTCAGTGCTGGTGCTCCGCCTGCTGGATTAGGGTTGATGGCTACGCAAGCAAAGAAGAGAAACAGCACGTCGTCGATACATTCCGTCAATAGCCTGAACGGGGGCATCACACCGACATCGGAGACCGGTACCAGGCCAGGCGTGCGGGGACATCGAAGATACAGCAGCCAGGGTAGCTACATGGCGCCACCGCCGATAACGCTACAGACAGACAGCGGAGACGCGCAGGCGATGCCACAAGCAGATGAAGAGGAGGAGCTGTCGTCTTCCGATACCAATACATCCATCTGTAGCAGTGTATCTAGCACAGCTACTCCTAAAGACTCAGTCGATCTGGATCATTCCGGCGACAGTTTCGATATGAGGCGAAGAACGATAACGGCTGAGACATACGGTCTCTCAGCGAGAAGTTCAGAGAGAAGTGTAGAGATGAAGAAGAAGCGAGGTAGTGTTATGCTCTTGAACTTGTCCGATAGATCGGGCAGGGAGGAAGACGATGGGGTTCTGAGTATCGTGGAGAGAGGGAAGCTGTACTGAAGTGTTATATTTAGTAGATTATAGGAGTGTTATCATTTGAATGGACACTGCAGCGCTGGATAGCCATCATTCATGTATCTCTTAGCAATATTGGTATCTAATCGGACTGTCTGGAATTCCTCTCCCAGAAAGTCTGTTAGATTACGTTCGCGGGAGCGAAGAAAGGCTTCGATTGATGTCCATCACGTACACAAACTGCTACTACTGCTGAAACTGCTGAAATTGCTGAAATTGCTGGAACTAATTAAAGTCGATGCTCAGTGCATATGCTGATGAGAGTTAGGCGCTAAGGCAGCTTCTGGTGTATCGCTGCGACTACTGTCTCCACCTGCATCGGTTTTCGACGCAGAAGCAGGTCCGTCTGCAGCTTCTTCTGCACGAATCTGCTTGTTCCATAGATTATAGTAGAGACCCTTTAGCTGAAGAAGCGTTTTATGATCTCCTCTTTCGGCGATTTCTGTGACAAGAGAGAATAAGTGAGGTGCTCGGGGGACCATCGAGTTGATGAAGGCTCACCTCCGTCCTTCAGGACCAGAATCAGATCGCTGTAGGTTATAGTAGACAGACGGTGTGCGATCGCTATCGATGTTCTACCTTCCGCTAAACTCTGCAGCGAGCCTTGAATCTCTCGTTCTGTAGCCGTGTCCAAAGCAGAAGTAGCTTCGTCCAAAAGCAGTATCGCTGGGTTCTTGAGGATAGCTCGTGCGATAGAGACTGGGAAGAAGCCATATCAGCCAATGACATGCTTCGCATATTTGTATCTTTACCTCTCTGCTTTTCTGTTTAGTCATACTAATCAGCTTGCAAGCTTCCTTCTCGAGGGCTTGTAAAGCTTACCGCCTCCACTCAATCGCACACCACGCTCGCCAACATTCGTATTCCAGGCTGCACAAGCATGTAAGCCGGACGATATCCAGATGTATGATCGAAGTACGTACCGTCGGGGAAACCCTCAATTCTATCGTAGATTCTGGCAGCTTTCGCTGCTGTCTCGATCTCTTCTTGCTTTGCTCCATCTTTACCGTAGCCGATATTATAGGCAATACTGTTACAGGTTACTTTTCAGCATCTATTTGTATGGGGAGTATAGCGATTCCGTACCTTTCATTGAAAAGTACTGCTTCCTGTGGCACTACACCGATAGCTCGCCTCAGCGAATGCTGTGTCAGATCCCGTATATCGCGTCCATCAAGCTTGATGCTACCGCCCGTCACGTCGTAGAAGCGGTATAACAGGCGCAGCAGGGTAGATTTTCCAGCTCCAGATTCACTGTAGATGCGTTAGGAAAGTGCGGCTTGGCAACGAATAACGGCGGACGCACCCGACCAGCGCAACACTGGTACCTGGCTTAATCTTAACAGTCAGGTTCTTGAGCGCAGTGACTCTGCCATCGTATGAGAAGTTGACGTTATCAAGCTCGATTTCGCCTTGGGCATTCTCTAGAGCTTCTGCATTGGGCTTGTCCACGACTTCCTTCTCTTCTGCTAGTAGCTTCATGAGGTTATCCGTATCGGTGATGTTCATCTGTATCATGCGATAGAGTGTTCCAAGGATGTTGAGAGCTAAAGAAGGAATTGTCAATGGCGTGACAGTCATTACAGCGGTATGGGAGGGCCGACTTACGGCCATATCTATGACAAAGCAGAGTTGTATTCATGGTCAGCGTTGTGAAGCATTAGAGAGACTCTTCAGCTCTTACAGCTGGTTCAGGTACGTCAAGACTGGCAAGCATTGTTAGCGACACCGTGCGGAACTGCGTATAGCGGCACTTACACATGACGAATTCTCCCACTTGTCGTTTCCCTTGGACGACCGTAAAAGCTACGATGAGGCAGCCCACAAGGCCGCCGAACGAGATAACGGCATTCTGCGTGAAGTTAAGGAAATTCTGCGTGATCAACCGTTCAGCGTCAGTGTACATACGCAGGGAAGGGTCTCTTTGTAGCTTACGAGAGACGCGATAGACTTGAACTCCGCTCGTTGACTGTTCAGTGGGTTGAATTAAGCATGCGATCTGGCGCTTCGGAACGGCACGCAGCCTACTAGTCTTTCATAGCCTCCATGTATTGTCCAATTTCCCTCTCTTCAGCGGTGAAGTACTGCAAGCTTGCTGTTAGTACAGCTTTTCATCACCTGCGTCTTCGCAACTCACTTTGATAGTTTCCCAGTTTGCAAGTGCATCGGCATGAATACCTCGAGTATACTAATGTTTAAGCTTGATCAGTCCACGCTGTTGTAGGGCCGCACGCGGACGGTCTTACCTTGTCTTTCTCGTTCATCGCCTTGCGGAGAGGCACCCTGCCAGCGCATGTCAGCTTAGCAATACGAGATACAATCTGACGTAGTAGAAGGTAGCGCACCGGATTCTTGTCAGTATAACACTTAGCACGACGTAGACCAGCATGACTACGAAAATGAGTATGGCCAGGCTACAGATAGGACAAGTATAAGCTATCATCAACAGACTTCATATATATCAGCACTTACGAAGGTCCGAAAGCGACCCATAGATAAATAATAGCGATCCCGATGTCCACGGCGATCGGGAGGAGCTGGAACAGGATAATCTGGAAGAACGAGTTGATAGAGCTTCCTCTATCGAGTACACGGAGTATCTCCCCGGTCTTCTTGCGCGTCTGAAAGGCCAGAGATAGATTCAGGAGATGAGAAAAGGTCATCTGGGACATCTCGCGCTCCTGCGTGCCGCAAAATACAAGAAATTAGCGCCAGCGAGAGGTGAATGGTGACAAGTAGATGCATACAGAGTATTGCGCTACCGGTATCCAGAGGTTCTGCTGAAGGACTTGGGTGAAGCCGCCATTACCTTGCAGAAACCGAAGGAACGAATAGAGAAGCAGATGCTTCCATGGCGCTGTAGAGCGTAGATCAGCATCATTGGTAAACATGAACATCATTGATAATGGGCCTACGTGTCTTGTTGTTCAAATCATCAATGACGGCACCCAGTGTCTTAGGGACATAAAGGTTGACGATTCTTCCCACGCCAAGTAAAATAAAGCAGAATAAAGCAGCACATTGCAAGACTCTACTCTTCTTCGGCCACAGATACGGACTTAGAATCCTTATTCGCTGCCAGAACGATTTACTAGCTTCTGGAATAGGTGCGTTCGTTTTCCCATTTTCTGTCTTTACTGCACCAGGACTCCTTCCTCCGTTGGCTTTGCCGTTTCGAGGTGTATTGCCCCCACTGCCGTTTGGAATCGTGCCGTATCCGCCAACTGAAGTGCTCTGCGCTTCCTCAGACACGAGCCGAGTATATTCGTTCTTTACGAAAGTAGTACGTTTGAGAAGTGGTGTGAAGGCCATAATTGAGAACAAGCCTAGTGTGATTCTTGCGGCTTGAGCTATCAGGTGCGCGATCGTCCATCCACATACATCTGGTCCGCTGATTCCTCTGTCCCTCCTCATTACCTTGCTGAAGACTGTAATCAAAGCTATCTCGCCTATCTCCAGCAAGACTAGCGTATGGAGTATATAGCCCTTCTTGAAATTGCCTAAACCTCTCTTCCTCTCCTGCCATGCGAGCGTAAGGATCTCGACGAGTAGACTGAATGCGCTTCCTAGTATGTAGTATTCCTCATATGTCCAGTATCTCGATGGAAGGGTCGGTTCCCAGGTCATCGAGTAGATAGAATGCGCGATGAGGATCCCGCCTTGGGCAAAGTAGGACAGGATGATCAGAGATAGTAAAGAGTAGATCAACCCTCTGCGAGTCGTGGTGAGCGGTACGACGATAGGGAGTATGCCATTCTCGTCCGGCGGTAATGAGACGACCGAGTGCCTGTTCGCATTCGCATTGGCAGTCGCAGTTGCATTGCCAGGAAAATCACGAACAAGAGGAGTATGCTGCGATGAAGAAGTGTGACTTTCGCCGAATGAACTGGCTTGTAACCACTTGAAGAGCGCTGATAACGCGATGCTTGAATACTGGATAATGACGAGGCCTAGCAGGCAGGAGGGCAGAGTCAGGCGCAGGACAGACAGCGCCAGAAGTAGATAGTCGGGAGAAGATCCCATCGTCGTATGCTTCATCATATCAGGGCATCGGATGTGTGATAGGTACTAGGCCAAAGCATGCATTTCGACAATTGAATTATCGGACTATCGCTACATCGTAAACAGCATATCTTTGTACGTCTCATTCTTCCTTTTGTTTCCTCCAGACTGACCGCTTCTGCTTCAAACGATGTTTCTACCTATTGCGGTTCCTCCTCACCCTCGACTCTGCCCATCTATCCTTCGAGTTGTTGTCATTGAACGCCTCCCATGCTTTCCCAGCCATTCCTGCAATCCAGTTGCTTGCTATATCACCTGCATTGTCTGCAAGAATGTTGTCTGTCCCGACTTCCGGCTTCTTCGCCCTTTTGCTGCTCTTCTTCTGCTTCTTCTGAGCAGCACTACTACCGGCATTCTCTGGCGATGCGATATTGATGATCTCGCTCATGAATGTGCGTACGGGATCTTGGAGGAGATTCCCTAGTAAGCCGGAAGCCGATGACGCCGATCCTCCTACTGGATTTGTAGGGTTTCCACCGTAGTACCCGTTCTGCCATCTGTTGTATGCTCCATATGCTCCTGATGCGAGCTTGCTATTGAGGCCGCTACTCTTGGGCGTCACTCCCATAGCCCATGCAACTCCAGCTGCTAGAACTCCGTACTTGAGGAGGAACCACGTTGTTCGTAAGGCGTATCTAGCCGTTGAGAATGCAGACATGATAGCTGTGTATGCCGCGAACGCAGCGAGGAGTAAGGGGAGAACATTGGCTAATGAAGGAGGAAGTGATGACAGCGCCTTCAACGAGAGATTGAGCGTCCAGGTGACGGGAGCAGGGAGGTAGGGTTTCGCATAGGATAGGACAGTCTGCAGTATTCCAATGGGAGTAATATCGTCCATCTCGTCCAAGTTGCCAGAAGAAAGACCTGTGGATCTTCTTCAAGACGATTCAATTCAGCAACCATGTCGAACCAAGCTGCTCGCCAGTTTGGCCGTTTCTTTGCAGAGCGCGCAAAGAGTATGCAAGCAGCGTACGGCAAACCATCAGGTGGATCAGGTGGATCATCTGGCGGCAGTTCTGGCGGTGGTCCACCCAATCTTGGGAGAATCCTCGGTGGATCAGGCGCTGCTATCGCACTCGTAGTGGGAGGTCTAACACTCAACAGCGCTCTCTTCAATGGTCAGCTCGAATCTACCATGGAACGACAATGAAGGCTGACTTTCTGATTCCCAGTCGATGGAGGACATCGAGCTATCAAATACTCGAGAATCTACGGTATAAAGCCAGAGGGTACATCATACTTCCTCTTGTACACTTTTCGGACACCTTGCTGAAGCTTCTACTCTCCCGGCAGTCTACCCCGAAGGAACACATCTTGTCGTAAGCGCGCCGCAGAAATACGAAAGCCTCGACGAGCATCCAGCTTACCTGAATGTGACAGCTACCATGGCTCGAGCATCCCATCATCTACGACGTTCGCGCAAAGCCTCGAAACATCGCTTCCTTGACCGGCACAAAGGGTACGTCGACACCTACCTCCCTTCCTTCTGGAACTGAAATGATAAGTTGTGTGATATAGATCTGCAAATGGTCAACATCACTTGCAGAGTACTGTCTCGTCCTGCTGTACCTGAACTCGCGACGATCTACAGAGAGCTCGGGACAGACTACGATGAGCGAGTCTTGCCTTCTATCGTGAATGAAGTTTTGAAGAGCGTCATTGCGCAGTTCAATGCCTCTCAGCGTGCGTGACCTTCCATCGCCATCTTTCGATTCCAGCTAACAGTGTGGAATCACAGTCATCACGCAAAGAGAAATGGTATCCCGTCTGATTCGTGAGAATCTATCTCGTCGAGCCGCGCGCTTCAACCTCGTTCTCGACGATGTCTCCTTGACACACGTCGGGTTCTCACCCGCGTTCAGCGAAGCCGTCGAGTCTAAGCAGATCGCACAACAGACAGCCCAGCGCGCTGCGTTTTTAGTCGATCAAGCGATCCAAGAGAAACAGAGCATCATCGTCCGCGCACAGGGAGAAGCCAAGAGCGCAGAACTTATTGGACAAGCTTTGAAACAGAATAAAGGATTCTTGACGCTGAGAAAGCTGGAAGCGGCAAGGGAGATCGCGAATATGGTCAGTGGATCGGGCAATAAAGTCATGCTAGACTCGGACTCGCTACTACTCAATGTAAGCGATATAGAATTCACGGATGGAAAGACGGGAAATAGTGGAAGGAGATAGTTTAAAAGAAACAAAACAAGACATTTTGTCAAATCTATCCTGATGTGATGTACTAGTAGTTGTCTTGCATTTCATATGCAGAAAATCCCATTCAATCGCCTCTATCACCGTAAAAAAGAACAGGCATGATTGTGTCAAGTAGAGTCACGATAATGACTGTGCAATTTTGCAGCTCACCGTCAGGATTGTGATTGTGACAGTCAGAATCATGACTCTGAGGGGATCAAACATTTAGACGCTGACAAGCAGAATCAAGACTGAGACTGACAGGCAGCATTGCAGCTGTCAGGATCATATCTGTGGCTGTCGTAGCAAATGAAGATATACGAAATGTCATGCATATACTATGTAGACTGCTATTGTACAGATGATTTGGCGTATGGGACGGCATCCTTGCCAAGAAGACTGAGAGGTGTCCGATAACTAGCGGTTGCTGCCGGGGTCTACCAGCATTAACGTAAACTTGAAGTGTATGCCAGTGTCAAACTACTGAGGCGGGTGCAAGAATCAGTACTGCACGGCGTAAAGGAGGTTAAGGCGGGCTTACTAGCGGAGTACCCCTAAGGCGCACAACGAAGGAAATGACTGTGGACTGATGTGTCAGTACAAAATTGCATGCGTATATCGAGTCTCATCTTACTCACACGAACTTGTGTAGGAGGCGTACCCAGAAATCTGTACACGCAGTGGTCAGAGTACAGCAGGCCGTAGATGGTCATCAAGTCTTACCGATGTTTGTGGCGAGCGATGTTGCTGCATGCTCTCTGTCGAATTGACATCAGCCAAAGCCCACAGGCCAGTCTTGTAGCATCAGCTGGTCGTCAAGACAAACCAATTCGCAGGTTGAGTGAGCAGGGAAAGGTTAGCTTCTGGCAGGCCTAGCTCTTGATATCAGGCATAGTTGCTCTCGTCAAGATGCTCGCTGTTGCTGTTGCGACCGCTGCTGGCGTTGACGTGCTTTGTTTTGATTTTCTTGCGACAAAGTAGTCGACGGTTAGGATAGCGTAGAAGCAAAGAGATTGATCTTCTGAACCATAGCACACGACGTCAGAAGGAAGGCCCCGTATGTGGTGGTGAAGAAGCGGTTGAACGAAAACCAAGGGTCGCCGGCCTCTTTTGCAAGAAATCGTCTAAGTCGGCGGCCATATCTGACTAGCCCTGATGTAGATTTCCAAAGTGTCGAATCTGAAGCTTCCAGCAAGCATATAGCAAAGAGATACAATCATATACCACTATACGCACATCGAACATTTGTGATTGCGCAATTAAAGCTTGCCGAGACAGGCATCATTATAATCCTGAAGGTCACTTATCTGCCTGTCAATCGACCTGCTGCTGACAACCACGATTCTGCCTGTCCGTTCTTACGGTGTATGCTTCTGCCTTGTGATGACATGGAGACCGCAAAATCGACGCTATGATCTGAACTGACGACCACGAGGGACATGCTTCTGCATTTCAATCGAGACGAAACTCTTTCATCGCGCGCAGAGCAGCCAGAGCTCGACGGAACAGCTAAAAACGGCCTTAAGAAGGCAGCAGAAGAGCCTTACCAGCGATGATATCATTCACACACGTCCCTCTGCTTCTGTCTGATGTCTCGGGAAGACCAAGCTTCCCTTGTCCCGCTCCGCAGTGGCTAGAGAGCAAGGAAGATGCAAGGTTCTGAGCGTTCCTTCGCCTGAAACCGTGAATGACGCTAAGAGTCATGTCGACTTGGAAAATTTCGACCGCTGCAGCGGTACTCCCTTCTACTCCCGTCAACTTTCCTTGACGTAACGGCATCCGGGATGAGAGAATGCTATAACATTCTGACTTATCTCATACGTCTCTTGCTTTCCTTCTCACCACTCCTGAATTCACTGTGACTCGCCTCAATTTCCTGCATTCATCTCCCTCCTTTCCCGTCATTTGCCATGGCATCCTCTACTGCGGCTGAGGTCTGCGAAGTCGCGATACATCCAGACTATAAACCAAGACCTGGAGCAAACCTGTGTCTACGTAGCGCAAAGTCATCAGAAGAAGGCAGTCATGGCCAATCCACAAGATTCTACGTGGAGGAGCAAGTGCTAGCTAGAGCATCTGTCGTGTTCCGAGACATGGTGACCCTGGGCACAACCTCCAAACTCGAGGAAGAGGTGCAGATGGAAGAGGACAAGGACACAATCGATTTGCTGCTCCGCAGCATACAGCAGGACGATGTCGCCAAGATCCCTCAGCCCTCAGATATGAATGCTTCCAGACTGCTTAAGCTATACTCCGCAACTATGAAATATCAGATGGTCACAGTACAATTCATTATGGAACAAGAAATTCGGTTGGTCAACACCTACTTAGCAGTACACATATTTGTCTTACCAATCTGGCTCGCAGTTCTCGACTCCCCTTTGGCTCCGGTGACATCTATAGGAGCGACAACATCTCTATCCTGATCAATCTGGCCTGCTCGAATTCTCGCAAGGATCTGTCCTACGATGTTGTGGACTGTGTGCTTGACAATTGCACATCACTCGACAAGCCCTACTTGCCCGATCTCGTTAGCAAATTGGATGCAGCTGGCAGTACTTTGCTGGTAAACGAGCTTCTCCCCTCTTATCGCCCTAGCTCTGACTAGCCCCTTTTTCAGCTCAGAAAACTCGGCTTACTGCACCGCGAACAGTCAACGCCAGTTCAAAAGGGGCTCGAGAACATCGCAAGCCTGCTAGATCGAAATATCTCAGCTGGAGGTCAACCAGTCTTCTGCCAAGAGGCTCTCGCCATGGTGCAGCAGGTGCAGCAAGATTTCGCGTTCTTCGTCTGATCTAGACGATTGCATGCAAGTATGAAAGAGAACAAAGCCAAGAGTGGGAAATCAGGGTAGGGATCCGCTGTACATTTACCTGCCGGACGGTCAATCGCGCAATGCTGCTAGTGCAAGGAGGTAAAAGGCGCAGCGGTATTCAACCTCAAAAGAATCAAAGAACCGCGAACCAGCAGATTTTGAATCGCTATCCTTGTAATTTGTACTTCCCCTTCGCCCGACATGCAGAAAATCCCATCAATCGCCTCACTGCTTCAGCGTTCTCATGATGACTTTCTGGGATATGGGCTAAATGCCACGATGCAGATACTGTAGACGTCCTCCGAGTCGAGACGAGAGTCACTCCTGTATGCGCGCGCAGAGAATGACGGAACAGCTAAGAACGGGCCCAGAAAGGCAGAAGAAGGACGTTTGCAGCAATGAGCTCATTCAGCACTTCCCTGCTTCTGTTTGATGTCTCCTAACTGCGCAGCTTCCTTTCCCTTCCCTTCCCTTGTCCCGCTCCGCAACCGCCAGACAGCAAAGGAAGATGCAACTTCAAGTCTCTGGGCGTTCCTTCACATGCAGCCTCTGAGTAGCGCTGAGCCTGTATCCTGATTCGAAAGGATCTGACCGCTCCAGACGTCTTCCCTTCTGTTCTCGCGATTCTTCCTGGGCAAAGGAAGATGTGACGGTATCTTCATCTGTAAGAACGCTGATGCATCTTTCTGGTTTATCTCGTGCGGTTCTTTCTTTCCTTCTCATCATTCTCTACGTTGTCGTGGCTCTGACTGATTTGTCGTTCCTCCCTCGCTCGTCTCCCTCAATACTCATGGCACCCAAAACTCTCCCTACAAACTGTAAACTCGACATACACCCGAGTTTTACTACGAGACCAGGGCCCAGTCTATGCCTACAGAGCGCGAAGGTATCGGTGGAAGGCAGCGGCGACCATGCAACTCTCTTCTACGTTGAAGATCAAGAGCTAGCAAGAGCATCTCCAGTCTTTCGTGACATGTTGACAATAGGAAGTGGTTCATCAACCGATATGCCGGTCCAGATGGACGAGGATGAGCACACGATCGTCAATCTGCTCCGCAGCATTCAACAGGACGACATCGCCGATATGCCTCAGCCTGTGGGAATGGAGGCTCCCGATCTCCTCAAGCTGTACGCGGCAACCATGAAATATCAGATTTTTGCAGTACAGGTTATCATGGAACTAGGGATTTGGTGGGTCCACGTGCGATGGCTGTTCAAAAGCGGGCTGACAGCATCGATCTGCAGTGCTCGACTGCGTATCGTAGACGACGCGATCTATCATACCGAAACTATGGGTTCTCTACTCAAGCTGGCGTGCTCAAACAACCGAAGGGATCTAGTCGACCGACTAATAGAGGAGGTCGTCGAAGATCACACTGCTCTATCCAATGGATATCTACAGAACATGGTCAATTGGTTAGATGCACGCGGTAATATTCTTCTGGTGAGCGGAACTATGACTGTTCCTTCGTTTCAGCGTTAATTTCACTGGTTTTTGCAGCTCCAGAAGCTCTCGGAGAAGTTTCAAAGCCACTCAAAAGCAATCAACGAGGACCTCGAAAAGCTGCCTGGTCTGATAAAGCGATGCACTTCAAATGCAAACCCCACAGCAGTTCGAGACCAGGCTATCGCTATCGTGAAGCAAGCACAGCGTGATCTCGGCCATTTCCATTGATCTAGATAGATACATGCAGCCGCTGGACACACTATGCATCATGACCATGTTTCAGGCAAAGAAGGATAGGTTAGAATTCGAGGAGGAGGAGGAGTGAGACCGTGGTGTACATAATGCTCCTTCGCATTCAGACTGCTGCCTCCTTCCGGCTGTACTAGGCCCCTTATCTCGTTTCGTAAATTCTAAAGAATCTGTATCAGCATGTCTTTGATAGGTTGGAGAAAGTGGGGATTTGCATTGCCTAGAGATCTATACTGCCTAAATCGTTGAAGCTAGCTACAGGTTTCAGTAACGGTGAGAATTTCAAGCGATCTTATTATCACGCAAACGGGAGGAGGAAAAGACGGAAGCGATAGGTAGATGGATAGCGAGATGGAGGGCCGAGTGTGAAGATGAGCTGATTATGATAGCGGGGTATGACAGCGGAGTATGACAGCGCAGAGACGAAAACAGAGGCCTTTCTCGATGTACGGGCTGCGCACTTATGCAGCTCCCGCAGCTAGCCCAGGATAGTCTACGTCGACATAGCTCCTTGCTCCGGGTGACGACGACGAGCTCGCCTGGTCATTCCCACTCGCTTTCTCCCCACTCTCCGCCGAGTCCGTCTCGATCTCTTCGAGAATCGCATTCGAGCGCATCTGTCCTCTTCCACTCGCTCCTGAAGAAGAAGAATCTTCAGAGATAGATAGTTTCAGAGCCTCCATGAGTAGTTGGACAACTTCGGCGGGCTGGGTCTTGCTGTAGATCATGAGGAGTTCCTGGGAAAAGGTAAGGGAGTTAATAAGAGATGTGGTAAGAGAGAGGAAGAGAGAGCACACCTGAGGTTGAGGATATACTTGCAAGCCTTTGAAGAAGGAGATTGCAGCTGGGACATAGAATGACGGGCCTGCGAGCATGAACAGAGATAGATCAGCACTGTTACCATTAGTCGCAGCTAACGCTGCTGCCTCTATGCTGATGGTCATAGCTCGCAGCAGCAGCAGCAGCTGACGCTGCCCAGCTAACGCTGCTCGCTTCACCCACCTTTAGCCGCCAAAGCTTCCCCGATAGCTACCTGTTCCAAGAAGTATGCCTCTCTCTCCTCTACGTTTGTCGGAGGTCTCTCATTCTTAAGCTGTCTCACTGCACTCTTTAGTGCATCTTGCTGTGATGCTTTTTCCCTGTTTGCTTGGACTGCTGATGCTTTTTCGAGCTTGCGCTGTTCTTTGACTGGGATCGTTCGCAGATGGGACTCAGTATAATCGTTGATACAGTCTGATGGATGTAAACCCACGCAATGCTCTTCTGAATACTGGATCGTTTCTGCGCTTGTAGCTGGGGACGTCCAAGAATTATCAGAAATCATCATTACGAGGATTTGTTTCGAGCTTGACTGACTCAAAGTATACTGCATAGCCTATTCCAGACGCAGCTAGAACAGCTAACGTTGTCCCGAAGATGGTAGCAGGTGTCACTTGGGGCATGATGGAGGATGGATTGAGATGATGCAAAGAAGCGAGATTTGTTCGCGAAATGGAGGATTGTAGATGCAGATTTTAGACGTAAATAACATGCATAACATTGCACTTCACGCTACTGTTTGCTCTGACACTTCGGACTGCTTCGACGCCTTTCAAGACTCCCAACTGGGACAACGAGAGAGATACACAAGAACATCCATCAAACGATATCTATACAGGCCCATCAAGACCATCGATACCGTGAAGTAATTGCGCGACCATGTCGGGCGAGGGATTGAGCAGGCGGAGGGCAAGGGCAGGGGATGGAAGCAGCAGCAACAACGAAGGGCAAGGGCCAGCAACAGCGTCAACATCGACATCACCGTCAATAGCATCAGGACCATCATTCAAGGATGCCCAATCATCGTCTGCAAACAACGCGAATCCGGGAACAACGCCAAAACACAAAGTAGCATTCGACCCAAGAGATCTGGACGAGAGGAGCGAAGAAGCAACTATGCCTGTTCTGACACTCATGGAGGAGATATTGCTGTTAGGTGGGTGCGACCTTTCCCGCGTTTTTGGGATGCCCAGGCAGCCAGACACTCGCCTGGCCGGAATCCGTGTTCTCAGAGAGAGGATGTATCGCTGACTGTGTTGCTGGCTCCACAGGGCTTAAGGACAAGCAGGTGTGCAGCTTCACCCTTCCAATAAGCTCGCGCGTCGCTGACGGCTTGACCTATCCTCCAACTACTCTTGGCCGCCTATCCCGTCCCATTCCACTACTCTAGGGTTACCGTGCGTTGCAGCTTTCTCTACCACTTCCCAGTCATATATACTGATCCTTCACGTCGGTACACAGTCTCCTTCTGGAACGACAATATCAGCTATACCCTTCGCGGGTGCATCGTGATAGAACTCGCTCTCCGGCACCGTATAGCAGTCGTGAAGGATCCAAACAGGCGGCGCTTTCCATTAGCTGATAGGTATGTCTTCTCCTCCCTCTCGGTGAGACGCGTGTGCTGAGATATGTGTGCGCGCGCAGGTACATCGAAGTGGTGGATGATCGAATGACGGGAGAAGTATTGCTGGATGAAGCGCTCAAGATGATGAAAGTGTCTGAGAGGATGAGTATTGGCTCGTGGGTTGACTTGATGAGCGGTGCGTTTCATCCCGCTTACTCTGTTTTCCATAAGTCCGCAAGGCTGACAATACTTCCGTGTACGATGCAGGCGAGACGTGGAACGTGATGAAGATCGGCTATCAACTGAAGCAAGTGCGCGAGCGGCTCGCCAAAGGCTTAGTCGACAAGGGTGTCCTACGCACGGAAAAGAAGAATTTCCTCTTATTCGACATGGCTACGCATCCCGTTTCTGATCCAACATGGAAAGACGATGTTCTTCGGCGAGTCTTGAACCTGCTCGCTGCACGCACAGCTGCTGTTCCTTTATCGAGTCTATACCAGAACCCTCATCATTCCGCCCAAAATGGGGGACAGCAGCAGAGTGAGATTAGGTATAAGATCATAAGAGCAGTATGTATGGTCTGCTCGGCGTTCGCTGCAAACGTGTTGGAGAACGCACTCGTTCATTTAAATTATGATCAACGCGAATTGGCATTCAACAAATGCGATGAACTACTACAAGAATTCTCACAGTGGCCTTTCGGAGCTTCATCACAACCTATGTCGAATGGAAGTTCTGGTGGAGGAGGAGGAGCGAGTCAGGCGAAAGTGGTGGTGGGACAGAGAAGCTCAAGTGCGAATTCGGACGCGACGGCTCTAGCGAATTTGGCGGAAATTAGTAGGATGGCGAAAATTGAGGTCGCTAATGGACAGGAACTACATCTGGAAGTAGTGGCGGGAGTCATCTCGATACTCAGTAGGATGGACAGCTTGTTATGAGGCAGGAAATGGACTACGGGAAACAGGGTGGGACAGCAAGTGAACGAAGCAAAGTTCTGCGTATGGAGATGACGATGCATTCCAGAGCAGGTCGTCTATTCTCGCAGTCATCTTTTCCCTCCGTCCACGGCCTACGCTTCGGCGGCTTGTCTCATTCACACCTCTAGCCGTTCCTCCATTTGATCTCCTCAGCGCAAGCTTCACGACCACGTCTCTTCCTTCCCTATATACATCCTGCACAGGAGGTGATATTTTCAGTAGGCAAGCTGTACTTTCTTACTCCGCGGCTGTTCTTACTGCTTTTCGTGTACTGTACTGTACTGTGTTTTCCTGCTAGGGTAGCTATAGACGGTTTTGTACTATACTGAGTTGGGAGTTGGAGACATGCAAAAGCAGTTCGAGTCACGATTCTCGTAGTCGTAGGTAACAGCGAATGGAACATTGCATCTCTACAGGCTTTGCGCAGGACAATGATGACAACAACGAATATAACTCAAAAGAAAATCATAGGGACGACTCATCGCCCACGCATAGACGATCCTACTTCTTCACCACAGACTTCGGCTTGATACCCAACAACGAGCTTCCTGCAGTCTTGGACTTCTTCTTCGGTAAAGGCGGAGCTTTGAAGCTTACTGAGCTCGCTATCTTGCGCGCTTCTTCAGAGAGCAAAGAATGTGCGTCCGGTTCGACTTCTACGAGTTTCCGCTTGACGGACGGGCCGGCGACCGCTTGTTTCGCTGCTATTGACTCTGAGGGAAGGGTAGATGCGGAGGGACCAGCTTCTGCGTTCCCTTCTACTCCGTCTGCTGCGCCGTTCTCGTCGGGTAACGCGTCGTGGACATCTGGCGTTTCGTCCAGCTCGATAGAAGGAGGTGGAATGACGCCTCTTGCAAAGTACTTCTTGACGAGTTCTTCATCTTCCTCTTCTTCTTGGATCTTCTGAAGATTCGCCAATCGTTCCTCCTCGTCGTACTCTTCCGGATCCGCTCTCGAGCTGATCCTATCCAAGATCTGGCTCGGGTCTGCTCTTTCAATCCTTGCATTCCTTCCTCTTATCTCTTGTAGCTTATCCAATATGTCCATCTCCCTCTTCGAATCTACCGTCCTGTTCTCTAATGCTTTCATAGCATCATTCTCCTCCTCTTCCTGCTCTTCCCTCTCCAGCTCCGCCAGACGGTCTTCTGGGTTCTCAGATTTCTCTTCTGTGTCTCTCCATGGCTCAAAGTTTCTCGCTGCACCGTGCTCGGCGATATAGTCGGTGTTCTTGGGATCAGTCTTGAAGGTGATTTCAGCACTACACCGCGTGCACTTGATGTAGAACCGAAAGATCTTGATTCCGAAATACACCTCATTCTCGACTGTCTCTTTGCGTGCATTGAATTTCTTGCCTTTGTAGATGTACTCGGAGCAGGAGCTGCCAGACCCATGTCAGTTGCATCTTGGCTGGATAGAGGGAAGATACGCACTTGCACTTCATGCTGAATGGAGCCATCAGACGAATGACCTGCTGCTTGTTCTTTGCCTTCTTGCCTCGAGGGATCTTTGAAGGATCAAAATCCGGTGGAAAGTACTTGTTGATGACCTGGAGGATGCTGGATCAGCATTGAGTGCTTGACACATGTATGTTAAGACGTACCTTTCGTTCAGACATTGTGGATTATCAAGAATTGGTAGCTTGCAAAGCCGGATGAATCGCTCAGATTCGGGTTCGCTGGCTAACGATTGGATCCAAGTACTACTACGTTTGAACGAAGGGTCTATCCAGGCTCGTTCAAAGAACACAAAGCACGTTATCGACTTTCCCTGCTGCAATCATTTCCAAATATGCCTCAAAGAACGAGAAGATGGGTGTTCTTGAACGAGCCTTGGATAGACCCTTTGTTCAAACGTAATGCTTGGATCCAGGTCATCAGCCAGCGAGCCTGAATCCTGCCACCATTCATTCTTTCTTTCCTTGAATTCTGAGACATTCTTGAGGGTTTCACAAGTCTGAACGACAGGGTTGTCTCAACAGAACACACAAGGGAAGGAAGGAAGTGCTTAACGTATAAACCTTATTATCGTACTCCCGCAACTGACGTTAGTTTCCTCGTCCATACATCCCTTTGTGTTGGTGAGGCTGACGGTATAACGGCTTCCCGTGCCAGCTAGCTAGCTCGGGGTGACTGCGGACGAGGCTTTGAAATTTCCTCTTTTTTTCTCACTCAGAGTTTCTCTACCTCTCTCTCTCTCCTCTTCTTCCTTCAACCATTCACTTACGGTCATCTCGCTGAATTGGGCTGCCTTCCTAAGCACATAAGCACATATCCTACACACCATGGGCCAGCTTTTAGGGACTGTGCCAGCACTAAATTCAGTCCCAATGTTTCCTCCCGGCTACGTGACAGTCGAAATCGACAGTCCTCAGTATCAGGAACTTTGTGCGGCCTACAGCTCCCTTCCCAAGCCACCTGTACTAGCTACCGGACAGCCCAATACATGGCTTCTAGAATATACCGTTCAGAAGCATGTGCGGGATACATGGACAGCCAACATCACCAGACTTGACGGGTCGGTCTCGTGTCTCGGTCGTTCGGAGATGTGGTTATGGGATGCCGACCAGAACGCACCAGCCATGAGACTGCCAGCCCACCTCAAGCAGTTCTGGGGCTCGATCACCCTGATTACAACCGCTACAGATCGTTCCGCCAGAAGCATTGAAGACATCATAACCGCACAAGCAGGAGATCTTCGGGTACAAGCAGTCATAGAACTCTGCTCTTCCATCACCAATTTGATCGTACCTCCGTTCGCCCCTGAAGAGATGTTTCCGGAGCAATTCCAGCGTAACAAGCGAAAGAATGCTGGTGCGTCTGCCCTTCTCTCCCTCAGCTTGTCTGTAAGCCATACTTATTCTAGTTTTCGATAGATCGTTCACCATTTCACTTGGGCGTGACACCCCACACCATACTCGTGTACGACAGGACATTGGCCGACATTCTCAACCGTACCGGTATGGCAGGACTACTCGAGAATCCACCCCACTTCGTGGCCATACCATTCCGTCGAGGTAGACTACCAATGGCTATCTTGTCTGGAGAGAGTTGCACAAACCACAAGGACGCATACCCTATCCCCGTCATTTGCGCTCACTGCAAAGTGATCGGTGTCACAAACCCCGGTCCTCTGGGAGAAGCTTTCAAGGTGTTGAACAGATGTGCATCATGTTCAACGACGTGGTAGTAAGTCTACTTGCCATAGCATCCAGAACACCGAAGCTGAACGGTCACGATAATGCACAGTTGCAGCAAACAATGCCAGCGCGAGGACTGGTACAATGGTCACAAAGTATCATGTGTCAAGGTAGACAGCAAGCTTACAAAGGTACCCACTGTCTGTGATTGCGGAAACAAAATCTAGAGAAGGTGACAGAGAGACAAGATGTCTGTTTGCGTGTGAACGCGTGATCATGTAACCTGTCTGGACGATAGAGACTTCCTGTATGCCTAGCGAAAGAGTGTGCCTGCGCTTTTCTTTTGGCAATCTCCTTCGTGTAAGCGCAACGCGCGTCAAGATCTTGCCAACCGGTAACTGCACCGGATACACCCTGAAGCAAGCGCCTGGAGCATCTTCCCCTTCCTTACTGTTCTTCTTTCAATCTCTGCCGACATTGGCCTGCTCATTTCACATTCTACGACTTTGCAACAGTGTCGTAAATGGCCTCTGTCACTCCTGGCAGCCTAATCCCAGTGAACATTTCATTCGATCAAGTTATTGCAGACTACAATTCCCTTCCTAGACCACCTACGCTGCCGACCGGTCAGGCCAACACTTGGCTTCTCGAAGTGACTATCAGCAAAGATACGCGCCACGGCATCGCCAGCAATGACAGCGATTTCCTGGACTGTCTATGCGATGTAAATATGTACCTATGGAATGCCGGAACAAATCGATGGGCAGGAACTCTGACTGCTCACAGTAAACAAGGTCGGCAGGGAGTGCGTCTCGCTACAAGTAGTGTGAACGCCGGCACCAAAAGGCTAGATGAAATTCATGACAAAACTGCCCTCGAAGCGGATCCTCGATACAATTCAGTTATGGATCTCGCTGGCGCCATTGGCAGGATAATGGCTGGCCTGTTCACCCATATATTATGTGACACATGCGGGAGCCAGGACTCAAGTACGGCTGATATATCAGATCCTGGTCAGTACTATCCATGTCTCACCTGCCAGCCGGCGTCTCTTGTACAAGAAGAGTCTGACCCGCCATGGCAATTCTCTCCAGATCGCTGTAGATTCGATTTGGACGTAGCACCGCACACTATGTTCGTTTACGACAAGGAACTCGTGCTGCTCCTGGAACCTTTCGCCGGGGCTTTCTTCAACGACCCTCCCAAATTCAAAGCTATACCCTTTCCCAGGAATCGAAAGCCCATGCCGACGTACGAGCAGCCTAAGGGAGCAGTCTATCAAGATGGGAAGGAGCATCCCATACCTGTCCTCTGTAGTCGCTGTCTCATACTGGGTGTTACACACCCTGGACCTTTTGAAAACGCATTCCGAGTGCTGGACAGATGCTCGTTATGCGCCACGTCGTGGTAGTGCGTTATCCGATGTTAATTTTGATTGATGTGGTGCCGTTTAGCTAAATAAACTTTGTCGACAGCTGCAGTAAGGAATGCCAACGCGAAGACTGGCGTAACGGCCACAAGGTACGCTGCGTGAAAGCGGACAGCAAGCTTACCAAGGTCTCTGCGAAGTCCAGCGGCGGAAGAACAGGAGGATGAGCGTATATAGGCAAGTGAGAGTCTGTAATATATGTTGCCTTATAGATCTACCAAGTTCTCGAGGCTGTATGTAGAAGATAGACTGATTTGATGTTATACAAGCACCCTCATCCCTCTCCGGCTTTCGTTGACCCTCCTTCTCGCGTCGGGTACGGGAAGGAAGGATGTCTTGTCGCGTGTTTCCGCGATACACTCACGACCTTAAGCTTCTTCAATACAGACGATTCCCGTATGTCTAGCTAGATAGTAAGCCCACGCTTTCCTTTTGCAATCTCCTTCACATCATGCTAGCGGAACGCGTCTCAAATTCTCACCGACCGGTGACTGCTTCGAATACAACCTAAAGCATCTCCCTCCTCTGTACCGTTCCTCTCTCTCAAGCTCTGCCAACATCTGGCTTGCTCATCTACCCGCTATACGACTTTGCAAAAGAGTGTCGGAAATGGCTTCTGTCACTCCTGTCAGCCTTTCGCCGGTGGTTCCATTTGATCAAGCTGTTGCAAGCTACAACTCCCTACCTAGACCACCTACGCTCTCAACCGGTCAGGCCAACACTTGGCTTCTCGAAGTGACTATCAGCAAAGATACGAGCTCCGGCGTCGCCAGCAATGACAGCGATTTCCTGGACTGTCTATGCGATGTAAACATTTGTGGAATATGAAAACCAATAGATGGGCAGGAAGTCTGCCTGCTCACAGCAAACAAGGTCGGCAGGCAGTGCGTCTAGCTACGAGCAGGGTAGACGCCGGCACGAAAAGGCTGGATGAGATACATGACTCCACTGCTCTCCAAGCGGATCCTCAATATAATTCAGTACAGGAGATCGCTGGGGCCGTCGGCACACTTATGGCAGGCCTGTTCACCCATATGTCGACATGCGAGTGCCAGAACTCATGTACGGCTGATACACCGGATCGCAGTGAGTGATCAGGATATCTTGCCTCCAGCCTGCACCTCCTCTGCAACAAGAGCTGATCCGCTAAGGAAATACTCTTCAGATCGCTGCAGCTTCGACGTGGAAGCAGCACCGCACACTTTGATTGTCTACGATATGGAACTCGTGCACCTCCTGGAACCTTTCACTGAAGCTTTCTTCGACGACCCCCCTAGAATCGGAGCTGTACCCTTTCTCCGGAATCGGAAGCCCATGCCGACAGTGGAGCAGCCTCAGGGAGCGGTCTATCAAGATGGAAAGGAGTATCCCATACCTGTCATCTGCAGCCGCTGCATGATACTGGGTGTGTCACACCCTGGACCTTTTGGAAACGCATTCCCGGTGCTGAACAGATGTGCGTCCTGCGCGACGTCATGGTAGTGAGTCGTCTAATGTCGATGTTGACTGATGTGACCAAGTCCGGCTAACTACATACCGGTCCTTAGCTGCAGTAAGGAATGCCAACGCGAAGACTGGCGTAACGGCCACAAGGGAGAATGCGTGAAAGTCCACGAATGTCAAGCCAATTGCTGCGCGGCATGTCTTAGGTAAGTCAAGTGTCTGTTGCATATGCGATCACATAGATCCGTCAAAAGCGTCGCTGTTGTCTGTAGGATATACATCTATTTCGCATACAAGCATCTTCATCACTCTTCAGCTATCCTTGTCTTTCTTCTAGCATCAGGCTCGCTGACTATCTATCTGATCTTTCTGTTTCGAGTCTGCGCGCAAGGTCTGTTGAAATAGAGATGAGCACAAGGCCCTACACATCCGTTCGGCCAGAAAAAAGAACCTTGAGCCGCTCCTTGAAGGAGAGGGACTTGACATGCTTCTTGACTTCTGGTTGACTCGGCTTCTCTGCTAATCGGATGGATGTTAGTCTGGGTTCGCCGTTTCCGAAAGCATAGCACCTCACGCGCGAAGACCTCATCCCAGATCCCGGTCTTCTTTGTAATGGTATGTACGAGCTTCTGCCAGTCGGCCGACGAGTCTGTCATTTCTGCACCGACATCCCAGAAATGCGGAAGCGGCTGCCTTTCCCACAGATGCGTCGAGACCCGACGTTGCTTCTTCCCGCCCTTGACCAGATCAACTCTAAGACGATTGGTCAACCGGCCGGAGGTATTGCGCTCGCTGTAGCATGCGTTTCGAGCATCGATTAATTCGGTATCGGCAGTCGAATCGAGCGAGGCAAGGCTTACAAGTAGACGATGAAGGTGTCATCACGCTTGAAACCTTCGGACACTGCATCCTGAGGATACGGCAGGGTGACGAAATCCTCATGTTCTCGATCGGTACCCAGGTTGGCATCGGAGACCTAAAGAACGACATTATTGCATTGTACAGAAAGGTTTTGGTGAAACCTCAACACACGTAAGGAACGGCGTAGAGGTGGAGAAGGATCGAGTATCGAGTCGCGTCTGTAGGATCCTGCCGCCGCGAGCAAGCTGCCATTGCAGCGTAATTCTTCTGCTTGTCTTTGTCGAGAGACGCGATCACGTAATGGGAAACTACTGAAGAAGGTGAGCAGATGGACGACCGCGATAGAAACGTGGGCCCGCCTGATACGTACGGCGACGCAAGGCGGATGGGGTTCTTTCAGAACTTTCGTACAGTTCGCGTTCGTATTGGCGAACATAGGGCAGCAGGTATTTGTCTGATAGAAGACTGGCAGCAGTCGAATCGCCAGCGTCGCGGGCGGCCAGCAGTTCGGCCTGGATCTGGGCTATCTGTGCCTGCGCGTATTCGTTCGATTGTGATACTGGAACAGACATCGTGGAAGGGTAGCTGTTGATAGATCAGCGCCAGTTGGTGCAAAAGAAGGAGATGCGAGCAAGTCAACGGCCTGTAGTAGATGTTAGACGAGTCGGGTGAGACCCGATAGGCTTGAGCTTCTCATCAGCATCGAGCTGCCAATCTATTAGCAGTGAGCTCGTTCATGATGAGGAATGCAGTGGAACAAGTTTCATGTCCGAGGCATGCAGCCAGTCCTAAGAGATGGAAGTGGGCATCGACATGCACGCCTGCGTTCTTCAGCATCTCTCGTTCTTCTGGCTAAAAACGAGCGCAACATCACAGCACGTCCAGATGATGCAGATGCAGAGGGAAAAGTTATAAAAAGGAAGAGATGGCCGAAGGAAAGGTCAAAAAAGCGACGAGTGCTCACGCACAGACTCTGATGAACGACAGAGATGTCAGGACTTTTGCTCATACGCGCAGATGGAGAGTCGAAAGACTTCGACCTACTGAACTGCGGACCCGTGCGTAGACTTGTTTATACAGAGGGTTGCCAGGCAATCCCATCCTATAAGCACACTGCTCTAACCAACCTAGAGCGCACGATAATTATGGTAAGCGAAAAGCCACAGCATGCATAAGGAGCCCGAAGGCTGAACTTGACATACTGAGCTACGCGAGCAAAAGCGATGGGCGCAGAATTTGCACAAACATATATATACGGCAAATTGCTGATTTGCTCAAAAATTGTCGTTTCAATTGCGTGCTTGCCAGCTCTGACAATGACGGAGCTGACCTGCAGCGGCAAAGGAGCTCGAAGCTTTGTGTTCAGGGCTTCTCGTGTTCATCAGGTGGACCTGGGTACGCAGCAGGAATCAGCAGAGCGTCCGCTGTCTTAGCAGCGGTGCTGTATAGGACTCTGCATCGAGCGCTGGGCAGCCCTTGGCAGCTGCGTCACCTTCAGGCAGGATTGTAACGCATGCAGTGCCTATCATATGATGATCTCCTGTCGCTGCCAATGCGAAGGATTGCAGATGTGCTCTGTACCTGTACCTGGCTAACGGAGTCCGTTGGACGGTGCCTGAGTGCTTGTCGAATCTGTTTCTGCCATATCTAGGCAGCTGAAAGCACACGTAAGCCGTCAATGGTACTATGTGCTATACACACACTTTTCAGCAGCCCCGTAGATGTCGCTAGAAGAAAGGCGTAGATCGGGCGTAACTTGGATCATTCCTCCTGGCAAGGCTAAGCATGCTGCTTGCCCAAAAAGAAACATACGTACTGCTTGGCATGTAGACATCTTATGTAGCCATTTGAAAAGGCTTGGAAGCTCTTTGCGACCGAGACTTTGCAGAAGCCCATTTTCCCTGAACCTCTTCAAAGACGCAGATCTAGAGAACTTGACCAAAAATTTGCCTGCTCTGAGATTCGAACTCAGGTGTTCGGATTGCTCAAGCGCGAACTTGATCATGCATTAAATGCTATGAGCTGGAATTTTTCTCAGCGAACGACCTTGGAGGGTTCATGGACAGACGTTTACGTACACCGATATACTAACCCTGAAGAGTCTTTTGTATTAGAACATTGACTCGAAAAGGGCATCGGGAACACCTTACGACTATATGAAGCGGGCAACTTATGGTGTCGTGTCGAGGCGCAAAGAAGAAAACATCTATATACTGCAAAATCGCACACCTCTGAAATATACCGACCTACAACGACTTCAGCAGTCGGTCATCATTTACGAGAAAGCCTCTGGAAGCTCCCTCAGTCCTCCGAAGACATTTCTATACGAGGTCGGAGCACCTTCGCAGCGTGTCAGGATAGGAGGATGGAGAGTAGAGAAGGAGCAATTCCGCTATCTCGGTATACAAATGGGCCGCTCAGTCAATCCTGACCTCATTTGGCGAGCTGCTGCTGACAAAACCATTCATCGAATATCTTCAGCACCTATGTGGGACCTTCCTATCCACATACGATGCCTCATCATCAACATCTACTGCTATACAAAAATTCTCTACCTCGACAAATTCATGCCGGCCAATGACGAAGTCATTCGCAAAATCGAAGAAGCGGCAATCAGAGCAATTGCTGGCAAGTCTTCACCGAAGGTCAAAGAAGCAGAGCTTGTACGACCTCGAGAGATGGGCGGCTTTGGCTTGCGGCCTTTGGCCCTACACCTACAATGCACTCGAGCCGGATGGGTTGCAGACCTTCTTGAAGACAGATGGAGGGAGCAGCGACATTACGGAGCTATCAGACTTCTCCTTTCTCGCAAAATCGCCAACGCTGATCAAGCGATTCTGCAGAAGACCTCCGCTTCCGCCATTTGGACTCGACGCGTACAGTGCCGCAATACGCTTGTTTCCTCATATATCAAGTGGCCATGGCTAGGCATCTTCTTCAAACAAGCATCATATGAAGACAAGAGCAGCTCGGAATGGGATGCCGCAATCCTGGCAACGCGCAAGTTCCTCCCATACAGGTGGGAATGCTATACTCGGGCGTGGCATGCTACCATTCAGCTCAAGGATCAATACATCAAGAGCTGGCTCGTCACTTTCAGCCAGAAGAAATTTCTAGACTGGCGATGCCCCGATCTCCTCCAATTCTTCCGTCCTCGCTATGGCAAGCGAGACAGCCCGATATCGGCTACGGCCAATAGCTATAGGCAAGTGCATTCTCTCACCAGCACCTTATGTCGACCTAGCTGGCACCTGGAGCTGCAGAACCCAAACATCAACTGGAAGAACGTCTGGAAGATCCTATGCGAGTTCAGCAAGGAAGCCTCCGGACTGGAGAATAGCGTTCGGTTGTTCTTGCTAGGCAAGCTCACTACTCCCGCAGCTTGGGCCACAGCAGATTCCGACAAATGGCCTAACAACCTCAGCAAGATCTGTCTGTTCTGCTCGGTTGAGCCCGAGTCTCGCAGTCATCTTCTAGAAGGATGTCAGAAAGTACAGGAGATACTGGTCAGAGCCATCGGAGGATACGGGAACGGTTTCATGAGAGCATTTGCGGATAAAGACATCATRGATCCAGACGATATGGGCATGCTTTACGGACGCGCTTCKGCCATCCATCACTTATTCAAATTCATCAGAAGTCGACGTCTCAGTCGCAATCCCCTTCCTGATATCACAGAGAAAGACATAGATAAATTGACCGATCAGATTAGTCTTGATGCAGCACCCGCATCTCCATAAACTCATTTCAAGTGTATAACACACATATTCATTCGCTGTATAGATTAACTTGTACAACGCGACTATATACACAAAAAATATACACAAAAATCCGGCAGCTTTATCGGCTCGCGTAGCAGCTCCGCAGCCCATGCAGTCGATGAAAGGCTCCCACCATGCCTGCTTGCCCAGCGCAACATCCCCATAAAGATGGCCGTTGCTAGCGCAACTAACCTACCAAATGGCGCACAACAACAGAATTCTGCATCGCACCTCCGACAAATACGCAGGGACTGGCAGCAGTTCTGCCTTCAATCGAAGTCTTCCCCGGGATTGCTGGTCCCTGTAGCATTATGGAACAAACAGAGAGATCCTCGGGTATGCTAATGGTATGCCCCTCGCTTCCTTGCGGTGGGCACGAAGTGGTAGTATGTCGAACCATCTGCGAGACTAACAAGGGGTACTATATATGGCGTATGATGTTGAGGGCAGCGGTGACACCTGACGGAATGCAGGTGGGGAAGAAGATGAACCTTGGGCGTTCCAAAGTCTTTAAGAAGGAGAAGGAGCTGCCAGAGCTGCCATCCCGACAAATTTCCAGGACAGGTATGGACTAAGTGGAAGGACCAGCGCCTTGACTTTCATCATCTGCTTTAGCATTTCACATGTACGATCTGATTTGGGCGACATAAATCGGGGCAGAGACACCAGATCGGTAGGCACATAGCAGGTGACAAGGCACAGAAGGCAGGAGGATATAAGCTACAGTGGTTGTCGCGTGTAAGCGTAAAAGGGTACTCTTGGTGTGTGATGGAGCACGATGTTTCATCCAAGCGGTATCAGCTGTTCAAGAAAGTCGAAGCCGCAAACCTGATTTCGAATGCAGGGCGTCAAAGACGCACCCATCGTCTCTTACCCATTTCGATCAACGCTGCCTTCATACTCTACCAGCTCTGGGTGAATAGGCAGATTGCTCGTGCGGGCATTTCGATAGCAGCACAAGCTTGGACAGGAGCAGCAGAGCCTCCTATTTGCAGCGAAGAAGCCTGTGTATACAGATACGTGGATATTGCGGTTCCGCATACATCAGGAGGACGGCCAGCCATACGTGATCAAGCAAGGTTGCAGGCAGGGATTCAGCTCGAGCAGTTCCGCCCGTCATCAGGGAGGCCTTACACCAGGGCAGGGAATACCGGCGATAAGCGATTCCTCGAACCTCTCAACGAAATGTGCCCTGTCCAGAGTCGGCGCGAGACAGTCATCAGAAATCTGAATTTTCTTGTCTTTTCGGATCTGCCGGTCTTGCTTACCCGGAACATACTCTTTCTTTCCTATCAAAACATAGGCATGTCTAAGCTACTGATAGGGGCACTCAAGCCCACACCGACCGGCCTGGCTTTCATATCTGCGGCTCTCCTCGCTTTCCGCAATCAACTTCAAAGAACTTCTTATGCCAAGCTCTTGATTCTTCTGGTGCTGTTCATCAATAGAGGCAACCTACCCTTCAGATGGCATCTCAAGCTCTTTGGTATTGGCCTGAGAGCGCGCTGGCGATACGATAAAGGCCGTCTTGGCTTATTGACGGCTAGTGCTGGTCAGAAGAAGCTCGGATTGCAGGGTGGGGAGCTCGGACTTGGAGGCATCGGCACAAGCGTCTTCGACATCCTCACCGTCAGGAAGACGAGGGTATCTTTCGCAGAATCGGATTACAACCTGTCAGCGAAGGCCTTCCCAGACTGCCATCTTCCCATACTGACTTTCATGTTCAACAGACATCTCAGCAATAGTAACTATGCACAAGCTGGCGACTTTGCGCGTATGCAATGCGCTTCCGATTATTTTGGGGTCATTGCTACAGAAGACGGCATAAACGCGCTGCTAGGAGGTAAGCGAGCCAGCATTACATTGTCTACAACAGCTCATAATCATGCTCAGGCAGTACTTTCGTCTATTTCCGCGAGATTCCAATGTTTTCCAACTATACAACCGAGAGCCGAGGTTAGCGATTCTTCTGCTTTGTACCGACGCTGCATGCTGACGATCAAAATAAACACGCAGTGGTGGCCTTTGACGATCGCTGGGCCTACTTCTTGACGCGATTCATCATTCCATACGACAAGAAGTCGAAAAGAGCACCTTCAAAATCGCTCGAAACCGGCAAAGACTGCACAGTGTGTGCTTTCCTACTGAGTCGCCTCACTTTCAAGCGTGGACGTATCGGCACCACCCCTGAGAAAGGCCTAGCTCTGGCTGGTATTGTCGGGCCCGCAGAAACGGATCTCGGCAGGAATTGGGCACTGGCCAAAGAGCTTCGCAAAACAAAAGGTGTCAAAGCATGGATGCAGAAGACGGAAGATGCCGGCCAATATTTGAAAGGCTGCGAAGAGCGCAACGCTAGAGCCCTCGAAATTGTTGGACGCCTCCACGATTCGGATAGACTGGCGTGGATGGAGCTGGATGAGGCTTGAGGAAGTTGAGAGCAGTATTAGATTATTATTCCCTCCTGACCATCTCTCACGTATACCGTGGCATAGCCGCTAATATTACAAAATAGTCACGCATAAGTAGGCCAATTCAACACGCATAAGCAGACTCTTCGTCATTATCAGATACCCTCCACAACTGCATATTTAGACATCGTTCAGAGCTTTCGTAAAAAGATAGAAATGCAAATACAGGCATCTCTCATCCATTCTTGAAAACTCCAACGGCGCATCGCGAAGTCGACAGGCTGGCGACGCCTGATTTCTGTCAGTCTGTGATACCAGACACTGCTTTCGAGGGCGTAATGAAAGTGCGACATGTCCGCTGCCCATTCGGACCGCTCTCATATCAGCTTGGCGGTAGCTATGGGAAGCTCTCTATCAGAATTCCGAGGCCCTCCAAAGCGAACTATACTCCTGACGGAGCACAGCTTTTGCGTCAGCAGGTCGTCAACTCGATCATACGGATGAGCGGCTGCGGTCGAGAACTGACCTTGCGAAGAAATTCGCCTTTGAGCACAATATACGAACATCGCCGTGTCGATCTGGTCCATTGCAGATGGCGTCCGCAAACCTCAGACTAGTGAGGTCAGATTCTGCGCCTATCGCTTTTGCTTGCGTAGCCCAGTATGTCAAGTTCAGCCTTCGGGCTCCTTATGCATGCTGTGGCTTTTCGCTTACCATAATTATCGTGCGCTCTAGGTTGGTTAGAGCAGTGTGCTTATAGGATGGGATTGCCTGGCAACCCTCTGTATAAACAAGTCTACGCACGGGTCCGCAGTTCAGTAGGTCGAAGTCTTTCGACTCTTCGTCTGCGCGTATGAGCAAAAGTCCTGACATCTCTGTCGTTCATCAGAGTCTGTGCGTAAGCAGGAAGAGGAGAGGCACGAGCAATAAGACGCGGGAAACCCGGACAAGCTGCAGGAACGGGTATAGATACCCGATGTAGCTAAGCAGTGGGTCGACAGTCGTCATGACATACAAGTCATTTATGCAGAGGAGATATGCGTACGGACTAGAGTCCATAAATCCCATGGGCTGCGGAGCTGCTATGCGAGCCGATAAAGCTGCCGGATTTTTGTGTATTTCTGAATTGTGCGATTTTGCAGTATATAGATGTTTTCTTCTTTGCGCCTCGACACGACACCATAAGTTGCCCGCTTCATATAGTCGTAAGGTGTTCCCGATGCCCTTTTCGAGTCAATGTTCTAATACAAAAGACTCTTCAGGGTTAGTATATCGTTGCACGCAAACGTCTGTCCATGAGGTTTCATAGGCTTGGGAGTCCAGTAAATTCAGATCCAATGCAGCCTTTGTATCTAGACAAGTGCGTCTTCGTTCCTGCCGCCGATCTTTGACAGGTCGGCGCGCGGGTGCCTGGACCTCATTATCGCCATGCATCGCGAAGTGAAAGAAGGGGGCCGTTGGATTAGCGAGCATTTGATGGCTTCTTCAGCCTATCGAGCGCGTGCTCCGGGTCTTGATTGAGGTTCCGCTGGCTTTGCCTGGGCTGGAGGCAACGATGCTGGCTATTTGTTTGCATGTAGCGGACACGGCATACGTATAGAAGCATAAAGAAGGCGTTCATGAAGGTGTACCATGTTACATAAAGGCTGGATGTGATTGCAGGCTTTGCGATGTTCCGAGGCTCAGAGATATCCCGTCCGTTTTGCATACGCCGATTTGCTTTGAGATCTGTATGGCTGCATCCGCCATAGCGGTGTCGATGCAACGTAGCTATCGCATCCGTCAAGCTTGGGTTCAGTCCAAATAGCTTTGCTTTTGGGCGAAAAAGTTTCTGCCCATCGGGGGCATCGAGATACACGACATCTTCATCGAGAGAGAGCCTAGGCCCGAGATCCAGCGCAGAAGCAAGATCAAAGGCTTTCCAGCTTCTAACCACGACGAACATAACAAGAACATAGAGTATACAATCAAGCTGCAAACAAGTGCTGGTAAGTGACGTCCAGCTGGGCGTTGCTTTCCTTCGGCTCGAGACCGTCCAGCCGATTTGACTGAATTATGGGCTTGACAGACCACAACGCATCCAGCGAGATCGAAGTAGATAGCAACATTCATACGCTTGTATGCACTCGGAATCACCTGGCGAATCCTCTATCGAGCCGCAACCCAGCGATTCGATGTCGGGCCTCGATCCTGCAGACAATAGTCGACCGGTCTCCGGTGTCATCGATAATGGAGCAGTAGATGGAGCGTCCCCATCTTCACAAGGAAACCAATCTACTCTTAATTCAACTCTCCCAATCACCAATAGCAGCGGCGACGAAGCACCTCTTTCTTTCTCATCGCCCGATAACAGCCCTCCTCCTTCTGCAGCAAGCCAACAACCTTCTACCAATCTACCAACATCCCATGGACAAGAGAATGTACTGCGACCAAGTATGACAGCCAGATCGGTGTCAGCTACGCCAGGAAGACCACCCTTGATGCGTGCAGGAACCGATCCATCATCGAGACCTATGCCGCCACAACAGCATCAGCAGCAGCATCAGGCAGAAGCTGGACCATCATCCTCCCGTACATCGCGGCCTCGCGCAGTACGCTATGCGGACCCCGATCGCCATTGGCTCAGC
Source organism: Erythrobasidium yunnanense (assembly GCA_001600175.1). NCBI lineage: Eukaryota > Fungi > Basidiomycota > Cystobasidiomycetes > Erythrobasidiales > Erythrobasidiaceae > Erythrobasidium > Erythrobasidium yunnanense. The sequence goes on from BCJC01000004.1 coordinate 1,087,848, forward strand.
GAAGATGAGGGCGAGATGCATTCAAACGATGTAACGGCGAGGAATCGGAATCGCCAACAGGGTTTTAGTGGCCATCAAGGAGGAGATGGACGTGATTCAGATGACAGTGGTGGAAAAGATACAGACGCAGATAAAGACCAAGCACTGCTTGCTCGGCAATCGACGGAAACGCGATCGCACCCCATCAACCATAAACCTGCAAAGATCCAAACGGACCTCAGTATGTTTGGCCTGTCGAAAGACTATACGTCGCTCCTACCAAGCCTGGCGACTGTGACACCCAATCTCCTCAAATCGCTGCAATGCTCCTCTTGCACGAACCTACTGCGTGATCCTACGACGCTCTCATGTGGACACTCTGTCTGTCTAGGCTGCAGCGCACCCGATGCCTCGCCGATCCAGATACAGCAAGCCGCTGTAGCTTCAGCGATTAGCTCGACAGTGGCGGAAGCTCTATCACCGCGCCAACAAGCAAGGTTACTTCCAGATACAAGTCTCGACGAACGGCAAGCGAGTGGACTTCCAGTTGCAGGTTCGCCAGAAATACCGCAACAAGCAAGTCCAACGTCGAAAGCGAAAACTTTGTTCAACGATGTCTGCTGTCCGATACCTACGTGTCGCAAGTTGACGAAAGCTTCCGAGCTGTCGAAATACGGCATCAGGACAGACTTCGTGCTGCACAAGCTCACATCGCTGCTGCGGGCGCATATCCCGTCTATAAGCGAGGGCTTCAGCTTGAGCGATCAGATAGTTTCGCAAAGTACAAGAGAAGGAAGCGAAGAGCTGCAGAATGCGCTAGAAGAGCTGGAATCTACGCCAAGTAGCTCGCCAGACGAAAACCCGAAAGACGAAGATGGCGCAAAGCGGATCATGGGACGGCATAGACAATGGAAAGCAAGCAAACGGAATAAAGGCAGCGTTCGCAGCTCTGGACGGAATAGCCCGACTATACCGATCCTCGTCTCGGATGTTCTGTCAGAGCTGGAGTGTCAAGTGTGCGTGACGCTCATCTACGAGCCGATCACGACGCCCTGCGGTCACACATTCTGCAAGAGGTGTCTGTTCCGCTCTTTGGATCATTCAAATAGGTGTCCGCTCTGCCGATCTGAACTGCCAGGTTTCAATTTCTTCGTCACCGCACCTTTCAATTTCACGATCTCAAACCTCCTTCTCACGACTTTCCCTCTCGTGTATGAAGATCGTAAGATCGCCTATGAGGCAGAACAGAGGGATACTGGATTAGATACTCCCATCTTCGTCTGCATGGTCGCCTTCCCATTCATGCCGACAAATCTTCACATCTACGAGCCGAGGTATCGCTTGATGATGCGAAGAGCGATGGATACCAATAAGCGTTTCGGCATGGTTTTGCCAAGTCGGTCAAACGATGGCATCAGCCAGTACGGCACCATGCTGGAGATCGAGGAGATTCACGTCTTCGATGACGGACGATCGCTTATACAGACGAAGGGCGTTCACCGCTTCAAAATTCTGGAGACGGGTACGCTTGATGGCTACTCAGTCGGAAGAGTCGAGAGGATTGAAGATATACGTGAAGAAGAAGAGGCAGAGCTGGAGAGGCCTGCTTTGGCAAGATCGGCAGAGCAGCAGAGGCAAGGTGGAACTGCCAGTGGCACCACTTCACCAGCTGGAGGCAGGAGTCGGGCACCTTCCATCGTCCGCCGCCTGAGTCGCTCAAGTCCGCCTGCAACTGCTGCTGCACCATCGCAAACTCCCCCTGATGGTGCAGAGCCGCAAGACACCTCTGAGCTCACGAACAAAGAACTCATCGATGTCTGCAAATCCTTCGTGGAAGCTTTGAGGACAGGCTCGACACCTTGGCTCAGGCAACGACTGAATGACTCGATGCCGCCTATGCCGGATGATCCGAGAGAGTTCACCTGGTGGATGGCTATGCTCATGCCTATCGATGATCACGAGAAGGCCAGACTGCTTCAGGTAAGCTCATCATCCTCTCAAACAAAGATTATCAAGCGCTGACTGGCTTTTTCGCACCTCCCAGATTACAAGCTACAGGCTTCGATTACGGCTTTTGGTCTTCTGGATTCAACAAATGCAGCACTCTTGGTGGTTCAGCCGCGGTTGCACCATCGCTTGACTAGCTCGTTACGCAGTCGACATTTGGCGAATCCTCCTCTTCTTGTGTATACTGGTTTATTTCTCAAGCCAGAACATGTAGCTTCCACCCACATCTTTCTACTTCCTTCCGCTCTACAAGCCTCTCATTACACACGATGGCCATTTCCACACCTCTTTCCTCATAGCAAAGTATCGTTGTTTTCGAGAAGTATTACCTGTTTCAGCTGTATAGTCTGCATCTCATCACAATCGTTGTTAAATCGTCATACCGCCTGTCTTCTTCACATCTCGTTATTACGCTCCTTTTATCGTTCACACTTAGCAAAACCAACACAAGCATCAAACAGTGTTCTTTCCTCTTTCATTAGCATTATCTCTGACTTCTCTCTCATCTCACTTGTCCTGTCTATACTAGTAGGATACAAGATCTGTGTAAGATAGCTCTACAGAATCGTAATCCGAGTACAGCGCCTTCCAGCATAGACTCCCAGCACAGAAGGCCTGCTTCGGTCTGCAGTCTAGGCTTTGGCGTACGGATCTGCCTTAAGGTCTAGACATATCGAGGAGCATCGTGAAATAACTACTCAGCTCGAGCCCTTTGCCTCAAATTCTCCTCCTCGAGGGTCGACTTCCTCGTCCTCGCTACTTTCCGATGAGCTGCTTCCTCCGCTTTTATTATTCGACGATGGGATCACGAGTAGATCGGGAGAGACTAGCTCATATTCTTGTGAAAGCAGAAGGAAGCGCTCGTATAGGGAGGTCTCGGCCTGCAGCTTCAGCGTCAGCGATGGTTGGAGAGAGAGAGGGAGTGTAAGATGAATATACTTCGCACGCATCGAATATCTCGCGATGATGGAACCAGGCTGCAATGTGACGCGTCAATGAATGAATCAGGCTTGGCAGAGATTGAGAAGGAGCTCACCATGGGCGAATATTCGATACAGCCGCCTTGCTATACTGGTGAAGTGCTTAATGGAGGTCGTAGGGATGGAAAGACTGCTTGCGATGTTAGCTAGTGTGCATTGAGTAGATCATGGTGAATAGAACGCCGTACCGGCTTGGAAAGTAGCGGGAAGAATTCAGCAGGGCTGTCGCGCCTTCAAGGGTATGTGTGATATAGTCGATTGCACAGCATTCCGTCTGTATATGTCCCAGTAGATATCAGCTCGTTTCTACTAGCTAATCCGAGTGACGACCTACCTCATTTGCTGTTGCGTGAGCTGCGCACAGATATAGCCATTCGCCAGCTTTCATCTCTGGACATGTCTCTCTTGAACAATGCTCCTGAAGCGATAAAACGAGTGGATGTGAGAGGTCAATAGCTAGGCGTCTGTGCGCAGTATATCAGTGCATGTCCAGAATCGCGGTTAGCTCTCCGGTTTACGCACCTGAGGTGTTCATAGAGCCACACGTCGCGCTCTACATATTCATATTCGTCTTCACTGCTGGCGACTGCATCCTGGTCGTTCTGGTCTGCTTCGAGCTCGCTGTCGCTCTCTCTGGCTTTTCCCTTTACGTCCTTTTTCCATCGAGGCAGTTCTACGACTCTGTTGACGTTGTGCGTATCGTCTGCTACGAGATGTGCAATATATTCTTGCAGCTGGAACGGGCTGTCGATGTCACCTGGAGGCATTGCGCTAATGTCGCTATTCGAGAGCGAGACGAGGTAGTCCTGCAGGGCCATAGCATCAGAATAATGCACATAACTTTGCTACTGTATGTTCTGTTCACCTCCGTCTTTGTACCTCGTCGCAGCCGACCGCGTACTTCCGTCATTTCGACCAACTACAGTGTGTTATGCACGACGGCTGCTGATAGGTCTATATCTTGTTGACCTTGAATACTCGAGCAATGAATCTTGCTTTTTGTGTCTTGAATAAGGACCTCTTGGTTCTGAAGCAACTTGTAATACTCCAATATGGATCTAGACGATGAGCTCTCCATTACACCTTCATTCAAGAGCAAGAGTAGAAGGGATAAAGGCAAAGGCAAAGTGATACAATCCCACAACTCAAATGCAGCAGCAGCCAGTCCAGCTCAGAGCGACCTCGAAGACAACAACGACAACAATGAAGGAGCAGCAGCAGCAAACTCATCCGCCGTCATGTTCAAGAAGAAGAGCGCAAAGTCCAGAGGAGCTGGTGGTATCGGAGCATCATCATCAGCGAAGAAAGCCGACTCTACATCTACACCTGCAAGATCAAAGCTGGCTTTGAGCTTCGGGGCAGACCAAGATGAAGCAAATGGTCTGGAAGGAGAAGATGCAGATACAAGCATCAGCGAAAGTGCAGTACGGCGGTCAGAAGCCTCCAGAAAATTGAAGAGACCTCCTGTCATGCCTGCCAGTAGCAATGCAAACTATGATGCAGCTTCAAGACTATCCAGTACTCTCTCGCAGACGAGTATCACAGCTGCTCCTGCTGCCAGACCTACATACTCGAAAGACTACCTAGAAGAGCTCAAAGCGAGCACGGCTGCAGCTCCTGCAGCAATGAAGCAGACCTCGACTAATGGAAGCTCATCTAATGGATACGACTCCCTTACCATGTCCAAGTTTGGTAGTAGTACGCTGGCAGAAGGTAGGACACTTGCAAATAATCATGACTCAAGACTGACTTTGTAGACGATGCATCTACAGAACTTCCCACGGAGAATGCAATAGCGACTGCGAAAGCGCGTCGAGAGACAGCTCGCCGGCTAGGCATAGACACGGTGTCCGACTCCAGATCAAGCGACTACATTTCACTAGACGTAGGCATGCCCATCAAGAACCGAGAATCTCGCTTAGTGAGAGAAGAAGATGAGATAGGTGAAGGAGACGATGATCATGCAGACTTCACAGGCGCGTCGGAACGCATACTGCTGGGGAAGAAAGGCAGGCAGAAGATGGAGAAAGATCGTAAAGAAGGCATGAGGGATCTGATTGATGCTGCAATGGATGAGGAAGATGAGGGACTATTAGGAGATGCGGCGATGCAGAACGAAGATGAGGAAAGCCGGAGGTGGGAGCTTGAGCAGATCAGGCGAGGAGAACAGAGGCGGCCTGGTGAAGCCGATGAGCAGGAGCAAGTGCCGTACACACCTGCGTCAAGTGAGTAGCTGCATCTCATTGTCATCCATGTATACACGCTGACAAGTGTGAACAGTCCCGGAAGCGACTGCTATCCCTAGTCTTGCGAGCACTACGAATCGCTTAGCTGCTGCTCTAGCCGAGTTCCAGTCCTCAAAAGGCGAGAACGACATTCTTCTATCCAACAGCGCTCGTGAAAGCGAAGCTTTAGCAGCACAAGAAGCCGAGCTGCGTCTCGAAGTGACGCGCATCAACAGCAAGCTAGAGTGGTTTACCGATTTCAAAGCATGGATAGAAGACGTAGCTACGTTCTTGGATGAGAAATTCCCTGCTCTGGAGAAGATCGAGAATGACAATTCTTCAGTCTTGCAGGAAAGAAGGGAGATGCTGCTCAGAAGGCGGTATCAGGACGACTCGGATGACGTCGCGCTATTCACGGGAGCGAACGTGCCTGTCAAATATGTGACGGAAGAAGAGAGGAGCAAGGCGGATGAAGAAGCTATGGAGGTGGATGAACTTGGAAGGACGAGGTCGGATACGGATCTACAGCCGCGATCGTTCCCTCGCAAGAACAGGCGGCTGGAGAGGCAGAAAAGACATACTCTGCGCCAACAAGCGAAAGGCTCTCAGCAGAGCCCTATGGACGAAGGCGATTCGACGGATGATGAGTTAGTGGCTTCCGACTCGCAAGACTTGCGAGCTGCCAGCGAGAGTCTCGTACAAGCTGTTGAAGGTTTATTCGCCGATGTGGAATCTGAAGAATACAGAGATCCCTCACTTGGTATTCGACCGCGCTTCGAAGACTGGAAGCATCGATATGGCGAGGAATACGGCCATGCTTTCGCTGGTCTTGCCATGGTGGGCGCATGGGAGTTCTGGGTGCGCACAGAGCTCGCAGCATGGAATGCATTCGGTATCACAGAATTGCAGCTGGCAAATACAAGCTTGGAAAGCTTTAGCTGGCATAAAGCACTCACGGATTATCAGCATGCGAGAGCAAGCTCGGTAGAAGCTAGTGGAGGTGCAGAACAGCTAGATCCTGCAGACGATGTCGTCCATGGTATGGTAGCGACTGTCGTGGTGCCTCGACTAAGACGGCTGGTTCTGGATGGCTTCGACCCGTATTCCAGCTCGGGTATTGCGAAGGCACTGGCTACAGTAGAAGAGATCACTTACTGTCTCGAGACAAACCATGTCCGATTCGAGGTAAGTTGGCAGTCTCATCTGATTCTGTGTAGATCATTGATATCTATGTCTGAGCAGAGCTTGGTCATGGCTTTCCTCTCCTGCTACCAAGTGGCTATCCTGCGATTGCAGAGTCTGGTTGTGCCCTTCACATCCGAAGTACGGGCGCCCGTGTCTGGCATAAACCCAGAAGCCATTCAAGCGCGACAGCGGTTCGCCCGGCGATGTTTCAAGCTGCTGAGCAACGCAATGCGGTGGAGGCGGTATGCGAAAGCGTTCATTCTTCCCGCTGGCGGCGAAGGCTATGGACTCGGAGCAGGTGGAAGCTGGGATGCCTGCTTAGCTCGCGAATTGGTCGAGAAGGTGCTTCTACCCGTGATTGAGGCAGGATGGGAAACGGGCGGTAGTGCGATAGCAATACAGGTACGTCTGACAGCTTGCTCTTTGTCATAGGCACAGAACAACGCAGCTCACGTGACGCGATCCTTGCAGGTCCTCAAGCTCTTCCCTGGGTTTTCTCTGCCAGACGACATAGCTGCGAGGTTGAAGGCATAGTTGAGATGTTGTGTAAGGTACCGCAGGCTCTGTAGCAGGGTAGATTGCAAGACATAATTGGCCGATCATAGCCGTCCATCGCTATCTCAGCCGCCTTTCATCGCGCCTTAGTCTCGAGATAACTCATAGCGAAGAGCTTTCTGTATATACATGGCTGCATTGCAGAGCAGGGCGGCGCACCGTCCAGCTCAGCGCCATGCGAACGACGAAGCAGAGCCAGCAGAGGCGATAAGAGGCCGACCTCAACAGCAACGGATCATCCGCGAGCAGGATTCATGGCAAGTTGGCTTGAGATACAGTTACAAGACAAGTCTAAATGAGTGAAACAGGATCCTCTTTGCGCCTGTCAAGCCTGCGCAAGCTCAACTCACAGAGCATAGTCGATCGCCTATAGATAGCAGGATCACCTCGTTCTCGTCGCAAGCGACATCTACTGCCCAGGAAGCTATACACGATGCTCAGACGCAAGATGTAACCTCGAACAGCTCTGGAAGACCTGCAGATGACACCCAAACAAGCCATGATGCGATGCCCTTGTCGCCGCCACTGCTAAGCTCGCTCGAAGAGACAGCAGGCGACACGTCTGTACCTTCTCCTACTATATCCAACGATACTCCCAATCTACCTTCACCTGAGCCTTCTTCCCTTGGCCGATGGACTATCTTACCTACCCCAAACGCTTCATATCTATTTGACGACGAGCAAGATGCGTGTGCCTCTCCAATACATTCTCGTCAAGAGCACAGTCCAGTGGAGAGTCTGCGTGTTGCTGGCTCGGCAGTCAGCGCGAATACCGAGCTGCTCTCCATACCTAGTTCCGTCACTCTGTCGGAGAGGTCAGCTTCAACGGATGCAAGTCCTCGACGTGCGCATTCGATCAACCAAAGTAGGCACAGACAAGAGGCTTCGGACGCACTCACTGTGGCTGCTCTAGAGAAGATGACCGCAGCTGCAGAGGAAGTGAGCAATAAAGAAGCCGATCTGACTTCAGGATCAGAAGAGGATGATGCTATGGATGTAGACGAAGCGCTTCTTGCGCGCGCACCCGATGCTATGAGTGCGGGCATCCGGCCTATCAAGCGAGCTCCGCTGCAACGCATGTCGGTGTCAGCAGCTTCGCAGTCGTCTGGGAAGCAAGAGCAACGCTCCAAAGCATGCTCGGCACGTCTAAGTACTTCATCGAAGAGGCGGCATCGCAAAGCGGGCACTAGCGAGAAAGGCAGTAAGAGGAGCCACACGAATACGGAGATTTCTTTGGCGGCAAGGTCAAGCAAGGGAAAGACAGCTGCCAGAGATAGGGAATCAAGAAGCAGAAGTGGTCGGCCAAGCTCTCGGCGGCCTACCTTCAGTTTGGGAGAGGCGGCTCGCCAGATCTTCAAGGTTGACCAGGAGGTACTCGATGCTTTCAATCAACATGGAACAGTGTATCAGTAAGCTAGATGTTCAATAAGCCGGCGTTCGCTCCTAGCTAATGCTACGCATCTAATCTAGCCAATCAATACCGCAAGACTCGCGTTCTCAGTCAAGTAGCGATAGATCACCTCATGGCTACGAAGCTTTCTCTTCGTATACTGCATATGAGATGGGCGATTCTCCATATACCAAGCACCTCTTTACTGGCGCTTCTGACAATATAGAAGATGCAGATCCCGCATCTGGCGAGACGTCTCGCGCCGCTCCTTCAAATAGCCTATTATACAGATCAGACCTCTATGCGGATCCTCACACCGCTAGCTTGGGTCTGCATCGTCACTTCTCCTTGTCAAGCCTTCATCATTTCCTCGTGGAATCGGTATACAAGCTACTGTACCATCCTTAGGGGAATATAATCGTCCGTTATATCTCATGCAGCACACACCATGACCGTCAGCAAGGTTTGTAGCATAAGTTTCGATATGGAATAGCAGTTCAGGATCATTTCGGCTTATAGCATATCAGGTGTTGTTGTACAACAGCTTCATAGCCATATCACTCTTCCTGGCGGTATTAATGCCTGCCATCCTGCATCACATCCTTGCTCGTCATGCTCTTGCATTTCAGCTTGCTTCCCACTTCTGAAGTCACCAAAGTATGGCTCAATACGATGGCCGTGGTAGCGTCCTCAGCCCTATCATGCAAAGTACCCTGTCTCACAAGCAGGCGGACGATCGCCGGCCCTGTTTAACCCTCCTTTCACGTCAGCCCATCGCGACCACATAATTGACAGAAAATGGGTTTCCGCCAGATAGCCACCACTGTATGCAGAACACTCTCACGCAATAACCCTGGATACGATACGGACACGTTGGCAGACTGCGCAGAAGCTTTTTTGTCCCCCTTCGTCCTGCTTCTCTTCTTTGCTTTCTTTTCATCCTTTAGACCTCTCCTAACCTATCATGATCCTTTCAAAGTGCCTGGTTGCACTCCTCATCATTAGCGTGAATGGTGTAGCCGAAGGATCAAACCGCATAGTCCTGCACACTTTAAAATCCCTCGTCACTGCTCGTATAGACCCTCTCATATCTCCAGGAAAGATGTCTCAGCATGTACATCATGTCGTTGGTGGAAGCAACTTCGGTCCAGACTACGATCCTGACAGGCTTCGGGCAAGCCGCTGCTCAAACTTGAACGTACAGGGGGACAAGGTGGGCTAAACCAACAGGCAATGATACAGCAAGCTGATTACCACTCTAGAGTAACTACTGGCAACCGTCTTTGTATCGTGTGCTCTCAAATGGATCATACCTAGCAATGTCGACGAACACCCGCATCTATTATACTCAACCTGACACTCTTCCCGGTGTGAAGGTTGAGCCTTTCCCTTACAACTTTCGAATGATTGCCGGCAACCCGAGTCGCAAGACTGTCAATATCAACGATCAGGGCAATATCCTTACTTTCTACTATTGCGGCAACTATGATAAGAATGGAAAGGAGTACGGCTCTGAGAGCTACAACTTGCCTACTAAGTCTTGCGCTATCCTGGTCGCGAAGGTGTAAGCTCCCAGATTGTCGGCATTTGGGACGAAGCTGAGTTTTGTCATAGGTTCTTTCCCACTTGCTGGAATGGTAAACCGTTCTCGGCTGCAAACCCAACGTAAGTCTATCCTCTAACAGCATGCTTGGTATTTGACTGACTCGCCCCGCAGCGCGCACGTTCACTATCCGAATTTTGGCGGAGGCTTCTTGGGCAAAGACTGTCCAGCTGGCTTTCCCAGACGTTTACCCAGTATTCTGATGGAGGTCTACTACTTCAACGCAAACCAGCCTGCATCTACAGCACGTAGCCAGTATGTACTTGCCAACGGTGACGTTACTGGCTATGGTCTACATGCCGATTTGTGAGGACGACTTCATATACATGTGGAATAATGCTGACACATGTTGTAGCGCCAATGGATGGGATCAGAATGTGCTCACAAACATGCTAAACAATTGCAAGACTGTCCCGGTAGAAGAGCCTCCCAACCAAGCATGCGCCGCTTTGGCACCTTCCTACAATCAAAAGTTGGCGGACGCCTGCACATATACAGGCAAGATACCGAACGAGTCGATAGGCTACAGGAAGTCTATTCCTCGTCTTGCTGGCTGCAACCTACCATGGACATCAGGGAGCAAGCCCAGCTGTACCTCCGCTCAATATTCAGGCGACCCAGCTTGGGTAACGCCTAAGACTGGTGGTATACTCTGGCCGTAATTCACGCTTATCATCCTATTTATCTTCGCACAAAATACATGCTTTAGCAGAAAGTCTTCCGGAAAGACCTGTAAAATAGTATGCTTCGTCAAAGGAAACGGATCTCTTTACGCGTTTGCATTGTCCGTTCTTCCTTTGCTTCCAGCCTTAGACGTAATCCACCGAAAAAGCACGTTGTGCGAAGGAGAGCACCCTTGACAGGTTTCCAACTTCAAGCTAGATTGCACAAGCAAAGGATGGCTAGACGTGAGCATACATGAACGCTGATATTCTGCGAGAGCTCGTATTGATGAATGTCTCACTACAGCCTCGACTGGAGGAGCTACTCGAGGACGACGTCGCAGCTCTGTTACTCCGGCTGCAGCAGCAAAAGAGCCAGAAGTGAAGGCAAATGGCAAGGAATCTGAAACAGATGCTGCTGAGGAAGGAGAAGAAGATGTGTCCATGGCTGCAGCCAAAACACCGAAAACTAGAGGGAAACGACCTCGCGTTTCCGACGTCGCTGAAGATGCCGAAGCGACACCTGTGACCACTCGTACGCTGCGACCTCGTGCGACTACCCCAGCTGCAGAAACGCCTGCTCGAGCAGCTCGTGGAACAAAACGACCCAGAGTCAGCGCTGTCGCAAAGCCCCTCAAGCAAGGTCTCAATGGATTAGCGACTCCTTTTGCAAGCATCGATGATCCCAAGCTACAGCATTTCACCTTCCAACCGCCTTACACTCTGCTAAGCGAGCTCGACCCAAGAAAGTCTGAAAATCAACCGCTTTCCGCTTTCATGTTCGGCACAGGAGATAATGGACAGTTTGGATTAGGAGTGGAACAGACGGATGAGATCCCCAGGCCAAAGCTTCATGACTGGTTCAAGGTTAATAGCCTTCCCCGTGCCCAGACGAACGGTGCAGAGGAGAAGGAGAACGGTGAAGGAGAAGGAAGCAAACCCAAGGCGCTATTAGGCCCGCATGGCATTGAGCAAGTAGCTTGCGGCGGACTGCATTCGCTGGCTTTGGACTCTGAGGGCAAGGTAAGTCGAGCGCAGAAGATCGCTTACTACGTATCGCTAATCTCGTATGAGCTATGTAGGTTTGGAGTTGGGGAGTGAATGACAACGGCAGTCTGGGACGATTGACAGCAAGTCCTCCCGAAGGCCAAACGACCGAAGATCTCGAGACGCAACCGATGCTCGTTGCTAGTCTGCAAGAAGAAGGCTTCAGAGCCGTGCGAATCGTAGCCGGCGACTGCTTAGGCCTGGCCATCGACGATAGAGGCGATGTGCGCGCGTGGGGTAGCTTCAGGGTATGCAGGTCTTCCAGCATTTTTCCGACAAATGCTAATGCCAAATATAGCTCAATACTGGAGAAGGCGCTCAAGTCCTCGGTCTGGATGGCGCACCAGGCGAGAAGAACATCGCCTGGACACCTGTCCGGCTTGCGGCTTTCAAAGGTCAAGCCGTATATGAGATGGCTGCAGGAGATGGACATGTCATCGCATTGACATCAGATGGACACGTCCTCGCATATGGTAACGGAGAGTCTGGTCAATTAGGCCGGTATGCTGTGCAATATGAGGTTCTCGAGCTTCACGCTAACGCTATGTTCGTTCATCGCAGCAAAATTCTGGCACGACGCGTCATCAGCGGCTTCACACCTGAGCGTCTGGCTCTGAAGAAAATTATTCACGTTGCTGCCGGATCCTTCCACTCTTTCGCGCTAGACGAGAAGGGCAACGTCTACGGGTGGGGCTTGGATCAATACCGCCAAACAGGTGTTTCGGAGGAAGACCTATACGGCGATGACCCAACTGTCCAGACGCCAACCATCCTTCGCGAACTCGACCCTAAAAAGCACAATGGCTCGAAGGTCGTGAGGATAGCATGTGGTCAGCATCACTCGGTGTTCCTCTTCGACAATGGCGAAGTCTACACTGTCGGACGGAATGACGACCACCAGCTCGGACTCGCGGCAGATCAGGAAGCGATAAAGGAGCTCAAGGAGGCTCAACGTGATGTTGACCGGCAGCGAGCGGAGCTGGGCGAAGAGCGGACGAAGTTCCACATCAAAGAGGGAATGAGCGAAGCGGACGCCAAGATCCAAGCTACATACGATGCTGCAGACGCATTCAAGTATCCCGAATATGTTGCAGTGCCACAAAAAGTCAGCTTCCCCGATTCGGAAGATGGACAACCTACGAAGATAGTCAGCTTATCTGCTATGTCGCATCATACACTGGCTGTCAGCAGCAAGGGCGAGGTCTTTGGCTGGGGGCGAAACCTTACGGCTCAGCTCGGCCTGGGAGACGAAACGATTATTGAGACACCAACGCGACTCCGATCAAAGTCTCTTAAGCCATTCAAGGTGCGTATCGCGAGTCCGGCTATATCTCAAGCTGACCGATTTTTCGTAGGTATTGAGCGCTGCTACCGGCTTCCAGCATTCGATGCTGCTGGCTGGGCAAGTAGCCGCTGAGGCTGCACCTGCGCCTGTAGCAGCATAGCCCTGCTCATGTCCCTCCGGCTCTGCTACCTAGTTGTACATCATCTGTCTATATACCCGTTAGAAAACTGCGAGGCGAGTTGGTGCTACATGGGATAACATGCGGAAATAGATACCTATCAATGGAGAAACTCTTTGCTTGATCACAATTATGCACGAAACCCGTCCGGCACTCTAAGCTCGTCTTGCTTCGCTTTCCAACCAATCCTATTACACAAAGCTAGTCTGTATTGGGACCGACAAAACAGTATGAGACATGAACATGTACCAAGCTTCTTTGGACTGCCTCTGATCTGTCAGCCAGGAAACCCCCGCTGCTTTGAAACGCGCCCTCAGCATCCGCCATGGTCAAGCTTCCCTCTTCCATTACTGTGACCTTCCCTCAGCTATCCAAGATGATTGACCACTCCCTCCTGCAACCCACTCTGACGGATGCTGAGATCGCAGACGGTTTAGAAGTCGCCGCAAAGTACAAGACAGCTACAGCTTGTGTCAAACCTTACAGTATTCCGCAAGCAATCGAGACGCTCAAGGGCTCCGGTGTGAACGCGTGTTGTGTAATAGGCTTTCCAGCAGGAAACAGTACGACCGAAGTCAAAGTATATGAGGCAAGGCGTGCAGCTGAAGAGGGATGTAACGAGGTAGATATGGTAGTGAACATTGGCAAGGTGCTAGGCGGACAATGGGACTACGTTGAGGAAGAAATCAAGGCTATCAACGATGCCGTGGTTGCGCAAGGTGCGACGTTGAAAGTTATTTTCGAGAACTTCATGCTTCAAAATGAGCATATCATCAAGCTTTGCGATATCTGCACGCAAATCGGAGTCGAATTCATAAAAACTTCGACAGGCTTCGGCCAATGGCTTCCCGGATATAAAGGTGCTACACTACCTCATCTAGAGCTTATGCGCAAGCACGCAGGAAAGAATGTGAAGATCAAGGCCGCGGGAGGAGTGAGAACGCTGGACGAGTTGCTGCAGGTAATGGCGCTTGGTATTGATAGAGTCGGTGCATCTGCGACTGTAGCGATACTGGAGGAGGCGAGAAGTAGAGGGATAGGGGAGGAGCCTGTGGAGGTGTCAGTACCGCCGTACAAGGCCTAAAGGATGTTTGGGAAGGGTACATACCTGTGACAGCCTAAAAGTTGGGCGGAAAGCAGCTTTGGCTGAGTACAGCGACTTCGGCAGATAAGCCATCCGGGATGACCTCACCGCGTGCTCGCAGCCAATCGAGGACTTGTGCGGTGTCGTACTTACCCATTACTAACAATTCTCCCCCTGTCCAATCCTCCATGAATCGGAACGGCTGAACACCCACATATCGCAAAGCTGGACATGCTGCTGTGACCTTCATGAAGGTCCTAGAGTCTGTTGGAGGACATTCCTTCCACAAAGGAAGATCCACTCGAGAGACCTTCGGCATAATAAGTCCGGAGAACATAGACTCTAGCTCTGGTGCCCAGAAGGCGCTCATCCCGAGAAATACTGATAGTAAAGATTGCGATGCTGAAGAGAGTATGTGCCGAACGAGTGAATGAGGTGAATCTCCGTGATGTTCTCCAAATTCCAGGTTTTTGAGGTGTGAAGACTCTGGTAGCTGGATGACCTTATTCGCTTTGCCTCCTATGGTTCCTGTAACCAAACCTTGTGCTTCTGTACGGAAATGAACATCCGCTATGTAGAGTGACTCCAGCTGTGGCAGAAGCAGACATAGTAGCTCGGCCAGCCATCGAATGGCGTACCGGAAGTCCTTCCATCCTCGTACTCGAGCCTCTCAAGCTCTATTCGCAGGTTGATTATGCAGCTGCGGCTTGTGAAGAAAGTGTGGGAAACATGTAGGTCGATAAGCCAGTGAAATGCAATCTCCGAGCAGTCGCAAATTTCAATAATTGCTCCGAGATCTCTCTCAAAGCGCTTATAATCTGCAATTTCTTCTACCTGTATCACTGTGATCTTGCGCACATATGCTCGGACATCATCGTTGGCAAGAAGCATCTTGCCGAGTCCTCGAATAGGGAATCGCGGATGGACCTTGATACTCAGCAGCCTCCAATAGAGTGGGCGCAGAAGAGCGTAGAAGTGACGTGATAGCATCAAAATAGCTAGATGTGGACTCGATGAGTATGCGCGACTTCCAACAGTGCGGAATGCAAAGGGACTCACAGAGGGATGGCCTCGCTTTGCCAGGGAAGGAGCTCCATTTGTAGGATGGAGAATCCCACGAGGCCCAGACAAGGCTGAAAATATCACGCTGAAGCGTAGTGGGCAACCCGAAAAAGCCCTTTAGAGAGCCGTGCACGACAGGAGGCATGGAGATAGCGAGTGGTCTTGGAGGAGGGTCACAGTCTGTGGTCAGACTGCTTTGGCTCAGTTTCAATTGAAGAACAGGCGGTATCGTCAGAAGCGGGGAAAGCCCGAGCATAGGCTTGATGCGACGCTGACACGACACGATGTCCTGTTCTACTCGGCTACGTTCCGCATTACGAGATCTTGCATTCTTTTACTTCTTCAGTCTTCAATGCACTCTTGGACAAGGCTTTCTTACAAACGATCTTGCTGAAGTGCTGCTTGCAACATGCCCATCCCACGCAGCTCACTCAGAATCGGAGCGCAGATTTCGAGGATCCGATGTGCCACGATATCCCCTTCAAGATGGTGTCCCCAGTCTGCGATGTGCTGTGATTGCTCAACCTCAATCCTTTACGCAGAGTCTGGATCTCGAACGGAATCCAAATATGAGCAGAGACCGTCCCAATTCTTCCAAATGAAATTGCCCTACGGTGGGGCTTACTTGATAAGACTGCAGCCCAGAGATACTGGAGATGCATCTCAACGATGGACCCTGCTCAGTTGCAGGCGAGGCTCGCAGAGAGCACGCTAGCGAGCGGAAAAAACCGAGATTCAGCGACAGAAACTCTCCTCGTCAAATCTTACACCGAGACGTAGCGACAGCGATCCCAACTTTACGCGCTAACAGCTTGCTAACCTGTCACAATTGGTCACGGCACCGGTGTCCAGAATCACTAAAAAATTCCTGTGACGTTGGGGTAGCCCCGCTAATCTAACCCCTCATCGTCTCGCCCCAACCTGAGCGAGCCATGCTAGTACGCTACTTAAGGGCTCATCTCCTTCACCGTCTTTGCTCTCCTCTCCTTCCAAGCTTCATTACTTGACCTACCTCCACCTTCACGGGCATATCTAACTACCGTCAAACACCTTAAAAAAGTCAACTTGTAGTCATGGCTGGTGGTTTCGCAAAGCCGATCCAGCATACTGGTACCTACCTCGAAGGACGAGCCCTCATCTGGCCTCTGTCTCTGATCATCTCGCTTTTCTTCCTGTAAAGATGCCTTCAGCAGTGTGGTTCCAGGCTTGACTGACATATAACATCACATCCAGCTGGGGCTTCAGTTACGGTCTCCTCGATGTCCTCAACTCCCACTTCCAGACTGTCCTGGGTATCACCAAGCTCGAGAGTACTGGTCTGCAGGTCGCATACTTTGGAGGAGGATACTTCGTCTTCAGGTGAGTTCGCTGATAGACAAGATTGGCAGATAGCTGATTGGTTTCTCCAGTCCCATTGCTGCTGAGGTTATGAAGAGAAAGGGCTACAAGAAGGCAATTATCATGGGTCTGTGCCTCTACTCCCTCGGTGCTATCGGCTTTTGGGTAGGCATCTGTTCCCGCTTTCAGAGACAAGCATCGTCTGATGAACGATTGCTCGTCACAGCCCACTGCCCACTTCAGCGACCCCAACAAGCGCAAGGCATCATTCGGAGGCTTTGTCGTGTGCACCTTTGTTATTGCTTGCGGTCTGGCCACCCTCGAGACTGCCGCCAATTCCTATGCAACTGTCATCGGAAACCCAGCAACCGCTGCCAGACGTCTGCAATTCTGCCAGAGCTGGAACGGTGTAGCCTCCTTCACCGGTCCTCTCATCGCTTCGCATGCCTTCTTCAGCGGTGCCAACGCCAACAATTTGACCAATGTGCAATATGTCTACCTGGCAGTCGCATGCGCCGGTGTTCTGGTTAACATCCTGTAAGCGTCCACAATAGCACTCGGCTCCTTGTCTCTGACAATGTTGGCCACTCCAGCTTTATTACCACACGCATGCCTGAAGTCTCCGAAGAGGCCCTCGCTGCTTTGGCCGCTGCACAGGATGGTGACGCTACCGCCAACCAAAAGCCATTCTGGAAGCAGTACAACATGATTGGTGGATTCATGTAAGCACAACCATGCAGATGTCCTATGTCTAGCCGATCTGACCCTGGTACAGTGCCCAATTCGCCTACGTCGGTGCTCAAGTCACTGTTGCGACCTTTTTCATCAACTACTGCCATGAGAACGGTGGAATCACCAAGTCCAGGGCTTCGTTCTTGCTCTCGATGTCGCTCTTGATCTTCACTGGCGCACGATTCATCGGCACTGCACTCCTCACATTCATCCAGCCGGACTTTATGATGATCGTCTATGCCTCAGCAGTAAGTAAATACTGTGAGATTCCCAAGTACTCGATCGCTGATAGCGAATTTCCACCTCCAGTGCATTGTTCTCTCTGTCATGGCTGCCACCATCCACGGACACGCCGGCATCGGATGCGTAATGACCATCTTCTTCTTCATGTCGGTGATGTATCCCATCATCTTCGTTATTGGTACCGAGAAGCTTGGACGTCACACTCGACGAGGATCTGGTCTTCTGGTCATGGGTGTCGCCGGAGGAGCTGTCTTCCCTCCAATCCAAGGTGCCGTTGCAGATGCTGGCACTACACGTGTCTCCTACTTCGTCCCAGCCGTTGGCTTCGTTATCGTCCTCGTCTATGTTACCATTCACGTAAGTTCTGTCGAGTCCTTAGTCAAGAGCAAAGCTGATGCAGCTTATTCATACTAGTGGTTGAGGTCAGGCCGCCACGTCTTGAAAGAGAAGGTCGTCGTACCTGCAGCCGTCGGCGATGAGGCATACATGCCCGAAACTACGGTCGTGCCCTCCTCAATTGGCGGTATCGTCGCTCAGCCAGTGTCGAAGGTCAGGACTATCGAGCAAGTTGAAGACGAGAAATACTAAGATAGGCCGATTCTCGATGGAGTGATAGGCAGGGCGGACGAGGAGTTCAGAAAAAGCAGATAGGGTAGTCTGCAGGCAGAGTAATAGTAATATACGAGGCATGGTTGTTCATTAGGGCTAACACATCGTCCGCAATTGTACCAAAATATCACATGTTCCCACCTATCAGTTTTCGCCAGAGCCCTGCTATTTTCCTAGGCCCATCTCCCAGATTCTATTCTGCGACAAGGTAGCATCACGATGTATTGCGTACTACTTGGGGATCGGCTCACACTCAGCAGCAGCATATTGCGGGCTGACTTCACGAAGCAAGGCATCAGACATTACGACTTCGCTGTCAAGAATGCAGGCGTACCAGAAAATAGGCTGGAGCTATGAAGCCTTTAAGGACCGCATGTGCTTCCGCGGCGTGACCTCTATTCCTCGCGATTCAGCTAGATCGTGAAAAGCAGCGTCTGGCTCGCGGCGATCTGTATGAAGTCTTTGGAGTTTAGGTAGCCAGTTGGGGGAGGAAAGAAATGCGTAGAGCCCCGCAAAGACTTGATCTGCTGCTTGAGGCGGTTCGATATACAGATAACGGAGCGCGGGACATGCGCGTCCAAGACTTCGAAAGAAGTGGTCTCCATCGTCAGAGCAATCCAAGATGTCCACGCTAAACGAGAGGAGCTTTGGCAATACGACAGACTCGAGTATCGCCCCGATGATATCGTCTGGAATCGTGCTGTTCAGCAAGGCGATACTCTCCAGGGACTGAGATGCGGAATGGATGATATGCTCAAATAGCAGGATTGGCGGGCTGCCGTGTTGGGAACCGATGCGCAGATACTTCAAGTAGGGGCAGGCAGGCCGTTGGACCAGCCTGTCCTTTCTTCCAGAGATCGTGCCCAGAACATCGCCCTCAGGCGTGGTAGTAATGAACAGGCCAGATAGATGGAGCGATTCCAATTGTGGCATGTATACACACAAGAGCTCGCACCATTCGTCGAAATAAGGAGCAATGTTCTCGAGCTCGATGTGGAGGTAGAGTAGCCGCCCTCCGCTTTTAGCGTAGAGAGCTGCGACAGGTAGAGGGGGCGTCCATTGGAAGTAGAGCTGTTGACAATCGCATAGCTGGATGATTTGACCGATAGCGCGCTGAAATTGGTCGGCAAGTCTCGCATTGTGGGAAGTCCTCTCGACATGTATGACATGTATGAACCCCCGTAGTTCCTTGTCGCAGAGTAGCATATCCAAGACTTTGTAGATAGGGAAGCTTGAATGTATCTTGATCTCCAGAAATCTCCAATAGAGCGGACGGAGAAGTAGGTAGAATGAGCGTGAGAGCAGCAAGATGTCTGCGATACTGTATTAGAGGCCTTGTCATGGCAGACGGAAATAATCTTAAATTACCCAGCGCCGGTATTCGCGAGTTCATGCCTGCTCCCATACCCCATTTATGCGATGGAGGCGCCCAACCTGCCCAAGCAAGTTTGAAAATATCGTACTGGAGGGTATCGGGAAGCTTAAGGAAATTCTGGAAAGCACCTGGCGGACTACCATCGTCCTCATACGCTTCGCGCCTTCGAAGGAGACCTGCGAAGGGTGACTTGCGTTTCGTAGGACTTGCTGGCCCGTTCACAGTCGCCATATGTCTCTGGTCAAAAGAAAAGCAAAGAGAGGTAGAAGCTTGAGCAGCCATATTTGTTCAGTGATGCAGCGATGTGATCTCGATGTGACATCCTGTCCTTCTCGGCCGCGTTCCGCTGCGCAAAGACTTGTTCAGATGAATATGTAGTCAGAGTTTCCTTGATGAAGGCTCTATACATCTTGTAGTGGATCAGATTGCAAGGTCGCGGCTGTCTATTCTTTCGGACGCTCTTCTCAGTCTATTTAGCGCCCGGACGTCCAGAAGCACAGTATAGCATCAGTATGCAGATGAAGTGTGTGTATATTGCATATGCGCATCTCGTTGTTGTCTGTTTTCTGGCGGAGTTATGCAGAGCCAAGCGGGATGCAGCTTTACACTTCTCCCATCCAACATTCTCATCGTTACTCTCCTCTCTTTCCTTTCCACCAATTCATCGCATCTTGCAGTCAGCCTGACCCAGCGATGAGCCTTCGCAGCATCATCCCTTGCATCCCCGAACCAAATCACCGGCGACTCATCAATGACTGCTGGGGATCATCCAAAACAGCCAAAGATCCAGACAGCAATGCGTTGGGTAATGATCTAACACTCTAATCTAGCCAGAACAACCTGACTTGTGGGATGCGCCCAGGCAAGCTCGTCTTCTATACCCAGTCTCGGCCCGTCAAGCTCGCAAAAGTCAGCAAAGTATTGCTCCAATACAGCAAGACTGAGAAATACCAGCTCATGGTACTGGCTATCGCAAGAAAGCTGCTAGAGGAATGCAAGAACGAAGTGAACGTGTTCGGAGACGAAGTCGTCGAGATTATTGCGAGCGCGCTCAGAAGCCATGATGAGGAGGTACTAGAGAGAGCTGCTGATGCTGTACGTATCGCTCTCGTGCCCTTTCATGTAGAAAACCGCTAACTTTGGCTCTGACGTATTCTCAGTTCTATGCGCTGGCCATTCTCTCACCGGAACTTGACTATTCACGACTTCTCAAGCAGTTCTGTGCATTAAGCGTCGACAAATCATCCTCCCAACATCGTATCATCGGCCTCCACGCGCTGGATGGAGTAATCAGCTCAGACCTATTCTACGGATCAGACTTCAAGGTCTTAGCAAGTCCCGTCATTCCTTCTATTCTGCAGAACCTGGAGGGTGTGGACCCTAAAGCCTTGGAGAGGTGAGACTGTTTCCCCTAGGTCCGGCAGATGCGCGTGTTCTGACCTAGCAGGGTATCCGTCTATGTATAGTGACGATACAGACGAGAACTCCGACAAGAAAAAGGGTAAAGAAAGTACCGAAAGCACTCGTCCGCAGATCAAGCAACGGGCGCGCTCGCTCAAGTCCGCCAAGGGGTTATTCGAAAAACCTCCTTCGCAACAAAATATCGCCAAAGTGGCTTATCGGATGCTACACACCATCTTCGAGTCTTCTCATCCACGGCATTTAGATACATTGTGCAACTATTGTCGCGGATTCCCGTGGCTTCCATCTCGATATACGAACTGGGCGCGCACGCAGTACAGGTTTGCGATCGTGAATTTCTGGCTTCAAGAATCAATTTCAAACGAAGAACATCTTCCAATCCTCATTGATCTCCTGTCCTCTTCCTCGATCCTGAATCTATCAGTAGGAGACATTCTCTCGGGCCTAGCTATCATTTTAGCGAGGAATCCAAAGAGTACACAGGCTAGAGAAGCCATCATGGCGCTCAAGAACATGCCGGACTTAAGTGAGATGCTGCTCATGCGCGCTGAAGAACAGCCAGAAGCGAGGGATGCTTTCCTAGAATGTGCCGAGAAACTCAGTCCTGGAGTACTAGAAGCGAGGCGGCAGTCCGAGGCAGAAGCATTCAGTGGTAATCAATCGCAGCAGAACAGCCCTACGCAGCAGTACCAGGTACACCACCTATCACCTACATCTGCCTCGTCCCCCTCCAAGCATCTCTTGTCATCAAGTACAAAGACACGCCCTCTCTCTTCATCATTCGGCAATATCTCATTAGCAGACTTGAAACAATCACTCAACAATACCCCGCACACAGCAAACAACTCGACGGCTAATACGTCGCTGGAGGATCTGGGCAGTGGAAGCGGGAATGCAGCGAGCATGCCTGTTAGTGTGGAGAAGAGGAGATTGGATTCTATTGTCGGAAACGTGGATCACGTTCCGCATAGAATGACAAGCCTGCAGCCGCCATATCAGCTGTCTTAGGCCGTGCTCGATCGGGCGAAAGTCCTTCCGCACAATAGCAGGTAGCGAATCTGCGGATATCTGCCACGTCAACCTCGTACTGGCGCCTACTTCGCGCAGATTTACAGAAAAACCTCCCAGTGCCTCCGGCAAGCAGAGCGTTCAAGAGCTGTCGCGCCTGTATGGAACAGGCGAAGGTTTCGTCTACACTCGAAGCTCTGTCATATGTCATATAACACAAGCGAGGGGAGCGGTCGATGGCACGGCTGGCAGAAGATCAAGCCGATTCGTGCTAAACAGTACCGGTGCTACGGCCCCAAGGCTTTAGCCTTCTACGGCTGCCCATCTGCATTCACAAGGCAGTCACTCACGTATAGGCAACTCTGTATATCTTCAAGACCAGCTGCTGGACAATCTTCACGGGGAGCGAGTGCTGGCTATCAATGGCTTAGAGTTCAGCAGCCCAAGCATCCCATCTTCCTATTCGCAAAACATCTGAACATCTGAACAACAGTAGACCAGTCTTATGATCTATAGATATGTCTCTGCATTTTATAATGTTCAGCTTCAAAGACGCATATTGCTATCATCAGCCTTGGCCGAACTTGTAATTAGCGTACATGGACAATCTTCTGGCGTGTTAGATCATGTCGGTGTGCAAAGCTTCTCATGACCGAGTGATACTTTGGCCAGTTGATACAGGAGCTTATTGCGTCTTGCTCTCGCTCAATCGAATACAACCATCTCGCACCATGCTTTCTCTGGTCATAGCATAACAACAACCGGTACTTCCTTCGGCTGGGACACTCTCGAAGGCTTTCTGGCGACATTTGCAGCGTCATGATACCCGAGTATCATGTCAGCACGGCTGCCCAATTCTGGAGCGGTCAGCGCCAATCTACAGAACGCAGTATATCTGGATACTTACGATGAGCGTACAGAACTCGAGGACATTCTATCGGTTCCAGCGCAAGCGAGTCTCGAAGAGATCGATCTGGCTATGAGGACATTTGTGTTCTTTTGCGCAAGATACTACCGTGCGGGCGCAGCTTGTATTGTCAATACATTGAGCTGACGGCGCGTGTGTCCAGATGAATACCTCAGCTCATCAAATCCAGAACTCGAGTACGCCGTGCACGAATTCGACCGGGCTCTGCACATGCTTCTCGAGTCGCACTTCTACAATTCGCACTCGGACAGGATGGTCAACATAGCTATGGATCTTGTAGAGATGGTGGGTACATCGCAATTATTACCAGCTGCTCAGCTCACATTTGGGCGAAACAGCGTCACAGCCAAGACTCGCAACACGGCACGACTCAGCTTCATCTTCTTCTACGCCTTCTCATACAGCATGGCACGCGGAAACCACATGTCTTCAAACTGTTGCGGCAGCCCCGGATGAGCGCTACTAGACAGACAAGCAGGCCTTTCATCCAGATGTTGATCGAGGTGCTCAATAGAACAGAGGAGGAAGCGCATGCTAGTGGAGAGAACAGTAGTGTTGAAGGAATGGTGGGCTCTGATACGACCATCCTGCTATACGAAGTGCTGCGCGTGAAACGACTGTCGAGCGAAGAACTGCGTGAGCAAATCTACGTTAGATATCCTTGGCTAGTGTGCTGATGAGCGATGTAGCACTATTCGAGGAAAAGTTCATCCGGCATCTCTTCGAGATCATCGAGCAGACCCGTGATGGGGACGAGGAGTACAATTACTGTCTAGTGCGCTTGATCGTGAGTACTCAGAAGCTTCCGAATATAGCTATATGCTGATGTACTCACTCAGATCGCTCTTAATGAGCAATTCATGGTCGCCGGCCTGGAGCATCACAGCCATTCGCATGGACACGGCCATCATGGGAATCACAAGAAATCGTCATTACCGACCGAATCACATAATCTCGTCCTCAAGATCATCAAGGACAAACTAGGGAATAGCAAGACGTTCGGCGAGAACCTTATCTTCATTCTCAATCGCCTAAGTGGGTCTTTCGTAGCGCCATAGCAGATTCGCTCTGAATACTTGCCTCTGTGAATCCAGATAGCAGTGGTGGTGAAGCGTCACCGGAAGACTTATGCACCTCTCTACTTATTCTCAAGATTCTATACCTCCTCTTCAGCACTTCCTCGACTTCGGAATACTTCTATACGAACGATTTGCGGGTGTTGGTGGATGTCTTCATCCGCGAACTGCTGGATCTTCCGGAAGAGAGCGAAGGGGTGAGTATGGCAGCCTCGAATATTCTGTCTTCAGCTAGCTGACATCGTCTCTGCAGCTACGGCATACCTACCTGAGAGTGCTGCATCCCCTCATGACGAATACACAACTACGGACGTACCCATACAAGCATGCAGAGCTACGCTCGACTTTACTTGCTCTACTGTCGAACGAGCACATTCGGACTGTCAGCCCTACAACGCGGCGCCTGGTCGAGCGTAATCTGAGTGCCGAGTGGTGTACAGCTCTAGATCCGCCTCCTACAAGTTCGCAAGCCGTGCAAGCTGAAGCGAAGCTGGCTAAAGAGATGAGCACCATGGCATTGAAGAGTCCGAAAGTCGACCTGCTGAAAGTCGAAGAAGGGATGCATAGTAATGGGCAGAGTACTACCAGCGTCAATGCTGTAGCTGGCGCGGAGATGTCGCCTGCGCGAAACAGGAAGATCAGCCTAAGCGGCTTTTTGGGCAAGAACCGTGCGAGTCCGAAAGATCCGCAGCATCAGCAAGGGCAGCCAGCAGACCAGCCAGACAGACAGCCTTTTCATTACCGTATCAGAAAACCTTCGTCAAGAGGACCAAACGAGCAGCAAAGCCAGCTGTCAGGGTCTGTCGACTCGGTCCTTCCTTCATTCACATCGAAGAAAGGCAAAGTACCTCCTCCACGACCGCCAAAGTCGGCGAGATCTCTGGAAACATCGCAGAGTCTGCCGGGAACGCCGCCAGAAAGTGCAGATAGCTTATCTGCGGACGATGCGAGTATCAAGACAACGAGGTCTAGGAGAGCACCTCCCCCTACGCCATCTCGCAAGAGAGGTCAGACGCAGACCGGCCAAGCTTGACGGATGTGACCTATTCGCAGTTTAGTAAAGTCCAGTCCTCAGTATGTTGTCCCCTTTCTTTCGCAACGCAACCATTCCCTTCTTGTTGTTTTGAGCCGCATGCAGACTCTGCGCTGTGCAGTTCTATGCTCACACATCAAGGGCAAATGGCATCGTCGATTACGCTTCTATGCCATCGGACTGGTCCGGTTGCCGCTCGTCTAGGAACTTCTCCAACTCTTCTATCGGCACCAAGGAAGGTGGATTTGGGATCTTGCGTCTCCATATCTCTTGGCCACCCTCGTATATGACAATTGTCGGCCACCAGACAACTTTGGCTGTTTGCTGAACAGTGGATCCAGGTTCCTCCAGTCCATTAATCTGAAAAACGCGTAGCCTGACCTGTCAGCGATCAAGGCTCTCTCAAGATCTGTTGAATCCAACGCACCTTGAAGAACCTACTATCGCCAGTACTTGGCTTCTTTGCTATCTTCTCGTAGAAGGGCGCGATGACCTGACACAACGCGCACGTACATGCTTATTAATGCTATGTTGGGCAGCACCCAGGCGACACACTCTCTCACCTTGCAAGGCGGGCATTGCGTCGAGTAGAAGTCGATAATGAACAGGCCAGGCTTTTCCAGCTCTTGCTCATAATGCTTCAAATCTGATAGCTCGAATACTCCAGCCATGTCAAAAGTTTGAATTGAAAGGCACGTCAAGAGATTTGCGGATGCGTTGTTGCTGGAAAGGATAGATCCGCGACTGTCTTTTTTTTGTTGGACATTTACCCATCAGTCTCGGTAAGCGGATCCCGTTTGCAGCTATGGCGCGATATCACGATATGCCGGATGCAAAGGACACGGAAGTCATGGGCCGTGCGGGACAGAAGCTTGCAACTGCGAATGCCAGCTTTCAAGCGCAGGCGTGTCCAGCTTCCAGATCGTCTGTCTACACGCCGAAGCCGTTTCGATTCACATAACCCGAAATCCTGTGCTAATGTACCGTGTCTGTCCTGTTATGCCCCCAAAAAAATCGTGATTCTCTAACCCTGATATCAAATGATTACGTCTATGGCATCTCGTGCCCAATCAGTCCTGCAATTTCATGGCGTCGAACGCCCATCTTTCACATCATCATCCTCCAGCTCTTGTGACTGTGAGACTGGCGAACGCTGATCTCGGGAAGGCTCAATGCCCAGCTTCGCTGCTTCCTGAGGTGAGAAGGTTCCGAACTAATGGAAGGGTCAGAGAATCAGCACGATCCGCACAGTATGTAAAGAAATAACTTACAGTGTCGTATTTATCGAATTCTCCAAGTCCGACAGGAGGGAATATGACATTCAAACCCCAATGAACGAGGAAAGAAATTGCATAGCCGGTGAGAAAGCCAGTCCAGAAGACTTTGGTTAAGCCGAGAGGAACACTGTTCTTGGGGTCTACAGATGCCATGCCTCCAATCGATGGTGCAATGCCTAAGATCCAGGCGACGTATGCGCGAAGATTTACTCCGTGGAAGAAGTAATAGATGCCTTGTGGACTAGGCGTATAGAGATCGCTGAGCTTGACTTTTTGACGGCGGACCATGTAGTAGTCGGCTGTGAAGACTCCGACTAATGGAGCCAAGATGACTGTGGAGACCAATCTTTAGCAAAAAGTGACGGAGCAAATGATCGCAAGACTTACCGCCGAAACTGCTGAGAGTGGAAATGAAGGACGAAGCCTTGAAGATGATGTACCAAGGCTGCATAGCGATAGAGACGATCGCAATCAAGTAAGAACCGCGACGGATGTTGATGTACTTTGGGTACAGTCCGGCAAAGTCCATGCCACCAGAGACGCCATTTTCGACAGAGTTGAGCGCTAAGATATTGAGCAACAAGCCAACCGAGCTGAAGAAAGCGGCTGCGCGGAGCTTGGGATTGTGATAGTCTGTGTCTAGCCATAGTTGCACGATGTTAGGCGGATTCCAGAGTCCAAGCTCTACGGGATTGCCATATAGCTTGCCGGCCGCAGATGTTCCAAGAACACCGAAGACGGGAACGATCAAGCCGAAAAAGAGCACGCCAACGGCTTGACCCCAAATCTGATTTCCTGGTCTTCTGGCGAAACGTGAGAAATCTGTTTGACTCGTCATGCCGACTGCGTTACCGCCAAGTAGAGCAGTGATTCCTCTGACAAAGGCCCAGCCGAGTTCGGAGCCCGAGCGAGCAGTAGCAGGCTGGCTAATGTAGCTTCCCACTCCTTTAGCAGCTGCCATCAAGCCGATGGACAGACCGAAAATGGTGATTGTACTCGCGACCAGAGCGAATCTGAGAGGCTTCCTCAGGCGATCCGGTGGAAGGTAGAGAAGCGGAATAGCAATGACGTTGTAGAGAATGAAACCGACGAACTGCTTGGTTGTCATGGATGCCGACGCAGGCAAGGTGTTCTCCAGATTCTGGTAGCCCGAGAAGATGGTGGAAAGGATAGTGCTGATCAGGAGACCTCCGGTGAAGCTCTGGACACCATACCACACTGAAGTTTAGACCGCCTTCAGTATATGCTTGCATACACTAAGTAATGCAAATGCTTACCGCATGTTACACCAACTCGAAGAAAGATAGGTAGAAAGGCACCCCATACACCAAAGGTGTAGCGTGCCTGAATCGTGTAGGAAATGTGCCAAACGCCTCCGACCCTGCACATCAACATCAGCGAGTGATATACCTAGCTAAGGTAGCGCCTTACCAGCCGAGGGCCAGTACGATGCCATACAGGATGACACGAGCGATGATGGTGCAGAGAGCCGCCTGCCAAACGTTAAAGCCAACCGATAGTACCGATGCAGTTGCTTGCCATCCATAGATGGTCAGAAATACCGTACTCCAAAGACCGATGAAGTCGAAATCTCTCCACTGTCGACGACCTGGGAAGCCAAAGCGATGCCGATATCAGAACGGAGTACTGCAGCGAGAGGAGGAGAGCAATACTGACTAGGTGGAAGAGGGACGAGATCCCGGTTTTGCCAGCGATCTGGCGGCAGTTCACCATCTTCTTGTGGTAATTGTACGACCCGCTTCACCTTCTGCAGAAAAGCCATTGCGTAAGGGAGGAAAGACAGCTACGTGAGGTCTGCTCAGATGGCAAGAAAAAAGAAGCTGAGAAGCAGACGACGAAAGTTCGAAGAAGACTTCGGGTCTGATTTTGGTAAAGAATGGCGCAATGGCTGCGATTTTGCGGTAACGTGGGGAGAACGTGTAAATACAGCCACGGGGTCGTCTTCCGTGAAAGACAATCATCATGGCGTTTTGACGGGTGTTGACAGATAGGAGGATTATGGCGTGATACTCCAGGAACCTGCGCAGGAAGTACCGGCCGACGGTCCACTGTTTATCCGAGAAAATTCAGGCAGCGCATCAACACAAGTACTGAGGATGCGACAGTCAGTAAGTCCATGGTCGCTACATAGTCTGCCCGCGCAATGTCACTGGTCAGAATCGGCGTTGATGTTGGAGGTAGGCGAAAAGCTCGCAGCATTAAGGCCGCATAGCATGCTGATGTGACAGTCTTGTAGGTACCTTCACCGATGCTGTTATACTAGACACGTCAAAGCACGCCCAGGAAGATCGCGGAGTGCTCGCTTTCTTCAAGACCCCAACGACTTCAGACCCTACGGATGGCATAGAGACTGCATTGAAAGCTGTACTGGCAGAAAGCAAGCTGGACAAAGCTCGCATATCTTCCGTCACTATCGGCACCACTGCCTTCTTGAACGCGGTAATCGAGCGGGACAGGCGTCGTTTGAGCCGAGTTGCTGTCATTCGCCTGTCCAAGAGCTTTCTGCGCGACGTACGACCTCTGTGTGACTGGCCGCAAGATCTGGCTGCTATCGTTCAAAGCTATGTCGGATATGCTGATGGAGGGCTCCACATCGACGGGTCTCAAGAGGCAGAAGTCATCGAAAGCCAGGTCATCGAACAATGCCAGCAACTCCGGAAGCACAATGCGACAGCCGTCGTTGTAGCTGGCGTATACTCCCCCATTGACCGCGATTTCCATCAGGAAGAAGCGGTAAGAGCCATAATCGCAAGGGAACTTCCCGAGATCGACGTGGTATGCTCGCACGAGGTAGCAAATATAGGTGAGCTTCCTATGAGTACTGGATATGCCTCCTTGCTGACTTGGCCGCCATCTCAAGGGTTTCTGGAACGAGAAAACGCATCAATACTGAACGCGTCAATTCTACGCTACGCTCGGCGGACTATTCGAAGTTTTCAGCAAGCCATTGTCAAATTGGAGCTTTCGCACTGTCCCCTCTACCTTACTCAGAATGACGGGACGGTGCTTGATGCCGTCTCAGCAGCTCGCGTACCTATTCGGACTTTCAGCTCCGGCGCGACCAACTCGATGCGAGGCGCTGCGTATCTCTCAGGCGCTACGTCCGGTCAAGACAAAGGCGAAGCAAGCATTGTCGTCGATATCGGCGGCACCACAACGGACGTTGGCATGATGCTGCCATCGGGTATGCCAAGGCAAGCTTCTGCATACGTATCCGTAACGGGCGTCAATGTCAACTACTCTCTGCCGGATCTGCACTCCGTTGGTCTCGGAGGGGGGTCGATAGTATCGCAGAACTCTGACGGTACGGCGACAGTCGGGCCTGCCTCAGTGGGGAGCAAGCTGGACGAGTTTCTCATCTTCGGCGGCAAGACAATCACCGCTACGGACATCGCAGTTGCTGCGGGCATGAGAAACGTCGGACAAAAAGCGAAAGTCCAGCATCTAAACTCGAGTCTGATAAAGGCCGCCCAGGAGCGGATGCAGCATCTTCTAGAACAAGCTATTGATACTATCAAGACTTCGCCTGAAGATGTGCCCGTCTTTCTTACCGGCGGTGGTTCCCTATTGGCACCTGAAATCATCAAGGGTGCATCCGTAGTCATCAAACCGCCATTTCACACTGTAGCCAATGCTGTCGGCGCGGCATGTTCGAAAGTGGGCGCGACGATCGATATCATTCAAAATACATCCCAACACACTGCCGCCGAGGCGTCCGAAAAGGCGAAGTCACTCGCAATCGAGGCTACCATCCAGGCCGGCGCGGTCGCACAGAGCGTATACATTGCGAAGCTCGATGTCATGCCTATCCCGTATCTGGAGAACCAAGTTCGTTCAGTCGTGACAGCTATCGGCGACTTAGACGAGACCAGGTCGCAAATTCAGCAGAATTCCGAAGATCTGCTAGAGAACACGGCGTTCAGCTTGCAAGAGATCGAACCTTCACAAGATCTGAAGCCGCTGAATCAACAAGGAGCAGTCGATCATGCAAAGTACATTCCTTCGGTAGCTGCGAACCCCGTTTCGAAAGTACGAGAATGGACACTTAGCAAGACGGACCTCGACTATATCGCCGATGGCTGCTATCTGCTCGGGTGTGGAGGAGGAGGCAATCCAAATGCAGGCCGGCTTCAACTTCGCGATATGATAGATGCTGGCTACAGCATACGAGTCGTGGACGTATCTTCACTGAAAGATGATGCCTTGGTGTATTGGGGTGGAAGAATGGGCGCGCCAGCTGCGATATCGGAAAGGCTGCAAGCTCACGAGACGGTGTTGGCGATTCGAGCACTTATGGACTTCCTAGGCCATCAGTCTTTTGATGCGGCTATGGGCCTCGAGATTGGCGGATCCAATGGCATGGAACCTTTCCTTTGGGGCTCTTCGCGGTTCTTCGATCGACCTGTCATAGATGGCGACTTTATGGGGCGGGCGAACCCCATGTGCTGGCAGACTACCCTGACTGTACACCTTCCTGGCGAATTCGTACCTTGTGCAATCGATTCGGGCTCAGGCAGTACTATGCTTATGACGAAAGCTGCTCGAGACGAAGCTGTCGACAAGCCTCTGCGAGGTGCTATCTCCGAGATGGGCTCTCTCGTAGGATTAGCGCCAAAACCTACCAAGGTGCTGTATGCTAAGCGGCATGGCGTGCTCAATACCGTCTCGCTAGCATGGAGAATTGGGCGAGCTATCGCAAGAGCCGAAGCTAGCAATACTACCTCACGCGTCGCCGAGTTGATCATTGATGAAGTAGGAGGATCTCAGAGCGCAAAAGTACTCTTCCAAGGCAAGATCTGCAACATTGAACGAACGCTTCACAAAGGTCTTTCAGTTGGCGTGCTGCATATCATGGAGAGCCAATCATACGACCTCAAGCTGGCGACCGTTGCTCAAGGCGGCATCCTGCGTATCCCCTTTATTAATGAGAACATACTCGCAGAACATACTCCGTCAGGCGGCGTACCGCGTATTCTAGCCACCGTCCCCGATCTCATCGCGCTCATTGACCGGGATACGGGTCGAGCAGTCGGTGTGCCTGAATACAGATACGGCTGTCACGTAGTGGTCCTTGGGATCGCGTGTTCTCCGAGATGGACGGAGACTCCACGAGGCCTTGAAGTCGGAGGGCCGAAGAGCTACGGCTACGATCTAGAGTACAAGCCTCTGGGCGTGTACAGCGAGCCTCGTAGCGTTGTAGAGGAATATTGCAAGCAGGAGTAATGATGCTCCCTTGCTATTGACGTTACTGCTCTGACACTTGCTTTCGATGTAAGAGCACACTCAGTATTTATACTTCCCTCGTCTATTGGCTTTTTCTCTGAGACAATTGAGGAGGAGGCTGAAACGGCAGTATTATGCAGGCATGGACAGAAAGAACCGGAAAGCTGATAACAACAAGCGGGCAGGCCAGGATTCTGTACTTACACGGCGAAGAAAGAGAGCATTAATTGTGTAAACACTGAAAGACTGTCTGAGAAGGGAGGAAACTGATGCATGCATGGAAATGGCAGAAGGTTGCGCGGAAGACCGGGCATTTAAGCGTCTTCCTTGAGGATCGTCTCGTTCAGCTCGACCAGCGGCGCCAGTTCCTTCGTGTCGATAAGGTCGAACTGCCAGTCATATCAGTCTCGTTTTTCTGTCTGTTGCGTATAGATTGAGTGAAAGCCTTACTTCGGTCACGAACAGCAAGAAATGCCGATAGCTCGTGTTGATGTGCGCTGGAGACAGCGTTACATAATGTCAGTCATATTCAGTGAACATGCGGGAAGTGAACACACCCTCGATACTTAGCGCGCACAGCTGTGCGAAATGATGGTTGTATAGATGTGCGTAGACCCTGAAGAGTCTCCGCACGATCGACTTGACAGTCGCTCGGAAATTCTTAGGGAAGGGCACGCCTGAAGATTTACGGCAGAATTCAGTGGAGGATCGCTAATGCAGGGAAGGGACAGCACTTGCCGATTTTCGAAGGGAAGATGGCTTCGTCGTCCAGCATGCCTTGTACCCAATTCATGAGCTGATCGACGTAGTCTGTCATACATATGTCGACGAGTTTTACAGGATCATATGCTTTAGCTGCATCGATGGCGATAGGGTGGGTGGATTTATAGGCTCACCCGGCGCAGAAAGCTTTGTGGGCTTCTTGTAGTTTACACCGTCTTGCCAGTGGTATTCGTATCTAAATACGTACTCAGTCCAGTTGTGTGAACAGTGTTTAAGCCCGTGCGACCACGCCCACCTCGGACCGGCTGTCATGACAGGACATTCCTCGTTGCTACAGAATTCAGTGATGGTTCCATAGAGCATATTGATCTGATTGAAGAAATCGACGGCTGTATCGCAGTGCCAATAACGTCAGATGGGAATAGGGAACGCGTCTTGTAGATGAGACACACTGTTGACGGCTAGCCATTCGTTGAGATCTTCGCCTTCGGGCAGTATTACAGCTTGACGTAGGTTTCCAGATCCAAGTGTCGCTTCTGCGTATCTGCGACGAACGCACACACCAAGACGGACGGTCTCAGCTTGATTCCAGCTCGATAATCGCTGGCCAATATTCGCGCCCACTTCTTGAGCTGATACTGCTTCGTTCCCTCTGCAGCGTTCTGTGAAGCATGAGCTCAGCTATCTAGCTGAATGTTTTCAGTCCTCGACGCGCGCGCTGACCCTCTTTGGCTTGAACGTCTTCTGTTTCCCACTGGGTCAGCAATCATCAGCTTCACAGTACTCTATCGGGATCATTGCTGCTCACAGCCCGCTGAAGAATGACATTGCGACGATGTGGAATAGAGTTGACGAGGATCAAGCTGGCTGGCCGGGCTTTCCTGGTTCGCAAATCAAGTCGAGACAGCTTAAAGCACCATCTATAGCTTTGTTGTTGGTGTAGACACGTTATGATAGTCATAGCTTGCTCGAATGCGCACTTTCTCTACTCGCATTTGTCATGATTTTGCATCTTGCCGTGACACCACCACTTCAATATTCTCGCGATGCAGTATAGGTAGCAAGCATTCGATACGAACGACACAGAAGTAGCATCACGACAGTATACAAGATAGAGACAGGGCAAGCTACGCTTTGGAAGGATCAGCCCAGCCCAGGCTCAACGACGATGGTCGAATGGATCCAGCAGCCAGCAGGATCAGGGCAGGCAGCGACATCGAGGTCAGTCTACGTTGAAATGGATCCATCGTATAAGATCTCCCAGCTCATCGCCCTCGTCGTATTTGTGCACTTTGCAGCCACAGCCAACAACCTCACACTCCAGGCCTAAGTCAAGGTCAAGGGGAGCTGCGAAGAGGAGCCGACGCTAGCAATACCAACTATTCTGGACATATGAACAATCAAGACACTCCCCATTCATCAGCGATTGGAACGACGCTCAACTTGGCACCGCAGCTCCCAGCCAAGGACAGTAAACAGCGCTCGAGCATGGCCATATCGCATCAACAGAGTAGCATGTCATCTATGAATGGTGCATCTGACGGTATAACATACCCTGCAAACTGCCACCAGCGTGGGCCATCTCAGTATACGCAGCAGCATCACCATACGGCATCAGGCTCATCATCGAACTATCACGATGCCTTACCTTCACAGAATCCATCACCTAGAAAGCAGCTACCATCATTAGATACATCTGGCCGGCCCATGCAGGCTCAACAGCGCGCAATGCCCGCGCAATCTCCGTCATCATTCCCAACACCATCGTCCTCTTCTTCTTCAGCTTCGCAAGGTCAAAGAACGACTTCAAATAGCCAAATAGTATCGCCAATACCCCAGAGGCGACACCTGCCTTCGCTGCCTGAGCCTGGAGAGCCATCAAGGCCACCGAGTGCCAGCGATCAGCAGGCCCGGCCTTCGAGTTTCTTTGGCACATTGAACGACACTGCAAGCGCGAGTGGATCTACTATTTCGCAACAGCAGCAGCAACAGCAAAGACAAACGCCTCAGTTGCGGGTGCAAGAGACGGAAAGACCCCGAATCAGTTCTTTCTTCGGCGGGCTCGACGATCATGGAGCAGGACTTGGGCCTCGTTCTGCAGGAGGTCTGGCAGGCTCAGACTATGTAGACTCTCCTATCTCAGCAGATGAGCAGCCTTCAAGGCGATACACGCCTTCGCCTGCCTCATCAGCGGGAAATCAACATGCTCCTCGATCGGCTGGACCCAGTACTTCCAGAAGGTCACATCTGCCAAATATCCCTTCCCAGTCTTCGTCTTCCTCTACTGTATTCCCTACTGCTGGTCCATCGTCGCAACAGGCGATGTACCGCTCAGCGAGCCAGCCTCTAGATGCGCGGTATGGTCAGCCAGGAACGGCGTCTACCTCGCAACCTCCGCAGGGGCAATATAATCCAGCTCAACGGTCCTCGTTCTACGGCATGGAAGGTCACTATCCCATCTCCTCGTCGATCGCATCTACCTCCAATGACCCCCAATCACGGGCGCGAAGCGAAGGTCGATACTCTCCGGGCTCTTCACGAGCTCCCTCGCAGTCTCTCCCTCGAAGTGAAACAGGCCACTCTCAGTACTCCACGAATCAGCTCCAGCAAGAACGGCGTCGAGTGTCATCATGGACGACCCGCTCAAACCCTTCTTCTGTATATGGCTTGAATGCATTATCGCAGAATCTTGGGGGTGGTGGAGACACAGGAAGCGTGAATGGCGTACCACCCGTTCCTGTGCTTTCACAAGCCCATCTCCGACCAGGCGATCGAGCTTCTCTACTCTCACACCAGAAAACACTAGAAGCGTATCGCGCAAACGTGAAAAAGACAAACGACCCGGATATCACATATGAATTCGCGACGTTCATGCTTGGGATAGCCAAAGAGATGGCGCAGCTCGAACACTCACAACAGCATGGCAGGAGCTCATCTACGCAAGTCAGTGAGGAGAACCTCCTAGCTAGTTTACAAGATCATTCGGCGTCACCGTCGCCTGATCCGAGCATGTCATTCCACTCAAGAAGCTCTGGCTCGTCGGGCGATCTCCATTCTTCAAACAGTAATTCCAACGGTGGCCTCGCTTCAGGCTATGGCGCTGCTCTATCTTCAGCAGCAGCCGGCAAAAGACGGACTACATCATCTCAATCGCCCAACCCTTCTTCTCTACATCTCTCGGTACATACGAATAATACAGGAGGCACAGCTTCTCCTCCCGGTACTTCTCCTTCTACACAGTCATCAATGGCGGATCGCAAAGCACTCGTCAATGAAGCTATAGCCCTTCTTAAACGGAATGCAGATAGAGGTCATTATCAATCGCAGTTCTTCTTGGCAGACTGCTACTCGCAAGGCATAGGGACCGGTCGACGAGGGTCTAATTCCGGGTTGAAAGATTTCGGGATAGACAAGAACGGAGGACAAGCTTCTACCTCAAACGGGGATGCAAATGGATCCAACAATACATCACCTACAACCACCTCGAAACCCGATTATGATAAAGCTCTCATGCTGTACACCTCAGCAGCGAAGCATGGGCATGTGCCTTCATATTTCCGCGCCGGACAGTGTTTCGAGAATGGCTGGGGTTGCCGCAAAGATAGTGCGAAAGCCGTGCAGTTCTACCGAAAAGCAGCGAGCCACGCATATGCAGCTGCGATGTATCGCCTCGGCATCGCTGAGCTGAATGGGGAATTGGGGTTAAAGGATAGGCAGAAAGAAGGATTTAAATGGTTGAAACGTGTTGCTGAGCTCGCGGAGACGAGCGGAGACGAAGTTACGGACGCTGCTCTCATTCAACAACAACAAGCACAGCAAAACGGCGGCGATCAATATATACACGAAGACCCTATACTGCTAGACCCTTCGAACCCACTGGCAGAACCGTCGGCGAGGGCATGTGCTGTTCAAGCATTGCATGAACTGGCATTACTGCATGAGAGGGGCATACACAATGTAGTATTCGTGGATAACGAATATGCGGCTGAATTGTTGGCGAGAGCAAGCGAGTTGGGTTACGCACCTTCGGCTTACAAGCTTGGAGAATGCTACGAGTATGGAAAGATGGGATGTCCGCAGGATAGTGCGCTCTCAATACACTACTACAGTAAGTACTCCTTTCGCTCGTGGTCCTAGTACAAGCAATGCTAAGAATGCCTTGTCTCCGCAGATATCGCTGCCCAGCAGAATCACCGAGAAGCATGCTTTGCCCTCACTGCTTGGTATCTTGTCGGCTCGCCGGGCGTATTGCCCCAGTCTGATACGGAAGCCTATTTATGGGCGAAAAAGGCCGCTGAGCAAGGCCTCGCAAAGGCAGAATACGCTGTTGGGTGAGTAACATACGCCAGGAGATACGCGAACTAGCTGACTGAGCCTCATATCTTCAGCTACTTCA
Source organism: Erythrobasidium yunnanense (assembly GCA_001600175.1). NCBI lineage: Eukaryota > Fungi > Basidiomycota > Cystobasidiomycetes > Erythrobasidiales > Erythrobasidiaceae > Erythrobasidium > Erythrobasidium yunnanense. The sequence continues at coordinate 1,124,494 of BCJC01000004.1, forward strand.
CCGAAGTGGGCATCGGCACCGTCCGCGATGAGCGAGAAGCCATCTCATGGTTCCGGCGCGCTGCAGAGCATGGCGATAAACGAGCCGTGACGCGCTTACGCACCCTAGGCGGCGTAGCGATGTATCCCTCCCCTCCGAACTCGCCTACCAAGGGGAAAGGCAGCATCAACGAACCGATAGGTGGAGGCAGCAGGATGAGCGTCATGGGTCTAGGAGGCAAGAAGAATAGTATAACTTCGAATCATAGACAGAAGAGATCGACAATGAGTGGAATAAGCTCTGCAGGCCCGACCAACGGAAAGAAGACAGACGGAGATTGTCTGGTAATGTAAAAACATCTTGGTCGTTAATGATCCTGCATCAAGCAACGAAAATCGCAAGTATACGAAACAAGCAGCATATACGAATGACTTCATGCCTACGAGGACCAAATGGACAATGCACAGTTTCGACATTTCCGCAAAACGAGTCTACATCGCACTCTGCCACATCAGGCAATGGTAGTTTGTACTTATACCGGCTTTCGTATGCTTCACTAGCGTACACTGGCTCACCGCGCATATTACACCCTAGGCCTGAAAAGGTCCTTCTTCTCCGTCGTTCAGACATACCCTCCTTCTTCTGTTCAACTAATGATAGCTGTGTTGTTCAGGTGCTAGAGATAGTCAGTGTCGCGTTATTGTTCTGCTGTTCAGTTTAAGGGAGAAAATAGATGTGCATGAGATGATATGCCCGGATCCAAAAAGGCTGACTCTCCGCAAAGTAGACATGTTGAGTATCATTGCAGTACTCTGATCTAGCTTCACTTGCTGCCTGCTGCCCTGCTCATACATTTTTCATCTTTCCCTGATTGGCCGTTGAGAGCCTTGCTTTTCTGGCGACAAAACGAACAACCCAAAAGCACCAATTACTTCTTCACGATGGCCTCGTCTTTGCGCCTGAGCGGGCGACGCATCGCTCGTTCTCTGCCTTCATCAACTCTGCCAGCTCAGCGAGGGTACGCTGTCCAGGCAGCAGCTCAAACGGCAGACTTCAGCGTGTCGAGCACAGCAGAAGGCATCAAAGTCGCTACGTTGGACGAAGGCTTACCCACCAGCGCAATCACCGTCGCTATCAAAGCTGGCGCAAGATACGAGAGCCAGCCCGGTCTGTCCCATGTCCTCAAGAACTTTGTCTTCAAGGTGCGCGAACAACCACGAGAGCTTTGTACCCTCTGGACATTGACTGATGTGGTTGATGTGTTAGAACACAGACAAACGATCTGCCCTCAGAATCATCAGAGAAACCGAGCTTTTGGGAGGTGTCCTTTCCAGCAGCTTGACGAGGGAACACCTCTTCCTGACGGCCGAATGCATGCGAGGGGATGAGTGAGTAATAGTCATATGCTTCATACAATACCTGAACAAGATAGCTGAATCGGGTGCCATCTTCTCGCAGAGCCTACTTTGCTGAGATTCTAGGGGACGTCCTCGTTCAGAGCAAGTTTGCAGCACACGAGTACCATGAAGAAGTCGTCCCAAGCGTGGCAGTAGAGTACGAGCAAGCGATACAATCTCCCGACGTGCTTGCCCTCGACCTAGCACACCAGCTCGCTTTCCGACGAGGACTGGGCAACTCCCTTTTCGCAACCCCGCATCTTCACGTCGACTTGCAGTCTGTCGTCGCATATGGCCGCAGTGTATTCGCACAACCATCAAACTTGGCAGTCCTCGCTTCGGGCGTTGAGGGAGGTGCTTTCAGCAACCTTGTCGGGGAGTTCTTCACTGGCTCTTCAGCTTCAGCCTCTGCCTCTTCATCCGCCGCTGCACGCTCTTCGACTCAATCAAAGTACTACGGAGGAGAGATGAGAGTCGCACATACTGCTCATGGAGGATCAGAGCTCGGCTCCCTTCTAGTCGCTTTCGAAGGCGGCGCCCAAAATGCACCAGAATACGCTGTCCTCCGCACTCTTCTAGGAGGTGAAAACTCCATCAAATGGACAAACGGTCTTTCTCCCTTGTCGAAACTCACTCCTCTCGTTGGAGGGCAATACAAGCCTGCCGTGAAATCGTTCAACCTCCACTACTCCGATGCTGGTCTTCTTGGGTTCTTCGTACAAGCACCAACGAAACAAGTTGGAGAGATCGCTTCGGGTGCTGTAGCTGCCCTCAAAGCGGCTGCTGCTGGTGTAAAGGAGGAGGACCTCAAGCGCGCCATCGCAAAGACCAAGTTCCAGGCTGCAAATGTATTGGAGAGCCGAGTCGCAAGGCAAGAGCTCATTGGCGCACAGGTGCGACTGTCATTTCCTCGGAATCATACATCATTTAACGCCTTCGCTTGTTTTACCAGCTCCTCGAGTCTGGCAAGGTCTCGTCGCTCCAGGAAGCGTTCGCACTCACCGACAAAGTCACAGCGAAGCAAGTGCAGGATGCAGCCAAGGCCGCTCTCAAGAGCAAGCCTACCCTCGTTGCGATCGGCGACACGCATAGCCTGCCATACACCGACGAGCTCGGTCTGTAATCTAAAGTATACCAATACCATGTCATTTGGGAAGGCTAGATCTATGATTGTGCTGAAATAGATGGTCCAAAAGCCATGAGTTGTCTGACATGACGTGCTCTCAGCTCGCTTCTTTCGAGCAAGTACCCTGGCTGATCTTACCCGACTTGCATACAGTCTTGCTGTGTGCCTGTTCAGCATTCTACGTCGTATGGTATCTTCTGTGGAATACTTTCCGTCAGCGAAATTGCCCTTGCCGTCAACGATGACGCACGTGGACGAGTGAGATCATCAGGAAACTAGGGGAATGGAGATTCAAAGAAAGCTTCAAGCAAATCCACAGCTTGTCTCTGCTTCAATCAGAAGGATATTCTAACAAATCAACACATCTATCTATCATGACTCAACCAGGACACCAACAGGGAAACATCCCCACTTCGTACGAAGGAACTCCTCCCGTACAGAACTTCGCAGCTCCCTCGCACCATCTGTCGACAGAGCAGAGCAAGGAGGTCGTAGCTCTTGCTGAGGCATCCCACAAAGACACCCAGGGAGGCTTCATGGGCCAGAACACTGGCTCCTCCGGCTTGACTGGATCGCATGGATCCAGCGGATTCGGATCGAGTGCAACTGACAACATCGCAAGCACTCTTGGAGGCGGCACTGGATCTGCTACGAGATCGCACGGTGTCACCGGCGGTGAATACGGTGAGCTTGCACTTCCCTCTTTCCGCTAAAGACATGCGCTGATCTCTTATTATAGAGCGAACAGGCAATGACCTCACCGGCAACAGAACCGGCTTGACAAGCGGTAGCGGTGCTGGTCTTGGATCTTCCCACCACGATTCCTCTTCTCACTCTCACGGTCTCGGCCGGCGCTGCTGGTGTTGGTGCTGGTGCAGCTGGTGCAGGCGTCTATGGCTCGAACATCGGCAGTCACGGCGACAGCAGCGCTCGAGGAGGCGCATCTGCCGTATCAGCCAAGCAGTCTGGAAAGGGAGGTGAACTCACCGATCACGAGTTCCGAAACACTGCTCCTTCCGGAACACTTGAGAACAAGCTTCAAGATGAGCTCGAGCGAAACGCTAGAAAAGCTGGTACACACGCTTCTGGATTCGGTGTACAGGGTACGCCCGCTGGATCAGCCAGCCTAGGCTCCGGAACCACTTCTGGTCTCACCGGCCACAACACAACTGGTGCTGGATACGCTGCACCAGGCCAGCAGTACAGCTCTGCTCAGACTGGTACTACTGGTCTCGGAAGCGGACACCACTCTTCTGCTGCACCGCTCGCGGGAGCAGCTGGTGTAGGTGCCGTCGGTACAGGTGCTGCAGGCTACGGTGCAACACACGGTCAGCAAGGACTGTCAGGCCACCCAGAGCAGGCAGGAACAGGTGGACACCTCGCCGACCAGATCCACGGTCTAGGAACAGAGCGCCCTCTTCATGCCGCTGAAGGTCACTTCGGTAGCATGCAGGACCACAAGCGATCGAACGAAGAGGCCGCTCATCTGCCAGGAACAGAAGGAAGACGCGCATAAGTAGGAGGAGATACCGTTTGATTAGTAACCTATACGCCTTCGTGTAGCTTTAGGCCAAGTCAGCTTTTACACTTAAATACATGCAATTATAACGCACATAGCGTAATCTTTCACAGATTCAGTGATCTCGTTCTGACAGTGACACCTACACTACTCGACGCGCCCCTGACACTTCAGCTTATTGTCTGCTCGAATAGCCTCGGCTGCGGGTCCCACACATTCTTGCAGTCATCCTAAGCTGCAAGACTGACTGCCATCTATGTTCTCGCATATGGATGCATGTCATCTTGCCTTCGAGCAGCAATAGATCGTCTCAGCTGATTCGAAGATGTTAGCGGAATCGAAGTAAATTACATAGCATTCTAGGACGGCGACGAACACTACGGAACATCAATAGAAAATGGAACGAGTCTGGAAAGATCAAGATGAAATAGAATCATGCCTGACCCACGGGTCTTGCGGGACGAAGGCTAAGCTTCCATGGTGCGAGACTGTAGCATGATGAGGCGGGTTTGATATGCCGATGAAGAGCTCCTGACTCTGACGATAAAGCAATGCAATGCTGGTTCAGTGCGGTGATCGAAGTATCTGCGGAATTCGAGCGTTTGCTGCTTTGACTTGGTTTGCTGGATCTGAAGCGATCTTGAGCTCGTCACCTTTCAGTCTTTATTCACTTGCTGAAGGAAAGGGAGCCAGGAAGGGTAAGTTAGGGTAAGTTTGTTTCAAGCTCGCATCGTGTATCAAGTGAGCTCGGAGACCGGGGGAGGGGATGTATCGAATATCCATTGTTAAAGCCATGGAGAGAAGGACAAAGCCGCAGAGGATGCCAGAATATGGTCAAGCGATCAAAAAGTCGCTTGCTTGGTCTCATCAGGCCCAACTGGAGGAGAAGAGGAAAGACGCGTCTTGCCAAGGCTCATGATTCCACGAAAGCAATTCCCTACGCATCTCAAAGCGTACTTGAAGAGCCTTGTTCTGTGACATTCGCCTTGCAACGAGAGCCAGATATCGTTCCGACTTCAACTATCATGTCCGCTGGCGCCCGCCTTGCAAGCTACGAGTGACCGCATGTCCACATACGTCAAGACTTGGTCAAGGCCTTCTGTATTGCCGGTCATCCTCCGTCTGCCAATGCCAGAATCGTCACCGATAAGGCCAAGAACAAGAGGCATGGCCGTCCAAGAAGCCACAACTCTCGTCTTGTCTGCAGCAAAGGCCTCTCGATGTGGTACAAAGCTGATGTAGACTACCCTCAAGCAATGGCGCCAATAAACAAGCCCAGAGGTGCTGCGACGACTTCTCCTTGGCCCGTTGCCGCATTTCTGCTTAAGGTTCAAAAGGTACCAGTGCATACTCGTTCTGTGCTGAGAGGGAGAGTACTTGTGTATCCAGGCGTTCAGACGCCGTGCTGCGGACGAGCGGAAGGAGTGACGCACCTTACTCTTGGATACCTTCCTTGGACATGACGGGCGACTATGAGCGCCTAGTACCTCTTGCTCTCTCTTTCTTTTCTTCTTCTCATTCCTTCACAGCACCACTAAGACACAAATTCTCCAATGAGGTTCCTCACTGCCATCACAGGTGCCATCGTCGCTGCTTCAGCCGTGTCAGCAGCTCCACGACGTGTCGCCATCCGACAAGAACAGACTCCAGCTCCTCCCGCTAGCGAAGAGATCAACGCTATCGTATACTCACCGTCAAACCTGACGGAAGCTGCCGCTGGCTCTCAGCTCAACTTCACTTACTCACCTAATTCTGGTGATACCCAAACCGTAGACTTAGGACTGTTCCTCTACATTCCTGTAGGTATACCCTTCGCTTCCCCTTCAGCCATTATCGTCTGACGGGGTTGCGATCTCCTGCAGCTCGCTACCGGTCTCGAAGTCCGAAACGATACTCAAGGCAACCTCGTCGTAGCAGAATGGCTTGATCTTCCTGCCAATCTCACTGCCGGAACTTACCTCATGGGTGTCCGAGAGCACGGCGAAGAAGTGGACTCCGAGGCTTATCCCAACCACTTCGAGTTCAACGACGCCCCTCGAACTGGTAAGTAGGATGATGCTCATGTCATGGAGTAACAGTGCTTACATCCTTCCTTTTTGAAAAGGCGAAGATGACGACGCTGAGCCAGCTCTCTTCTGGGTTGAAGTGACTGCTGCAAACAGTACGGAGGCTGCTTAGACATCGAGTACCGGGAGAAAGAGACGGGGCACAAGAGGATGATCAATGATACAACTGATGCCCAAAGACAATTCGTGTATCTATAGCAGAGCAGAATGGAAATCAAACAGCACTCCCGTTACCTTCAGCCCACCGAGCCTGTAGAAGCTTATGATTTACGGCAGTATCTCATCTCCTTGACCTTGCACTTCACGTTTGACAGTTTCTTGCATTTCCCCCCTTCTTTCGTTACGCGAACTCACATCATGGCAGCTCGACGCCCAACTCGGTCGAGCAAACCGCCAGCTTCACCTTCGACATCCTCATCATCTCATACAGATGTCGACATTGATCATCTTGCAGGGCAGATGCTGGCGACTCTGGGAATATCAAAGAAGAGCTCGATACCGTCGTCCAGTGCAAACAACAACGTGAGAACGACGCGTTCAAGCAGCAAGGATGCGTTGAGTGCGTTAGCTACTGCTTCGACTACTACGCCAGTCATGAAGAGCAGAACTGTATCATCTACTTCGAATGTGACGAGCGCAAGTGCGAGCTCAAGGAGCCGGATGAGCAGCTCAGAAGCGCATCCTCACGCTACACCTTTGACTGCTATACGGAGACCCGTCATGCAAGCTTCTTCTACATCCAAGCGAGTCCCTTCATCATCCGCTACTTCCCTCCAGAAATCTCCCAAAACAACAAACTTGACAAACAATAACAACAATAACGCGCTCAGCTCATCCAGCAGTACTGCTATGCGGAGGAAGTCATCTGCACCTCCTCCTCCTGTATCAATCACGTCCGAGGAATACTCGTCGCTCGTATCTCTTCTAGCAGCAAAGGACGCTCAGATCGCTTCTCTCGAAACGAGCTTACAAGAATCTGAAGAACGCGTTTCAACACTCAGTACACGTAACAAGGAGCTAGAGAAAGAAGCGAGTATAGTAGCTGCTCAGCTTATCGTCTCTCCTTACACTGCTGGAATTACCGCTAGCGGGTCTAGGAAAGCTCTAGTGGGAAAGGCGAAGAACAACGATGATACTTCGAATGTTAGCAAGAGGGAGTATGAGGATATGAAGAAGCAGTATGAGATGCAGGAGAACCTGTTGCTTGGCTTTCAGAGGGAGAACGAGAAGGCTATGGTTGAGATCGAGACTTTGAAGAAGAGGTGAATTCCCCGTTCTTGAGCAGAATGCTAAAGCTAGGGCTGATGAACTCTGAAACTATGCAGAGAACGATCGCTTGTCGAGCAGCTGAAGAAGGTCTATGGCCCTACCTTCTCCGCCGACATGGACCTCCCTTCTTCTCCCTCAAACACACTAGAAGGTGTTCTTCCAACTTCTTCCGCCCGCAATACCCTCACATCGCCTCTACCTGCAAAGACGTCACCAGAGAAGCGAGAGTTAGGCCAAGTTGATCCTCAAGCGTTGATGGAGCAGTTGTTATCGGTGCAAAACCTGGTTCAAAGGTTCGAGAAGAGGCTGATAAGTAGAGAGACGGAGCTCATCAAGCTGGAGGAGGAAGCGAGGCAGAAGAGCAGAGTAGCGGAGGAGTTATTCATGACTGCTGCTGCATGAAGCGGGAATTGTTAGGAGAATTCGGTTGGGTTTAGGGTGATGGTGTTGCTCACTTGCTTGGAGTAGTCGGTAACCTGTGTGCAGCCTTGTTGTTGATAGTTTTCTACATGACGTGCCTTGTGCCTGGCCTTCTCCACCTTTCCTTCCCTCCCTTACATTTCCTTCCCTTTTTCCCTTCTTCCCTCTCTTTTCTTTTCTTTTCTTCTCTCTCTCCTTTTCTCTCTTTCCTCTCTTTCCTTTCTCCCAACTCAATCCAACTTCGCACTCGCCCAAAACTCGCTCAGCACACACATCAGACATGGTCAGCAGCTCACACTGACGCATGTAAATTGCTATACGCTGATGTTGCTTCCTGTCTCTCTCCGCTGTTTCTCTTGTCTGTCCTCATCCCATCCTGGTCGTCTCCCTGCGCACTTGTCCCGCTCATCACAGTCCGAACCATTCTTCATCGACGTCGACCAGCTACAAGAGCAAGGTATATCAGCTCAAGATATCGCAAAGCTCAAGTCGGCTGGTGTAGCTACGGTCAAGGGTGTTCAGCAAGGTCAGTTCATAACAGCCCGACCGGTTTCACCAAGCTGACGCAATCTCTGGTCTCCCAGCTACAAGAAAGAACCTATGCAAGATCAAAGTAAGTCGTGCATTCTCCGCCTTATCCTGGCATGGATTCACTGAATCCATCTTGATTGTCAAGGGCCTCTCCGAAATCAAAGTCGAGAAGATCAAGGATGCGGCAGGAAAGATCTTACCCGCAGCATTCATGACTGGTCTGGAAGCTGCAAACAAACGATGTGCCGTATTCAACATCTCGACTGGCTCGAAAGCCCTAGATGGAATCTTAGGCGGTGGTATCGAGAGTCGTGAATACCGTCTTCGGCATACTGGAAGTGGATACAGAATTGATGTGGTGTTCTGGCAGAATCAATGACGGAGGTCTATGGAGAGTTCCGAACGGGAAAAACACAGATGGCACAGACGCTTTGTGTTCTCGCCCAGCTTCCTAGAGATATGGGAGGTGCTGAAGGAAAGGTGTGTCATCCTTCATATCTCTTCGTCCGATATGTTGAGTCTCAAATGGTACTCATCGCTTCTTAGGTCGCTTATATTGACACGGAAGGCACTTTTCGACCGGAAAGAATTCAGGCTATTGCAGATAGGTTTGGTGTCGGTGAGTGTCAATCGTCGCTACATCTGTATAAGGAAAAGGCTGAGACGTGTTCTCAGATGGTCAAGCCGCTTTGGATAACATCGTAGTGGGCAGGGCACACAACAGCGAGCATCGTATGCTGCTTTCTATTCTTACAGCCTTGAGTCCGCTAACATACCTATTCCTGCAGAGATGGATCTCATCAACATCCTCGCTGCCAAATTTGCTGAAGAAGACTGTTATAGACTTCTCGTATGTATTCCTTGACGGCATATCGTATACTTTTCACTCATTCATCTTGATTTTTCTGTCATCTAGATCGTTGATTCCATCATGGCTCTTTTCAGAGTAGACTACTGCGGACGAGGCGAGCTTTCAGAACGACAACAAAAGCTCAATCAGATGCTTTCAAGACTTACTAGAATCAGCGAAGAGTACAACGTCGCTGTCTTCATTACTAATCAAGTACAGGGTGATCCGTACGTTCCGCTTTCCTTCCTCTCAACGAGATCCCGACTGACTTCGATTACCGATATCAGTGGTGCTTCTGCTCTCTTTGCTGGAGCCGATAAGAAGGTTAGCGTCATCTTTTTCTAATGTTTCTAAGTCAGCTAACGCGATTTCTTGCAGGCCATCGGAGGACACGTTCTCGCTCATGCCTCAGCTACCCGAGTATATCTACGAAAGGGAAGAGGCGAGGAACGAGTAGCCAAGATCCACGACTCTCCTAATGTGGGTGTACACGAGTTGTTTGACAGGGGCTTTGCTGACGTTCCTCTTACTCCTCCTTCTTGCGGTCATACAGGTACCTGAAGGGTAAGGTCGCCTCTTCGCAGACTAGTTCTTGACTCTTACTGACGCTTCTTCCCGTATCTAGAGAAGCTACATACAAGATCGGCGCAGGAGGTATTGAAGACGCTTGATTGGCCCACCCTGACGACTCTTTCTTCGTGTCTGGCGATTTCTCCTCTCATCTCTCGTTTTCTTATCACCTTCACTTCCGCTTATACTACACATGCTTCCACTAGCTACTACTTCTGAACTTCCACGACACCCTACTCGGGCTGTTTACCCTTCATCTTTTCCTTCATTCTTTTCTGAATCTCGCTTTCACGCTTAGTATATCACGTCTTTACATCCTTCTGTCAGGTAGTATGATCGGTCTATGTTTCAGTCTGTTGGTGCCATAGTATCTTCGTCGCGTGCATGCATGGTTCAGTTCGATAAGTCGTTTCATCATTTCAGCAGAGCAGAGCAAGCATATCTACATCTGATTGTCTATACCAAGTAAGTATATCTCGCTCGCTTCTTGCTCCCGAGGTCCTCAGCAGTGGCAAGGCGTGGTTCCTGTCCTCTCTCTGAATTTTGCAAGCAACCCTCTCTTCTTGCAAGTCGCATCAAAAAGGAACGAAATCATGGCTCCAACACTTTACGGATTCGGTAGGCTGCACATACAACACTTCTACCTTCATCCCAGTATTCTGACTCGCCCAACTCTGCTCGCACAACCCTCCCTCGAAAAAAAACGAATGAAAATTGTTTGACTTGACGATGAACGCATGATTTACAGCAAGCAACCCACGCACGCTGGCTGTACGCGCTGCTGCAGAGTACAGCGGCGTAGAGGTGTCGTACACCCAGATTGAGGACATCTTCAACAAGGACGCCCTCCCAAAAGAGTTCTCGTCAAAATTCCCTTTGACAAAGGTGAGCGCAGGCTCGCTGGGTACTCAAGTGATATGTCCAGATTTATAGTGCTGATACTGTTGATATCGCAGGTCCCAGCCCTTGAGGATGGCAGCAACACCGTCACCGAGACAATCGCTGTCGCTTTCGTACGTGACCTTCAGATGACTCTTCTGTGCCTTTTCGCTAAACGGAATATTCTCATCTTTCCCACTTTGCTGGACTATTACTTTCTCGGCTCAACAGTACCGTAGGTCTAGCTCAGTATTCATGCACAAACGCAGGGCAGAAAAGCTAATTGTATGCTTGATTTTTGCAGTCGCCAACCAGAACGGAGATATCCAGAGCTTGTTCGGCAAGACTATCGATGAGAAGACAAAGGTTCTCGAGTGGTCATCATGGGCCAACTCCCTCCTCCTCCCTACCCTTGGCGAGTGGTGCGTCAAAGCACAATCAAAGACTATCTCCACTGTGCTGATCTTATGCACGCAGGTTCGTTCCTATCGTCCGTGGACCTTACAACAAGAAGGCCTCCGAGGACGGCAAGGCCGCTTCTGCCAAGCTGTACGCCTACCTCGACAAGTACCTAGCCGACAAGACCTTCCTCGTTGGCGAGCGCATCTCATTTGCCGATCTCATCACTGGTGCTGTCCTCCAACGCGGCTGCGACCACGTTGTCGACGCAACCTTCTTTAACCAATATCCCAACGCTCTCCGATACTTCAACACCGTCCAGCGACAAGCTCAAGTGCAGAAGGTACAGGGCAAAGAGCCTTCCATCATCGAGAAGCCCAAGGAGTACGTTCCCCAAGCTAAAGAGAAGAAGGCCGCACCCGCCGCCGCTGCTGCTGCCGCTACACCAGCTGCACCCAAGGCAGCTAAGGCAAGCAAGAAGAAGGAAGTCGAGCAGGACGACGAGGAGGAGGAGCCTTCTGCAGCTGCTCAGGAACCAAAAGCCAAGCACCCTTGTGAGGCGCTCGGAAAAGCCCAGCTTAACCTGGAGGACTGGAAGAGGAAATACTCAAACGAGGATACCCCCGTCGCTATGAAGTGGCTAGAGGAGAACCTCAAGCCTGACGAATACTCGTTCTGGAAGGTCGTCTACAAGTACCCCGAGGAGCTTACCCAGGGTGAGTCGCGCCTCTTGCTTTGACTGTCAAAGAGAACGACTACTACTAATAGCTCGCCGCAATAGTCTTCATGTCCTCCAACTTGATCGGAGGGTTCCACACCCGTCTCGAGGGAAGCAGGAAATACCTGTTTGGATCCGCCTGTGTGTACGGCGAGAAGAACAACTCTAAGATCCAGGGTGTCTACATGCTCCGAGGACAGGGTATGTCCTAACCCTCACAATTTTCCAAGCGAGCACAGCTGATCGATCGGTATCAATTCTACAGAATGGAAGCCCGTCTTCGAGGTCGGTCCCGACTACGAGTCTTACGAGTTCACTCCTCTGGACTTCAACAAGGACAAGGAGATCATTGCCAAGAACTGGGCTTGGGAGGACGAGATGGACGGCCTCAAGGTCGCCGACGGAAAGGTCTTCAAGTAGGCGATGCACTTCCAATAGATGACGTAGTAGTGCTCTGAAGCCAATATAGATGAGAATGAATGAGATTAGAGAATTCTGTGAGACTCGCGTTGTTTCCCGTTGTTTCTCACCTATTCGTCCCTCTCCTTCCGACTATCTTGATGCAAACTAGAATATACTGGAAACAGTCAGACCAACATCACATCGTATCATCACGAGAGCTTAAACGCCACGGCTAGTCGTGTCTGGCATTGCTACATTGTCCTGGAAGAAACCACCACCGGCTCGAATCTATCGACCTACCCGGTCAACAGAGCAGCACAAGCGTCTGAAGCACGGTGTTGTGATGTTGTCTGACGGAGCACGTCATGGATTGCATGAACGCCGTAGTGCTAGCCCGGTAACTAGGGACATGGCCAAGCTAGAAACCCGCTTATCTAGCTTGGACCCTGGAAGCGGGTGCGCTGAAACAGCAGGAATGTCCTGTCGGAGTTGTGCATTCTCGAAATCTTCAGCCTTCTTCCATCTGTCTCTGATCTCTAATCTGTCTCTGCGTTATCGCGAGAGAGACATCTCATCCGCCTACCCCAGCTTCCGTCCTCCTCCCTGCTCATTCTGACTGCCCGATATTCACCCACGCGCTCACTTCAAGGCCTTCCTTCTTACGCGAAGGCGTCCTGCAGTTGCTCTGCCAGACAGCACATCCTCTTTCTGGACTCTATTCAATCGCAAGGACGGCCTTGCAAATCTCAGATCTCGATCTTGCGACTTCAATACATTACACTGACACCGAAGATGCGTCGAGCTGTCTAGCGACTTCTGGGTTGGACAATACGGCTACCCGACTCTCATAGTCTAGACACCTCCGGGGTCTCCGGCTTTCTCTCCAGCTTTGCAAGTCTTCCTTCTGGCCATAAAGAGCAGAGCATTCTTCTGTTCCTTCCTCTCACTCCCATCAACTTTCAACCTCTTAGACCCGAACCAGGTCTCACTGCTCAAAACTCGGCCTATAGCCTTCGTAAGTGACCTGCTATCTTCAATCCACATCATCACTGCCACGTTTGAGAAGAGCTGACATCGATGTCAATCCCCCTTTGTCGATAGAATCAGGGACACCGCCGGCTGTGACCCGAAGAGAAGGCTACGTAGCGTCTCCGGCTGTTCACAGCATTCAAGTAGCCGAAAGTCAAAAGAGGCACAGCTTTTGTTCTGCTATCTTCCTTATCGTCCTCCTCCCTTCGCTTGTCTCATTGCAGTCTGCTCAACGATGGCGCGCAAACGTGACAGCGCGACTTCAAACATGTTTTCAGACGAAGAACTCATGGCAAGCTTGCGAAGATTAGATCGGCGAGACGCCGGCTCTGGATCTGCTGCTCGTCAAGAAAGGGATTCAACTTTGTATGGCGGAGTACGTACAGCATCGAGGACTTCTCTAGATCTGCTTAGTCCCAGCTCTGGAAGAGGACGAGTTGGCGGAAGCAGTAGTGAAAGTGGAAGCAGTTCACGACCCAGCCTTCTATCCTCATCGCGTCCTTCTTCCTCGCCCTATCTCCCTTCTTCATCGTCGGCAGGCTTTCCATCCTCGTCTTCATCTCGCTTACCTCCTTTGCCCTCGCTTGGCCTACCGCCATCTATGGCTCGCACGAGGACAGATCCTATACCTATTTCTAGGAAGCCTACGAGAATCGGATCATCAGGGTACGGATTCGGCTCGCTGGAAGAGGAATTCGAGCAATCTGGTCCTGCGCAATCGTATCAGGTCGACATCTTCGATAATACGTCACGTAAGGCTATCTTCCCTTACTCTCCTTCTTGTCCTTCTCTTTCGCGTCTGCACAGCTTAAGTCAACTAAGCTAGCTGCATCAGCCTCCCGACACGCCTTATATTGATCAGTAGACACGTCACGGCATGTTAGCCGCTCGTTCGTACGCTTCTTCCCAGCAGCAAAGTCAAGATTGCGTCGAAGTAGAGAACAGCGGTTGACGCTTGCTTTCTTCCTCCTCACCTGCCTCTCCCTCTCCCTCTCCTGATCCTCCCTGTTCCCTCTGTCCTGCAAACCATCCACTTTCGTATGTCTAGAACTATTGGTCGACGACGATCCAGCAAGCGACAGTGAAGACGACATTCCGAGAGGTAGATCGCGCAGTAGAGCACGCCGTAATAGCTTTACGCCCCGTAGTCGAAGCGGTTCTCCCACAAACACGATGAACAGAACACCTCGAGATGGCCTTCCTTCCCTCGATGATCTCAATTTCAGCGATTACGAACCTTCAGATCCACTAGCTTCTGGTTCGGGACTCAGCCAGATGTTCAGTAGAAGAGGATCGGGATCAGGATCAAGTTCAGGATCTACGAGACCTAGAAGTCGAAGGAACTCTACCAGCTCACTGAGTGGATCATTCGCGAATCTCGGTGTGAGCGAACATTACATCTTCCTAAGGTAGAAATTGCGAAATGACTGATGCTTTCAATGTGGTGCAGCTTGATCCGAATTCTGGTCTACCACCTCCAGATCGCACACTCTTCCAGACTCCATCCCCTTCCTCCTCACGAAGCGGTCATCGACCTCCTAGCATGCAGCTACCTCCTCTTCCACCTCTCCCAAGATCAGGTAGCAGTAATTTCAGCTCTACTTCCTCCTCACGCGGTCTTGGCGGTCTATACAGTCCTCCCTCCACAGGTCGACCAGGTCCTTCCTCCGATTTCCGATCCCAGCCTATCCACATACCCGGCTCTACACCTATACCGCCAAAGATCAGAGTAGCTGGACGACCCTTGATGAAGGGCGAATATGAGTTCATGGGAACACTACCGTCGGAATTACCGCCGCTCAACATGCCTCTGACTCCACCTGGAACGGCGAATAGAGGACTATCCGATGAAGCTGTCTTCCCTCCTTTAGACTTCACGCGCATTGATCCTGTGAGTGCATTTTGAAGAGGCAGGCTTAGAACAGAGCTGAAAGCTCAATTAAAAGTCGCAGTTGCAGAGAGGTCGCATGCCCCGCCGTACGTGCAGTCTCTATGTGACATCGAGAGTGAGAAGCTGACTGTTCCATCTAGGAGGCTCCATCTCCGGCACCAGAGGTCGTTGACAGCCCTCATTGATGCAGATTTTTCACAAACGTACTCGACAACGACTACAGCGCGACTTGGCTCTACCCCTCCTTCTATACCTCTCCTGGTTTCCCATCGCTCGTTGCAATGCAACGACAGGTATCCACCTCCACGATATATACCGATCTCAAGCCTCACAATGAATCAACATGTAGCACTCAATACTTCAGTTCAAATCATGATGCCCCGCTCCGAACACAGTCTACGACCTTCACTTATGCCTGTAAACATAGTCGTTACTCTTCAATGTTCCTCAAAGATGTTAAGTATAGTCAGGAGTTCGACGTCGTAAGATAGCTGGCTATCAGGATTCCAGATCATGTATCGTTGTCAAATCAAGGAATGCTATCCAATCAAATACGAGAAGCTTGTGCGCCCTCGATGAGATGCAACGTTTGTAAGCTGCTTCGTTCACGTTCGAAGCTATATTCATCAGCGGCTGCACGCAAACCCTTGGCTGCGCACCGATTTGACTTGACAGCCTAGTAATATTTATATGCTCCCACAGCACTGCATAAAGCTACATAACGACTCGCCTGAGAGAACATACGAGATACAGAAGTGGAACTGCTGAGAGAGGGAAATGAAGATGAGTCATGACTAGTGCGAATGGAGGTACAACATCACTTTGCTGGAATGACGGATGTACGGACGGAGATGATTATGATGTGTATGATTGGACTTAAATCGCGGCCTAGGACCGATTCGAGGATGATGACCATTTCTTGTTCCATGGTGCGTTTGGTGCGTGCGGAGCTGGACTGTTTGAGTTGATATTTGACTGACTTGCTTGCTTCTGTAGCTCGGTAAGCCTCTGCAAGAGATCTTCGCGGTCTTCCAGCAGGGCCGTAAGGTAATCCACGGCTTGAGATATTGTCAGCAAAGATTGCTAGTTGACGGATGTAAAAAAAGGAAAGACTCACTCTTCCCTAAAACTACAGCCTCGCTCTTCGGTCCAGCTCTCCCGTCTATCTTTTCTCCGCCGACTTCGATGCCTCCCGTCAGGACGCCCGCTACCGTAGCCGGCGCACTATCCACATTCGCCAACGTAGTTGTACTGGCCGATGCGGCTGGTCCGTGGATCTTTGATAGACGATCGTTATATTCTGATATAGCTGCTTTGAGAGCAGGAACTATCGTGCATAGCTCATCGTATGCACTACGAATAGCTGTCCTACGCTTCTGCTCTGATAGTATGTGGTTCGCGCGCTTCTGCTCCTCTGTCAGTGCGGACTTTGACCCGCTTGTCGTAGCGGGTGCAGGCGCAGGCGAAACAGCCGAAGGAGAGGCTTCCACATCCGGCTTGAGTGACGCAGGCTTTGCAGCTGATGAGCGACGACGACTCGATGTGGATGCTGCTTTAGGCTTCTTTACCGCTGCTGTTGAGGCTGACGAGCCGCTGCGCGCTTTCGAGCGCCCTCGAGCTGTTGTCGGCTTAACATCCGCTTCTAATGTAGAAGATGACGGTGTAGGGTCTTGGACTGAGAATGAAGTCCTTGCGCGCTTGGCTTGAGGCGGTTGACTGAAGGACTGGTCGTGTATAGAGTCCGACGTTTCCGAGTCAAGCTCGGGCGGCCGACTGAGCGGGAATGACGGGGCGAGGGAGGATTGATAGGAGTTTCCTTGTATAGGTGGTGCGTTGAAGCTTCCGTATGGCGTATTGAGGGATTCGCTGTTCGAAGTAGAGGAGGCCGAAGAGGGTCGTACTCCGAAGGGCATGGACGCTCCATTACTGTAGTCCGTCGGCGGCCACAGTTGCTGAGTGCTGTATGATGTACTAGCTATGCTCGAAGCTGCCTGGTACTGCTGCCCTTGCGCCTGCTGTGCCCTCGAGAACCAAGAGGCGAGCTCGTCTGCCTGATTACGCAGTCTCGCTTCACGCTGCGCTGACGATTCATGGGTATCTGGAAAAGCAAAGAAGCTGTTGCTCCCGCTTGTTGAGATCACACTGGGCAGATGCGACTGGCTATTGAGGACAGGAGGTCGATAACTTGGCAGGAAAGAGGTGGAAAAGGCTGCTGATTCTGGTACTAACGATGATGATGGATGAGATGCGCTCGTTCTTGCAGTGGAAGACGCCAATCCAGAGCTGGATCCAGCAGCGCCAGCTCCGGCTACGAGCTGACTTGCGAGGAAACCGTCGAGTGCCTCGAGTTCGGACGACGAGAACAAGCTGCTGGCGTCGTAGCTGTTGTAGTTACTATCTGGCATTGTAAGCTGAACGTCGACGGCAGCTGCAGCCATCACCGAGACATCGAGCAAGCGGATTGAGCGAAATCAAAGCAGCAAGGGTTGGATTTGCATCGATTCCTGAGGGATGGATCTCGATACAGCTTCGAGCTCTGAAGCTGCTGGATCCGACGCTGGCTCACAATCTCCCTCATTCGAGATACAGGACGCCTTGCTCGATGAAAGCACCGTCGAGAACAGACAACCTACTCCTGCTGCAGACGACCCATCAAGCGAAGATGAAGACAACGATGATGATGACGAAGATAGCAGCGATGACCCCGATGTAGCTGGACTGACCAGGCCCGAGAGGGAGATCCTAACCCTTCTCGCTGTAGACAAAGTGATTTCGTTTTCTCCCCTCCTTTCCTTCCCTTTCTGACGCGTCGTATGAACAGAAACTCGCTTCGGTCCTCCAGCTAGCAGCGACAGCTTTATCCTCCCTAGATCCGCATGAAACAGGCAAACTAGCAGAAACAAAGCATAAAAGCCAGCTAGAAGCTTTCACTGCACATACTGGAGAATACTACAAAGCGCTGGACGTGCGTGCAACTCCCCACGCCAGCCTGACCTCAGCTAATTGCTTGTTGCAGGACATCCAATTAACGCTCCGATCTTCGATACATGCTCTTCGTCAGACGAAGATATCACCCAGGACATTAGCAGATAACCCTGCTATGGGATCAGTCATGCGTGGGACGACAGTGGCGCCCGGCACGCTGCCTCAAGGTGAAGGTCTGGGCAAAGGAGCTACAAGGATGCAGACGGAAGCTATGAAGGATATAGTGGAGGCGTTGGAGGCTATCAGGGACACGAAGAGAAGGAAGCAAGCTCCGGAAGAACCTTAGGAACGCAAAGCTCGAAAGGTCGGCAACCAGCTGGCTCTACCATCAAATTGGGCCCTGGTCGGATCAAGGCCATGCGAACCACTCCAAAGGCTTCCGCCGAACATGGAAAGCTGCATCTTAGGCGAGAGATCCCTCCTCGGGCCTCAGTGTTCACAGCAGTGTCCTAGCTCGCTCGTACACAGGAACAGCATCGAGCTGGTACAAGCGCAAGCCATGCACTCGATTACAGCATAGCGCATGTACTGAAGCGAGCATGCCAGGATCAGATGCCTAGAAGGTTTCTTTGTGCACGTCACTTAGCTTGTTTCTGATCTTCACGGCTGAGCCTAGATCTAGGAGTTCCACTCACCATTTTCTCGTTGTTGATTACACGTTATTGTACACCAACAAGGTCTGAATGTTTTGCTCTCCACAGACAAGTCGCGCTTTCGTTCCTGCCCACTCGCGACACGAAAGTTGCTCGTAAGGTTCGCTACCATGACTTCGCAAGCAGTTGCTGCATCTACGACAGCCGCTCCTGGTAGACTGCACCATCTTCTGCGACCTGAGAATTCGTCTGAGACCGCCATATTACAGATACCGTGACTCCAAGCAAGCTGCTCCTTCTTCCCGACGAAGTCATCGTGGCAATAGTCAGCTACCTGGATATGAAAGATGTTACTAATTTGGGCTTCGTCAACAAGAAGATGCGCGAGCTCTGCTGCGCGCGACTCTTTCACAAAATCAGAATGGAGGTGCCCGAAATGGAGGCTGGCTATTCTCTGCGTGAATGCATACAAAGCAACTATCGCAATCTTCGCTTCATCCGCGAGCTTGACCTTCATCTCGGCTATCACTCCGGGGAAGCATTCGAAAAACAAGCCTGCGACGATTCTCTGCTACATGACTTTGCGGCTTTCTTCGCCCTCGTACAAGGACATGTCACAGACATCCATTATCGATTCTATGCTCAGTGTTCTTGGCGAGCGGACAACGCCATAGAAAAGATGCTTATAGCCAAGATTATGGCTGTCATTCTCGAGAGTCCACTGATTAGTGGCATTCGAGCGCACATATATACGAGAGATACTCTGAATGAATATGAACCTGAAATAATGGCTGGATTCTTTATATCCCTCCCTCATTTCTCGAACACCGGCCATCTATACAGTCTGGACATCCGACAGTATGCCGACGACTCTGTATTATGGCCCCTTCTTTCGTCTGTTGCACAGCTCTCTCAATGCATCATCGAGGTTCGAAAGTATCCTCGAGATTTGCAAGCTCTGCCAGCGACCCTTCGAAGCTTGACGCTGCACATCGATGAGTGGTCTCCCTTCGGCATCGGTAGCTCCCTACGACTCTTCCTCAATCTCAGTACGGCATCTCCACAGCTCCATCATCTAAGGATTGAGGTCGCATACGAGGAGTACAAAACACTACCTCCAAGCAGTTTAGAGGCTGGTCTAGCATCTAGGGTGCCATCTTTCTCCATCAATCTCACGCAATTGGTAACACTTGACATCAAATACGATGGGGTGTGGCATCAATTTCAAATTTGCGATGTTTTAGCGGCTCTCAATTCGCCGGTATTGTCCTCTTTGAGCATCACGGGTTATTGGGCATGGTACGGTCTCCATCAATTGGGCACGAGGGTCAAATCTCGATTCAAAAGTCTCCACAGAGTCAAGCTTGTTGAAGCGGTCTCGTCTTGGCAAATGGAGGGCCCCGTGTACCCTTGGACTGAATCGCCGGTCCAATGGGAAGTGAGCCAGCCACTCTTCGAGGATCTTGTACAGATGCTCAGGAAGGCGAACATCGAAGTCAAAGTCTGTATGTTTACCGACAGATACGACGAATCTCTATCTCCGGACACGCCAAGTTTCCAAACAGTCTTAAGCACTCTACAAAATCACCTTGTGACTCTCGACATTACCCTTTACGAGCCCGATCCCGAGGATATACCTTACATATGGTTTGAGCGACAGTATCGACTTCCTTCGTTACAGTCCCTCGCCGTGACCTGCCACATAGCTGGTGCCATACCATTCATGGCGAGAGCTTACAGTGCTCCTCAGCTACGTAGCATTAACATAGTCGTCTCGTCCGGAGATGTCCACCGGTCAGCAATGATCGTAGGGGAATTGACCGAAGTAGTGCGAACGCAATGCTTTCCGCAGCTGCGCAATATCACAGGAGAGATCAGTGACCTGAAGCCAGAGAGGGACACTGAGGGGTCGGAAAGCGAAGCCCCGGAAGACGATCTGAGAACAACCTTCAGGGGAAAATTCATCGAGCAGTGCCGAGAGCGCGATGTCATGCTTGAAGGACTTGTTTGGAAATGATGGCATGGATGGGATGCAGATTAGGACAGCCAATCCTGCGCGAACATGCTGGATGCGTGACTTGGGATCTGTGATTTAAGGCTGTGAATTTAGCAGGGAACGCACTCTTCAGGCAGCTTTGTAGTGCGTAGAGAATGATCAGTCGCTATTATCCATGCACACCTCGCATAACTCAGCAATTGAGCTTGCTCCCAGTTCAACAACTCCGGCATTACAGGCCTATTTACTGCAAGTTGCGATGGCAGGCTCTGCTAGCAATGCATCTGGTAGCTACTCCAACTGATTTGCGGTGCGGAACACGCGCTGAAACTTTCTGCAGGTGGAAAGAAAGGGCTTCTGCTTCTGCCTGAAGAACTGCTCAACGCTATCACGCACCAGCTTGACTTTCGCGATGTGAAGCAGTTCAGTCTCGTCAACAAAGTACTACGAAAGCGGTGCTCGACTCGACTATTTTCTAAAATCACGCTGGATCTACCTACGACCCTGGGCCATCGGCTCACACTTCAGCAGCGCATCCGTACCAGATATCGGACATTTCGCTTCATACGTGTTCTCGAGCTACATGTTGGCTGTCAGAATTACGAAACCTTCGACCAGCAGAACCTGGAAGCCGAGCTCAGCGACTTTGCTGCATTCTTCGCTATGGTACAAAGCTCCCTTACCGACATCCACTACAACTTCTATGCACGATACGTAGCGGCGAATGCTCAGCTCGAGCGTAGTTTCATTAGCGAAATTATGGAGATAGTGTCGAGATGCCAGCGAATTGGTACCATTCGAGGGCACGTATATGCTAGTAACCATGGGCGGTATATGGGGTGTCCAACTACAGCAGTCTGATCACAGGGTGCACTGCAATGCTGCCTACATTCGAGACTCGCCATTACTTGCATAGTCTGGTGATGGATTACAGCTCTCTGAGCGTCGCAGACGCGCTGCGAGTGCTGGTTCTCTTACCAGAGACATGTCAGCCCAAACACTACAAACTCAGTACTCGCGCTTCCCTCGAGATTATCAATCTACTCCCTTCTTCCCTCGAAACTTTGGAATACATCATCTCAGGCCAACCAATGTTCTATCGTGATACCTGGTTAGCATTACTTCACGCACTTCAGCGGTCCTGTCCGCAACTGGTGCATCTACACATCCTCGTAATCGAAGGCCAACAATACCAGGACAGTCGCTCATCACACCAAAACGATATCACTCGATCAAGCCTTTCCTTCCCCAACCTGCAGTCTCTCGAATTCTCTTGCTGCGACCTGACATGTATTCCCGTACTGCTATCCTTCCACGCTGTCTTAGCTTCGCTAGAAGCGCCCAGGCTCGCTCGGCTAACTTTGGATGGTACATGCGCATGGTACTGTCTGTCACTACTGGACGTCGCAAAATTCATCAAGCGTACCGGCATAAGAAAACTCGAGCTTCGAGAAATAATAGAATATGACTGTATGGACGGTCCAAGATTTCCGTGGCAAGATGCAGAAGATGTAGCAGCGATTAGTAAACCCCTCTTCAACAAGGTGGTGAACGAGTTCCAGAAGGCTAGCGCAGACGTGCTCGTCTGTGCTGTCACTCCGTCTTCATATGCAAGTCATATCCGACCTGACTGCGCCGACTTTCGACATTGTTTGGAAACCTTTGAAGAACATATCACAAGTCTAGAAGTGCGGTTGCATCAGTCGACAGAACATCAACCACTGAAGCCGCCATCCTTCGATCAGATCTATACTTTCCCAGTCTTACGATCTTTGGCCGTATACTGCGACATACCGTATGCTCTACCTTTTGTGGCAAGAGCGATGGATATGCCATTGCTGAACACTCTGCATGTCGTCGTCAACCCCTACATAATTGGCGAACCAGCTTACGGGGGCACGCCTATGGCAGGCTTTGCAGCTATGATAACTGGTGAACTCACAGAGATAGTCAAAGAGGGAAGGTTCGGGCATTTGCGAGAGGTAACTGGAGAGATTGCAGAACTTGATGCGGCAGAAGATGGCGACTTTCTGAATACATGGTTCAAGACAACCTTTCTGAAGGCATGCAGTGAAAAGGGAATCACTACGAGAGACTTACAATGGATATGACGGAATGACAGGTATCCTCGAAACCGAACATGCAGGGTCTTGGGCGAGACGAAGTAATATCAGTAAACTTCTGCACTGCATTCGAATAGCCTGTACCGCATTGTCTTATGTACACTATAGTAAGACCCAGGCGGATACCCTGTCAATACTGCAGGCAGAATTTTGGCTCCTCGCTTCGCGACTTGCCAACACGCGAAGGAAAGTCGCAAGACGGACCTGCAATGCCCTCTGAGACAGCAGTAGCAGCAGCACCAAGTGTATCTGGTATCGTATAACATGCGGCGGCGTCCAGATCTGAGCTGAAAATGCGCTTGTAGTCGCGACTCCTGGCCTGTTGATTTTGCCTGAAGAGCTGCTCATTGCTACTACGGAACATCTGGACTTACAGGATGTGAAGAAGCTTAGTCTCGTCAACAAGCAAATGCACGCATTGTGCTCAACTCGACTCTTCGCCAAAGCTACGGTCTATCTCCCAGCTCGCCCAAGAGCTTCCTCACTTCGGCAATGTATTCGATCCAGATACCAGACTCTGCGCTTCGTGCGCGTCTTAAGGCTATATGTGGGCTGGCAAGGCCGTGCCTCGCCCGCAAACCATGATGTCGAGTCCGAGATCAACGACTTTAGGGCCTTCTTTGCTATGGTACAGTCCTCCCTCACGGATATCCACTACACTTTCTATACACGAGCCGGAGAAGCAGCTTCCGCACTCGAACAAGCATTGATTGGCAGGACAATGTCTGTTATCCGGGAATGCTGGCGCATAGGCAGCATTCGAGGACATATTGGCATTGACGATTATCCGCTTGAATCTGTACTGCAAAATTACGAGGCGGTCTTAGCGGGATGCAGCGCGGCGCTGCCCCATTTTGGTGCTCTGAACCACATTCACAGCCTAAATGCGGACTCCCCCATGCTGGAGGAGGCAGATTATGCTGGCGTGCTAGCGCAGCTCCAACAGTTTTGTCAGCCAAAACGATGCAGGGTCAGATTGCACGCCACGCCGAAAGCTATCGCCCTACTTCCCTCGTCTCTACAAAGCCTGACAATCACGTCATTCCAATGGTTCGGTATATCCAACGATACTTGGCCAACGGCTTTCTCAATATTGGCGGCCTCATGCCCACACCTACAGCATCTTCGTATCAACATGCGATCTTGTTCTTACTCGCGGGCAGCATCTTCCCAGAGATCGCGGCCGACATTCCATTTTCCTCACTTACAAACCCTCGAGGTCTCGTGCAACCTTACAACAGACTTCAGGATATTGCGATCCTTCGCAACAATCTTTGCAGGCCTACACGCACCGAAATTGCTATCGCTCGCGCTGGCGGGTTTCTGTGCGTGGTATACTCTCTCGCTACCGGATGTGGACACCTTCCTAAGGAGTAACCCCGTCAAGCAAGTACAGCTGGTAGAGCTGATCGATGCAAACTGCATGAAGGACATCGAATACCCATGGAACAACGCCACCGACATCCCTACGATCAGTCGGCCACTCTTCAATACAGTTATAGAAGCTTTCAAGGCAGCAGGTGCGAGCGTCGCTGTGACCGCTCAACCTGTCGCGGAGTTCGACCTGGCCCCCGAATGTCAGGTGTTCCAAGATTGTCTCGGAACACTACAAGATCACCTCACAACCCTTGAAATATCGCTGAACGACTCGCTCACTGGGAATCCTGTGATTCTCGACCGCATTTATGCAGTGCCCCATCTGCAACAACTGGACATATTCTGCGAGGTACCTACCTCATTCGCTCTTGCAGCACGAAGCTTAGATGCTCCGCGTCTCGAGAGCTTGCTTCTCATAATAGAAGCCCACTTTTACGGACAGAGCTGCATGATAGTTGGAGAAGTCACGGAGGTACTAAGGTAAGGCAGATGGCCTAAGCTGTTGAACATTGAGGGACAGATCGATCTAATTGATTCAGCTGGCGGCGACGATGGGGATGGTGTGCTCACATGGTTCAAGACGACTTTCCGGGACGTGTGCAAGAGCAGGGGCATTAGCACGAGCAAGCTGGATATGTAGATAGAGCGTGAAGGTGCGCGAAGCATTATCTGCAGCTATAAACATATTATACAGACCAGACTCGTTTATGCTTTCCAATCGCTGCAGGCGTCTGCCCTGGCCAACCTCACTTTGCAAGGCTCCCCGTCATGTTTCAGCCTCTACTCAGTGGACGTATCTCTCCTCCTACAGAGAACAAAGCTCAAGACTGTGACCTTCGTCGAGGAATTGGGACTTCTAACTACAGACGATGAAGACTATCCATGGTTGGACATTGATGACTCTGTGACGATAAGTCGCCCACTCTTTGAGGATTTGGTGCAGCGTCTGGAGACAGCGGGCGTCAAAGTCAATGTTAGCGCTACATCAGATCAAGCGCGAGCTCTGGATATCGATTTGACTCCGGACGATGCTGGCTTTCGCAATTCGCTAGGGACAGTGCAAGAATATGTGCAGTACATCAAAGTGCAGTTCTTCCAGCCATACAACGACGATCCGCCGGAGATGGACGACAGCTACGAGTTCACCCACCTTCAAACCCTCGATGTATACTGCTCAATACCCCGAGCATTCTCGCAGATTGCGAAGCGTTGGACCGCGCCAGAATTGCGATCAATCAATTTGCAAGTCTGGCCCGAAGATGCTCGCGAAGGAGCGCTCATACTGTCCGAGCTCACGGACATGGTCAATAACGAGGAGTTTCCGAGTCTCTGCCGGCTCACAGGAACCTTCAGAGGTTTACCGGCCAGTAGTAGAGGCGATAGCCTCGCAGACCTGTTTATGGACACCTTCATCGAGGCATGCGAAGACAAGGAAGTCGACATCGAAGAACTGGTGTGGATCTAAGCTGCGAAGGAGATAGATCGGAAGGATAGACAAGACGATATGTGTATAGCTAGACGAAAGTAGTCGAGGATCGCAATATTCGCATGCCAACTTTGCGTTCGTCTCTCTCCTTTCTACCTTTGTTCCAGCGTCCTCTGGGCATCCCTAAGCAGCAGAGATACCTTACTAATATTACCATGATGCGCATGCCTGCCTCAGCGCCTTTTGCTCGTCGCCTGCAACATCGTCTCCTCCTGGGAAAAGATGCATTCTTGGGCTGGCATTTCTAGCCTCCTGGTGCGAACGCATTCTTGGCTTTTAATTAGCCTTTTGTACTCTACTGTCCTTGTCTTTCCTTCCTACGTTCGACTCCTTACAGTACAGCTTCGCATGCCAATCTGATCCACTTAAAGCTTTGGAGCATACATACCTGCTAGTCCTTCTAGCATACCTCAAGAAGCATATCATCGTCTTATAGACTCAGCGTCGTCACCCATGACACAAAGCACACCTAGTGAGAGGAAAGCCGAAGGAAAGTCTGAACAAGAGCTGAAACGTCACTTCAGCTCCGCCTCTATGTCTCCTCCGCCTGCCAGGAGAGCTATTCGTAGCTACCACTCGCTACCTGAGTCTCGACGATCTCAAGAACCTGAGTCTGGCCAACAAGAAGTTGCGATTCTGCTGTCGAGCGCAATTGTTCGCAAAGGTCGTGATTCACATCCCTGAGATCGACTCCAGACGGTCTATGAGAAGCTGGATCCGCTTTAACTATCGTAACTTGCGCTTTGCGCGGCGATTGGACCTTCAGATAGGTTGCCAGCAACCCGAAACGTTCGATAAGCAAGATCTTTCCGCTTTCATCGAGGACTTTACGGCTCTCTTCGCTCTGTTGCAACCTACCATCACCGATATTCACTATCACTTCTATGCTCAACCCGACTCCTCACCAAATTCAGCGGATCGAAAGTTCATTACCGATGTGATGCAAGCAATAGATGACATGTCTCGAAACAGCAGACATCGCGGGACAGTACTTCTCCGCAATTATGTCAAAAGCCGCAAGACAGAGCTTCACGGCTTTTTGCTGGCACTTCCCGCTTTCACGGCCGCCCACAATCTTAATACTATCGAGATTGACAGCTATGACGTCGACGCTGGCGTGATACCACGTCTTCTCGCTGGTATTCCGGGAGTCTGTCGACCGTCACATCTAAAACTCTCCAGATGGACGATCCCCTACAACGACATAGCAAGCCTGCCAACTTCTCTACAGAGCATCAACTTGACTATCGAGATGTGGGCCGATTTTGGCAGTCTCAGTTGGCTGGACATCCTAAACAAATTGCAAAACGCATGTCCACAGCTCAAGCAGCTTCAGCTGGAAGTGATGTGTGGGGCAATTTCAGCAGGACCGGGTCCCAGGAACGTCGGAGAGATCACGCAAGCGATAGACTCTTCGACTTTTTTTCTGGCCTTCCCCGGCCTGGAGTCCCTGGAGATCAAGTGTGACCCAGATCATTCCCACGCTAAGCTCTTGCACTGCTCTTTGCGCATATGGAGGCTCCCAATCTATCGACCCTGAAGCTGGCAGGAGCTACATCATGGTTCTGGCTCTCCTCGATAGATACGAACGCGTTCCTCAAGCGGACAAAGCTTGCGACCGTGCAACTCACTGAGATCCTGGACGTAGCTAGTATGAGGGGTAATGCATATCCCTGGTCAAACACAGAGGATCCCGTAAGCATCAGTCGCCCTCTTTTGCAAGATCTGGTCGTTACTCTCAGAAAGGCGGGCATCACAGTCACCGTCAGCGCTGAAACAGATTGCGAGGCCACCGCCTACACAGACATGGGTCCACAGTGCCGGAGTTTTGTCCATGCTGTAGGAACGGTCCAAGGTTATATTCAACATCTCGACTTTCAATACTGGAACGCAGGTCTTCACTTAGAACCCGAATTCGACGAGTCTTACTCCTTCCCATGTCTGCGCTCGTTCTCCATCAGTTACAAGGTGGTCCGCACCCTTTCCCATATAGCCGGGAAGTGGAACATGCCGAATCTCGAAATTTTAGATATACATCTGGCTCCCCACGGTATCGACGATGATGACGATAGGCAAGCGGTGCTAATGGTGAGCGACTTGGCAGATGTTATCTGGCATCAGAGATTCCCAAAGCTTAGAAAGCTCAAGGGATCTATCGAAGGACTGCCGCCGGACTACGAGGGGGATACTTATCTCCACCAACTGTTCAGAAACTCTCTGACAGAGGCGTGCGCTCGCCGTGGGGTAGATATGTCTGAGGTGACGTGGGACTAGGTCCGACTACCTCTGGCGCGTCGCACTTCTACGTGAAAACTCTGTTTCGCCGTATCCGCAAGCCAGCTACTCGCCTCAGAGAATGGCAGGAGTGCATTTCCTATCCTGCTGTGCCTAGGCCATACACCTTTAGTAGTCATCCTCCCTAATATCCTTCGGCTCGCTCTCCCCCTCCATCACCAGTTTCCCATTATCTAGTTCATAGTATTGATTCAGCACACTATCCGCATCTTTATATTCCTTCGAGTCCGATAGCGTAGATTCAGCTTCTCCCTATTCATCTCGATTCATCTCAGCTATATACACAGGAATGAAAACAGCTTGTTGTATAACGGAACGCACAAGTAGTTCTCGTAGCTCTTCTGCTGCTTTTGTCAATCGTGCTGAAGATTCTGGAATCATCTTGGCTGCTTCTGCATGTACGCGTTCCTGTTTCGCAAGACGAACAAGTGTCAGATCAGCCAGGACAACAGGGCGTACGAAAGAGGAGAGGGAGTCTGAAGATGGAAGAACGAAGGTAGGGCGAAGCGGACTTACGCCTTGTCGGATATCAGCATCATCGAGCCCTTCTTGCTTCTTCAGCTTGTCCAGGTCGGCTTGACGGTCTGCAGCTTCTTTCTCATACGAAGCGACTTCTTTGATGAGCCTGTGTCATTCGTATCAATTCATAGACAGGTAGATTGGCCAAAGATATCGAAGGATCCGAATGCAACGCAATGAGCTCGATTCCAGCTTGAATGATGCAGCACACACCGTTTCACGACGCCAGTCTTGATGACTAGCTGTCTCGAGGCCATGCTAAATTGGTGATGTCGCAGCAAACGAAACAGGCACAAGTCGAAAAAGCGCGTAAAGAGCGAAGGAAACAGGGCAAAGACAGACAAGACGAGTATAGAGGGACATCTCTGCAAGCTGCATTGCTCAATCTACTACATGCACACCCGCATCATTCCCCTACTCCTGCCAAAGCGCAGCGATCCAGAAATCTACCCAGACTACTCAAGCTGAAAGGCGTCTAGTTCTCGGAGAGAGTAACTTCGACATCTACACCTGGCTCGATGGACATGGAGGTCTGAGGAGAACAGGGAAATCAGCCGAAGTTCGAGATGGAGGAAGGGAAGTATCGACGCACAATCTGCTTGACAACCTCAGATGGGGAGGTCAAGTCTATGAGTCTCTTGTGGATTCTCATCTCGTATCTGTCCCAGGTCTTGGAACCCTCACCACATGGCTGCAGGACCACATCAAAATTAGCATGAATCTCGAAAAGTGTAGGAATGGGGCTGCAACGCACGGTCTTTCGGGTAGTGTGTACGAGGACCTTGGTGGGGAGTCTGACGGGTCCCTTGACTTGCAGACCCTTGTCCTTTGCTCGGTTTACGAGATCGGTGCAGACTGTCGAAATCCATCCAAATCAGCTCGGATTTCCTCGCAATTTCGATGAAGAGAAGTCAAGCTTACCCTTCTCTACAGCCTTGACCTTCTGGGAAGTGAGTGTGATTCTGATCTTGTGCGACTTTGCAGCGTATCCTCCCTCTACTCCTTCTTTATCCTCCTTGGCGACGTAGCTCATTTTTGCAGAACCAGAAGGTGACCTGATTGATACGTCGTATTAGCTATTGTATATATCTACGCTCTCTGCGCTGTCTATGCCCACCAAGTGGTTGTTTTGTGTGTTTTGCAGCTTTTTGCTTGGAGAAGAAGCAACCTGCTGGAAGAGGGAAGGAAGGAAATTTGCAAGGATGGGTTGGAGCAGGCCAACCGAATCGGCAGCAACAACAGCGATGCTCCACAGGATCATACATATGCATACGACATGCTCAACAACCCGCTGATGCTACTGCGCGAACGAACGAGTTGCCTGCGAATGCGCCTTCCCTAACTAGCCTCGAGTCCCGGCAGACCGCAGACTGGGCTCAGCAAGCGGCTGTATCAACATCTGACAGAACGACAAGAAGATACTCCAAGTCGCTGAACTTCCGCTGTCCTTCTTTCACGAACGCGAACGACGACAGATCTGCTACCTCAGAAAGCGACCTCCCAGGCAATAATAGGTAAGCTACAAGCTGTTCTTTACTCCCTACACATCACATCACCTCCCTCGCTCTGTGATGATTCAATCAACTCAAAAAATAAAAGTAGATAGAGACATCCGAGTGCACCTTACGAGGTTGCTACACTGCGGACGAACATTTGCTAGATAGTGTCTGAGAGCATCACACACCCTCTCCGCCTCCGTACAGAATGGTATGAAGAACTCGTTACTGATTTTCCGTCGATTTTGATAGGGGCAGTGGGGCACTTTCGCGACAAGCCTCGAGCTGCATCAATACATAGACAAGGAGCAATGTTGTACTCCATGCACATCAATGCAATGGACTTTCCAGCAGCACGCTGCGACCTTGACGAAAAGAGAGGGGTGTTTGCTGAAACTGTACAACGAGCAGACTTCCAAGACTGCATAACAAAAGACTTGATGGACATCATCTACACTCAATCCGATCTCGCAGCTGCCTTTCCTTCCCTGAGCTGTTTGCTGGCTGCACTATACCAGTCTACACTCTCTTGCCGACTGAAGCCTGGGGATGTTCCTTGCGTGACTCCTGACGGCTTCTGGATCGCGAATGGGTTGAAGTCTGTGTCTTCTACGTTGGCGAATGAGTGGTTGACGACTATACGAAAACAACAGGTCAGCATGTTTCGCTAATCAATTCAAGGAAAGATGCACGCACATCTATGACCAGCTTCATCCGCTCTAACAGCATAGATGACATCTAGGAGCGTAGCGTCCTCCTTTAATCTCCAATAATCGATTGCTATCCTAGGAGCGGGCGCCTTCTCCCATTCTGGCAATCTACCAGCTTCAATCTCCTTGATGCAGTTCGTATATGTGACGACAGCTTCTTCTTCGAGTCGGCCGACGAAGCGATGGCAGATCTTGGGTGAAATCAGGTACGAGAGGAAGAAGAGGTTGTAGAAGACCCCTTGGGCGCCCAGGACCATGAGACGGAAGAAGAGGCCTGGCTGGGCAATCTTCATGAACGTAAGAAGGTGCATGCGCTCGTCTGATAGGCACAAAGCAGGATTAGCCCGACGTCAGAGCGAGCAAAACGGGCAAGCTCACTTTCAGCTTCCTCGAGCAATGTACTAATGTAGCCCCCATCCCTCTTCATTCTACGTAAAGAAGTGAGGTGTCTTAACGTAGCAGCGACCATTCCCGGTACACCCGCTATGCTCTCCAAGAACAGTATGCGATTGAGCCATTGTTTGGGGTCCATGACGAGGTTTGACTTCCTCATTTCCTCGAGCGTCAGGTTCTTCTTTCCCTGTTTCGCAGCCGCTTTGAGTGCATCTTCCGGCGTCGAGTGCCTGTACCCCGATACGACATCGAAGCCTGTCCTGAATAGCTTGACGAGTCCGCCTGCTACTTTATCCGAGAAGACGAGGTCCGGATGACGTGTTACTTGGACGGACTTGACGGCTGCGTCCGTGTAGACGGGATGGTAGAGTACCCAGTCTTCCAAGCGACGGTCGTCGTTGTTTGAAGAAGGCGGCCGGGCTGAGATAGTTGGTGTCTCATCTGAGCGTTCTGTAGATAGTCATGTCACTCAGCTACATATGTATCGCTTGTGATCAGACGTACTGGTCTCGGCAAGCGAAGGTGGGCCTTGCGCAGCATCAGGCGTGGTAGCAGGAGGAATGACAGTGGAAGATGATGATGACGAAGAGGTAGCGTAGCCTCTAGCAGCCAAAGTCAGTCCCAGTCGCAAGCGTGGAGTGGCCGAGGTGATAGTCGTGGCGCGTAGACAGGTACATGTTGCTGCTCTTCTTCCGACTTGTAGAGCTAGCATTGTGGTCATTGTCAGTTGTTAATGCTGTTGCGATGTTTGTGAAGAGTTAAGAGCAACCAATTGCTCAGCTCCCTTTATACCAAATGGTGGACCGGCTTATTCTCTTCGCGCTTCGGTCATACGGGACTCAACGGAAAGAGGACAAACAAGTAGCAGGACGGATATACAACACATCCATCACTCTACAAGGAGCAGTATGAGGTGCTGGATACTCTCTAATCCTGTAGATGCTTATTATTCGGCCTCTTTGAGGTTTTACCGTCCAGGCACGCTGTCACAAATCTGAGACATTGTGATCGGGCTGAAAGTGCCTGGTGCACTGCAACGGTCAAACCTGTCAAAAACCGTCCTACAGGCACTACGCAGTCTTCGCAAGAGACATCTCGCAACGCTAGTAAAAGCAGAGACCTTTCCAGAGTAGTGCTCGCCTCACGCTGACTTCTACGAAGCGTCGGCGCCCGGTCTCGATACGATAAGTTCTTGCATCTTTCGTGCATCCTCGTCTTCGGTCTACAACGTCTTGATGCTGTGCTCACAAAGAGCTACGCCTACGTTTACCGACTGGCTGGTCGGCTTTGGTCGCCAAAGAGGGCGAGGCTCAGAATAGATTGCATTGCGCAGTGAGCTCAAATGGGCAGCGCCAACTTCTTCTTTCTCTTCAGCAACTACTTGAGTCGACGAGATCTGCTAGCACTCTCAGCGATGCAGAACTCGTACCCCGTTGACACTCGCTACGGAGAAGCTCCCGCCATGCACGAGATCCCCATGGAGCAGCAGAATCCCTTCCAGGACGGCAATGCTACCCACAATCAATATGCCTATGGTCAATATCAAGCACCAAATCAGCCTCAGTATGCTCCTCCCGTACCCTACGACACAAGGCCTGGCGGGTTCTCCGGAAACAATCCAGTACAGCCAGTCGTCACCGAAAGAGAGAAGAAACGCATTAGCGACAAAGTGAAGAAGCGCCTCTATGTGTAAGCTTCTTCTGCAATGTCCTCGATACAAGCTGATCACATCACAGGATCGTACCGCTAGCTCTGCTGGCGCTCGGCGCAGTGATCGCATACCTAATCTTCCACAAAGACTTTGAGCGTTGGGTACAGCCGCTCGCGAACTGGCTACAAGCTCGCAAGAGCTGGTCCTGGATCATCCCCGTCGCGATCCTTATAGTGCTCTGTATACCGCCGCTCTTCGGCCACGAGATCGTCTTCATCGTAGTGGGTCTCACCTTCTCTCTCGGGGAAGGGATAGGCATTGCGTGTGCTGGCATGATATTGGGAGAAGCGCTCTGTTTCAGCCTGTTCAAGTATATTTTCACTGGATATGTGGACAAAAAGAGAGCCAAATCAGTCAAATGGGAAGCTACGGCAAGAGTGTGCAATGAAGCTGGATTCTGGGGCGTTCTGGTCATCCGGTACTCAATCATCCCAGGGTAGGCGCTTTCTCTCTACCAAAATGTGGATTATCTGTTAACATTGGTTGGTCACGATCAAAAGTCATCTAGTTAACCCAATCTTCGCAACGTAAATAGACATTTCAGATCAGTAGCGGTTGTCCAGACGCTGATTCTCCGGTCTTGTGGCCTTTTCCAGTACTGGCATGAGTTTCTGGCTCTATATGGCCACTGTGGTGATCTCTTTACCCAAGACATTAGTATTCGTGGCATTAGGTATGATTAAGCAGCTGTTAGTGAACCTCCGAACCGACTGACGGCGTTTTGCCAGGTAACCCCAACAACGAGCACAAAGCAGGTGCGAAGGTGGGCAAGATCATTGCCGTTGGTGTACTTGTACTTGTGACCTTGTACGCGACTTGGTGGATCAGAAAGAAGATAACGAAGGCTACAGCGGAGATTGAGGCAGAGAGGGGAATCGGCGAGCTGAAGGGAGTGGCGCCTACGATAGATGGTAACTCCAGGACAGGCTTAGTCGGCAAACCATCATATGGGAATGGTACTGCTTGAGCGGGAGGAGTAGCAGAAACCATGATGAATACGTACCCGGCACAGGAAGACGGGCTGTCCAGCGAGCGAGAGGAGTTATGAACATGTAGACTGAGGCTTGATAAAGATCCGCATATGTACCATAGCCAGTATATAGCATAGAGAGATAATCTTCATCGGACGATAGCCTCGATAGGTGGCCACAAAAGCCGAATACGCTTGGCTGCATTTACGCGATGTCCAGGTTGATCTTCTTCCATTTCTTTGCAAGTTTCTGCTAGCTGCAGACATACTGCTTCTTCTGCTCGATGCTCGCCGGTCTCTGGCCATGGATCGCCTTAGCTTTCCCTCTTGCTGTCCGGTCATTCAATCCAGCTCAGCCTTCCAATGACACCTCTTCCCTCAGCACGCTCACACCGGCTAGCTTAGTGCTTAATTGGAACGCAGCCCAGCTTGTTTACGAGAATGGCCTTGCTCGAGTTGCACAAGCAAGAACCGATAGCCCTGTCGGCGGTTATAGATCGGTTCTGCAGCGCTACAGCGAGAGCAACTATACAAATCCACGCAATGCTGGACCTCCTTGGATAGCTATGATAAGCTGCGATCCAGACAATGACTTCAAACGCCCGGAAACCGCTAGCTATAGCTCTCCTGAGCAGGCTACTCAATCGGGAGCAGTCACTACTATTCTCTATTCCACAACCGCAGAGGCATGTCTATACAACGCCACGAGTACAGGGAGGTCGAGTCCGTATCGTTCGGATGTCTTCGTAACGACAAGCAAGGCGGTTGCTGTAGATATGCTGGAGAGATTCAATACGATCTCGTATCCGATTCTATGGTATCGAGGTGATACTTTACGGATCGATAACGATAGGATCCAGAAGCAGATATACAGCTTAGGTGGATCGGCAGCGCCTCCCGTCCTTCCATCAAACTCGACCAGTGCATCATATGTCCAAGACTATGTGATAGGCACCATACTACTTCCATTTCCAAGTCCTCCTACGCTTGTTCTAGCCAGCTGGCGAAACCGCCAAAGTGGACAGTAAGCGAAACCCTTGCCCGTCCGGTACGGCCAATCCTAATTATCTGTGTCGCAGAGGTGGCATATCTCCAACCAACAAGATTGTAGTGTATGCAGTCGCAGCGTGCGTGGCAGGCATATTAGCAACAGTCATGCTTCTTTCGGCCATCAAGTCTTTCAGGAGACAGCCTGAAGTAGTCGCCAGAATTCCGACTACACCACGTCCACCGGCACCGCGAGGGCTCGGAAAAGTCCTTTTCGATGCCATACCAGTCATGACCTTCAAAAGCTTTCTATCGACGAAATCGGAGAATCAGGCAAAGACCGCAGAGGAAGGGAAATCATCTGTCGAGCTGCAAAACTCCCCCAAGCCGAAGACTGATGCAGAGCATGTAGAAGGCGCTGCCACCAAGGATGTAGAGCCAGACGGCGGTAAGTGCTGAAAGTTCAGCTGAAGGGAATGTTTCGCTGAACAAATTGGCTACAGATACAAACGTACTGGTATATGACGACCACACCTGCCCAATCTGTCTGATCGAGTTTGATCAAGAAGACGATATCAGAGTACTGCCATGCGATGCTCGGCATACTTTCCACGATACATGCATTACGCCCTGGCTCCTAGACGTATCAAGTCTATGTCCTCTATGTCGACTAGATCTGTCCAAGCCCGCTCAGCCAGGAGTACCTCCGAATGGTACGCTGGAAGTAGCTGCAACGCCCGGAGGGACTACTACCGCAGAAGGGCAGAGAACGCTTGCGAGGAGATTCAGAGGATATATCTCAGAGCGCAGAGGGAATCTGAGGAGACAGCGTGGCTAGAGGTAGAAATCGGAGTTAAAAGGCAGTCGTGTAGCATTGGGTCTGGTATATAGCTTGGAGTACCCAGCATCACGTTATGAAGCAGTATGCATGAATCAGTAAACATCACCGTACAAAAGACATGCATGCTAAATCCGCATATAGAGCCAACATGCTTCTTTCTTTAACTTATCTGAGACCCAATCTTCGAAACCTCGATCAAGCTATAGACACTACTACTGACGAGGAAGATACGGAGTATCTAGACGTTCCTGCGCTGCCAGGCAAGCGCGATCAGGATGAATGCGACCTTACCTGCTGGGACGGACATCTCAGATATTCCTGTCGCCGACTTACCTACCGTTTACAAGACCTACACCGTCAAGGACTTCCTCATAGGACTCGCAATATGCCTGGGTACGCCATCTTGCTGTCCGAAAGAGCAAAGCTTTGGGTGCTTATATACGCGATTGGCGGCTTCTTACAGCTGCGTCAGTCGCAAACGCTGGAGGAGTCAATCTTACGAAACTGGATCATGTCAGACAAGAAAGAATACCTCCTGCTCAAAGAACAAGAGATTGGCTACGTCCGCTTTGGCTTGCTGGCCTGGCGCTTTATATAGCTAGCCAGTGCGTTCTGGTCGCAGGAGTATAGTGGTAGAGACACTGACAAGTAGTGACATTTCTACCAGGCTGGTAGGCTCCACGTTGGCTCTGGAGTATATGCGCGCGGAATACGTTGCACCGCTAGGCTCTACAAGTCTCATCTTCAACTTCATATTCGCCAAATTGCTTGTTGGAACAAGTATTACAACCTGGGATTATGCTGGAACAGGCGTAGTCATCCTTGGGGTAGTAGGAGTGGTAGCGTTCGGTAATCTACGTATCTCTACAGATAGCGACCCAGAAAGTAATCTGAATCTGGAGACTTTGAAGCATCTGTGGGGCCGCAGCGGATGGCTCGTCTACTTTTTCTGTCTGGAAGCCGCCTCGATCACTGCTTTCTGGATAGCCAGCATTATCAACCAAGTTTGGACGGAGAAGCAGGAACTGGAGACCTCCGAAGATCCTTCAGAACGGCTCGGACGCAGAACAGGCGGGCTGCGAGGTGAAGAGACGTTTCTACAATCCCTGAATCGCCGGAGACACGGTTTGCGATTGGCGATCAAGACTAGAATAGCAGACTACTTCGTCAGCAGGCCTGACATTGCCTTGCGTAAGCTGTCAGGCTTGGCTTGGTCTATCAGTGGTGGACTTCTAGCTGGCCAATCACTCGTCCTAGCCAAATCGGCAGTGAAGCTGGTCTCTGGCGACGGGAATCAGCTGGCTTCCCCACTATCCATATTCATCCTCCTACTCTTAATAGTCGTTTCTGTCGTGCAGATCTACTGTCTGAACAAAGGCAAGCCTGCATTCTGCATATTTAGCTTAATTTCAACTGACTTTAGCTTTCGTAGGGCTAAAAGTGTATGAAAGCGTTTTGGTCGTGCCAATCTTCTTTTCGACGTATACAGCATCCGGCTTCCTCAACTCCCTCATCTACCTCGATCAGTACGACAACTTCAAGGACTGGGTGTTCGCCATGGTATGGCTATCCATTCTAGTCCTGATACTTGGCGTAGCTATTCTATCCGCCAAGAAAGCCGAAGCTCCGGCTGCGAAGCTACAATTCGATGCTGAGGATGAGGAGAATGGAGGCGCAATCAAGGATGTCGAAGAGTTCCAGCTACCTGAACTATCGAAGCACAAGAACTTGCAGCGGCGGACGAGTACTTCTTCTCGTGCCGAAGATGGAGCAAACGATATCAAGATCAACGGGTATGAATCGGTCTGGCGACCTAGGGATTCTACGGATTCTGAGGCGTCTGCAGATGAGAGACCAAGGAGGCCGAAGTACGAGGAAGATGAAGAGTTTGGAAGCTTCATCGGTGATAGCAAGTCGTAATTAGATCGATATTACGGAAATAAAAACAAGTTGTTGTACGACGAGCCGCATCTAGATACACACCCTCTAAACTTCTCAATATTACAGCATCCTTGTCTCCATTATCAACTTGATTTACGGCTCTTCCGGCTTTCATTTGGACCACCGTCTAACATGAGCGCGCTCGAAGCTATCGAGGAGCAATACGAGTCCGGTAGATATACAGAAGTCATCCAATCGGGTACAGAGCTAACGCGGGCGCCAGTGACAACGATTTTTAAGCTGATTGAGAAAAGTTGCGTTTCCAAGTGCCAACGCACAGGAGGCTCTTACGTACAAGTGGGAGAAGCGCTATGTCTAGACAGGTATGTTGATCTTCCTCGGCGTCCATGCGAAGCTGAAATCGGGAGCAGATGTGTCGCGAAATTCTTCGGAGCTTCAGAAAGCATCAGCAAAGTCATGAACACCTTCCGTGAGAATCAAGAACGACAAGCACAAGCTGCGCAGCAAGTCGCAGGCGGAACAGGCAGCTTCTCGAGCATGCTAGGACTATAGAACAAGACCGCAGGAAGAACTGCACAACGAGAGCAACCGATGCCTGACAAAGGTGGGCTTTGCAGCAGTGCAAGAGCTCTTCACGTCACTGATGTCAGTGGCAGATCACCTTCACGCTACTCTACTTGAGAGCCAATGCCAATGCATCAGGCTTGCTGGATTCTCTCTGGCCGGCCTGAATCGTGCTACACTACGCTTCCAAAGTTTCAGGATTCTCCAGCTCGCTCCTGTCCTACAACTGCGGAGTGCGAAAGCTGCTTCAGCATCGCGCTCGAGTACAGAATGGACGCGAAGACGGATCGATTTCTCTCTGTGCTGGCCGAGCAGAACACAAGGCCGTGTCACGTCGGATGTATGGGCGTATGTGTGCGTGTGTACATTGCTGTTGTTGCAATATCATTCTTCGTTGGAGATCTTCATCGATATCGTCAGACATGCTCTCCCTAGCAGTCATTCTCGCATAGCAGCAAGCCATATGCTCTTCACTACTCTGTACGCTGATGACTTGTTGGGAGAACTCTGAAGCTTCGAAGAAATTGATGAGGATTTGGACTCACGCTTTTTTCGGACGCTAGAAGTCCGGACGGCTTCGGCAATCGGCCCCACTGAGTACCGTCGCGCTGAGTGTTCTGAGTGTGTTGCGCTTGCCTTCGCGTCAATACATTCGTCAAGATGTCTGAACAGATCCAGGTTATCGTGATTGGCGCAGGCAAGTCGCGAGTATGCAAGCAAGAAGTCCGACAGCTAATTTGTCAACACGCAGGTCTTGCTGGACTGGGAGCTGCAATCTCGATACACAATGAAACATACCAAGTAACAGTACTAGAGAGCACGAAAGAGCTGGCAGAAGTCGGAGCTGGCGTGCAAATCGTACGCTTCTACCGGCTATTGAGATCCATCCAAGCTAAATCTCAACTATGTATACAGACACCTCAAACAGTAAATCAATTCAAGCGATGGGGCATCGCACCACAATTGGAAAACCTAGCAGCCAGTCCGAAGTTCTTCAGGATCCACCGCTATTCAGACGGCAAGGTACTCGGGGAAGATCCTGACTGGGAGGGCTGGATGATTAGAGAGTTTGGAAGCCCTGTGTGGGATCTGCATAGAGCAGATATGCAGACCGCCATGTTTCAGAAAGCGAAAGAAATGGGTATTATGTTCAGGTTTGGAGCGCCTATGGAGAAGGTTGTGTGCGAGAAGCCCGAGATTGTCTTGAAGGTGCGTCAGCTTATCACTCGTGGAACTAGTTCTGATAATTTAGTGTGCAGACTGGCGAAGTACTCACAGCAGATCTGATCGTCGCGGCGGACGGTCTTTGGTCCAAAGCGCGCCAATCGCTCTTAGGCAGACCAGATCCACCGCTTCCGACAGGAGATCTGGCATACCGGATAGTGTTGAACAGAGAAGACATCCAAGATCCCGAAATGCTCAAGATGATGACCGACCCTGCATTTCGACTTTATGCTGGACCGAAGGCGCATGCCATCATGTATTCGCTGAAGAATGGCACACAGATGAACATTGTATTACTGACTCCAGACGACCTCCCGCCTGAGGCGCGAAGGGAGTCAGCTAACATAGACGAGATGATGGAGCTGTTCGACGGGTGGGACCCTATACTTCGGAAATTTCTTGGATTGGTGAAGAGTGTCGAGAAGTGGAGGTTGAATCATCGTACGTGGTATATGTAGTCACTTATACGTGCTGCACTGACTCGCTACTTGGCTTTGCAGACGGAGGGCTCGATAGCTGGCATCACCCATCTGGCCGATTCGTGATGATAGGAGACGCCGTGCATCCGATGCTTCCATATCTTGCACAGGGAGCCAACAGTGCAGTAGAGGATGGTGTGGTCCTAGGAGAATGCTTGCACAGGGTGATTAGCCTTACCACCTAACCGCTCTAGACTTGGGCTAAAACCCTCATCCCAGGCCAAAGGCAAAGCCGACATTCCCACAGCTGTTGAAGTCTTTGAGAAGATTCGTAAGCCGCGGAGTGAATGGGTGGTCAACCTCACGCATCAGCAACGTTTGTGGAACCATTTGGAGAACGGGAAAGAGCAGGAAGAGAGGGACGCGTTGATGGCTGAGCAGATGAGGAAGGGCAGAGATGGCGACTTCCCTTCAGCTTGGATCAACCCGATGCTTTGGGGCACGTTATGCGGTTACGATCCGGTTCGCGAGGTCGCAGAACGGTATGATGTGTTAGCGGGGGCAGCGTAGAGGGAAGGGGAATAGTTGTATAGGATAGCATGTAGTTCCAGGCAGTATAGTACCCAGCATCGCATGATCCGGATGATGTTTCGATGACCAATGACTCGCTCCTTCTCGCCAACTTCTGCTGGCCAGAAGGCAGCAGGAAATAGCATCGCATCTCCTCGACATCTTTTGACGAGACTCTACGTTCAGCAGCCATCAGCCGTCAGCCTGCAAACGATATGCCGCCCATTCAGGTGACGGCAAGGGAGATCCAGTCTGGACAGTATCGAGTAGAGAAGGAGCAGGACAATGGCGCAAGAAGGCAGCAGCAGCAACATCGAAACAATAATCACAACAGCCATGGGAGAGATCTCAATCATGCAAGTCGACATTCCATGCCTCCATGCGCTCAGCTAGATCGTCCAGCTTGAACGGCGGCTCTAGCATCCATACGAACCATAGCTCATACTTGATTGCCTGCAGCTCCTTGGATTCACACTACCGCCTCGTCAACACCCTCTACCGCGAACGTCGAGAAGGTCGGCTAGGAATGCGCCGAGCTGGCATAACACGAGAGAACGTGGGTCGTGCTTCGACATCGCTGAAGAGTCGCTAGATACTGCATACTAATGCAAAGTACTGTCTGTGAACAGGCTATATCAATGCCCAGTATCGCTTCATGCTCAAGCCTACCGGTGACTACACCGTGCACTTCGCAGATCGTAAATAGCGCGACGTCCTACTTGCCGTGATTAAAGACTGAAAATGCTATTGGTTCCCTTAGCCGACATCTACTTCCACTGGCCTGACGTCCTCCAGGTCATCGTCCCTACCTCTTCCGTCCTTTCAGCCGCTGCGCACACATTCGAAGGCCCTTCCTCCTCACATACCGACTCTCTCCTTCCTTCGTGTCCGATATGTCTTTCCGAACCCGTCGCGCCTCGCATGACAAAGTGCGGGCATATTTTTTGTAAGTCGAGAACCAGGCCTTCTACAGCGAGCAGAACGCTGACCACTGCCCGATATCTTCAGGCTACCCCTGTTTACTCCACTACCTAGAGCTGGCTGATACTGGGCAGAAGTGCCGGAGCTGTCCTATCTGCTTCGACACAGTCTATGGACGCGACCTGAAAAGTGTCAAGTGGTTTGATCCGGTCTCGGCAGCCTCTCAGACGGATGCCAAGCTAGACCCATCAAATCAATCTCTTGTACCTGGAGAGACTGCTCCTCAAGCTCAAGAAGGTGACTTCATCACGCTACGCCTTATTCATCGGACTACGATCTCGACATTAGCTCTACCGAAGTCGAAGACATGGCCTTCGGAGATTATACCGCCTCATTCAGCGCCCTGGTACTTTGCACCCGACATCATGTTATTTTCGCGCTTCATGCTCGCTACGCCCGACTACATGGCTACAGAGCTCCGGCAAGATCTTCAGCAACTCACAGGAGAAGTGGAGACGTTACGGAAGCTGGGCACAGCAGCTGATGATCTGGGGATGGTGTTCATCGAAGCAGCTAGACGGAAAGTGGGAGAGCAGATGGAGAAGGTCGCTGTGCTGCGAACGGATCTAGTACAGCGCAGTAGCGAGACTACATGGCTGGAACTTGAGGCACTGGAGCACAGGGATCAAGCAGACATCAAGCGGAGACAGCTCGCTGAGGAGCGAGCATTGGGATCATCGACTTCTGCAGAAGAGACCGATGGATACGTCCCGCCTGACCACGTCCTAAATGGCAATCAGATACCTTACTCAGCTCATCCTGGTACGAAACCGAGTGCACCACGAAACGCGCCAGCACACCCTTCTCCTCACGCTACAAACCGCCATCAGCGGCAAAGGCGCAATGTCAACCCGCCTGCACCCAATGACGCGACCTACCTCTTCTACCAAGCTTCATCTGGTCAGCATATCTACCTCCATCCTCTGGACATCAAGATCTTGAAGTCGCATTACGAGACATACTCCGCTTTCCCAGATTCCATCCGCGTGAGAGTCGAAGGAACTGAAGAGGGAAGTATGAACGACGATCTGAGGAAGAAGTGTCGCTACCTTTCCCATTTGCCTGAAGCAT
The DNA here is from genome assembly GCA_001600175.1 of Erythrobasidium yunnanense. Taxonomy (NCBI): domain Eukaryota; kingdom Fungi; phylum Basidiomycota; class Cystobasidiomycetes; order Erythrobasidiales; family Erythrobasidiaceae; genus Erythrobasidium; species Erythrobasidium yunnanense. The sequence continues at coordinate 1,166,752 of BCJC01000004.1, forward strand.
GCGATCTTACTTTTGTCGAGGCCGACATGTCGAGCTTTATTCCCTCCAGCGCACTCGTGCCATATGCGCAGGCACTGCGGAAGCGAGGTGCAAAGCGGAGGGACAGAGCAAAGAAGGATGACAAGGCCAGAATCAAGAGTGAGCAAGCTGCAGCGGAGAAAGAGCGCCAGAACTACTATCGGACCAACCAAGGATCTGCGTTCGCCAGGATGACGATCTCGGAGCCAGTTCAGGAGAATGAGTTCAGCTTTCCTGTCTTGCAAGAGACACCTAGCCGAGAACTTCGTCCGCCCACTACGGATGAAACGGCAGCCTTATCGACGTCTCCATCATCTGGTCCCAAGTCGGGCACGTCCGAAGCGGGCAAGAAGACAGTATGGGGCACAAGAGCAGTAACGCCTCCTCCAGGAGCACAGCGAGCTAGGCATGAAGACGAAGATCTCGATTATACGGTCGATAGCGTATGGAATGACTTTGACAACCTTCAGCAGCGTGGCGGGCGCAGGCAAGGCCGCAAGAAGAAGGTCGTTCTGAATCTTAGTGGTGGTGCTCTTGCGATGCGGCGATAAATTTGGCTGTCAACTAGCTTTGTAGCAAGGCATATTCGGCCTCTTTCCTTACAAACAGCCATCTGTAGCGCTAAGTCAGGCAGGAAGGGACGGTCTCTTTGTTGTCGTATACAGCATCCCTGCTGCTGCAAGCATATCGTGCATCTTTTTACCGCGCGTTGACAGCTTGGCACCTCATTAACGCGTCAAAGACCCAGCTTGTTTCCTGCACGATACGGCCACCTTCGTAGCTGCGGATGGAAGAGCACATTGCGTCGCTATTGCTTAGCACGCTCAGCCCGGAAGCCCATCTTCGCGGACAAGCTGAGTCTGGCCTCGCTGAAATCCAGCGAAATGGAGGTGTGTTGGCTGAGCTTCGGCGATGCTTGAGCCACCATTGAAACAACGACGACGATGAACAGAAGCTGGCCTGGCACTCGCGCGGATCTGTCTGGCCCAAAATGTCGACCTGGCTCTTCGACAAGCTGCTGGCATAAATCTCAAGAAGTACATCCGCGAACACTGGTCTGTTGCTTTCGAGACTTTCAAAGGTGATCCACCGAATGAAGAGGTGAAGAACGCGTAAAGAACGTAACGAAAAAGTCCAATGTTGACTGAAGCAAGGCAGACACGAGATGAGATACGGCAAAGCGTCTTTGCAGGCCTCAGCGACCCTGCAAGGAAGATACGGTTGGCATGCGTATGTCACAGTGTCGCAGTCGCGACGCTCCAAGCCATTCTGAGGATCTATCTTTATTATGCAGGCTGCTGTGGTATCCGAGATTGCAAGCTCAGACTGGCCAGATGCTTGGCCTACCCTTCTCACTTCCCTGGTGCAACTTCTGGAGTCTGCAGATCAAGCCAGCGTACACGGCGCTATGCGCGTCATGATAGACTTCGTTGGAACAGATCTCTCAGAAGACCAGCTTCTTCCGCTAGCGAACACTATACTTCCTCAACTACTACAGATCCTCGGTGCCGAAGGGCGATACTCGGCCGTAACAAGATCGCAGAGCGTGGTCGTCTTCAGACAATGCCTGTCCACACTGTACATGGTCAAAGAAAGTGTCCCTCAAGCATCGCAGTACGCTACTACACAAGTGCTACCGCAATGGATCGCTGTATTCAAGCAGATCTTATCGACGGAGCCGTGCATCAACGGCTCTTGGGACAGCCTGTATGTTCGAAACGAGATTTTCCAGGTGAGCTCGCATACAATATGGATGTATGTAGGCTTACACTATGTTAGACACTCTCCACTATCCTAGTTAGCTTCCCTAAGACCCTCTCAACCCACATGGCCGATCTTGTCACCGCTGGTTTGCAGCATCTAACAATCCTCATGCCAGCCTTCCGGGCTTCCCATCTCAACGACGACCTCGATGCCGTCTTCAGCCTCAGCGAAGCAGATTCTGACGATCTCACCATCCCACGAGTATCAGCTACCATTCTCGAGTATATCGCAAGTGCTGCTCGCAGACCCTCTGGCAAAGCTCTGTTCGTGGACAGCTCCGCAAAGCAGCCCTCTGAATCTCTCTATCACATTGTATACCTCTCTTGCTACTATGCACAGATCACAACGGATGACGAAGATCGCTGGTCAAGCGATGTCAACGCCTTCGTAGCGGACGAGGACGAGGAAATTCCAGCCTCTACTTTGCGCACCGCAAGCTTAGATCTCCTTAGCAGCTTCTATAACAGCTTCGGAGCAGCCTCGACTACGGAAGCACTCAAGCGTGCATTGGAGAGAGTCATGCAAGAAGCCTCAGGTCTACAGAGTGCGGGACAAGCAGATTGGTGGAAGGGCTATGAAGCCTGCTTAGCCCATCTGTCAAGCGCTGCGGAAGACTTGAGCGAAGACTATGCATCAGCTACGGAAGCTGGACGAGCACCCTTGCTCGATCTTAGCTGGGTCTTCGAGCATCTCGTAGTACCTTTCATCCATAGATCAGGTCGGTGTACTTGGAACTTGATAGTCTAATTATTGACTGACCTTTTGAACAGATCTGCCCTTCCTACAAGGTCGGGCTTTGGTGTTTGCAAGCACCATAGCCAGGCATCTGCCTCCCGAGATCCAGGAGCAATTCTTCCAGTCCTCCATGCAAGCCTTCGAAAGTCAAGACATTAGCTTCATAGTCAAGATTTCTGCTTTGCGAGCGCTAAAGAAGTAAGTACACTATCAAATAGCGAGTATGGCACTGACAGAATATATTGCGTAGCTTCTGCCAACAAATACCGGACTCTGCCAGATTTGCGAGCTTAGGGAATCGTTTGACGGAGAATCTGATACCTCTTATACCGCAAGCTAGCGAAGCAACGCTCGTGCTGCTTATTGAGACTTTGCAAAGAACTCTCAGCCTGAACAGCATTCAGCACAATCAAAGCTTGTGTAAAGTCCTCGCTGGCGCTCTTGTACATCCAATCGAGTCTGGTCAAACGAAGGGTACGTTCAGCTTCATTTGCCCCTACTCAAGACTCCGGCTGAAAGCGCCTACCTCGACCAGATCCCTTGCTGTCCTCTGCGCTGGGCGTGCTCATCACGACCTTCTCTTCATCTCCTCTGCCTTCCGTGCATCAAAGTATAGTAGAGATTCTACTGCCGAGCCTGGCGCGCCTGCTCACACAGCCCGAGAACGATGACACACGGCCTTCGATCACATCCGCTGTCACAGCCATCGACAACATCCTGGATGGCCGGCCAACACCCCTCGGCGAGCGTGTCTTTAGCACAATAGGCCAACCATTATTCGATCTGCTCAGCCGGACGGGAGACGATAGTATACTGCAGGAAGGGCTGGAGTGCCTGACTTTTGTTATTCGCAAAGACATTGGACAACTCATAGACTGGTGAGTGCACTAGTATAGCGAGCTGGAAACGGATCAGCTGATTCTCGCACAGGAAATCGACATCTGGCGAACCTGGCTTGTCATGCCTGTTCCGCGTTGTCGGTAGGGTTCTAGATCCAGAATGCTCAGAATCTGGTGGACTGTTCGTCGGGGACCTGCTTCTGCATGTTTTCAGACGCGCAGCCGAACAAATACTGCCCATCCTGGCAGACCTTCTCCGCGCACTTGTGGTCCGATTATCGACAGCTCTCACAGCAACATACTCTCAAAGCCTCATTCTACCCTTCGCATACCTGATACATACGCAAAAGGAGACTGTTCTGCAGCTCCTGGAAAGCGTGAATGTGGAAGGCAAAACTGGCGTACAGATCGTGCTAGACAGGTGGTGCGAATACGTCGAGACGTTCCAGGGCTTCTGGAACATCCGCATCAGGTGAGTGCGAATGTACGAAACTACCCGATTTCTTGTGCTGATCGCGAAATAATAGTACTATCGCCTTGTGCAGACTGCTATCTTCGCAGAAACCAAGCGTGACCAGTCTTGAAGTGAAGGGTGATCTCATAGTAGACGAAACAGATTCGCAAGGTGAGAAAGATCCGCGTTACAGTGCAAAGGACCAGCGGCTAAGTGCGTTCTTCTATGAAGTGATCATGACACGATCGAGGTCGAGAGGCAGTGAGCGAATTCTGCCCTGAAATCCAAGTTCCTGCTGAGTTGTGATTCAGAAATACAACGCTTCACCCAAATACCGTTCAAAGCGAAAGCCGTCAAGATCATCCTGAAAGAGCTCGAACAGAGCAACGAACAGAAAGCCCTACAACACCAGCCGGTCGATCTTGAAAACGACGACGACGTAAGCCTTTCAGCACGTTTCGGCTATACAAGCTGACAGTCAGAGCAGGACGCAAGCTGGGATGATGAGGATGACGGCATCAAAGGTGCAGTGGACCTCAGTGGTACGTGCTGTCAGATTTCAATGTGAATATGGCTCATATCCTACTAGATGTCTTGGGCGGCAACGAGAACGACTTCTTCGGAGAAGGAGATCAAGAAGACGATGATGACGAAGACTTGAAGAACGATCCTGCGTATACTCTCGATCTTCCTGTGCGTATGAACGTTGATGGGCCGTAACATCCTGCTTACCTGTTTTATCAGCCATTCATTGCAGAAACCCTGAAGGCATTCGCGCGGGACGAGCCTCAAACCTTCGAAGCGTACACCAGCCTTCTGAGCGCATCAGAACGTCATACTCTGCATTCGTTATAGATTGCAATTACGTCTAGATGGTTCGAGTGTTGTAGCTTGACGGAACAAAAACAAGGGACAAGTCGCCAGAGCTGTATCGACCTGGGCGTTCAAGATGAGAGTGGACTGCATTGGCAGCACAGGTAGAGGCAGTGTAATTGTGAAAGCCATGTTTCTGCATTCTCGTCAGTTATTGCGAACCACTTTTCGTTTCGAAATTTCGACTTTGCCTGTTTCCTTTTCTCCATCAAAAAAGCATCGAAAGACCCACATCTGCCATGCTGCTCGCGCAGACAACACTTCTACTGCAAAGATGCAGTGCCAAGGGCTTCGTAGACGAGACAGCCGTCAAGGGAATTTAGGAACGAAGCGTCGCGGGCGCAGAGCTCGCTCTGTCAAGTCACCCGCCGTTTCGGCTGACAATTCAAAGTCCCGACATCCATCCAGTACATCTTGTTGCAAGATCCTTGTAGCTGTAGACGTTTCCCGACTTCTGCTGCAAATTTTGGTAAAATTTCGTCGATTGTGCTGCTCGCGATGCATGTGTTGCTTGCCTGTGAGTTAGCGCATGTATATTACTCCCTCACACTATCCATCCACTCCAATGATGTTCAACAAAACACAATACTGATTTAATGAGACGGAGTCCTCGGACGATGTCGATAATCATCGCAAGATACGTCTGAGCTACATTAACTTCCACAATCGAATGCACCGTCTTAAAGTCTCTCAACATCTCTGACTAGATCGCTCTCCTTTTATAGGCACATCAACTACGAGCCACAACAGAGCGCATAACATCAAGACGACGTATCCATCGCATCGTTACCGTTCGCCGGCCCAGCAGCAGCATGTGCATCTGGCACCTGCTGTGCTTCCATTACTTGCTCTTCGTCCTGTGCTTTCAGCCACCGCTGCCAGGCGTCTTTCCGTTTCGAGCGGATTTCCTCGTCAGCAGAAGTGTCCGTCGACAGCACCTTGTAGATAGTCTCTTCGGTATCTTTGACATATGATAGCTTGAAGTTGTCTGGTGCCAAACGTATTGCGAGGTCACTTGCACCGCTCACGATGGGAGCCTTTGCCTCGAGAAGACCACGATTCCTGACACGCACAGACTGTTAGCAAACCGTTACGCTACCAGCGCAGAGAAAATACGCTCACCGATGCAGCAGTGGCGCGTGTATCTCGCTCCCAATGCCCTCCGTAGGCTGCTCCAGTACGTAGCTGTCGACGTAGTAGTTCCATCCTCCAGTGACCGAATCGAGCGCGTCATCGAGCGTGAGATCCTCGGGCGACATCAGCTGCATAGTCAGGACTTGCGATGATGGGATCTAGAGCGTATGTCAGCCAGGATTTCATAGACAGTCTTGAGGGTACGCACCCATTCAAAGCGGAAGAGCTTTTCATCCACTCCTATCACATCTTCGCAAGCGTGTCGATATATGATCTGCTGTCGCACAGAAGTGCGGTCTTGTGACCTCTCCATCTTTAATAGGTCAAGCAGCTGATGACAGCGTGGATCTTGGTTGATGCCGTGAACATGCTTGACCATCGATGCGATGACCTAAATCTGGATTCAGCAAGCGTTTGGAGTACGAGTGAGAGATTGCATACCTTATCGATAGTAAAGGCCGGGAAGGCTTTGATGCCCCACATATACCTAAGATTTTCTTCGAATGTCTGGCTGTCAATCTCCAGCTCGAAGTACTTCTCGCATAGTTCTAGCATGTAGTCGTAGTAGTTCTTTCCCCTTGGTGTATGCGGATCATCGACACTAGGTATCGGAACAGCTAGACCCAAATCCACTGCGAAGGGATTTAAGCGAGTTGTATTGCCTTGTTTCTCAAAGATTTGCTGCGCTTCGTGCTTGAGAGTCGCAAGACGATGATACAGCATCTGATGACTCTCCATCAGCGGAAATCGAGAGACCAGACGAGGTTTCGGGAACTTACGTGGAAGAGGCGGAAGAAACAGTAGAAGCTTTGGCCAGCGAAGAAGTTGTAGCGCGGCTCACGCAGTGAAGTTGCTTCTTGCTCTTTCTGGGCGCGCGGCTGTTGAGCGACTGGAGAAGGGTGAGGTATGCTTTTGAATTTGGATGGACTTCGAGGGGTGCGAGGAATTGATGGCGGAAGTGAAGGCCAAGGCTGCGGACTCGCTGCTATCCAAGTGCCTTTTTCAAGGCTTGGCATGACTGGCGAATCATCGCTAGCGTCCTCCGGCAATGCCTCATCTGCACGTTCTGCCGTTTTTGCAATGTGTCCATTTGCTGTCGTCGTCAGAAGCTTCTTGCGCAGATCGGCAGCCGTCCTCTTTGCGCCTTTCCGACTTGTCGGAGCGCTACTGTCACTAGCACTAGCAGCAGTATCGCTCATGTTCGCATCGTCCTCGCTCTCCTGTGCCTCTGGTACTTCTTGGTCGCCATCAAACTGTATAGCCGGTGCCAAATTCGCCTCTACCTTCTTCTCATCGATACTGAAGATGAGGGGAATCATTTTCCGTAAGGTCTCTTCTATCGCTGCACGCTCTTTCACGTTGTATGGTGTAACTGCACGGTCTAGGAAGGAGAAAGCGAGCTTGAGAACGTCGAAGAGAACGCTGAAGTCGTCTATCTGTAGCTCGAATTGATGTTGCGGCCGAAGAGGGAGGGTTGTCGCTGGATCCCACGTCAGGGAGACTCGTTTCTGTTGCTGCTCCCGCCGTAATGTTTCGATCTCTTGCACCAGATTCTTCGACGTGGTCACCTTTTTGTCGTTGGTTTTGAAGGTCGTGCCCTGATGCTGGTGATACGTCGTATCAGTAATATGCTAGGTATCCTAAAGGCGACTGATCTTACATCCAGACTTCGGTAGTAGTTCTTTGCATCCACTTCTCTCCAAACGCGATTCCACTCTCGAAGAGCTCGCTTCCATTCATCGTCTTTCTGCTTCATTCGGTTCAAAATGATAGGAGCGGCCACAGAAGGACTATCATAGAGTGCCTGAATAGCTTCTTGACCATAGTCTCTCCCGTAAATCTTCTTGATGATCCGTTCGTAGAAACTGCATGATTGTCCGCCTAGACCCGGTTTCAATCGGAACGAGGAACGCTCTTCCATCGACATCAGACCTATCCGGGCTACGATGGGTTCTAGCGCAGCGATAGAGCGCGTGTTCGACTCGATCATGTAGTCGTACCAATGTCGCTGCCAAAGAAGATATATATAAGTAGCGCTGACGTAGCCAATCTGGTTGCTGGACATACCTCCTGCTCGCTACTCGCCAAAGCATCCTCATAAGGGTTCTTACGATGTGCTCCACTACCTTCTGACGCCCAAGTAGCGTACGCTACCCAGTCGTCATTTAAGACACTCCAGCACAGAGCATCTCTTCCTGAGCAGGCGAGTCCCTTGCTTTCTGAGTATGGTAAGCGACGATAGCTCGGTCCATAGCTCTTGAGGCTATACAGCTCTACGCGTTCCCTCTCGAGAGCAGGCCTGTAAAAGAAAGTAGACTTAGCCGCTAACTTGGTTTGATGAAAGCGAAGAGCTGCTTACGCGTTATCTATCGGCCATTCTTCTCCCTCCACGAATCCATCCTGCTCTCCTACAAATTCCCTGAACAGTCCAAAGAGTTCATCGCTCGACCCAATGAAGAGGAAGGCTTTCTCCAACAACGTCGGCATATCTATGATTTCTTGTGTGTATAGGTTAAGGAGCTTGAGGAACTCATGATACATGGCCTTATCATCTAGGAATTTCTTGACGCGATCGAAGAGCGCCAGTTCATCGACGTTCACGAGATGCTGTAATTGATTGCGCGGACCGTGCGGACGGAGTGCGTGAGGTAGGATGATGGGTTGCACAGGAGGTGGGATGGAAGCGGACGCAGGAGGTACTTGATATCCGCCCGCGGCAGACGGTGCAGCACTACCGCTTGGATATCCACGAACAACAGAAGCTGGGACCTGTTGTTGTGCACCAAACGAGTTTGGCTGATATTCATCTGCAGATTCCTCAGTCGCTGTAGTCCTGCTCTTTTTCTGCGGACGTCACATTAAGCATCAGTACGTGGATCAACCCTCCAAGGACAGGGTGGTAAAAGCCGCTCACCCTATTCTTCTCGGCAGCAGTAGCTGCTGCACGTCTCTTTCTCGCACTGGTAGGTTGCACAGACTGCCAGTCTCCATCGTACGGGTCTTCCTGCTTATCAAACGGTACCTGCTGCGCTTTCTCCGCCTGAATTTGCTTAACGCTTTGCTGCTGTGCTGCATTCTGACCTCCCGCAGCTGCAGATACAGGAAGTGAAGCTGGTACACCTGCTCTGCGGTTCGCCGTCGCGTCAAGGGAGGCTGTAGGCAGGACTTGACCTTTCCTATCTTTTGCAGAAGAGAGGTAAGAGGTAGCTTGATTCGGCTGAGGCTGTGACGTGCCAGACGCATTTACGCCGAATAGAGAAGTCGTCGAAGAATTACGCCCTGTACGACTGCCTGCTGCTCCTGCTGCCGATGCTGCGGCTGCTGTGGATGTTGGAGGAAGCGCTTGTGTTGCTGGAGTACCGGCTTTGACTGCGGCGGGAGGAGCAGGTTTAGGCGATGGAGCGCTCGTGTCTGGTAAGAACTCTTTGAACTCGTCCAGCAGGTCCGGAGCTTCTTTGAAGAGTGTAGTGACTTGACTATACACCTGCATCATTAGATACGTAGGTCAGCGAAGTCCCCATGCATAAGTCACAACCGAGAACGAGGATGCACTTACCGCCTGTATCGGTCTCTGCTCCTTCTGATACGTTTGCAGAATCTCGAGGAATGCTTTATACGTCTCCGGCTTCTTATGGAATCGATTCTTGATCTTGTTTACGAAATTGATAGCATGATTGAACTCTGCTGGTCTTCTCGTCTGTGCAGAGCCGTTCGCTCCACTCTTGTCGGCGCCTGCGGCTGTAGATGATGGTGTCGTTGCCACTCCAGTTTGTGACTCGCTGTTTGTGGTAGTAGCAGTGGCCTTCACGTCCGGCGCCGATGTTTCTCGAGCATTACGATTGATGATAGGCTTAGTGTCAACGGCAGCTCTGCTTGCAAGAGCTGGCGTAGCGGATGAAGTTCGGGTAGAGTCTACAGCTTGGCCTGCAAGACCACTTCTCTGTGCAGCTGCATTCGTAAGATTCGCCGCTTGTCCATTCGTGACTGCCCCTGCAGCGGCATGCAGGCCCGCCATTCCCGCTCCAGCAGCCGTCGATGCATTCTGTACAGCCGTCTGTGTAGGTGCAGGCACAGGTGGGGTAGGCTGTTTCGCGGCAGTTGCTTTCGCAGCTGCAGCAGCAGCTGCAGAAGAAGAAGCCGTTGCTGCTGCGGCTGAGGCTGAAGCTTGCGCTTGAGCTGATGCAGATGCATTATTCTGTCTGTGCAGAGCCGTGATATTCCGCTGCTGATTTGCTAAGACGGCAGCTTGTGCTTGTCTTTCTCTCTCCCTCTGCGCAGCTTGGGCTTGTTGTTGTTGCTGCTGTCTCACCGCCGCTGCAGTCGCTGCTATCTGATTCGACACAGTATTCGCTTTTGTCGATTGTCCAGGTGCGCCTGATGCAGGTTTGGGCTTGTTCGCTCCTACTGCATTAGCAGCTGCGGTCGCGGCTGACGCTCGGTTAGCAGCACTTATAGCGGCGCTAGTGCTGGTGGTGGTACTACCGTCTCGGCGCGTTACGCCATGGGGTGTCGTTACTGTGATCACACCGTCTTGGCCAGGCTCGAAGGAGCAGTCTATACGGTATCCGGCTGCCAACATAGTCAAAGTTAGCTAAGGGCTTCTTTCAGTGATATCCTGGCGCCCTTACGCGGTAGAAATGTGTTGAAGCCTGGCGGTTCCGAAAGCCGAAGTGAGTGAATGCAATGAATCAGTCGGCGATCTATACTGGATGAATGTGAGAGTCCTACATACCCTGTATAAGCGATGGATGCCCTCTGAAGAGAGATGATACGCGGTCGATCACTCCGGGTGTGTCAATTCTGGGCGAGCGTGCATTCGAAGGAAAAGAGGGTGAGTGAAAGGCATCAGTTGGGCATGGTCATAAGTGCTTGATGGACAACACACTGTTGCGTCTTGAAGTCTTTCCTGCATTGCGAGTAACCCCCAAAGCATATCAGTTTCAAGCTTCCCTTAGTTCGGTCGGGATTCTGGCGTTCTTTGCCCAATCTTACATTATATCTAGGAATCTGTTGTATATCTCTGGCCTTCTGTTGAACTGGTTCTTGACCTGGTAGGGATACGCTCTTCAGCTGAGTATTCCGAGGTCTATCTTCGCGGCCTTTAAGCTGCCCACCTGGTCGAGATAGCTGAGAGCATCTTTGACGTTCAATGGCTTGTACGACGTCGAGGCAGCGGGATTAGTCGTTGATGAGGCTGCTCCTGACTGCCCAGCTATTGCATTGCTGGCTCCTCCAGCTGCCGCCGTCGTTCCAGCGCCGGGTCGTGCTCCCGTTGCTGGATTCCCAGCCCTCTGCTGCTGCGAGGCCATCCTTCCTCACTCTCTCTCGGTGTAACCGTCGTCGTTGAGTTGTCCTGAGGAAAGAACCCATCTCTCTGTCTCTTTCGCTCACTTCCATCTCAGAAACACGTGACTCTTTCTCCGGCGACATCCAGAGAGATGGGAAGTATAGCACTCCCTCTACACGATGGCCATCCACACAGCAAGAGGAAGAATAACTACCACCATGTATACCCAATGATCCTCGCTCTGTTGGCGCTGGCCGGACTGCTCGTCTGGAAGGAGAAGCAGCTTCCATATACCCATCATGACCTATCTTCCTCCCTGTCCTCTGCACATCCTACATGTCCTGTCCAACCTGATCCTATCTATCCAAGTATCCCATTCCAAGTGGATGCTGGTTTCCCCGATCAAGCGGCCATCAGGTTAGGACAAGCTGTCTCATTTCCAACAGTCTCGTATGACGATAATGGCCTAGTAGGCGAGGACGTACGTGTTTCCATTGAACAAATGTACGGTAATGCGACCCTGACTCTAGATCTCTAGCCTCGGTGGGACATCTTCTACAAATTCCACAACTTCCTCTTCAATACATATCCAGACGTCTTCTCCCATCCTTCCGTCAACCTCACTATCGTCAATCAACTAGGCATCATCACAACGATACAAGGCAGCGATCCCTCGCTCAAGCCTATCCTCCTCACGTCACACATGGATGTGGTCCCCGTACCCAAAGACACTATAAACCGCTGGACACACCCGCCTTTCGAGGGATACTACGATAGAGAGAGTGAATTCATATATGGCCGAGGTGCTTCCGACTGCAAGAGGTGAATATTAGACCCTACGTCAGAGCTTCAAGGCTAATTGTCCGAGTGACAGCCTTCTTCTAGCGCAATACGAAGCAGTCAGTCTTTTATTCAAACAAGGCTACAGACCTCGACGCACAGTGATTCTCGCAAATGGCTTTGACGAAGAAACCACCGGCAGACAAGGAGCTCGGAAAATCGGGCCATATCTTGAGTCTCTTTACGGAAGAGACAGTATACTCCTCCTTGTCGATGAAGGAGATGAGAATCAGCGATTATACGGTACGCCTTTCGCTGTGCCCGCAACTACGTGAGGCGTCTTTCCCTCTTCCCACCTGTCTCCCTACTGAGCTTGTGAACCCGTACATACACAGCGAGAAAGGCTATTTAGACGTCAAGATATCCGTATCTACATCCGGCGGCCATTCCAGTATTCCTCCCGCGCATTCAGGGATAGGGGTAATGGCGTCCCTCATCAACGCTGTTGAAGCATATACCTACGAGCCAAATTTCGATGGAATACAAAATCCGATATTGAGATTCTTGATGTGCGCAGAGGAATATAGCAGGCATTTCCCTGGGCATCTGAGGAGGTTGATCAAGAAGAAAGACTGGAAAGGACTGGCGAGGGCTTATGCGGATGAAGATCCTGAGAACAGAGGTGAGCGAAAGATCGGCTGTTGCCCTCTTAGCTGAGGAGATGGCAGAGCTGAGACCATCCGTTGCTCAGCTCTCATAAGCACAACGCGCGCAGTGACTGTCATCGAAGGCGGATCCAAAGTCAACTCGCTTCCTGAGCTGGTGACAAGCATAGTGTAAGTATATCCTTCACCTACCTGGATCATTACGGTGACTCATATTATCGACAGTAATCACCGCATAGCGTTCTCCCAATCCGTCTCCTTCGTTAAAGACCAAATCACGTCCCTCGTGTCGCCTATCGCGAGAGCGCACAATCTCACACTGTACCCGTTCGCCCTGCCTTCCTCCTCGCCGGCACAAGATGAAGCGAAGAACAACTATATAGCTCTCGAAGCTTTCGGAGAACAGATCGAGCCTGCTCCACATTCACCGACAGATGGTCCTGTATGGTCTCTATTCGCTGGAAGTATACGAGCTACACAAGTGCATAATGGGCAACCATTCGTAGTGGCTCCGTTCGCTAGCACCGGTAATACAGGTACATTCGCCCGTCCATGCATAAGAGTCTGTGTAGACAATGATGGTTGGTCTGTGACAGATACTACGGCATACTGTAACCTTACAAGAGCGATCTACAGATATGTAGGAGGTGATATCGTGGACTATAATGGGAATGAGCACAGTTAGTCTGGCTTTACCTGTGGAAGGAGGAAGAGCTGAGATCGGTTCCTAGCTGTGGACGAAAAGACAAATATCAAGAACCATATCAGCATCATACAATGGCTGCATACCCTTATCCAGAATGCGGTAAGTCACATTCGACAGCTTCCTGCCGTTATCTAATTGACTGACTTTCTTCCGTCCGCTACTGAACAGAATGATTATGAAGGATGATAGACAAAACCTGACAGCAGTGAAGTCGATGTAGAAGTAGTTTAAAAGTAGCCGTCGTCTTCACGTGCCTTGCTTTCGCTTCTTTGCTGCTTGCCTTCCTGACCATCAAGATGGGTAGAATCCAACTCCCTCTTCACGATGACGAGAAGGTGCTCCCTATCAGCGGTGCAGGAGCTGCAAAGCCGTCAAAGTCGAAGTTTCGCGTCATTGGACTCTGTACTCTCGTCGGCCTTGCTGGCCTCGTAGGCTTTGATCTAGGATCATCTTCGTCCATCATAAGCGATGCTATCTTTAAGCGCCCTCACCATCATCCTCACCACCATCATCATCATCCTGGTTCTTTCTGCCCGGCACAAGTCGAGCCGCTATATCCTAAACTTGCATTCGATATTCCTCCAAGCTACGCCAACGAGAGTGCTTCAAGACTCTCTCAAGCCGTCCGTATCCCCACGGTTTCGTACGACGACAATGGCACTCCCGAAGACGATCCAAGATGGCAAGTATTCTATCAGTTTCACTTCTGGCTCCAGGATACGTTTCCTCAAGTATTCAAGCATGCAAATGTCACGATCACACCTATCAACAGACTGGCCCTCTTGACTGAGATCAAGGGATCAGATGAATCGCTCAGACCACTCATGCTTACAAGCCATTACGATGTCGTTCCCGTACCTAACGCAACCCTGTCCAGGTGGACATATCCTCCTTTTGAGGGAGTGTTTGATGGAGAGTTCATTTGGGGTAGAGGAGCAGGCGACGATAAGAGGTGAGCCGATCTCTCAGTATTGACAAGGCTTAAACTGAGCTTACGTACCTTGTTCGCGTAACGCAGCCTCCTCGTCGCGCAGTATGAGGCACTCTCCATGCTACTCTCTGCAGGCTGGGTACCTAGACGAAGCATCATACTAGCTCATGGCTTCGATGAGGAGGAAGTGACTAGTAGACAAGGTGCTGGTCACTTAGCGCCTTACCTCGAAGAGAAATACGGCAAAGATTCCATGTTGATGATAGTCGACGAAGGGTCTAGCGCAGTTCGAATGTTCGATACTGCATTCGCGACGCCGGCGACTGGTGAGAAGGGTTATTTGGATGTACGCATTACAGTTGGAACGAAAGGTGGTCATTCGAGCGTCCCGCCTCCACATACGGGAATTGGCATAATGTCGCAGATCATCAATGCGATCGAGGGGAAGTCGTATCAGCCGGGCTTCGAAGGACCGGCAGACCCCATTTTCCAATTTGCAATGTGCGCAAGTGAACATTCCAACGCACCTAAAGACTGGAAGAAGGCCATTAGAAAGAGAGACTGGAGTGGTCTGGCTAGAAAATTTGCAGCTGTTAGCCGGGCTGCAAGAGGTGAGTGCAAGTGGCACAGAGATTGCCTGTGCCGGACCTCTGATGAATGTTCCTCTGCGTCAGCCGTCGTAAGTACCACGCAAGCTGTTGACGTGATCCAAGGAGGCGTGAAAGTGAACGCTCTGCCTGAAGAAGTGGTTGCGACTATGTCAGTCCAACCTTCGTCACAGTCAGTGCGTGCGCTTAGCTGAGCTTACCTTTCTTTCACAGCAACCACCGTATCTCCTTCGCGCATTCTGTCGACTATGTCAAGAAGCACATGACGCATATCGTAGCTCCCATCGCCAAAAAGCACAATCTCCGTCTCTCCGCCTTCAACACTACTACTTCGTCCAGCTCAGGCCTTGGTGACAGTTACGTACAACTTGAAGTACAAGGCATCCCGCTTGAACCCGCACCGAAGACACCTACTAGTGGTGCCGTTTGGGAACTCTTCTCTGGGAGTATACGCGCTGTGCATAAGGATGAGAAGAATGGTGATGAACCATATGTCGTCTCGCCATTCGCTTCAACTGGAAATACCGATACTAAGGTAGGCGGCGAGCATTAGTCGAGCCATATCGCGAAACTGACTACATCGCTGCATGCGGATGTTACCCAGGTCTACTGGAATCTGAGCAAGAATATCTTCCGCTATATGGGCTCTCCTATACCTGAATACGAAAGCCATGCGCATAGTGAGTCACTCTACGTTCTCTGACCCAGGCCCGCGCAGCTAACTCTAGGAAACAGCTGTGGACGAGAAGACCAGCTTGAAAGATCATTTAGCTATTGTCAAATGGATCTTCACGCTTGTGCAAAACACCGATAGCTTTTTGGAATAGAGCAAGTCACCACCTAACATCGCAAAATACGCAAAGGCAGGAATACGCAGGCGTACCTCCTGCAATACAATAAATCTGAATTCAAGGAACACAACAGTGTAGCTACAGAGGAAACCACTTTTCGGAAATTATATTCTCATGCTCCTCGCACCTGTCGCTGATTTTGATGTGGAATCAGGTGGAGCTTGTGATCGTGATGCTGCTGGCTGATCCAGGAGGTCACTGTCCTCCTCTTCATCTGATGCTACCGGAGAACCAGCCAGATCAGGGTGCTGACCAGATTGTTCTGCCTGTACTGCTGGTGTGGGTGCGGGTGCAGTCAGGAGGGTGGGCATTTGCAAAGGCTCGAAGTGCATATCGACTACTCGACACCTCTTTGTCTGTATCATGGCACGTCCTGCGACTTCTGATGAAATGCGGATGGTAAAAACTGATATTTTGCCGCCTATGCCCGTTTCGAAAGTGACGATGTGACCGGTCGGCCAGAACTTCGACATCTCTGAGGACGATAGAGGTCAGTCGTCACGTAGACCTCGGTCAATTGATAGTAAGCTTTCCCTTCACCAGATCGGGTGCGTCTTGGACCAAAGTGACTGAGCGCTGTATGACTTCAAGGAGCTCGATGCTGCACAGCATCACGATCATCAGAAAGTTAGCAGCATTGCCTCGAGTAGCCGCACTTCTTGAACTGCTGTTCTCGCCTGACGCGTAAATTGCGTCAGCTGTCAGCTGATTATGCCAAACAAAGCCCGTACATAATCGCCAAAAGCTGATGATAGCGCTCAGACGTCGCTCCATATCTTTGCTTGACGGTGTTCAGAAAGGCGAGTGCATCATTGGTGCTCATTTCGTCTGCGGATTCTTGCAGACCGAATTGGAATAAGAGTAAGCGGGATGCGTCCGACAGAGCGATAACTGCGATGAGAAATTCTCCACGAGGAAGTAGATCTAGAGGGCAGTATGATAGTGTTCTCATGCACCGAATGGCCAGACCGGCCTTGCGCGGGTGGTAAGACAGCATTCGCCTTATCGAGGGCATAGCACGATGTAACATCGTTTCGTGTAGCCTTAGATCAGATCGAACAGGTCTCTTGCATCTCAAGTAGGTCTCTTGATAGCATTGGGCCAGCAGCAGAGAATCCTGCGCGTTCGTTTCTGCTTCTGCAAGTCAAAGTGTATTAGGACTGGAATTGGCAAGTCCTTGCTTCGTCGCATCTGTGCAAGCGTCTCGGTATCAATCTAGGCTGCCTGCGGGACCGATCCTGAAGCTGCAATTCAGAGCGAAGTCGAGCTGGCATGAACTTTCGACGGAAGACTAAGACCGACAGCAGCTACAGATTGACAACGTCAAGTGGGCCTGACGGATCTTTTCTACAGCGATAGCGCCTTCGACGGCTCGGTCTAATGACTTTGATCGACGTTTACAAGTCGCTTCTCAGTAGGAAATTGAAACGTATCGCGCAGATCGGTGTAGCGGCACAGGGAGACTGAATTTTTTCCCGCCATTTGCGTAGCCCAATGTACGATTGTTCTTCGCAGCTGATATTTCCGGCTCCTCCCACTCGCTCTCGCTGTCGGTGTCTCCGTCTCTGTCGCTGTCGCTGTCGCTTTCGCTATCGTAAACATCAGGTGTTTCAAAAGAGCCAGCCAGATCGCGATGCTGGCTAGGTTGTTCTGTCTGTGCGGTCGGTGCTGTCGGAAGGGGAAGCGTAGGCATTGGCAAAGGTTTCAAGCGCATTTTGGCCACTTGACACCTCAGGGTGCCTGTCATAGGCTTATAATAGTCGTAATAAGCTTGAATGTAGATGGTGAAGATCCAAATTTTCCCGTCTGCCTCCATTTCGTAGATGACAGAGTGACTAGACGACCAGAAGTATGCTATTGCTGTCATGCAACATCCTCAGCTGTAGCTAGAGTCACCATAAGGGCTAATGACCTACCACTCACTAGATCGGGCGCGTCATATAGTAAGACTACGGATCGTTGTGTGAAATCGAGGGCGTCTTCAAGGGCGTCGAGGCTGTGGTGGTGGGCGGCCAAGTCATCGAAGGCCACTCCGAATGTTTCTGTAATCTACGTACCGTTTGCCAGTCACTTCATTCCTGCGATGCGAAGAGCGTAAGCTGACAGGTGCATGCTGAGCCAAACAATGACCATATGAGGGCCAAAACCTGATGATAGCGTTCGGATGTAGCTCCATACCGTAGCTTGACGCTGCGCAGGAGGACGAGCATTTCGTCTGAGAATTTGAGCCAAAATGTTCGAACCATTCGTCCGGACTCAGTTGAGGTGAGAACAAGCGGGACATGTCCGACAGCATAACAATCGCGATAAGATATTCTGCTAAAGGCGAGGACTTGGGAA
Source organism: Erythrobasidium yunnanense (assembly GCA_001600175.1). Lineage (NCBI taxonomy): Eukaryota > Fungi > Basidiomycota > Cystobasidiomycetes > Erythrobasidiales > Erythrobasidiaceae > Erythrobasidium > Erythrobasidium yunnanense. Next base: position 1,184,737 of record BCJC01000004.1, read on the forward strand.
GGTCAGGATGTCCATGTACGCATGCACAGAATGGTAGATCGGTCTTTTGAAGCGTGGTAAAGACGGTATTGGCCCGTAGGGCTTATCGATATCGAGGATATCACGCGATATATGAGAGCTTCGGTTAGTCCTTGGATCAGACCAGACTGAAGCAGGTTTCTTGCACACTGGGCCCCGCAGCTTTCTCCCATTTCGAGGTCGTTGCGCTTTCGCTCTTTCTTTCTTCCTTTCCGATTCGCAGTATCAGTACTTCAGCAGCATACGGAGCGTCTTCACGTCGCAAAGCTGCGACCTTTTCAAGCTTAAACCCTGTCCTGGCTGGCTGCGGTAGCTGGCAGCCAAGCTGCGAGCTGGCATGGACTTTCGATGGAAAAGCCAGGCGGACAACAGCCAGGAATCGCCAGCTTCAAGTGGATCTGAAACAGAACCCTTCTACAGCTATAGCGCGGCAGCTGCAGCCCGCTCAAGCGAAGATCTGGCAGTTTACAATGCGCTCTTCTCGGGCGAAGCTGGATCAAGCAATTCCGTGCTCGGTCTTACAAGCATGGACTTCTGGAATATGGAGGACGTCAAGCCAATGACCGGCTCAAACTCGTCGGGAAACCCGGCCACGTACAATTCTGCTGCATACGCCAGTTCGCAACAAGGGACCTTCGCACCCGCGCAGCCAGCAGGAGCTTCTACGTACAAAGATACATATAACGCACTGGGAAATGCAGTCACGCCGGATGCCGTCATGGCCTTCGACGATATGCCTACAGGAGAGACCTACAAGTCAGTCGCAAACAATCAGTTCGCATAGACTCCTGCATAGCATAGTCTTATTAACCATTTCTTCATCCTACAGTGGCATGCAGAATGCTGGAACCCTGGGCTCTCATGTTTCTCCGCCAAGTCAGAACGGATTCGGGCAACTATCCTCGATGGAAGCTAGTCTACCACCATCAGCTTTATTCGGAGGCATTGCAAGCAATCCCTCATCTGTATATGGCTCTCCGGTGTCAGGGACCGAGGGCGTAGCTTTGCAAGACATACTGAATACCAGCAATTTCGATGCATATGGCATGCCGTCTTCTGGCTACAATATGGCCAGTCCATCTCCTCCAATATCGCCAAATTCAATACTACGGAATCTAAGCTCGAGCGCATCCGATCAGGCTACTTCTGCTTCCTCGTCCAGAGCTTCATCCCAAGATCCCGCATATCGATATCCGCAAGACAAGATAGCACAGAATGTTGCTAGCAATAGTAGTAGTCGCAAGGATAATAGCTACGACAAGACACCCTCGACGACGTCATCGACAAGAACACATACTGCTACCAATTCTCCACCTTCCAAGAATGCCGGGCTTCGTATGTCGAAGTCCTCCGTATCTGTCAAGAGCGAATATGCAGACTCCACGGCATACCTCACTCAAGCGCCTATCGCGTCCACTTCCGGCTCGGTGCAAATGACGGACAAAGCGACTCAGCAGCAAGCGTCTGAATCCTCACAGCATGTCAAGAGTATAAGTCGGAGTGCTCCAGCTGTAGGAAATAGCCAGATACAGCTGCTCATATTGGGACTTCCCGAAGAAGGCGCACGGAGTCGAGTAGAGACTCAAGTTCGGATAGGCCTCACGCTCCTCAAGCCGAAGTCGACTCAACCGATTGTGAAGTCGGAAGACTCCTCATCTGCTGCTAGCTCATCACAGCCCAGAGCGTTGCTGTATCGCGATGCGAAGGGGTCACTTCTGCCTGAAGCGGATCAATATTTCGAACGAGTGGGGACATGGAAGTACATGGCGCTTCCTGCAGTATCGAGCGTGAAGCGGCGGGCAAAGAAGCACTTCCGCACTAATATCCCACCGGAACAAACCCTTTTTGCGGATATCAAAGTCGTATCGGCTACGAATCCATCCAACGAGGTGTATGTCTGTCAGAATTGTCAACAAAGGGAATATAAGAGACTGCAGAGGAAGACGCAGAACAGGAGCAAGCCTGCTCAGGATATAGATTCTGGGAAGGAAGACGAGGAGGGAATGACGGAGATGGAGCTCGCGCGTCAGAAGGTGACGGATCTCCTATTTCGGGTTTGTGCTCGGCTGATTACTTAAATTAGATTGTCCTCTTCAACTGCGGGCAATATCTCGACTTTCATAATGGCGAGGTCGTGATACCGACACGAATAACATGCTACTGCCGGCATCATAAAGAGAAATACGGCTTCAAGTGAGTTCATCACTGGCTGAAGGGTCTGATGACGAGACTGACGCATGTACCAGTATCGCATATACCCTGAGTGATCATTTGGGCAATCACATAGTCAGCGCCATGTCGCCAGCAATCTTTCTGACGGACGATCATAAAGCAAGACCAACTAAACCAGACACCGTCGACTTGAAGCATTTCACCTCGCTAGCAGCCGTAGCCAACGGGCCTGCATATACCACGTCTCGCTCCAGCAGCGCCTGGAACTCCGCTGCGTCATCCATGCCTTCATCAGCTGCAAGCTCGCAAGCTAGCTCTCAGGCGTCTTCCGCTGCAAATTCGAACAGACCCAGTCGGTCGAACAGTGTTGAAAACCTGGAGAGTCTAGGTGCGGCCGAGTCACAAGTCTCCAAGTCCAGACGCGAACAACGCTCAGGAAAGCCATACAATCTCGAGAATAGGCCTACGAAAGTCAAGCGGAACAGCTCGATGAATAGGCTCAATAGCTTCACAATGACTCCGCTTACGCGGTCACAGCCTGGCTCGCCTCGTTTGGGTCCGACATCACCGTTAGCTGCTCAACAATCCCTTCCATCAGAATCGTTATATAAAGCCTCTGAGCCCCTCATGGATTACCTGAGTAATACAGGCTTCACAGCAGCTACCGAGACACATCCTAGTCCAGGCTCTAGTCAGTCTGCACCATCCACTCCTGGCGCTAGTCTGGATTCCTACGGCTCGTCCTGGCCGAATGCGGGACAGACCTGGCAAATGCCCAGCACCGCTCCTGGATCCGTCACTTCTGGCGACGAGCAGTTCCCACCGGGCTTGCGCTCTGTTGAGCCTAGTCCGGCATTTGCAGGCTTTACATCGCTACCTACGCAAACGCCACCTGGAAATTTGAGCCAGACTTTGGCAGCTCTAGAGGTGGCAGAACCGGCAACGCAAAGACTGCAGCCTGTGATTAGCAGGCTCGTTCCAGCCGAAGGTCCTACGCACGGCGGAGTTGAGGTAATCATCCTGGGAGATAACTTTTATCAAGGATTGGAAGTAACGTTCGGAGAGACGGTAGCTACTGGAACCCAAATATGGGGCACGAACACGGTTGTTTGCCTTCTTCCTCCTTCGCCTACACCAGGACCGGTTATTGTCAGCTTCAAAGGTACCAATCTCAGTATGGCTGGCGCAGGCATCCAGCTCTTTACGTACCTCGACACTTCCGACAAAGCTCTGATGGAATTAGCTCTACAAGTGGTTGGCATGAAGATGACTGGGCGCATCGATGATGCTCGGAACGTCGCTAGGCGAATCATCGGTACAGAAGAAAGCAACCTATCTCAAGTATCTTCCAACTCCCCGAATCTACCGACTGGACCGTTCATGCAGGCGACTCGCAATGCTTCGAAGGCAAGCGAACTCCAGCAGCAACTCGTATCAATTGGTTCTGCGAAGAATGCGCGTGACTTCCAGGCCATCATCCTTAATCTGCTTTCGTTGCTGGACGTCGATTACTCCGACAGTGACGGGCATCCCGGGCTTGAGGCAAACCCATTGGATCATAAGAATGCTCAAGAACATAGTCTAGTAAGCTACATATGGAGGTCTGGATATGAGGGAGCTGACACCTCTTGCAGCTGCACCTGGCGTCAATACTCGGCTTCCATCGTCTCGTCGACTTCCTCATACAGCGTGGTGCGGGGCTCGATGGTATCGATAAATACGGCAACACACCTCTCCATCTTGCGGCTCTCATGGGCAGGTTGACGGCCGCCCGCCTTCTTCTGGAAGCGGGTGCCTCTCTCGCCCTAAGGAATAAGGCTGGCGATACGGCCCTGGATGTTGCGAGACATCAGGATCAGCCAGATATTGCAGTCGTCATGTCGAGACATGTCCGATCACGAGCATCCTCGATTTCGAGCAAGACTCGCGACCGGCCTGCCGACGATCTCGCGAAGCCTGCGGCGATAATAAAGCGCCGGCAAGTCTTCGATCTCGAAGACGACGAGGACAGTGACCGTGATGGACATGAAGTAGAAGAATCGCTCTCAGACTGGTCATCGGATGAAGACGATAGTCCCTTCAGTTCGGGCTCAAATTTGCAGTCCCGCTTGTCACGTCATGCTTCGGCGGTCTCGATGTCGGGCCTGGACACCTCTCAGCCTTCGACACCGGCTTCGAGCTGGGAGGCAGATAGCGCACACGAAGACGCGGAGAAGGAGGACGCGAGCGCTCAGCGGGGAATAGCTGTGTCGCAGGCTCTCAGCTTGCTTTCGTTGGACAAGGGATGTTTGCGAAGCCCCAGATGGCTTTCGCAGCTCTGGCAAGAACGCATTGCGGCCAAGATCAAGCTGCCACACCCTCCGGCGCTGAGCAGTTGGCTGCCAGCAACTGGATCGACTACAGATGCTCGACCGACTCAGGACCCGAGTGCTCCTAGGATTTCGCCTGTCGTGGGGTTGGTCCCTGCACCCTCCCAGACGGACTTAGATCCGACTACAAGTGCTGTCAAAGCAAATCCCAAGTTGGATCCGAAAGCGGTGAAAGCTAGTCTCGGTAGGTCATTGCCTCGATCTTCCGTTCATCAGTTGGTCTTGACTCGACTATTCGCAGTCCGTCGATTGGGTTACTCTATCGATCATCTGACCGAAGATGCTCTTCGCTCATATACCTACCGAACTCAGAAGTATAACAATCTCAGCAGAGACAAGATGTGCGTATCTATACTTAACCCAGTCGTATCTACGACCACTGACATCGATCGCTCACCAGGCTGTACTTCTTCTGGCTTCCTCTCCTGTTTCTAGCAATCATCTGGACATCGTACCAAGCTTCCAATGTCGTCAGATCTTCTCTCTCCTCACTTCACCGTCTCGTTCTCCGCTCGTAGCGCAGTGCACGTTCATCGCCATCTGCACATCGTTTTTCAAGGGATAGTGTGGATCAGATGTAGCGGAATATAGTTGTTGTGACTATTTCGTACCCTTGTTTGTAACGACGCAACGTGACCTCCAGAGGCCGAACGCTTACAGGACCGCGCTTTGACCGACGAGGGCTTACAGGCTCTCACAGGTTGGAGTGCCCCTGCAACAGGCTGACGGATCAAAGTACAGGACTACAAGAAGACATGAACGAAAGTACAACACATAATTGAGCAATACAGAGATCTCTAGTAATCGTCGCCTCGGCTGATAACCTCTTTGACAGTCGGCCGGAGCAGTATAGTATGTTCGAATTGTGCTGTCATGCAGCCTTTGACATCCGCGAGCGGAGGATACGCCTGTACAATCCCTTCGCGGACCAGGTCCCGAAGCTATTCAAGAAGAAATCAGCATTGCACACCTCGTCTCTGCGTAAACTATGCTTACCCCAAGCAAGTAGTTCGTTTCTCCGGCTCTGTCTAGATACCGTCGGCAGAAAGGTAGCGTTCCAAACTCTTTGTTGATGGTACCAAGCAGCTTCTTTGCGCTAGCTAACCGCAGAGGCCGATGTGGCGCGTCCATGACTTTTGCATAGTGGGAGCATTCTCCCTGTGACCAACCAAGAGCAGTCAGTCCTTACAATCTATCGGACTCTCAGGAGCTGGGCTTACCTCATCGTGCACCTCGCCTCGACCTGTACTTCCGAACGTCTCGATGGCAAAGTAGTCGCCCTCCTCCATCTTGGTCATGTCTGATGATTTCACTATCGGTACAGACTTTCCACCATGGATTGAATAAGGGATAATTGTATGACCACTCAGGTTGTGAATCGATTTGACTGCGGGAGGGTACTCAGCGGGCGGTAGGTCGATGCAGAACAATAACATCTCACCTTGATGCGTCTTGCCGTCAACCTCAACCTCGTAGCTCTCCATAACTTCCTGTATCGCGGCTCCGATATCTCCCACTCTCACATCGATACCAGCTTCCCTCACTCCGGTGTTCGTTGCATCCTTGACAGCCTCTAGTAGTTTATCGTACTTGTGATCAAAGTTCATCGTGAAAGCCGAGTCGACTATTCTTCCGTTCACTTGCACACCAAAGTCGACCTTCAGAACATCGGATTCCTTGAGGACAGTCTTATCTCCAGCGTTTGGTGTATAGTGTGCTGCTACGTGGTTTAAGCTGACTCCAGTAGGGAAACCGATGCCGCTCTTCGGGTAGCCTTGGCCTTTCGAGGTGGTGCTGCCATCGCATTCGACCAGCGCTCGTGTAGCATCTTCGACTAGCTCTGCGATAGCTGTCATGGTCATGCCTGGCTTGATGTTCTTCTGCGCATATTGCCGGACTTGACGATGCACTTCGGCAGCTCGACGGACGACATTGTAGTTGTAAGGCGACTCATTGACATCCTCTTCCATCATGAGTTTTTCAAGGTGTCTCTTCTCCTCGTTTGTTGTGCGGTATGCATTGCTACATAGGTCGCCAGAAGTGCATGGTAGAAATGGGAAGGGCAGCGATACAGCTTCATTAGCTTTGCGCTTATATCGCGCAACGAAATGCAACACACTCTCCAGTATATTCGCAGATCTGGCCTTCTGGATACTGGCCGCTTGGGAAGAATTTGGTGATGCCGACTCTTGGTGGATCCGTCTGAACAGCAGTGACAGCAGCAGCAGAGGCGCCGGTCTTCTTCTTCTTCTTGCCCTTCTTCTTCTTCTTTTTAGGCTTCACTTCGCCCGTCGCGTCCGCATTCTCAGGCTCACTTTCATCGTCACCCTCTTCTTCGTTCTCGGCTGGCGGCTGCTCGTGGTTCCCGTTCGCAACCCTAGGCAGCTCATGTACGCCGTTTGGAGCTGCTTCTGGTGCAGCAGCAGCGGCAGACATTGCGTTGTAGAGTAAGTATAGGGTAACAGGCAAAGCGAGTCGCATGCATATAGCCTGTCTAGACATTGTTGCTGAGAGTGACTGTGCTATGCTACATTGTCCGGTGTTTACTCAGGCCGCTTCACAAAGAAGCTCGGTGTGAAGATTGGTAATGGATGGGCCTACAAGGGGTAAAGCATGTTAGCAAGGTCTGCTCAGGTGCGAATGTATTTCCGTACTTCTGTATTGAAGACATATTTGTCTGATGGTATCACGTCGTCATCAGAGAAGAGGAGGAAGAGGTACTTGAGGGTCTCGCTCTGCAATTATTTAGTGAGTTGTGCCGAGATGATCTTTTTAGCTGCGATGCGCACCAAGAAGAACGTCTCCATTCTATCTTCATGTACGACCGGCACCTCATCTACATCCCGTATGGACGCGTAGCCTCCGGTCGGGATCTTGCAATGCTTGTCGAAAGCTTCGAAGATCTGCCAGCCCCACTCGCGGTATATCGGGTCGTGAGTGAGCCTCCAACCGATAAAGAGTGACTCTACGGTTTCTGGGCGTAAGATGTTGCGAGCATCGATTGGCGGGTCGGGTTTCGGCTGTCCCGGTCGTCGTCTATGCGTCCTCGTCAGTATAGGCACGAAGACCATGCACAGCGCACGTACGGCTTTCTCTTATCGATATACCATGCTCGGTCGGACGTGTCTTCATAGTATACCTTTTCTTGCGGATGCTTATAGTAGAAAACGATCTCGGCTCCTAGCCCTGTCTGGCTTTGCGTATATGTCTCGACGCATGTTTTTGTGAGCTGTTCTCCAAGTATCCAGTTGCTCTGAGCCTCGGGAGACAGCTCTATATCGGCAGAGAAGGGTGCACCTTCCGTCGTTCCAAGCAGGAGCAAACCGCCAAGGAAGCATACAAGATGATCTTGTTTCGGTATGCGAGCGAAGCCGCTGCGTAAAGCGTATGTAGTGAGTACAATTCGGCTAGCGAAAGGCGCAGTACGTACAGGTCTCCAGTTTGCGGGTGCATAGATGGCGCCAGCTCGATAGTATATGGAGTTCTGTCGATAGGCGATAGCTTGACGAGATGTTCTTGAATGCCTGCCATGGCTTCTAGGTACATCTGCTGGTATCGCTTCTCTATCCGGTTCGTCTGCAAGTATTGCTTGAGAAGGTATTCTAGGCGATAGTAGTCAGCGATCCAGAAAGACAGGTATAGAGTATATCCTTAATCCACCGTAGTATGAGTCGGCTCGAGAGCCCAGCCGAATCTCAGAGATCTGAGAGCAGCTGCGTCAGTATGTACAATGATTATTGTTTTCTAGCATGGCTGACCTCAAATTGGCCTGTCTCGGAACTTGAAACTCCATCAGCTCGCAATGTAAGTCAAGCATGGAGCCTGCTCACTCGAGAAACATGGGCACAAGGCCGCCTGTTTTAGGGTTCCTATGTATGATTCGCATGACGTCTTCTGCTCTCTTCCAGTATGTAAAGTTGCCAGTCAGTTCTGCCAGGTACTTGAGTTCGAGCTGTAGTGTTCCCGCTTCCGCTACGGAGGTGAAGTTCATGTTCTGCGAGGTAGGAACAAATTCAGCATAGTGCAACGTGCACTTTGGCGAGGAGAAGTGCGACGTACATCGGCATCGGCGATTCCTTCTCTCTTTCGCAGATTAATGAAGGATAGCGGCAGTCCGGATGCCTGTGACAAGAGGTTAGTCCACCCCTGCAAGCCTGGGTGAGACGGCTTACAGTATCGAAGATTGGCATGAGTCTATCGGCTAAATCAACAGCTTTGTCCAGATACAGCTTGTCGTTGTCTGAAAGATGGTAGGCCGAGAGCAATCCACCCAAGACGCGAATGGTGGTCTAAGGAGCAGGTTAGCACATAAGCTTATACCGCTCGCCATGCAGACACACCTCGAAAGCGTGATGCTTGTCATCCACGTCGAAAGAGAGCTGTGTTTCGACCCACTCGCGCGCCCGTGCATACTCTTCTTCGAGGCCGAAGATCTGGAGTGAGTCTAGGCAGTCTACGATGAAGCTGATATGCACAGATCAGCGTATGTCGCGAATACTAGAGGCAAGTAGACGCACTAGCCTATACCAGCGGATTCCAAATTAGACCCATGCTGCGAGATGGGATGGTAATTGTCGAAACCGAATGCATCACGCTCATAAGCGTTCCATGAGGTCTGCAGAACGGTTCAGAACTGTTGGGCTAATGATGCATCATTGCCCGACCTTGAACGCTGCCTTGATACTTTCGCGCCGGCGCGTTACTTCTTCGCTTGGAATAGCAGCTGCAGACGGCCATGGCTTCGCAGACGGTAGAGGAGGCTGCGAAAGACCCGGTTCGCTGTTCGCGCTGGATGAAGGACTTGGGCCTTTTTCAGGCTTTTGAGGTGTAACTTTTGGCGCAACAGATTCTGTAAAGCCAGTATATGCTCGGTAGATGCAGAATACCGGTATAGCTAGTGCTAGAAGGTAGCCTGCTGCTTTTACTGCATTGCTCGAGGTCTTCGATGACTTCGCCGGCTTTTGCTTCTTTCCTTTGCTCGCATTCGACGATTTCGCAATCTTCTTTTGCAACGAGGAAACTGACTCGTCGCTCGATACTGACGCTGATGATGGCGGTTTGATGACTTTGCGCTTCACAGCTATGGATCCAGAGGGAGATGCCATGAGAGCAAGCGCAAGCCCTCCAAGTACTAGCAATATGGCTCTTTTACATTGGAATACTGCATCAAGATCTGCTTTATTGCACTACAAGACTTCTTTATCGCTGACAATGGTCGGACTTGGCTTTCTACTCCACGATCTGATCAAACACGCTGCAGATTCAAGCTATATGGACTGCTTTCATCAATCTCTAAATGTAAGGTCTCTCGGCTTGAGGCTGCGAAGAACAAGGTCTATCAGCAGGGTTCTGCGCGAACGAGACCATAACATACAGTAAGACGTGCGCCATGGCGTCTCAATCCAGTACGACCGAAGTCGACAATAGCAGAGTGTGCAGTGACTATAAGAGGCAAGGTCAACATTATTGGCAGATATACTTTCAGAGACCCGCTCACTTCGGTTGTCCCACAGAACGACGGTGTCTGGCAGCCATCGGACTCGAATTTGGAAGTCAGCACCTTTTTCAATGTGGTCGTAGAGGAGCTCCAAGATGGCATCGCTCTCTTCGTCCTTGAGGCCTATGATCTTTCGGGTGAATTGGCGATTGACGAAGAGGGCTTTCTCGCCAGTGACTGGATGGACTCTGATAACTGGATGGATGTTGACGACTGGCTGTCGCTTCACTATGCCTCCTCGACCTCCATTCTTGGCGAAATCGGCCTGCTCAATGCCTGAATGTGTAGCCTTCAGAGTCTCGAGGTATGCTCGGAAGGATGGCGATAGACGCTGGTAGGCAGCTCGCTGGTCGGCATATCCAGTATCACCGCCGGAAGGAGGGGAATCGAAGAGGTACAGGGCGGTCAAGCCAGGAGGCTGAGCCTCGTAGGTGACATCGGAATGCCAGGCACTCTGAGTCAGCTTTGTCTCTGTCTCATAGTTGAATGTCTTCTTGGCGTCTCGGCTGTCGAAATGGTCAGCTTCTGCTACATCAACATATCTGGGCAACTCACTAAACGAGATGGAACTCTGGATGACCTTCTGGAGCGGCCGAGACCGGATGAGTGTGGGGACGGCCGAAAAAGGCGGTCCAGTTGTCGATGAGCCATCTGGGATCACTATCGATGAAGGCCTTCTGATTGCGGAAGGCTACTACGCCTCTTTCGGCAACAAATAACGAAAGCTGCTGTCTTCCAGCTTCATCGAGCTGGTCGAGACGGACTCCAGACACTTCGGAACCGAAATCAGGAGTGAGCTCTTGAACATGAGCGTTCTTGAGGAATGCCTTAGGCTCGGCTTGCTTGAGCGCCTGCAAGCCTGGCTCGACGTGCTCGAATGGCTGCAAAGGAGGCAGACTCAAGCTGGCATCGAAGGTTGGGAGATAGGCCTTGTAAGGATAATCTTCCGCTGAGAGACCAGTCTCGCTGAACCATTTGCCTTGGTAGGTCTTCTTCTCCTGAGCTGGACCTCCTAGGGAAAGGGAGCCGATGGTCTGGGTGAGTGTCTGTGACATTGTTTACGATGTGCTGATTATGCTTCAAGCCAATGCAGAGCAAAGAAGACACAGCAGTCTACCTGTCAATATTTCAGCTACGCCACGCTAGGCGGCTTACTCATGTCCTCAGGCGACTAAGAGACCTTCAAGATGCAATCGTCCTGCTATCATCACGTGTTCTGCCGTAACAAGCGCCATCGCACACCATACTTGAAACCTTGTCAATCCGAATCTCACGCTTCTGCCTTTCGGCACGTATTATCATTGCGGCGGCACGGTCCATAGGTCAAGCTTCGGAAGAACGATAGCTTGTTAGCACACCTTGGTTCGCAGTACTCGAGCGTAAGGTGCAAGATGATCGGGCCGATCACGCCATACGGGCTCGCCATAGTCGACCTCTTTTCGTCTTCTTCAGCTATTAAGGCATCAGGAACGCCAATTCTCTTACGTCTGGCAGCTGCGTATGTCTCCTATCAAGTCCAAGCTAACTTCAACTCCGCTTTGTGGAAAACTCGTCAGGCCCAAGTTGCCGAAGACAAGGTCTCTCTCGCCATACTTGCGACTTTAAGATGCCTTGAGTGCAATCAGGACTGGCTGATCCCTTGTAGAATCGCCATTGTGCAAGAACCGGAAAAGCCTCTGCAAAAATCGACTGAATCGTTATCTCGCTAATAAGTCTTAGGGCGATGCTCCTTGTCTCTTGTCGCACATCTTCCACGAGTCATGACAGCCATCAAGCAAGAGCAGAAGGTCCCCAAGGCTCCCAACTCCCCATCCTCATCTTCCCTCTCCGATGAATCGTTAGAGGATAAGGCCGGCCACTTGGGCAAGGAGACGCCTGATGGATACCTTTACGATGTATCTTCGTCAGCTCCGTTCGCGCCAGCCGTGGATGCACAGACTCAGACTCCGGGCTACTTCGTTCTTTGCTGGCTTGGCTTGAGAAAGAAACGCGACATACCCTCTCTGGACGCTATAGCGACACAAGAGAGTGTCTACGATGGTCCTCACGCCAAACACTACCTTCCTCACGAGCAGTGGGAGAACAAAGCAGCATTTGACCCAGCCTTCCGCTGGACATACAGGGAGCAACAGGCTGCTGTCAGGAAGACAGACCTGAAGATTCTGCTTTGGACAATGCTTATGTGGTTCATGGTCAATGTCGTCCGAGTACGTATTTGGCATTGAGGTTATGGGGTACCGCACTCCGGCTGACTTAGTTCGCTGCGCTTTTGTAGGGCAATCTCCAGAATGCTACTGTAAGCTAATGTTTACTGACATACCCTGTATATGCTCACACGGATGCTTCTACGTACAGGCCGACAATTTCCTGGCCGATAACAACATGACTCAGGCGGACTACAACCTCGGCTTGACGCTGCAACGCGTTGGATTTCTTGCAGCAGAATTGCCCAGTCAAATAATCGGGAAAAAATTAGGCGTTGATGTCTGGATTCCAATCCAACTGACCTGTTTCTCGATATTGGGAATGGTGGGCTTGGTCTCCGTCAACTTTCTGCTACGTCTGACACATTCTCTTCTATATGTGAAAGGCTCAGTTCTGGACGAATGGGCCGGCTTCCTACATCACCCTCCGCTTTCTGATCTCTATCTTCCAGGGCGGATTTGTACCAGGTTGGAGAAAGACCCTTCATTGTGTATAATCTATTTCTGACACTTTCACTCCACTCAGATGCTATTCTCTACCTTAGCTACTTCTACACCAAGTCTGAGCTCCCAATAAGGTACGTCGGCCCGCCCATCCTATTTTGCGGCTAGCTGACTTACTTGGCTCAAAGGCTCGCTCTATTCTGGTCGATGAACTCTCTTGCATCCATATTTACCGGTCTGACATCGAGCGGCCTCATCGAAATGCGCGGCGTAGCAGGAAAAGCGTAGGCGTCCTTTTCTCCAACCGCTTCTGAAGGGCACGTCGCGAGCTAACACAATTAAACGACCACAGAGGTTGGCAATGGATGTTTTTAATCCATGGTTTGCTGTCCCTACTCGTGGGCATCGCCAGTTTCTTCCTTTTGGCCCCGGGCCCGTCTCAGACCAAGAGCCGCTTTCGTAGGAATGGTTACTACACCGATAAAGACGTCAAGATAGTAGTCAATCGTATCATCAGAGACGACGTCAGCAAGGCGACTATGCACAACCGCCAAGCTCTTTCGGCCGGCCTTCTTTGGAAGAGCATGAAGGACTGGCACTTGTGGCCGCTCTACTTCGTTGGATTGACATTCGGACTGCCCTCATATCCGCTTTCCAACTACTTTCAGATCAGCATGCGTCGCCTCGGATTTTCCCGCATAAATGCCAACCTGCTTTCGGTCCCCTATAACGTTTTGACCATCGTCAATCTCCTCCTTATCACTGTCGCTTCCGAGCTCTTCGATAATCGCTCAATCTTGGCAAGTTTCCAGTCAATCTGGTTCTTCCCGTTCTATGTCGCGCTTGTCGCCATGGCCAGGATAACGCCATGGGAATACTTCATACTTGCGTCAGTCTGCCTTCGATTCTTCGATTGTGGAAGCTGTTCGACCCGGAGCTGTACTGAAACCATTTTGACAGAACCGGAGCTTTGTCCTATGTCTACGTTCATGCCTTACAAGCGGCATGGTGTTCACGTAACGCAGGCTCGGTACGAACACGTACATTCGCGTCTGCTGCGTATAATATAGTAGGTGACATACGTCTCTAATGCCTGACTAGCCGCTAATCACATAACGTATACAGGCAGTACAGCTGTCTGGAATTATAGGGGCAAATCGTGCGCATCTTCTGCCTTGAACTCCCGGATCCGTCTAACCAAGGCTTCTACTGCGTATCACGAACAGTTTATCAAGCATCCGATAGCCCTCGCTACTTCAAAGCAAACAAAGCCTTGATCGGGGTCATTTGCTTCAACATCGCTATTCTTTAGTAAGCCTTCGACATCTTCTGTTGTAGATCACGCTGACGATCATGTAGTCCTGCTGTATACTGGTTCTACAAGTCTACCAATGCCAGAAGAGACAAGAAATGGAACGCTATGACCGAGAAGGAGCAAGCGGATTGTGAGTCACGATCCGTGAGCGCTGCTGCCGGCTCAGCTAACACGGCTTCGCCTGCAGATCTTGCTACGACGAAAGACGAAGGCTGCAAACGACTCGATTTCCGCTTTGCATACTAGTCAAATCAAGGCTGGCAAAAGATGTAAGAACCAGCCGCGGAACATCATTGTAGGCTACAGCAGAGAGAGTTCAGTCCTATAGAGGTTGCGAATTATAGAAATACATCGGTCTTTGTTCGAGAGCGAGAACAGGCAGTGAATGTGCAGCCTACCCGAACACCCTTGACAGCTTACTTTTATCACATTCCTCGTTCTGAATGCGCTGAGGTGGCCAGACGCAGGCTGCAGCCCCGTAGACCCTACATGCTGTTAGAGCAAAGCTTGGTAAGGGAGGCCCCATCCTGCGGGCGCTCACTGAAATGGGGTGTCTCTCCGCAAGAAATCTTGGTGAGGGAGGCCCCATCCTGCGGGCGCTCACTGAAATGGGGTGTCTCTCCGCAAGAAATCTTAGTGAGGCCCGTGTGGCAGAGCAGTTGATTTTGGTCCTTTAATGAGTCAAGCTTCCGACTACTAAAGCCTTTTAAGCCTGTAACGATTGACGAAGGCGGTAGACAAAAATGCTAAGTGATAAGGCTACAGACCGAGTGGATGCTGCGAGGATAATGGCGGGTGATAAGGCTGCAGAATAATTGCTGGTATTTGACGCTAATGTGTCGGTCTTCTTTTTGCTTGTCTTGACGGATCATATCAAATTCTTGTTATTGGGATTAAGGGTTGATCAGGGTGCGAGCAGAGAAGGGCGAGGTATGAGCTCGACGTTGTATTGGCAGCGAGCTTAAAGCTGCGACATCCGAACGGTGGTCTGAACGTTGTTACTGATGGCATTGAGCAGCATTCAATCCCATAGTTGTCTTTTGAAAATAGCCCCTCCAACGCCTGGAAGCGTAAATGTGCCATAGCCATCACTACCAAGAGAACCTTGCATGCGCCTCCCATGTCGCTCGAGGTCATCCAGGTCTGGTCCACAAATTATCTTGTGAAAGTACCACCAGTCATTGTGAACATCGACTTTGAAGGTGGCCAGAAATCTCACAATTCTTGGAGCCGACGAATGGCGTTCTATGTTGATCAGATAGGCTGTCAAAGGTTTTGGTAACTTGACCGCTTGGATGAAGGCGAAGCATAGAGTTTGTCTATATAGACAAGGAAAGGCTCGATCCTTATGCCGTTATAGTCTTTGTCAAAGATCAGGCCT
The DNA here is from genome assembly GCA_001600175.1 of Erythrobasidium yunnanense. Taxonomy (NCBI): domain Eukaryota; kingdom Fungi; phylum Basidiomycota; class Cystobasidiomycetes; order Erythrobasidiales; family Erythrobasidiaceae; genus Erythrobasidium; species Erythrobasidium yunnanense. Next base: position 1,200,137 of record BCJC01000004.1, read on the forward strand.
CTGCCGTCGTCAATGCACATGATGCCTCCTGCGGCCTTAATGCGGATTCGTGTCGCCGTGTCTGTTATTGTGACAGCAAAGGAAGAGTACCCAGAGGCGTCGAATACGAGCTGATTGCCTGATGACGAGACACATGTAGCTTTGACTGGAGCTTTTGGCATGTCGAACAGATCAGACTTGAGATTGAAGGGGCTGTATGCTGGTCAGAAACGTTCAGGAAGCGGTTACAGAAGGCCCGAGGTGCGTAAAGCTGGAGCTTCAGGAGCTGGTCAAAGTACGCGTTTTGAAAACCCAGCACGACAAAGGTCAATGTCAAAAGGCTGTGTGAAAGGTCGAGCATGTCAGTTGTAGAGTAAATCGTGGATGAGGAAATCGACAGACTCGCCAAAAACTGACAACAGCCGACGGTAGCGCGCGTGTCCGACTCAATGATCATGATCCCATAGCTCCCTCTCGAATGTCTGGCCGGCTAGCTTAAAGGTCGCGACACCATTCGCATCTAGGCTGCCATAAATGCGACTCTTATTCCACCTGATATCATCTGCTGTTTTGCCGGTCATCATCCTGGTAAATGTGTACCAAGCGCCGTGTGCCTTTACTTCGAAGAATCCTTCATACTGTGCCATGTAGCCGTAGGGATGGGAATGGAATTTTGCGACGAGTAACCTAGCTTCCAAGGGTTTAGGGTAGCTTGGCTTGCGTGAAGGCGGAGGAGTAGTTGACCTTTTCAGCGGCATAGTAAAGGCCGGGATGGCGGCTCCAGTACAGTCGCGATCAAATTCAACAAGGCCGCGCTTGCCTTTGACGCTGACGCCCTCTATACCTCCAGCAGCCTCTATGCGTTCTCGTGTTCGCTTCGTCAGCTCGACCTTGAATCGGGAATATCCAGCAACCTTGAATGTAACGACTTCGGGCTCTGAGTACTTCTGACCGTTCAGACGAGACGCGTTGCTGTCGTTGGGCGCCCTGCGCGCCGAAGTGGACGAGATGTATGAAGCGGTGACGATGTTTGCTGACATCTTCGAGTTGTTCCTGATTGTGCAGGGGCCAACAGCTGCTGCCGATGGAGCGTATAGAGGAGGAGGAGGAGGAGGGCAATCCTACTTTGCCCAAGGGCGGCGATGACCTCGCAGAAAAGGGTCGGATCGCAAGCTGTGAAGCTGAGAAGTAGACTGAAGGGTAGTGAACAGTTGCCTCGACTTAAGGCGTCCTTTTAGATCCTCACGTATATCTAGATAATCTTGTAGAAGCATAGTACGGTCGCGGTAGATGATGATTCCGGCTTCTTGCTGCCAACCATCGGACAGCCAGCACGACTCGCGCAGGGAATTGGACACGGCAAATTTGACGCCAGAGTATCAGCCATATGTCACATCAGTCGCACATCAGCTAGAAGACTCCAGTCAGATCTGAGGAGAGGCAGAAGTAGACCGGAAAGAGAGAGCCAGCGCTGCGGGCGGGCAGAGAGACTGACAAAGTCATGAACGTCCTTCGTCGCGGACTAGGCGGTAGCAGCAATAACAGCAACAATAACGACAAGAATGCTGCACTCCCGACGCTCACGCTCGATCCAAGCGGGCAGCCGCATGACAAGCTCTTCGGGCTCGAGAATGTGGGCTGGCTCTGCCTCTCCTGCAGAGTGATATACTGACAATATACTTCTTTGTGTTGATAGTTCGGGAACACCTGGTGAGCGAAAGATGCTGGACTGCTGGCCTTTCCGGGCATAATGATGCTGACTTAGACTTGGTTCGCACAGCTACTGCAACTCCATACTACAAGCTCTATACTTCTGCAAACCCTTTCGGGAGCTACTAGAAAGCTCAACCTTCGATACTGACGATGGAGGCCGTGGGCCGGATGCGCCTCCGTCACCGCTTCAATTGTCGCAAGCACTCTCGACCAACGCTGGAAGACCTCTCAACGATAGAAGTATCACTTCTGCAAGCTCGCTTTCTCGGCCCAACCTTCTCCCTCGAAAGACTGCGACTGCGAGTCCGGTGTCACCTCTTCCAGCTACTACGCCGCCTACGCCATTCAAGGAGTCTCCTAAAGAGAAGGACAACAAAGATAAAGGTAGCACCAAAAAGAACCCACTTACCCGAGGTCTTTCCACCTCGACTGGCCGGTCATCGCTTGTCAATGCTTTCAGTAGCAGGAAGACTCAGACCAGTACAAATGTACCCACCATATCATCCAGCTCTTCCTCTAGACCTGGGACAGCCGTAAGCGACATGAGCGATCCCTCAGCGCCCGGAGCTAGCGTCGAGAGCATACCAGGTCAACAGCAGGGATCATCAGGCTCGTCTACCAAGGACGGCATGAATACTTCTGCAAACACAACAAGCGGCACTGGAGCTCCCGTTACCAATGTTACGCTACCTCAAGCTTCCCAATCACCCGCGGCGCAATCGAAGCCGACTACCTCACTGCCTCTCAATCTAAACACAAAGCCCGATCCCGACGCAAGTCTCTTCACGACCTTACGAGACCTGTTCTCGATCATCACGCATCAGCCTAAACATTCCGGCGTGGTAGCGCCTCAAGCGTTCATCACGCAGCTGAAGCTCGAGAATGAAGTATTTAGAAGTACAATGCATCAAGATGCACACGAGTTCTTCAACTACTTGATGAACGAGATCTCGGAAGATGTCGCAAAGCGGGAAGCCAAAATGGGCAAGAAGCGGCGTGAGTTTAGAATGCTAAGCTGCAATGGTATCAGCTGATGAATGAAAACCTTATAGGCTCACGCACCTCACTCACGTCCGATTCGGTGCAGTCTATCGAACCCGACTTCCCTCTTCATCCCGGTCAACACCACTCCTGGATCCAAGACTTGTTCTCTGGGATCTTGACCAACGAGACGCGCTGTCTCACTTGCGAAACAATAACATCGCGAGACGAGACTTTCTTGGATCTCAGTATAGATATCGAGCAGAACACTAGCGTTACTTCCTGCTTGAGACAATTTTCGGCATCGGAAATGCTGCAGCAACGGAACAAATATCATTGCGAACGGTGCTGTAGCTTGCAGGAAGCTGAGAAGCGGTAGGCTGCCTTCTATCGTAACTTTCCCACAAAGCTAATGCACCCTTCTTACGACAGAATGAAGATCAAGAAGCTTCCGAACATCTTGGCTCTGCATCTCAAGCGCTTCAAATATCAAGAAGATGTTCAGCGCTTCATGAAGCTTGGCTACAGAGTCGTCTTCCCGCTGGAACTACGGCTGTTCAACACCGTAGACGATGCACCCAACCCTGACCGGATGTACAGACTATGGGCGATCGTGATACACATCGGAGCAGGTCTACATCACGGCCACTACGTCGCTATCGTCAAGAGTGGCGAAAGATGGCTTCTCTTCGATGATGATACAGTCACTCCCGTTGATGAGGGAGATCTTCATAAGTACTATGGCGATACACCGGGATACGGGTCTGGATACGTTCTCTTCTATCAAGCTGTAGACCTCGATGTGGAAGCGATTGGACCCATAAGCAGGCGGACTCGAGCTAGGACGGAATCTGCAGTCTCATCGCAAGACCTGCCAAAGAGCCCTCTGCGAGAGCGGTCAAGAGAGCGTTCTGTCAGAGAACACAGTATCCCATCAACGAATACTACAGCACAGTCATCACCAGTCAAGGAGAAGGTATCTTTACCGCCGCGGGCACCTATGGCCACGAGCAGCCTTACACCTGCTTTCGAGAAGCAGAATCCGTTCGCAACTCCCGTAACTACGCCTAAAGCGGAGATCACTTCGTCTGGATTAGCTTTGCAGCTCGAGCAGCATGCTGTTTCTCCTCCCCCTCTACCTACGCCTCGCGAACAGAACAGTGGGTCCAGTCCTGCGAAGGAGAACTACACAAATGGCTCCGCTCTGCCAGCACAAACAGCAGTACGCCGCCCTTCGCAGAGCCAGCCGCCGTCTAGGCAGGAATCTCCTGTCCGTTCTCTCTCGATTTCGGGTAAAGCAGGGCAGGGCGCTCTACCTCAGAGGCAGACATCTGTTCAGCCTCACTTCTTTGCGGATCAACCTACCGAGAGCGCGAGAAGTCGGTCTGTGACCGCTCCTCCAGTGCAGCAGGCACCTCTGAACGGCGGGTCTGCTCAAGTTTGCACGGCTACTCAGCCGGTATCTGCTTTCGCCTCTCCACCTGATCTTCCGGCATTGGAAGCAGTACAGCGCCAACGTCCGACATCGTATGCTGCTCCTCCGAGTGTCCCGCCAAAGCCTTTCTCTCCGCCACTTCCTACCCTGTCGCAGTCTACCAATGCGCGACCTATGTCTATGGCACAAGCTACTCCATCTCCTCCCGTCACGAAAGAGAAGGAGAAGGAGAAGGGCAAGTGGTGGAAGTTGGGCAAGGGTAAGTCGTGAAAGTATATTCCTGCTTGATCTTTCGCATGTATATAGTGTGTAGCATGTCCATACTCCATCTAATTCTCGTCAATACGCGTAGAATAAAGTACTTCTGGCCTTCTTCGCGTGCCTGGATTGATCGATGACGTGGTTCGCTCGTCTTCGCGTCTTTCATGCTTCAAGTTTGCTTCGTCTCTTTGTTCTGCTCCAACCAGAACTCCCTACTCTGACTAAATACTTACGAGATGGCTGCAAACACTCAACACGCTGCTAGCACTGCTACAAACCTAAACAACCCTTTCCTGAACCCAGATGAGAAGGTCGTCCTCGTCAGCGACACCACAGCCCCAGCTGGTGCAGGAGCCGGTGGTCTAGCAGATCCTCTGCGAGTTGACAGTACAAGAATTGCTGGAACTGGCAACGACCAGGCTATCTCGTCTGCTGGACTCGGTGGAGCCGGCTCGAGCTCATCCGCTACTTCTGGCCTCTCAAACCCGCTCGAGAACACTCACAGAGTTACAGGAGAGCACGCTCAGCACGCTGGTGCACTGGCTCCCAGCGAGAGCACCGTCGCTCCTGCTCAAGTTCCTGTGAGTTCGGACCGCCTACGTGGTCGATCAAGCCCAGAACACTGACGTTATGGCGTACCAAACATGATTTCAGGAAGGAACTGGACATGTACGTTATCGTTGTATATGTGTACACACTTCTTATGGCTGACTTTACTGCCTTTCAGGTCACCAACATCCTCACCGGCATTGCAGGAGCTGTCCTCTCTGCACCAGCTGCAGCTCTCGAAGCTATCTCACCCAAAGCTGCAGGAAAGACCAGCGATGGCGTAGCTCTCATCTCCTCCAAGTTGCCCGCCGTCTCGCTTGAGGATGTTGCAAACACGACCCGAGGAGCTGCTGCTTCGGCTTACAATGCTGTCCCAGAAGGCACAGCTGCCACGCTTCAGTCATACACTGGCGCAGCAGTCGCCAAAGCCCAAGAAGTTCTCCCTCCTGCTCTCGGTGGAAGCGCTGTAAGTTGGCGAATCTTGTAATTCGCTAGCGAAAAATACTGATTTCTCTTATGCTTAGGCCAAGGGCAACACCGGTGAAGGCGACCTAGCCAAGTCTCCTACCCAGCTTGCTTCAGAATGTAAGGCGATTATCTTGTCTCTGGCTTCAGCAGCTGATAGTTTGCCCTGAACAGATGGCAACGCAGCTTCAGCAAGCATTTCCAACGCAGCTGCCTCTGCTTCTGCATGTAAGTCTCGACCGATAGTTGTTTGGCGCCACTCGCAGCTAACCAAGATACTTGTAGACATCCAACAGACTCTCGGCCTCGCTCAGCAGAAGGCATCCGATGCCGCAACTGTAGCTTCGCAGAAGGCTTCCGAGGCTGCCAACATCACCTCGCAGAAGGCTTCTGAAGCCACGACCGCCGCTTCGCAGACCGCTACCGACCTGAGCAACAAGGCTTCTGCCACCGCCAGCCAGGCCGCCGAGTCCACACGCCAGACTGCCAATCAGGCCGCCGAGGCTACCCGACAGACAGCAAACCAAGCTGCTGAGTCGACTCGACAGACCGCCGAATCTACCCGTCAGGCCGCCGCCGACTACACCGAGTCTGCCAAGCAGACCGCCAACCAGGCTGCCGAGTCTACTCGCCAGACTGCTGCCGACTACTCTGCCTCCGCTCAGCAGACTGCCAACCAAGCCGCCGACTCAGCCCGTCAGTCTACTACTTCCTCCTCTACATCAGGCTCTACAGACCCACAGCTGTACGGTGCCATGCCAAGCGGCACCAGCGGAACTCACGTCAGCAACGTCAGAAGCGAGCCAGCCTTCTCCACCACCTCCTCATCGCAGCCAGCTACCCTTCACTCCGCCAACCCTGTCATGACTGCTACTCAGACTCACACTGGCCAGCCAGGCACTTACGAGTACACTGAGGACCAGCTCAAGAACAGCCGAACTGCTCTTTAAACGGTTCGTTCACAGTACGCTTTCTTTACGATAAGCAATGAAATGAAGGCCTAGTATTTGCAGAACGTCGTTGTGGTGTAGCAATATATTCTAGTTGCAGTCTCGAAGAACGATAAAATGGATTACACGCTTCCAGAGTTCCTTTTTATGAAAGTCTCGAGTCCTCACTACCTTCTTCGGCATCAAGACACCCAATGACTTTTTGCTGTCACTCCCTTACAGTAAGCAGATCCTGGCACAGCTTCTTTGCGACGAATGGCCAAGACCGGCAGCGACAAGCTGCTAGCTCGCTTGGATCGGTCTCGTTGAGAGAAGCCGAGCGCGTACCAGCAGCACAGAACACTAGGACAGAGATCGAGAGGCCGTTTGCAGCGTTCCCGCTCAAGGCGTATCTGACCTAAAAGCACTGCTCATCTGGCACCTTCAAATGAATAACTTGGACTCACCTTTTACTGCCTGCCTTTCGGCCACTCTGCGCTACTCTTCTGCTGTCCTGATATTGTCTGCCGTTCAGTAACCCTCAGGAAGGTCTTCAATGGTTCAACGACCGAAAGGGAGCATCCTACCCTGCTTATCCAGGAGCTCCAGACCTTGTCGCCTCGATTGGAGGTGATCTGGTTCGTCTTGCCATTCCGACTCACTTGAAACAGCCTCTTCTCCAACCTCATCCTCTGACTCTGAACCGTATCCAGAGTCGAGCAGCGGCTGCGACGATTTTTCGGTATCGTCATAGCCTTCAATAGGCGCCGTAGCCTGCGTCGGTGTAGCTGCTGGACATCCACCTTCTGCTTCGTCATATTTCTGTTCTTCTTCTCGTTCTTGTTGACAAGGATCGAGGATGACCTCATGCACGCGAGTACAAAAGACGCACGTCTGCCCAGCCATGACCTTCAAACAGAAAAGCATCTGGCATTGCTTTTGGGCATCCACGGTCGCTGCTTTGACGACATTCTTGCGGTTAGTGGCCAAACACAACACTCCTCCATCCATAGCATCCATAGTAGCAATTAGGTGTCGCAAGATGCGGAAATTAACTGGCGAGCGACCGGCAGGAGACTCGAAGGTGCGCCAGACTGCTCTGAGTTGTTATTGCTCAGCTCAAGTGGCTGATACTATTGCTACGTTCTTTATGCGCGTAGCCAGCTTTTCTGTCTTGGTAGTCTGGTCATCGGCTCGTCGCTCGATCCTCAGGAGCTTTGGTTGCCTGCTGATCGACTGCACGCTTGGTCGCTTCGACGAGACGGTCTCCAACCCAGAGGTTCTGGCAGCTACGATGTCGCCAAGCTTCTTGATCATCGATATGTCGGGCGGGACGACAGCAAGGTTCTGGATGCGCCGCTGAAGAATGCTCATTGCCTTCTCCTCGTGCTTGCCAGCCAGGGTGTTGAACGTCTTCATGACTGGAGTCTCCAGCTTCTCGAAAGGAGAGGCAGAAGAACGGGGGTAGGTCTGATACATTAGATCGAGCACCCCAATCTGAGTGATAGAACATAATACATCAATCAAGGACATCAGTGCATACCAGAGAGAGAGGCTTACATTCGGGTCATTGAATCCCATTTCGCGTAGCCGTTGAATCGTGTAGCTGCGATTCTGGTCGAATGGTCGTCTTCAACTGGAGCTCCTCGACATATCTCGTGTCGCAAGCAGTGACTGCGAGATTGATTGCGGATCCGTCGAGTCAGAGTCGTCAGATGGCCAGCGAAAGTCTGCATTGGAAAAGCATCAAGATCAGTACCATCCTCACGAAACGAAGGCTCACCTGAGCTCGAGTCTGAGACTCATCCGACAGCTCCTTGACACCCCTCTCTGCCGCTTCTGCATCTTCGTCAAGCCTATCCAGCACCGCGTCGACGACTGCCCGTAGGTCTTCCTTGGTGACAAATGTGCCATGACAGGCTACAAGCTTCTTTCGCAGGAATTTAACCTCCGCTTGTAACTGTTGGCGCTCTTCTGTGAGTAGCCGGCTGTCCTCCTTGACCTGCTTGATGAGCTGACAAATAGTACAATCAGCTTGTGTCGATCTTCACAAATACAAGACGAACCTCTTGCATCTCGACACGATTCTGCTCCGCTACTGCCTGGTGACATACGTCTCTTTTAGCCAACGGTCACCCCGACGACAAGACGGAAAGAAGACTTACTGCATCGGCAACCCGCTTTACTTCGAGCCCGTGAGTCATCTTGGCAAGGTGGAGACGCTGGGCGTGGCACATCAGGCCGAGAAGGTCGTTCTGGTATGGCACTTGACGGAGTAGTCCGAGTTGTTGAAGAAACACCTGCGTGTGCGAACCGTCCTGGCAGGTTTGCAATCCTCTGTCGTGTCAGATGATTACCGACACGATCTTTCCAAGCTGTTCTACAATGGTCTGCGCTGGGATGGATGCGCCTGTAGCTCGAGCCATGCAATCTTGAGGGGCTTTTCCACGCTGAAACGTTAGCGCTTGCTATTGTCAGAGGATTACTGCACTCACTTCGATCCACGCCTTGAGCGCTTGTCTGTCCTTACGATAAGCCGGCGCCTCGACTGCAACCAGGCTCAGAGCGTCCAGTCGATAAGCAGCTCGGTCAAGCTCTTGCCCAGACTGCACGGCGAGGGCACGACTGTCTTCCATCTTCCATTCAGGCTCCTCCCTCCAGAAGTACAAGCTGAACTAGCAGCGTTGCTCTGGTCTTGAACAAGGCTTTTGCCAGAGCCAGCGTGCGGGCATCACTCAGCCGAATGAACCGGGACAGGTCCTCACTAACAGCGTCGCAGTGCCTGGAGAGCGACCTGAAGACAGCACAGGTATGTTACGAAAGCTTGCCCACAACAAAGACAAGGTGGTGAAAGCGTGTGCGCAGCGCAGCGATGCCTTGCGCATGGTCTGGGAAGGGCGGTCTGAGGGAGTTGGTCTCAATGTGCGCTTGCAGCTGGGCAGTAAGGATTTGCAGTCGCGCTTGTCGTGCAAGCTGAAATCCGGGTAAAAGCATCCTGAATAGCGGACGCCCGATTGAAGACAATCTCTTGTTCTCGCCCGACCCAGGACGCTTCAGGATAGCGAAGGCCTGCGATGTTAGACCCTCGATGCTGCTGGAATTGGGACACTGGCTCATGAGGATGGATAGATGAGATTTGGCCGGTCCTAGAAGTCCGTCGAGCTGGTCGAGAACGTCGCGAGTGCAGGGGAGGCCTTGACCTGAGTGCCTCTCGTGCGGCTGCCGGCATGTTCCGCAATTCTCCCTTGCACAGATCATATGCATATTTGCAATGGAGTTCTGCAGTTCTGTCGTCGGCTTCGTGACTAATAGCATTGGCTCGCCAGAAGCCGCTTGATCATGCGAGTCAAGAGGATAGGCGCAGTCCACCCTCGCTTGGCGAAGTCGATCTGAATGTTCTGAGGAAGTCTGTCGGAGTCTTCTTGCTGGCCATGGACTGCTATATCGCCTCTGAAGTAGAAAATTATGCAGTTGGTTACTGAAAGCTAGGAAGGTGAAAGCGCCAGCGTGAGTCATCCTGAGCTGCACTTCTGCCATAAGTTGCTGGAGGGTATAAATCTTGCACCTCAAGGGCTTTGGAAATGTCAGGAGATAGGTCAAGATCGATGATCGTGCAGTTGAGGCTCGACATCCTGCGGGTCGCTTCTGCTCTTTGATGTGAAGGGTAAGGGTCCCCTTGGAAGCCAGAATTTCGTTCGGTCGAAGAGCGTCGATGCTCATTGATGGTTGTTAGAGCATTAACCTGCATGTGCCATGTAAATCTTAGCACAGTCAGCCAAGCCTACGTCTCGACTGAGGTCTAAGAACTTACTTGGCTTGAGGTCAAGAATGTCCCGACAGATGTCTAACACATAAGTTCAAAACCTATCAGCTGATTGCCGATTGGGTCTCAGGTGATAAAGAAGAAGTGGTTTCAGCGAAGTAAGAGATGCAGAATCAGAAGTAAAAGGATGGAGGGAGATAAAATGTATATTAGTGATGAAAGCAGAAGCAAGCTGCAAAGCGCAGAAAGCTCCCCCTTTTATAGTCGTGTATTCCGACTTCCAACTTCCGCTGTCATGGAAGTGGAAGACTTCAAGATTCCGCGGAAGTTACTGAACAATGTGACGGAGTGAAAGACGGCTGAACTGGTCAATTCAGAGATCTTGACGTCATTTGTGTGAGGGTATCTTCCAGTCTTGGCCATATTTGAAGCAGCCTGTGCCCAAACATTGAACACACGCAAACAAGTCCTCCACCACTTACCGGAACCGTTGGACTGTCCGGATGCGTTGTATCGCGCGATATCGTCCAGACACTCTTCATACTCCCTGAGTACTCTAATCGCTTCGCGCCGAGCGGTTTCCTCATCGTCCAGGGCGTTTGACTTTCGTCGGTTCTGGACAACTCCAAAACCATCGGGATCAGCAGCATGTCGGTTCGCAGATGATGTAGAGCCATTGAGTGCATTCATTCGGTCCGTGATGCGCTTGTATTCTGCTCGGCGTTGTGCAGCCACCTTGTTCCGTCGCTTGTAATGAGTCTCGACTTTCTCAAGGACGGTGCGGCCCGTAGCGAACGCTGCTGCGGCCATATAGCCATATTGTCCAATCTTCGCTGATCTGCTCTGATTAGGCTTGCAGTCATCTTCGCGAGTGTCCCGTGCTACTGTACCGGAGCTTTTATCGTCTCGAACGGAAGAGCCTGCCCCTGCAGGATCTGTGCTTCGCTTTGCCTGGACGCTTGGTTGGGCAGAGGGCGGTGGTGTTGGAGTTACTGTTATCTGCTGCACTCTGACAGCATCAAGACTCGCTCGGCGACCATCACGCCCATAACGTCCACTGTCGTATGCTGAGGGTGTGCGCCAAGCACCGGGTTGCTGGCCTGCACTGCACCATCTACCGCCTAGCAATTCGATGAGGGGTCAGCAACGCCCAAGTCGAGCAGTACTATGACTTACGTGTAACGCCAATGCTGTTAGCTGCGCCTCTAGGGCGACTTACTACTTTGTGAGACGAGACAAGGTCAAATCAGCTTACTGCTGAAGGATAGCAGCATACGCGGGCAGATAAGACGTACCTCCTGTATTGGTTGATGATTGTTGATTGCTAAGCGGAGTACGTGCCGCACAAGTAGTAGCGCCGATGCCTGCCAGGGCTGCTGTTGCTGCTGTTGCGTATGCGATTTTCATGGCTTGATTGAATACAGAGACAAGCCTGTCCACACAAGCTCCCAAGCTTTATAGCTCGTGCGAGGCCATTGTCATATATCGTGAAAGGTCGGCTGGCTGCGACATAAGGGATCTTGATGGTTGTCATCCGGGCCATTCAAAGAGCTTGGATCAGAGGGAACATGGATCAGACTACGTAGATTGTGATGGCCTTCCAAGCTGTAAGGAGTGGCCTCAGTATGTTGAATGTTACTGTCAGCTCAATTCAGTTGCCATCAGATCAAGCCGCATTGCGTCGCTTTCCTGCAGCACGTCGCCCTGAATGACCCTTCAAACCTGCGAGATCTTCCTGGAATCTTGATAGACCTTTCCAGAGCATTACAAAACCTTCATTCTACATCCTCAGAGCCGCGCCCGACTCCTCCACCTCTCGCATCATACATATTCTTCCCTTTCTCCCAATTCTTGCAAATAAACCCAGTAGCGCTTCTTACTTCATCTTCAACACATCAGAATGTCTTCTATCACTTCTTGAAATGCTTGGCGACACTCGTTCAGTCGGTGGACCTGGACAAGGGCGTCAGATCTCAGCTATGGACGTTCGCAGTACTTACTCTCGGAGGACCCTTGGGTAGCAAAGAGATACGCAAAACATGGAATCAAGATGTTCAGAAGGGAACGCTTCAAGTTCTGGACGCCCTGCTGCAGAAACGGGAGGAAGCGCTGGAACTGGATATCCCGCTGCCCATCCTTGCACACAGTCTCAACACCCTACTGCTGCTCATTGAGATTGATGACTACGATATCAGGCTGGCGGCTTTACATACTCTGGAGCTGCTGCTCGCGAATTACCTAAAACCTCAAGATCTCGTCCCGCAATTCCTGCCAGGCATCGTTAGCACATTATGCAAGACTATAGTCGCTACGAAAGCGAATAGCACTGTCACATGCGGCTCGATGGCGTGTCTTGAGTCCGCAATAGCCGCATCCATCAACGAAGTCCGGTGTCGCAAGAACGACTTATACGAGACAAAAATCGTAGAACCGTCGCTTGACACGGTCACGTCCCTAGAGGCAATATTTGCCGTCATCAATGGCACCGAAGAGGAGGAGGAGGAAGCTGCTCCTATATCAGCCAATTCGAGCAACGAGCCAGGCAAGTCGCCTGCATGGCTTAGAGCAACGTCTTCGCAGATACATCGTGCACTATTATCGCTTCTTCCACTGTTACGGCAACACGACAGCTCATCTGTGCGAGCTGCCTTTGCCAATCTATCGGCAACTCTACTGGAATACTGCCACAAGTCATTATTGGCAGAAACGGTAGAGCTACTGTTGGAAGAGCTTCTTGTGCTATCTCAGGATACATGGGACGAAGTCTCTACGCTAGCCAAAGAGCGCCTGGATGGCTTACTTTCGCAGAAGGCGGAACTGAGGGAGCTACTGGCGAGGCTGGGGAAAGAGGGATTATCAGGCCTTCCTCACTCCATACTTTCGCATGGAAGGGCGAATGAGCGTACTCTGCAACGGCAGCTCCTGATTGTCAGCGCTGCATTCGCAAGAGTAGACACGATGCCGCTGAATCAGCTGCAGCCGGAGAGATGGTCAAGAACACTTTTGAAAGCCTTGGAGTTCATGCCAATAGCGAGTCGAGGGCCGACCACAAGCGATATCGCAGCTTCTTGGATACAGAATAATAGTAGTGCATTGCTACTGGAGGATACACCATCCTCTACATCCAATGGGCATACAACACTTCCACCTTATCCTGATCTACCTTTGGCGAACATAGCGCCTGGCAGGACAGTGGAGCTTCTTAAAGAGACAATTCAGAGTCTTGCGGCATCTCTGGCGAAAAGTGGTTCTACTGCCATACTCGAACACTTTCTCAATCTCGTTGAGCTGTATAGGCAGGACTCACAGACCCAAGCTTTGGCTGCAAGCGGACTTTGGGTAGTCAATCAGATCTTACTAGGTTTTACGAGATCTGAAGCTGCTATCAAGCGTGAGAATAAAGCCAGACTAGGTCGAGACGTCGTTGAAGTCGCCCTTCGGCTACTCGAGGATGCGGAACAGGACACGAGAACTCAAAAGCAGAGTAACGGGGGTCTGCTCAATGGCGGCGATCATGCCGATGAAGAAGAAAGCCCGGCTGTCGAGATACGTCCGGGCCTGTCTCAACTCGATAGTTTCGTCGGAATCGGCAAAGACCTCGCTACTTCCACGTCCAGGCCCAACGCCAAGGTACATTCGTTCGAGCTACATCTCAAGGCTCTGTCGTTACAGGCCTTGAGTGGGACCGCTGGCCTGCTTCAGACGGACTTCCGTCCATCCCTCATGTATACCCTCTACCCAATCTTACGGTCTCTGTCGATCAGTCCCACCACGCCCTCGAGCATAGTGCAAAGCTCCGGCTACGTAACAATCCGGAGGATAGCCGTTGACACAGGCTTCGACCTTCCAGCGGGCATGATCATCGAGAATGTCGACTACCTCCTTAATTCCGTTTCCGCCAACCTTCGAGGCAGTACATCCTTCGGCAGCGGGACTATCGATGTTCTAGCACCCAGTGTCCTGATATGCGCAGTCGATTTGGCTGGAGAAGGCGTTCTTGCGCATCTTGGCGATGCTGTTGAGGAGATATTCGATGCTCTAGACAGATGGCATGCCTACGACTTGCTGGTCTCAGAGCTTCTTCGGGTACTAGATAGGCTCATCATGGTAGTCAAGCCAGAGCCAATCATAGACAGCAAGACTGCCATAGAAGTCACTCAGCCAGCCCCTGATACAGAGCGGGAGCTGCAGGACCTTGCAGAGTGGTTCAAAGCCAGAAAGCCGAAACAACCGATGGATATCACCGAATTATCAGAGTCGACTATGCCTGAAACAAATCCTAGGCAGCCCTTTGCAGAGGTGAAGCCGTTGCAGACTGAGCAGAAGGGTGATGAAGAGGGCGAGGAAGAGGAGGAGGGGCAGTCGGGCAAGCAAGGTGATGAACCACCGATAACGAAAGCACAGGGCCTAGTCTTGGCTATCTTGCGGAAATGCCTATATTTCCTGTCGCACTCGTCTCCCTTCCTTCGAGCAAGAGTGCTGGCACTCATCTCCTCCTGTGTGCCGGTACTTACGAACAGGAGTTCCGACCTCCTGCCTGAGATACACCGCTTCTGGCCTTATCTGTTAGCAAGGCTGGACGATGCCTCCGAAAGCACCCCTTCTTATGTCACAATCAAGTGCATGAATCTCATCAGCACCTTGACACAGTACAAAGGCGACTTCATGAACGTTCGGATATTGAAGGACGTGTGGCCGAGATTAAGGAAGGTCGTGGTGAGCTTGCCGGCAAGCACTGGCACACGGTCGGAAGACAGATACACGGATAGATACAGGGTGCTGCTGTCTATCTTACAGACTGTGCGCTCTGCAGTCGCATCTGTTCCGGGCATCAAAAATCAGGACCTATGGGACATCGGAATAGTCTTCCGCATATACCTCGCTGCGGGCTGCCACAAAGAGGTTAAAGACGCGGCTCAAGCTCTATTCGAGAAGCTTGCGCTGGCTGACGCCGATTTAGTTTGGGTTCTTCTGGCCGGCAGCATAGGAAAAGTCAGCGAGGCGCCCTTCTTGGCTATAGGAATTCTTGAGAGCTCTTCGATGATAGACGACCTATTGATCAAGATATAGTGAGCGTTGATACCTGTCGTTCCATATCCTCCTATATTCGTAGTCGGCACAGCATAATGTATTGCACTTTCGTTAAGCTCTATGCTATAATTCGCTGTTGCGCTTAAGTTTAGTGTTACGCAACAAGCAGTAATCGCCGTACGGATTCGGATCAGGCGAGAATGCGAAGCGCAAGGCGCGACGCGCTAAGCTGGTCTGCGATGCATCCAAGAAGGGTTTGCAGACCACTCGCTCCCAATTGTCTGAATCTACTGCGTAGCGTGGCTCGTGGGCAGAGATGGCGACAGAATCGCCTGTGTACCGACGAGGGAAGTCCAGGTCGATTAGGTAGGAACACGACTCGACAGGCACCTTGTAGGCCACATATTAGCTGAAGCTGCTGATACTAGCGTATCACACTCACATATCGGTCCGTCTCCTCTTTGTTTTGGTCATTGAAGCCAGGAGGGCTACGTGATGCGATTTCTAGGCGTCTGGCCATACTCGCTTTGCTAGCTTGCACCTCGTCTCTTCTTTCGACGAAGTGTTTAGGAAGGATACCTTCGAAATCACTCTTTACAAACTCGACTCGTACTTCGTTGGGTACAAGGAAGCTCGAAGGGAATCTGTACCATTCTTTGCCATAGCAGAGTGTGAGATTCTGATCTCGCAGTATCGATATGTCAATTTGCTCTTCCGCTTCAGCGAAGTTTGTGAGGTTGAGTTTGGGATACAAAGCTGGATAGGTCTGGATGGCCAGCGAAGGGAGCTCGGTGTATTGCAGATGGAAGAGGAGGGGCATGGGTGCTCGATAGTATGCCGATATAGCTAGAATTCTAGCAAAGGAGATGAAAACCGAGACAGCTATTATATAGCTGGTTGCGAAAGAGAAGACGGGAGTTCTTGCCGCCTGCCGATCAGAAGTCAGTCTGGGTAGAGCACGGCGGTAGAATATTCATGCTGACTTCAAAAGGAGCCTTGGTGATCTTGACGTATACTTGCTCCATCCAGCCTCGGATCAAAGCGAGCGAGACGGCTGCCTGAAAGCATATGAGAGGAAAGGCAGGGAACAAGAAGCGTTCCTCCTTGTGCGCCTGCAGGCTCAGGATGCCATACCATAGATAGAAGGGCATGAGTCGCATTGTAAGGAGGGTTGTACTACTTGTCTGGCCCGGCTGAGCTGGAAGGAACTTCTTAGGCAGAAACGCAGAGGTTATTAGCAGGAAAGGAAGTGCCAGTAGGGCCAGCGGCAGAGCAAGATTGAAATTCAGGAGTCCATTGAATATGTAGAAATACCAAGGATCTGTTCCATAAAGGTCTGGCCCGCCTGTCTTCGACAGGACGTTGTAGCTGATGATGTTGAAGGGAACAAGTACCAATCGGCCATAGAAGTATGAGTCGATCGCCGTCACGCCTACGAGCAGTAGCACAGCGGGAAGAGCTGCAGTAAGTAGACGGCCTAGCCTGCCGCCAATGGAGGAAGTAGATGCGTGACCTTGCAGAAGGAGCTCCTCAAGCACGAACGGCATTGCCAGGAGTATGCTGAAAGGCCAGCCGACTATCGCAGCGATTGCAAAGCATAGTGTCGCCCGCTGTGTGCGCTGACTTGACGAGTTTACGGGCTCCATCGCATAGCTCCAGGCCAGCGTTACGAAATACATCGAAAAGGTCGAAGGTAGGAAGGCTGTAAGATGAACAATCAGCAAGAGAAGCTCTAAGCGTGAATCATTGACTTACTGGTCGCGGCATTGTACATGCCCGCACTTGTCAGAAGAAATAGGAGGGTGTATCTGCCGACTCGCGGGTCCACATGGTCCACGATGCTTCTGTAGAATCGGCTCTCGACCAGCGAAGATACGATTCCGAATGCTAGACGGACAGAGAAGAACGATATGCGCTAGAAGCATAATATCAGCATCGCTCTTCGTGAAAATGGACGACTTGCTTCACACCTTGTCATTCGGGTTGACGTGCGTTAGTATCTTCGCAGGTCCAGCGTGCAGTAACAAGTATGCCCAGCTCCTTATGGCATATTTTGACGAGTACTCCCACGTGCGGAAGCCGTCACCGTGCAGGAGAAAGTGTAGAGGCTCCCAGTAGTTGTAGACTGATAGCGCGAGTCAGCTCAGGTTCCAGATAGGCATGAAACAGAGAAGAGGGACCTTCATCGCAATCTGCAGTATTTGAAGTATACATGGCCGCGCAGACGCGGACCAGGAGCAACATCCGGAAAGCAACAGAGAAGCTGGGCGTCCATATCGGTTGAGGAGACCTGACAGACTCCAGGGGATCAGCTTGAGTTTAGATCCAGCCTGCGCAAATGTTCAAGGACCTCTTGTACAGCTCGCGAATGAGGCCTTCTTTCGCCGGTTTCTTCGCTGGCGGCGCAACTTTGGCAGCATCTCGACGTGGTAGCACCACACCTTGCGTCCCAGCAGGCGTGGCCATAGTTCAGTCAAGAATCAGTAAAGATGCGAGGTACGTGCACGTGCAGGCCAAGAAACAAGATCAACTAACAAGGTACAGCTAGAAACATGAAGGGACGTGGAAGGTCATAATGAGAATAGTGAGCAGAAGCAATCAGCCCAACTGAGGTTTCAGATCCGGCGGAAGATCGGCTATCTTGACGGCCTCGAGCTTGGGTACCAGCGTCTTGTAGACGATGTTGAAGACCTTCCTCTGTCGAGAAGCCGATTTTTAGCTCATTTCTGACGGTTTTAGTCGGACGTACCTTGCGCGAATGCGCAGGGTCCAAGATTTGGGGCTCGCAACAGAACGAAATAGGCACGAAACACTGCCAATGAGGTCAGCAGCGTAAACTTCCGCCAGAAGCTGTGCTCGCCTTCTCCCCAAGCATAGCCTTTCCCATTAGGCTGATTCTGTTTAAAATACGGTATGTGAACCGCCAAGTCCACCTTCCCTTGCCTTCGACACCTGCAACCACGTAGATACCTTCATGTTTAATGGGTAACGTAGCCTGCTTGCCTAAAAAGTCTCGATCTTCATAACTCGGCATGACCAGTCTTCGAAGCGTAGGAGCGGCTTCTATAGCTCCGTAATGGAAAGGATAGGTCGCCAGTGGCTCCTTGGGCGCATACTCGATAATACCAGTCGAATTATCGTAGAAGGAGAAGATGAATACAGGCCGGATCTCCCTGAACGATTCTTGATCAATCATAAGCAGGAAAGAGTCGGGTCGAGGAGGATAGTATTGCGATCCGGATCCTCCAGAGCTTGAGTTGGAAGTGAAGGAAGCAGCAGTAGGACTCGTCGTGCTTTCACCAAATGAAGAGCCCAAGGAATCCCTGGAGCGTAAAGACCGATAATCCGAAGACGTTGCAGACACCATCCCCCAGACCCGGCCAGCTGGAGATGCCGACATGCTTCCAGACCTATATCCATCACTTCCAACTCTTCTCGCAGGCGTCCCAGGGGAGCCGGCGGAGCCTATGCCAGGCAGGCAAGGGAGTGGCTTCCCAGACCTAGATAGGATATTCGAGTTGACCTGTGAGGCCGAGGTACTAGGTCGGACTCGAATATCCGTCATGCTATATTGCGACACGAAGAGCGCCCGTTGACGTGAACTGAAAGTTCCTTGCAGCTGCCCGCCCATGTGAGGAGCCGACGTCGTAGGAGGAGATGACCGTCTGCGAATATCGCCTGCGGCATCGAGAGCTTGTGCGTTGGGGTTACTGATGGTCACTGCACGTCTTCGGTAGAGACCTGGGTCATTGAGGAGACTGTTACGAGCTTTAGGCGGGACAGCGGGACCGACAAGCGGAGACGAGGATCGTCGATTGCCTTGCGACTTCGGTAGCAAAGCAGCACGACTATCGGTACTGTTCATTCGCCATCGCTGTAGAGCTGTCTCTTCCGGTAGGTCATCCAAGAATGGCGAGTAGGTGTACGTTTCGACCGTGAACTGCGTATTCTGGGACAGTGTCCTTTCCTTCTGTGAAAGTTTATGCATGTCTTTCGATTCATAGCCATGATTCAGACTATCTGAGCGAGGTGGGAAGACGGAAGAGGGCGCTTGCTGCTTCGATGAATCGTCTTCAGGGAGGACAGGCCGAGGAGAATGCTCGGGAGATGTGGCAGCACTACTTGAGCTGGAGCTACTTGTTGAGGTCGTGACTGTCAACATATCGCTCTGCCAAGAATCGGCTCTTTCGTCTCGGCTAAGAGCACGAGCTTCGATCGTCCTGGTTGAGCTATTACCCGAAGAGGAGGTTGATGTGATAGACAGGTTGGCTTCGCTAGACATACTGACTGATGATAAGTGATCTGAGCAGCAATACTATCAGCAGTTTTCAGACGCCATCTAATTTATGCGACTCGCCTGAAGAAGGGAGGGACAGCTTACTGGAAGACTGCAAGATCCCCAGCCCAAAGCTCCCATGGTGCGTCTGACCATCGCGTGAAGCGTTACCGCCGTTGACCAACGATTCCTGCGAGTTTGTGCTAGCTGGACTACCGCTCATGCCGAGTCCTGCCAGAATGATAGGTATGCTGGCCGAGCTAGGGTGTGCTGGCAGGCCATGTACGACACGAGTTTCTACGCGCGAAGAGGTCGAGCTTCGTAGCAGGTCAGGAGAGCCGTTGCCAGATGAGCTTGTCAAGCAGGGCGAAGGTATCGAAATGGAAGAAGTCGTTTCTGGCGAAGTAGGCGCGCCTGTCCGATTCTCTTCTCCGCTTACACCGTGAATGGATGCCCGATGCCGCTTGAGTGCCTTCGGATTCAGGACCATCGCGCCGGTGAAGTACTGTCCAGGTGGAGAGTCGCCAGCAGCGGTCGACGGTGTGCACGGGAAGGGCGAGTGTGCATCATACAAGGGTGACCGGATGTCCAGAGCCATATCCACAGATATCAAGAGCGTGAGGAGGGGTATATAAGTACAGATGGTTGTGAGAAGAGATTCCAGTATAGACAGCGAGTAGAGCGAGCAGAGAATCAGCAGCAGCGAGGAATAGTTCGTTAGCAAGCTGAAATAAACGCTCGGTAGACCATACTCCAAGGCCAGACTGCATTTCAAACACGACCGCGGACCCCTTGAAACCAGGAGTTCTTGCAGGAGTCAGCAGCTGGAGTTTCGGCATGCATGAAATGGTGATATCTTCGCATAGTAACGACATGAAAGGGTCGAAGGACCGTTGCGGCTACTGCTGGTTGATGCGACCTTGCTTCTCTTGCGTCTTCAACCTTTGCATGCTCAGCAGTTTGGTACGCAGATTCATCATGGCAGAACCAGCTGCAAAGCGCATCAAGCTCGTCCACAAAATCAACTATGCTGACGGCCTCTTCCTTGCGCCCATGGTACGCCGCAACTCGTCAAGAGCTCAAGCTGCTGCAAGATTCTGACCGGTCAAATCTCTGCTTCATTCTTCTGTCTAGGTGCGATGCGGCACTCTTCCTACACGTCTGCTCTCTCTTGATTATGGTGCAAGTCTCGTCTGGGG
The DNA here is from genome assembly GCA_001600175.1 of Erythrobasidium yunnanense. Classification (NCBI taxonomy): domain Eukaryota; kingdom Fungi; phylum Basidiomycota; class Cystobasidiomycetes; order Erythrobasidiales; family Erythrobasidiaceae; genus Erythrobasidium; species Erythrobasidium yunnanense. Next base: position 1,220,718 of record BCJC01000004.1, read on the forward strand.
TGCGCGTCTTCTCCCGCACATTGACAGGCGCAAGTCGTGACAAGTCTGAAGTTGTTCCCGAACCTCTGCAGGACCCGAGATTGTCGACAAAGCAATCATTGGTGCAGAACGAGTAGTGCTACCGGAGAACGGCGTCGTTCAATTCCAGAAGAATGGCCGGAGCATATGGGAGACGCATCCGATAGAAAAGGACAGGCTCATCTATCAGATCGGATCAAGCGATCCAGAACTTGCTCTGAAAGCTGCAAAGCTCGTGGAAAACGATGTGTGAGCGGTCTTTGCTTCATAGTATGCGAGTGGAAGACGACAGCTAATCCTTGTATGACAGTTCTGGCATAGACCTGAATTGTGGATGTCCGAAAGTACGCTCCATGTTCGCAAAGGCTCTCAATTCTAGCTTATCTGCTATCGATAGGACTTCAGCTTAAAAGGCGGCATGGGTGCCGCTCTGCTGAAGACGCCAGACAAGCTCTGCGCTGTATGCTATCCTTAGTCCCATTCAGATATACAGCAAAGCTAATCATCTATGTCACTGCTTACAGATTCTGCGGAACCTAGTCGACAATCTCTCCCTTCCCGTGTCCGCCAAAATCCGTCTCCTGCCTACACAAGAAGGCACGATCTCGCTTGTCAAGCAAATAGCGGCAACAGGTATATCATGCTTGACAGTGCACTGTCGGACGCAAGAAATGCGGCCTCGAGAGCCTGCGCTGCTTAATCGGTTAAGGGAGATCGTCGATAGAGTCAAGGAGTACGGTATCCCGGTTGTTGCGAATGGAGACTGCTGGGGAACGAAAGACAAGCAGAGTATATGCGATCTGACGGGTAAGGGGGTGCCGAGGTGCGAAACCCAAGTTTTGGACGTTGCTAATCGTGCGATACGCAGGCGTGACGAGCATAATGATTGCTCGCGGCGCAGAAGCCAACCCTTCTTGTTTCCTACCTACCTCGGAACTATACGACCCAATCGACGTAATCCTCCCACGCTATATCAAGGTAGCACTAGCGACTTCCAATCATTTCAGCAATTCCAAATACTGCATGAACTGTATAGACTTGAGTGCTACTACAAAGCCTACAGAATCAGGCATCAAAGCCAAGCGGATCAAACTCAAGCAAGATATGAATGCGGCCAAGACCTATGAGGATATGTGCGAGGTTTTGGGCGTCGACTTTGCGGAAGCTTCAAAGGGTACGATCGACAGTGTCTTGCCGGATCTGCGGAAGAAGCTGCAGAAGGAAGACAAGGAGATCGAGGTCGATGCCGCGAAGGATTCTCGCGCGGATGAAGTGAGTCCAAAGAGGAAGCTGGCAAATGGGAGCCATATCACAGATGATACGGATAAGGAGAACACAAAGCCAGGTGCACTTCAGCCCGTTACGTAAGCTTACGGTAAGGTAGTCGATAGAATGGCCCTTTCTCGTCTCGTCTTGCTTTGTGGTCATCCGAAATTCGCAGGAGTAACAGGGTTTGCTCCTTACTCAATGGAGCATGTGTATCATTGCACCTCCTAGCAGTCAGCCGCACCCGCACGCTCGTAAACTTCGCAAGTACGGCTCCGTGACCCGGCTCCGACCTCCTACAGGCACAGTAAAAACCGCCCTCAGCATGATAGCTCGTTTGGACTCGCTTTTCTGCTTCTATTCAACACGATATTTCCAACAACATGACTGGATCTTCTAAGGACCTGATCTACTACGATATAGCCTCGAGCATCCAACCGAGGTCCTATGCGCCCAATCCCTCCAAGAGCCGCTTCGCGCTGTCGTTCAAGGATCTACCATTCAAGACGAGCTTCCTAGAGCTTGACGATATTTCTAAAGTTCGCAAAGGTCTGGACTGTAAGGCGACGCGTGCTTGGCAGGATGGTACGGGACTTCGACTTTCTCATGAACATAGGCTATCATCGCGCTGATCCGTCACTCTCGCTCGCAGGCTCTGATTACTATACACTCCCTATGCTGCAAACTCCTGACGGCCAGGTGCTTGGCGATACGTTCGATATAGCGCTGTACCTTGACGAGACCTATCCCACTTCTGGCGCTGGTCGTCTCTTTCCGGATAATCTCAAAGGAACTGGTCTCGACTATGAGACTCCTTGTCCACCCATCGCCCATGTTCCCGTCACGACCAACGAAGGAAAGCCACATCCAGAGTATGCCCGCTTCAACTGGCATGTCGATACTACTTTCACATCTCACGTCATTCTCGTCGCATACTACATGCCCTTCAAGTCCGACACGAAAGAGTTGACGCAGAAGATCTTTCTCGAGAGAGCAAATATGCAGTCTTGGGAACAGTTCAAATTGGAAGGAAAGGCACGAGAAGGAATCCAAGCAGCGTTCAAGAAGGACCTTACCTCACTGGCTCAGCTGTACATGATCAACAAAGAAGGCCCGTATCTCGAAGGCGCCAAAGCAACTTATGCAGACATCATCGTTGGAGGATGGTTGAACATGTTTCATGAATGTATGCCAAAGGAAGAGCTGGAGGACTTCAGAACATCGCATGATGGAGTGTTCGCTCGTCTATACGATGCACTGCACGAGAGATACTATGTATGCAAGTGACGGGAAGGGGCTCTAACGGAACCTGAAGATTACCAGGTCTTGGGGAGAACGTCTCAGGTGATACACCAGTAAGCTACTCAGTATCAGCAAAACGTTGGCGAAGCTAACGAAGCCAAACTCAGATGGGGCGATTCGGGTTTTGGTGGAAGATACTGCGAAAGTCGAAGCATCGGCTTCAGAGAGGATATGCGCATTCCTTGCGATTGCTGAAGCATAGGCTGGCCCTAGCCACGATTACAAAATCTATCTTCCTGCTACCTTCACCCCATCCCACGCATCCCTGAAAGACTCGCTTTAGCCATCTGAGCTTCCGAAGACTTTCGTATACCGTGCAGGAAGACATATGTCATAGCTAATTCTGTCTTATCACCGACGGTCTAGCGGGGCATCTGCGTCCCAGTTCCAGGACTCTCTCGTGGTGGCATCGGCTGAGACCCGAAAATTACGACAAGAATCCTCAGCCTATGTATTTACGATATGCCCGACCCATTGATGCTCCTCTTGTCTCTGCACACTTGTCTCTGCATAATTCCAGCATGTCTCTCGATATCGTCGATAACCTCGCTGGTCCTCTTGCAGTCGGAGTCTGGTTCAACTGCTTATTCTATGGTCTTGAAGTCGTACAGGCTACGTACTATTTCCGGAACTATCCAGAAGACCCATATCTGTTGAAAGGGGTAGTTCTTCTCGCATGCCTGAATGACACCTTCGGATCGATAGCAATCTGCCATAGTCTATACCGCTGGACTGTCATCAACTTCGGAAACCCCATCGCTCTAGCCGTACTTGGCTGGGAATCGCCTGCTCTGGCAGCTACTACAGGCGTATCCGTGGCCATATGCCAATCTTACCTCATTTGGCGCTTCTGGAGGGTGTCGCAACTCGTATATATTGCTGGTGTCATGGCCGCCTCTGCACTTGCGGGAGCAGCGTACATTATCTATGCGGTTGTTGAGGTATCAAGCTTCAAGCTCATCACGGATGCTAGCAGTGCGTACCTGAGGGTCTTGCTGGCTTTAGTTAGGCGAGCACTACCTGACGGCCTCCCCATACGATACAGGGTTCTCGCCTATCGCCGAGACTTTCCTGTCGATTGAAGCAGCTACCGATGTCCTGGTACGAGCACCTGACACATTTCCCTGATTGCGCTAAGGATAGCAAAATAGATCTCCTTCGGACTCGTCATCTATCTATGGAAGCACTACAGAGAAGCAATGTTCGATGGCACGAAAACGTATGTGCATCGCATAACATGGGGCATGTTGCTGACATTGTCCTCCCAGGATGCTCCGACGTGTTATTATGATAGCCGCCGAGTCTGGGACAGTCACTACGCTTTTTGCACTAATATCTGTCATTCTCATGAACGCGAAGAAAAACAGCAATCATGGGATAGCTATAGGTGAGCACACAGCCTCATATTCGATACCGTCTGACCTCGACATTGCCTCCGCAGCCTACTTTCTGGGCCGCATATACTCGTTGACCCTGCTGTGCAACCTCAACATACGTAAATGGAACAGACAGGCAGGAGGTCCTAACAAAGGCGGCATCAGTATCAGCTTGGCGTCCAGAGCTAGATCTACGACAGCTTCGGGTGTTCACGTAAGCAGACAGTGAGCGCGTTTCGTGGCATTAAGTTGACGCTGTCGGGCCTGTGCAGATCGTCAACTTGGATAATGCGCCTTATGATGGCCGTCAGCTGAACCACCTTAAGGCGAATGAACGTGTCCCGAACGAAGTGTGAAATGGTCGACAGCCCATTGCCCAGCGAGCTTTGCTTTCATGTAGCTTGAACAGTACCAGCTAGAAACCCTGTAATTGTCGTGATTCCTGCATCTTTCGTAATAATTGTTACATATGAGGTTCCGATTATCTCCCTTACCCTTCGCCGCCCGAGCTGTGTCTAGAGACTCCTCACACGCTTGCCTAGAGGCCCCTCGAATATAAAACTAAAGTCATCCATATCCACTGAGTCGCAAGACCTTCACTTTCCAAGCTTGTTCCCCATATTGTTCTTGAGCCATATTCCGACCGCTTTCTTAGGCGTGATTAGATCCTTCTCTTCCGTAGAGAGCGTCACGCTACTCAGGCCTCTTCCCATTCTCGCTACTTTGGTAACAGTCTTGGGTAAATTGGCCTGAGGTGCACGGCTGATCTTGTCGGTTGTTGGGGATGGTGAGGGTGGAGATGTAGGTCGTTTATTGATCTTTCGTATTGATTCGATGGGTAGCGCAGGTAGAGGCATGGTAGGCGGTGGAGTCGGTGGGAAAGACAGAGAAAGAGGTGAAGTAGGTATCGGGGAAGGCGCAGACGACGAGGACATCGATAGTGATGGCACAGGAGAGGACGAGCTTCTCGTCTCATCCATAGCCTGCTCCAGTGCAATGTATCTACATTCTGCGGCATGCTTTATCCAGTCTCTTCTTGCTCCTGTCCATGTGCAGCCGCACTGGCTGTATTTACAGCGTACGAGTAGCTCGTCCAGCATTGACAGAACGATACTTTGACACGGTTGCATCTCTGCGAGCGTAATGGGTCCTTGCAGACATGTCGGACAAAGCCATTGTTGGCGGAGCCAGCTGGAGATGCAAGACGCGCAGAACGTGTGTCCACAGCCAGAGCTTGTAAGAGGATCTATGAATGGCTCACTGAGTATAAAGAGACAGTCAGCGTTGATTGCGATGTGAATCAAAGTAGGCAATTTACGCGCAGATATCGCATAGCAGATGAGGAGAAATGCGGGCGCTGTCGATGTATGCGAAAGAGACGTCCATGGAGGTCGGATATCACGCGTCAAGGAGCAAACAGAGGTCTGTCGTCCAGCGGGACTTTGGCTTTCGGATCAGTCTTCTTCGCAAGGTGGAAGGAAAGAGGAATAGGCATAGGCATAGGTGAGAGAGGTCTCCTTAGACGTGCTTGTCGTTAGATTAGCATTTAACGTGCTTGCGTCCTTTCCCGCATCTCGGGAAGCGTTTCAGAGACAGGATCGAAAGCTTGATAAGAGCGCCCAGAAGACGATAAGCGCAAGACTTGGAAAGCAATCCTGACAGGACTAGACGTATATCAGAATGAGTGCGTGGACATGTAGCCAAGGGAGCAAGGTTCTTCGCTTATATCGAATGCGAAGAAGCGAGAGCTGTGAGATATCGTAGCCCTTACCCAGCAAGAACAGAGAGAAAATGGAGTGGAAAATGTTACGTATTTGTTTTCGATATTAGCCCTTGTACCGGCGACAACAGGTGTATGGAAAGCCTATTGAACACGGGATGATAGAGCACGGGGAGAGAGGAAAGGAACGAAAGAAAACAGACGACATACGGGAGTTTGGGATCATTAGAGGAAAACATCTACATTATATATTGACAGTCCATACCATACTTTTGACAAGCCTAAAGCTTTCCTTCCACACTCGCACTCGCGAGTCCCTCAATGCTCGCCGCCCCCACTGCTACTGCTTCGCAAGATTCCCTACTGCCTAGCTGAGGGTATCGCTGGTATGTCTGTCGCTCATTCGTTGAGGGTTTAGAAATGGGTGGGGCCAGTCACGCCTCCGTACGTCGACAATGCCTGATGTTGGGCCATCATCAACTGCCAAGCAGGAATATTCATTCCCTGTCCATTTGCACCAAATGTAGCATTAGTCGGACTCGTATTTCCATTGCTCGCTGCTGATCCCTGCTGCTGAGCTTGAGCGAGGGCAGCTGCTGCATGAGAAGGCAGGAAACCCATAGCTGCAGCGGCGGCGGCAGCTTGTGCTTGAGCAGCTTGTGCGCTATTCAGAGATGCTAGACGCTGTTGATATGCGAAATATTGCTGGAGATCAGCTTGTGCTTTCGCGTTGGCGTCTTCGAAGTTGTTGGGCAGAAGAGGTGATGCTAGGGCAGGCTGTACAGCCGCAACTGCTGCTGAGACGGCGTCGGACTCCTTTTTGAGAACAGCTGAAGTGGTTGAAGAAGGAGGTGAGTATGTCGCATTTGGTGGAGTAGGCACTGAATGGCTCGATGCAGGAGAAGGAGCGGTGCCTTCATTTCCTGACGAACCGGACGTGCCAGTTCCTCGTGATCCCAAGCGCTGTTGAGCGAATGTAGACGACGACGAAGGCGAGTGGAACGAGATGGGCGAATAGTGGGAAGCAGGAGGAGTATTGGCGGATGCTGCATTGCCTAAGAGTGTATGTAGGGAGTTATTGCTGTTGAGATTGTTGTTGTTCTCGGAAGAAGAGGGAGAAGTGGAGGAGGCGGTCAATGCAGCTTCGTTAAAATAGGCCGCGGCAGCAGCGGCGTTCGCAATCGAAGGAGCTGGTGTAGGAAGTTGTGGAAGACCAGCAGCATTGTAAGCGAAATGTGAAGAAGAAGGGCTTGTGCCTAGTATAGCTTGTTGCTGAGCACTCGAGTGTGCAGAAGTAGGGCTTCCTGACTCGGAACGAGCAGATTCAAGCGTGTCTAGCAAACCGACGCCATTGAAGAAGCCATTGAAGACTCCTGGATACATGTGTTGGTGCATCTGCTGCTGGTGCGCCTGCATCTGCTGTTGCTGTTGAGCCTGAACTTGCGCCTGAGCTTGAGCTTGTGCTTGAGCTTGTTGCTGGGCGAGGTGATGTTGCTGCTGCAAGAACTGGTGTTGGTGCGCAGCCATCGTCATAGCAGCTGCATGTTCATGCATCTGCTGAGCGGACAGAGGTCCATTAGGCGTAAGTGGAGGTTGTTGCTGATTGTTCAATGAAGACATCATTCCTGCTCCTCCGTCTTGCTGCATCTGCTGCTGGAGCTGTTGTTGGAAAGCTAGAGGAGGAGGGAGCTGTCCCGTGAGGCCTGCGAGTGCAGGATGGGTATGCGGATGATGGCCTGCGGCGATCATAGCAGCGGCGGCGGCAGCAGCAGCATGAGCAGCTGCGGGACCTTGCATACCAGCAGGCAGAGGTAAGGGCATGCCTGGAGTAAGGGCCCCCGTTGCTGATGCTGTTGCTCCATTATTTCCGCCGCTGCCAACTCTGGAGCGAAGAGCTTCGAGTTCTGACTTCAGAGCGCTGTTTTCTTTGTTCAGCTGGATTTCAGTAGCGCGCAGATCGTTGATGAGATCAATAGACTTGTTGACGATGGCTGCTTTCGATGCGCGCTTGACGTGGTTCTGCGGGATTGGGAATCATCAGTCTCCACCACTAGATCAAGCGAGACGAGTCGCGACCAACCATCCCAGGCAGCATATCAGCGAGGACCAAGAATCGTCCATTGAGCGACTCCCTTCTTGCTCTTTCAACCGCATTATGCGTGGCCTTCTTCTCAGCCGTTGAAGGTGGTCTCTTGAGCTTCTTAGCCGGTCCACCACTTCCGTCCTGCTGCAAGTCACCCAACGAGTCCTTCGACTCATCTTCTCCATCCATCAGGTCCAGATCATCTTCTCCATTTCCGAAATCTTCGAACCCAGCGACGGATGCGAAGAAGTCGTCGCCGCTCGTACTTCCTCCTCCGAGCGATATCATTGAATCCTGTCGCTTGTGCATACTAGCTGGCATGCTGGTGTTCATAATTACTTGTTAAATGTGGATCTGTCCCTGTCTCGGCTGTGTCGGCTGTTTGGTCCGGAAGCTTCTTCTTCTTTTCTTTGTTTCGAGTTGGGCGGTGTCGAAGCGCTTCTTGCTGTTTCTTGACGAGTGAATGTATGCTGTACTACGTTGTAAATGCAATACTGTCTTCTCCTTATTCTTCTTCCCTCCTTATCTTCGTCGATGTATATCCGGGCAAACCCAAACTGAGCCGATCCGTTCGCCGCTTTTCCTCGCTGGTCTTTGGGAGTGTGTAGATAGGTCGCAGTGTATACTATGTATACTTTGGTCGCTGTTATGGTCGCTGGGGAGGGCGTGCACGAAGAGGTCGCGAGCCTGGGCGCATTTTGAGACATCAGCAGACCGCTCTTTCGCTCTCCCAGCCAGATAAGCGACCACTCACAGATGCTCAAGCGTTACCTTGCTTCGGCGGGGGGAGGAGGGAGAGGAAGGAGAGGGAAGGGACGACGACGAACGACGACCTCTGCCTTGGATGGATTGACGAGAGAAGAGGGAGATGCAGCCAACTTGCAAGGCCCACCGGGAGAAGAGGGAGCGGATCCAAAAGTACAAATGATCGGGGAATGATCGAGAGTGATCGAGGCGACTCCAAAAGTACAAATATGGAAACAAGTCCGGGGAAATAGGATAATATTCAAGGAACAGGCACATCCTCGTAATTTGCAGTCAGCTTACACTCATCTAGCAAAGTATTCTAGTTGTACAGTTTTTATTCATCATTCTTCTCATCGTCCTTATCATCCTCTTGATAGTCCATCCAGAGAGTGCAACCTAGGCTAACTAGATAGCACTCCCGAACAGCGTGAAGCGACGGCAGATACTGGGACCAACTTCCTCGTAGTCCTGCAAATACAACATCACAGTCAGCCTCAGACTTACTCCATCCAAGTCAAGTGCGACCACGCACCGCCTTGGTCACGCAAGACTTGTAAAACATGGCGTGCTGCAACCATCCGCACAGAGTCAGTAAACGCATCCAACACAATATTTGCATAGAGATAGAGAGAGAGCCCACATTCTCTGCCAGGATGGAACCGCCAGACCAGACGGCGATGTGCTGGCGCTTATGAGCGATGACATTGACATCCACTCCAGAGGACTGCAAGGATATTCACATCAGCCTTGATTTAAGCCAAGTTAGAGTATTGCCCACCTTCATCAGACCACCCGAGGCAGTCTCGCTTCCCGCCAATCTCGCATCCACGATACCTTGGAGATCTCTCTGCAATCTCCTATCAAAGTTGGGGAACATAGTACTTCCACCACTCAGTACGATTCTCTTATATAATCCCCTCCTGACATCAATGGGGGATGTCTGGATGACTTGATCCACGATATCCGGTAGGGGCGTCAAGAAATCGCTTGATGCAATCTCCGGGTTGAAGAAGATTTCAGGCGCCAAAAATCTTTCATAGCCTACGTCGACAGAGTAAGGGCGGCCAGTAGAAGAGTGGATCCCATTGTATTTCCGAAGCATTTTGCTAGGCTCAGAGTCGTATTTTGCAAACTCTTTCACGATGTCAGAACACGTGTATCCGAATTGCTCCTTGATCTCTTGGGAAACGCGAAGCTGGTCTTCTGGGGGGATGATGGCGTTCTCACCACGGTCGCGAAGCAGTTGTTGGATGAATTGAGTGATGTCCCGGCCGGCAACGGGTATGTGCTTGATGCTTGATCCAATGACATATCCTTCGGCCTGCGTGGAAATACCGCGATAAGTATCTGTGTATCCTGGTAGAGCCAGAGCTACTCACAACCGGGATGACGTGAGTTACTCCGTCGCCAGAGTCGATGACTGTTCCGGTAAGTGATCTGTCCTCGACCTGATATACACATCAGCATGCCATCCATCCTCCTCATAAAGCGACGCTACGCACCTTCGAGCTGAGCCATGTAGAGGCGAGTGCGAGTACTGCCTGTACTGCAATATGGATACCGGCCGCATTGAATGTCTCGAAGAAGATCTCTGCTGTGTTCTCTCTGTTCTCAGGCGGGTTGAGCGGGGGTTCGGTCTGCATACATGCCGTCAGCCCTCACTTCAGCCTGCAACAGTGAGGGTACGACGCACAAGAAGGAAGCAGTGATCTTCAGGCTCTGCTCTCAGATATTTGAAGATACACTGGCTCCAGTACTTCTCCATCAAGTCCCAGTTATCGATTAAACCATGTCTGAGGGGATAGTGCAGTCCGTATCCGTGTCCTTTTACAGCCTGTGTCGCTTCATCTCCAATATAGAAGTCCAAGTCCTCTACACCTCTCTTGCTAGCTAGATTACTACCAGCTCCTCCTGAGCCGCCAGAACCACCAGACGAAGCGCCGCTCAGTGACGAGGGTTTGGAAGGTGGTGGAGGAGGTGCTTTCCCGCCTGAACCAGAGGACGATGATCCAGTAGTATTGCGCGTAGCTATAGCACTTGGGATCACAAAGGATGGCAGCTGATTGCCCGCAAAGCCCATCTTGGTGTACCCAGTCCCCACGTCGAGGACGATGGACGCAGAGGATGTAGCGGGCATGGCGGCGTTAACAGACTATCTAGTATTGATGCCTTGAACGAATGAATGAATGATCCAATCCTCGAATGGATTGACCTCGATGCGGCTTAGTTGTCCTGATCCAAGGCTCTCCCTTGCATCGATTAACCTCCATGAAGATCACCATCCCTTCCCGGCTGACTGAAGCAGCTAACAATCCAATAAACAGCAGCAATAACACTAATACTAACATAAACACTCCTACCGCTTCTACCTCTTCCTCCAATGCCCCTCCAAACTCCGTCCATTCTCTCGGCTCTCTCCTCTTCCACACTCTCAGAGATGCAAAGAAGGAGTGAGCATTCATTTTCATAACTCTATTCCATCTACTGAGATGTATGTGCGAACTAGTGGCCGCCCGCTCGCTTTCGAGTTCCAGCATCTCCCACCGCGCTCGCATTTTCCCGACTATTATGCCTTGATCAAGAAGCCCTTATCGTTCGCTGAGATACGCGCAAAACTAGAGCGACGCGACTATACTTCCTTGAAGCAAGTCTCGGATGATTTCCATACCATGTTCATGAATGCGAAGAAGTATAATGTGAAGGGCAGTGGGATATATACGGACGCGAAGAAGCTGGATAAGTTAAATAGGACGACGTATGAGAGACTTATGGGTGTCCCTAGTACTGGGATGCCGGCATCAGCGGCGGGACAGGCCAAGGACTCGGATGGAGAAGTGGAAGAGGCATCACCGCAACTACCGCCAGCAGCAATCCCTACCCCTACTGCTCCTCCGCTAGTTTATGCCTCCTCCCATGTTGCCCCTCCTGGGTATCACAAGAGAGTCTACAGGCCTGAATACACAAGCACAGGCGAGCTCATCAACCCTCCCACGCCAGCTGGGATAGAGAGCATCAGTACACAAAGAAAGAAGAAGGCCAAACTTGAGAAAGCACAAGCACAAGCACAAGCAAGTATGAGTGCAAGTACAAGTACAGACAAGAAGGGAGACGATAAGCCGCCGACTCTGACGAAATGGCTTACTGCGAAATTGGACGATCTGTCCGAGCTTACGGATACTGAGTAGGTCGAATTACTCGTGATGAGTGATGCATGATTGATAATATTATGGATGAACAGTGGAAGACGCTTAGCGGATGTCTTCGTCCAGCTGCCCAGGAAAGATCTATATCCTGATTACTACCAGCTCATCTCTAAGCCTGTCTCTCTGCATCTTGTCCGGGTTAGCATGCTCCACGTCTCACCTGCAGTACTTCCATGTCAGCATACTGACCGTTCTTTTCCCTGCAGTCCCGACTCAAGAACCGCAACTACCCAACCATAGCGTCCTTCATCGCCGACGTATCTACGATCTTCTCAAACGCACAATTCTACAATCAAGAAGAGAGCTTGATCTATTCAGACAGCGTGAAGATGAACAACTACTTCAATGAGATCATGAAGGAAGAACCACCAGAATTCTCCGTACGGCCTAGGAAGACGGACAAACAGCATTTACAACAACAGGGGAGACAGTCGCCTTTCCCTGTAGGAGGCGCAGGCACGCCTACTACGGAGACGATGAGGCTGGACTTGGGCGGCTCGCAGAATGCATACAATGGAGGCTTTCCTACTGGCCAATCGCAGAGCAGTGCAGGGTCCAATGCGAATCATCTGCAACAAGCGCCGTCGAGCGGAATAAGCTTTGATCTAGGAGGAATGGGAGGCATCGAGAATATTCAATTTCAAGATACGTTCGATGATCAGGAACAGGAGAATGATCGGTCGGTATATGAGCGACCACATCAACCGCAGCAGCAGCAGCAGATCAAGAGGGAAGATTCACAGTCTGCTCTTGCAGCTCCGCAGTCTGCGCCCCAAAGGATTGGTCTTTCGCCCTTAGCTACGGCTTCAAACCAGTTCTCCTTGGCCCAATATTCGAAGGCGACTACGCCTCGTGCGATCCTCAAGCCTTCCAGCCTATCACAACCACCTACGATCGTCTCCTTTCATGTGCGCTTCATGCGCTACTATACACCTGGGACTTCAGCGCCCGAAGCGTATTCTTCCTCTTACACCTTCCACAACCACGTCGTCCGTTCTCACGCCTACACCTGTGCCAAAGAGATCGATTGTGTCGAAGTAAAAGCGAAATTTCGTCCAGATCTGACTTCTCTGGCAGACTTGGAGTACGGACTAGCTGTAAGACCCGAGACATTTGTGCAGATGCCGTCTGCGGAATCTGGGAGCGAGGAGGATAACCCGGTGTGGGCTGTCAAGCTTTCAGATGGCCTAAATACCATCGAAATCACATTAGGGAAAGATGAGGAGCTTTACAGATTGTTCATCAATAGGAATGGCTAGAGCCAAACCTGCTCGTAGCCTTACTACCTTTACGTCTATATGCATAAGTGAACAATGTCGTTGTACATTGCGGAATATGCTACACTTGCAAGGCAATGCTAGAAGCAATACCATTCACGGGTGAGGGGAAGCATGTGCATGATCTATGTCCTGACTACGAGCAGAGCTTCTGGCCAAACGCCTAAACATCTCGAAAGTCAGCTAAGGCCGAATCGATCGATTCTAATCAACTTTAGCTCACCCAAAGGTTCATCCCACACTCTTAGTGAGACCAGCATTCCGTTCTTGATGGCCGAAGGAGCCGTAGGGTCTACTTCATCTTCGAAAAGTACCGTCTGTGTAGTTGGCTTGCGGAAGACAGATCTGACACTGTTTGCACGCAGATTGTCAGCGGAGGTCTGATGCATGACTTGTAAAGAATACGATTACCGGTTCTGAACGCCGATCTGTCTGAGCGTAGAGCTGCAGTGCAGGACTATATCTAGCATACTCTTCAGCTCTACCCGAAGAGCGATGGTGCCTTGTGCAACGATATGCAAACTTCGTAGTCTCTGTAGCCCGATGAGACAGAACTGGAAGCCGTTCTATCCATAATGCTCAGCTTGTGCCCGACATCACCAGGATGCAGACATACCATATCTGCCAGTGAGACGGGTACTACTAGTTGCTCGATATTCCGGCAGCGTAAACAGATATCCTGCACGCTTTCCAATGCCATCGATAGTCCGCTGATCTCAAAGCGAATCATGCGCTCTCCGACATGCTGGACCAGCGCATTGATGAACTTCGGCGAGACTTGCGGATGATAGCCTCGAGTGGTGTCTCCAGAGAGATAGTGCGTAAAAGACTTGAATCGACTGCACACCTCGGCTAGATGGGCCAGGCCTGCGTAGTACTCGCTGATGTGTGGGTCTCGTCGGCCAGGATGGCTTGTTCGCAAGCTTTCTAGGTGAGGCAAGAAAGGAGCGACGTGCTCGTAGAAGCCTGAAGAGATAGGTACAGCTTCAATGGCTAGGTGCCGCAATTGGCCGCAGCGCTTTATCGCTTGCAGGACATCCTCATCCCGAAGCTTGTTGCATCCGATAAGGGTGAGAGAGGTAAGAGAAGATAATCCTTGCGATATAGCTTGTAAAGAATGCCCGTTGAGTACGGGAGAATCGAGGCAGATGATAGATAAAGAAGCGAGGGCGATCTTCGAAGGCTCTGCAGGAGCCAGCCAGCGTGGGAGAGTGTTCGCAATGACCTCTCTATCTGGAAGTAGAAGAGACAGGCTCTTCAGACTTCTTGGGAGCTTCAGAATCTGGCTAGCACTCCATCCGCCAGCCGGAGTTGCATTGAGTTCCAGTTTCTCCAGGCTAGGCAGAGCACAGATAGCGTCCATAATGTCTGCTCTCAGACTACCCTTCCTAGTCCAGACGAGGCTCCTGAGGTTCCGGGTATGTTTCAATGTCGCAAGCGTCTCATCTTGCAATGCTTCCAATCTCTCCATTGTCGCCAGCTCAAAGACTCGTACTTCCAGTTCTTTGACTAGCAGACATAGTTCTGGCTTGGTGGAAAGCGCCGTGAACGCTTGCGCAAGGCGATTTGGATCCCGAGATCTCACCCACTGCCATAAGAGCTTCAATCGATCTCAGCCTTACACTCTCGTCTTCCGTGTCATCTCGAGACGCCATACTTACAGGCCTGCATACTTGATCCCAGCGCTTGCAGACTAGGCACGTCCGAAACAGCTCGTTCTGTCGCCATCTCAAGTGCCGCAGAATCTCAGGCAGCAGTTCGCTAGGCAGCCGCTGGAATCCGTCCATGCATTCATAACTCGAGCGTTCGTTTGGGCATTCGAGAGCTTCAAGAAAGGTAGCCCGTGCGGCTGCAGTGGTCATGAGGCAAGAGACGGTGAACGCAAAGGGTCACGACTGGGCAGAATCCTCATCATGCCAAAGGGACTGACATTACTGCGCCGACCTCACCATCGTCGGCTGAAATGACCGCCTGCGCGTCGAGGTCGAAGGATAGGCTCGTTCGGCAACCTGAAGCCCTCTGCTGTCAGCGTGAGCCACCAAGACTTCATCAATGGATGATTCGCAGGCATCTCGGTGATCTTGAGTCCCACACCCATGCTATAGCGCCAGTCCCGCCTCGGTTCCAGTATCTTGAAGCTGCCTGAAGTATAATCCAAGGCCAATATGTGCGGCGCATTCCCCATACCTATACTGCCGTCTGAAGTCATAAGACTATCACTCGAAACCAAGCAGTAGCCTATGCTAGTCAGACCCGAGAGCAACTGGCCGGCTTCGTGGCCAGCGATCTCGACAAAGCGCTCGAGGGTCCTCTGCCTCCTGGCTGCAGGTGTATCTGGTCCAGTCGCTCGATGCATCGGATGTCTGTCTGAGTAGGCCAAAAGCAAGCCTTGGCCAGCATGCAGACTTTGATGCCTGACGCAGCGCCCTCTGTGTGAAGTCTGCGGGACATACGAGGAGCTAACACCCTCTCGATGGGCTGGTACGGCTGCGAGCTGTCGATGTAAGGATCTCCTGCGACTTTTGCAAGCGAATTCAAACATTTATGCAGGACGCTATTGCCAGAATGACACTTTCTTTATACACGTAAAAGAGCCTACAACGCACATTCACGCATGTCTGAGGCGATGACAAATGCAGCTTTCTCTTGTTCCGTCGCGTCGATCGTCTCCAGGGTCTAGCATACACGATATTTACCGACTGACGTAGAGTTGCTGCGCTCTATCGACTAGCGGTTCTTCTGGCACATCGAAGCCTTCATCTCGGAGTTTCGTACGCCAGGTATGTATCGAACGATGCGTGAACGATAGCTGCTCCCTAGAAAGCCCGACACCCCGTGTATACCGCCAATCTTGGGTTGGCTTCAGCTTATAGTACTTTCCGAGGTGATAGTTGAAAGCCCAAATGTAAGCGTTGCTACTGAAACTGATGCTGCCATCGCGCTCAAACAGCTGGCTGCTTGGGATAAGATGATAGCTGGAGCTAGGCATGAGCCGTAGCAGAGCTGCGGCTTCATCCCCTGCAAGTTCGATGAACTTGTCGAGCTTGTCATATCTCTGTTGCTGGGGTGTTCGTGTGACACGGCCAGATGCCATTTGTTCGATGTGTTGTCTGCCTAGTATCGAAATAAGGTGGAGCGGATTCGTTAAACTGTGGGGACCAACCTGCATATCGTAGCCACCGGTCAGCAGAAGTAGATATCCGAAACCAGGCCATAGTAATGAAAGGACGCTGAAGAAAGGGCGAGCCGGGATGGAGAAGAAAGGCGGGGAATGGCATTTAGCAGGTTACGAGGAGAGCTAGAGAGAGATAAAGTCGAAAAAATAGAGGCATAGTTTTACATCGTATATATCACGAGCTCACTGCGGCCCCTCTAAAAGTACTGAGTGAAGACATGATGTAGCGCGCTGCGACAAGAAGACGACTAGAAGAGGGCTTTCTAGGCTCACGATGAGATGCTCTTACGCCTAGCAGACTCACTGGCTTTGCTGATGGACGAAGATCGCGAGCTTGCATAGCTTGAAGCGATAGACGATCGTCTAGAAGCAGTGGAGCCAGCTGAAGTAGCTGAGCCTGCATTTGACTTGAGGGAGGTCGACGATGTTGACCTTGAAGCTGGACGTGACTTGGCGACGGAGGGCGGGGGTCTCTTGACTAGTCTATGAGGCATGTCCGTACCTCCCAATTTCGCGATCTCAGCTTGCTGCTGGGGAGTAGGCTCGACAAGCTTGATTGACCACTCCTGCATCAACCATTCCTTAAAGTCATTCTTGTCGAAGTCATCCGGCTGTTCAGCGTAGGTAGTTCTTCGAATATCATGGGGCTTGGGAATGGGGGTGAGTTTAGTGGTTCTCCAGAGCTTGCGTATCTCTTCTAGTCTATCATAGAGGACCTTACGCTCATTGATCCAGTCTTCACCGATGCGAAGCGAGTCATCTTCAGGAGGTACAGAGACTGTGATAGGAGGCTTATTCGGAGCGGTGCGGTAGGTGACGTAGGCGACGATGCACTGTGACACCTTTTCGATGGTGCCTTTCGCCAATCCAAAAGTAACGGACTCGATCGGCACATGTCGAACGGATGGGGCAGGTCCCCTTGGAGTTTGGGTTAGAGTAGTACGATTGATATCGCTGAGCTTCCGACGAAGAATCTGTCCATGAGCTCCTTGCAGCAACTCTTCATGCTTCTGCCAGAGATCAGGTCGAGAGGGGTAATCCTGCTTCGCTTTGTCGCGAATCTTGTCAATCTCGTCACTGACAGGCCTGTAGCTTGCATTGGCATAGGTGCCGAGGAGCTGGTAGCGCGGATCCTGATGGACATACGGTGGAGTGACCATGACGTTGCAATGTTCTTATGTGAGCGTTGCAGCAGAGGTAGGTTGTCGTTGATGTATTCGGATATCAATCCGTGGTCGTTTGAAGGAGAGGAGAGCGGCAGCCTTGGAGAGCGGCCTTGGTCTTACACCCGACATCGCCTCTCCATGCATGCAGCATAAAGGTAGCGAGTAAAGGCGTGCCGCATTTGCAGAACTTGTGTCAAGAACTTGTGTCGATCCAGCTTCGCGCGGTAGCCAGGAACAGAGCAGCTGTCTGTTGTGACGCGGACGCGTCCAGCCCAAGAATGTCCAGGCAAGAATGCATTGGTCAGTTGGTCAGAGAATGTAAATAGTAGGATGGCACATACTCAAGCTACGCTAATAGCCAACATCCTTGGCATCTCATCCTCCCGTCAACCTCCCCAGCCTAAGACCTTTTCGGTGTGATGCGTGCTTCCACTTTCCTCTCTTGCCATTCTCGAGCACTCAGCGTTCACTTCCTCTTCATTCTCCTCATCTTGTCATTACTTCTCACTCCTGAAGCATCAGCTGCACCCATAGCCAAAAGAGGAGCCGGTCTTGGAGGGAAATCACGCAGAGCAGCTGCCGCATCCAGCAAAGCAGGAAGGAAAGCAGCGAACCTAGCGCTCCTTCGACGTGTGGAAGCCAACAAAGCTCGTACGTTTCCAGCTGTACCATGTGATCGGTAATTGCTGGCTGACCACCTTGCACAGGCTCGCGCAGTAGCATCATCATTGCACCGCAGCTACTAGAAGGCAGACGAGGGAAGTTACCAAGAAGCGTGTTTGAGGAATACTTGGACGAGGTGGACGGGAATGGAGAGTAGGGCATTTCATCGCTTGGAGGACAGCATAGCAATACCCGGCATTTGCACCAGATACCCCACTAGACTGTAGTCAGCATCGATAGACACTATTCGCATTGTAATCTCGAGCATCATTTTGTCGTTTCAGCGTTCTAAGATCTCGTCTTGTCTTGCATCTATCGATATCCCGGTTCTTCGAGCATGTCGCAGGCCATCGTCATCAACACAGCGCCAGAGAGAGGTCAGTATTGCTGCAATCTTCGCTGTTCATCAGCGCAATGAAGTTGTCAGAAAGCTGAGCTGTTCGTCGTCCGCAGAAACTGGGAGAAAAGCGCAGAGTGCGTTGCCGAAACAGCGAAGGAGCACGCTCAGATACTGATAACGATATACGTACAGTCGCAAACATCACCGCCGCGAAAACAGTAGCAGGTGAGCAACGCAGGAACTCGAAATATTTACAGGCGACATCCGCTGAACGCTGGCCTTTTCGCGTCAATCCAGATGTCATCCGAACATGTTTAGGACCTCGAGCAATGCTCAAGATGATGTGCGCGAGAATGGCCGGGTTCTCTGCTACAGGCTAAAGCTGACATTTTCGCAACCCAGCTTGGACCCCATGGGAGGCATCTTGTGCGCTTCATGACCTTCCTCTATACACATACGATGCTTATACTGCTTGGACTAGGCTCACCAACGATGGAAACGCCATTTTGCGAGAAATCGAGGTCGCACACCCAGCTGCTAAATCCATGATTGAGCTCTCGAGGACGCAAGACGAAGAAGTAGGAGATGGGACAACGAGCGTCATCATCCTAGGTCGGTCAAGCAAGCCGCAGGGAATGTCGTATCAGGCTGACGCGCTTTCGACTTGCAGCTGGCGAAATCTTAGCGCAAGCTATGCCGCATCTCGAGCGCAACATCCACCCAGTCGTCATCATTGCAGCATACAAGCGTGCTCTTACCGAAGCTCTGGCTATTATCGACCGCATCTCTATCCCCGTCGACCCGGAGAACGAGGACGAAATGCTCAAGCTGATCAAGACATCTATTGGCACAAAGTTCGTATCTCGGTGGAGCGAGCTCATGTGCAAGCTCGCATTCAAGGCCGTCAAGACTGTCAGCAAGGGAGACGATGGGAACGATATCAGCGGAGGATCGAGGAAAGAAGTTGACATCAAGCGGAATGCACGAGTTGAGAAGGTGCCAGGAGGAGAGATTGAGGAGTCCCGCGTGCTGGACGGAGTTATGCTTAACAAGGACATCACGCACCCGAAAATGCGAAGACGTATCGCAAACCCAAGAATCGTCCTTCTCGACTGCCCGCTCGAATACAAGAAGGGAGAATCGCAAACCAACATCGAAATCACGAAGGAGGCAGACTGGAACCGTATCCTCGAGATCGAAGAAGAACAGATCAAGGCTATGTGCGAAAAGATTATCGAGTACAAGCCGGATCTTGTCATCACAGAGAAGGGAGTTTCCGATCTCGCCCAACACTACTTCATCAAAGCGAATGTGTCTGCTATTCGAAGAGTCAGGAAATCAGATAACAACAGAATCGCATTAGCTACAGGAGCTACCATCGTCAACAGGATAGAGGATCTGCGAGAGAGCGATGTCGGCACGCAGTGCGGTCTCTTCGATATCCAGAAGCTAGGAGACGACTACTACACCTTCCTGACAGAATGCAAGAACCCTAAAGCATGCACCATCCTCCTCCGCGGTCCTTCCAAAGATATCCTCAATGAAATCGACAGAAATCTAGCAGACGCAATGTGTGTTGCAAGAAACGTGGTCTTCGATCCGAGACTGGCGCCAGGAGGTGGTGCGACCGAGATGGCGATTTCTGTAGGATTGGCGCAGAAAGCGAGAAGCATAGAAGGTGTCGAAGGCTATCCATTCAAGAGCGTCGGAGATGCCATGGAAGTCATTCCAAGGACATTGGTGCAGAACGCTGGAGGAAACGCTATCAGGACACTTACAGCACTCAGGGTAGGCAGACTTCCTTCGCTTGACCGTAAGCAAAGTACTGATGCAATCAGTAGGCGAAGCATGCGGAAGGCCACCATGAATTTGGTGTCGACGGAGACAATGGTAAAGTCGTTGACATGCAAACATACGGACTCTACGAGTCGGCAGCCGTCAAGGTCCAGACAATCAAGACTGCTATCGAGGTGAGTTTTGGCAGGCTTCCATTTGGCGAGCGAGCTGACGTAATTCTGTAATAGTCGGCATGTCTTTTGCTCCGTATAGACGATATCGTGTCATCGAAGAAGCAGGTTTCAGATACGCCGCCGGCGCCTCAGCCTGAAGAAGGGCCTGAGTAGATTGTGTGCAAACTTAGACGGAATGCTGTAGAAGCTCAGTAGATGGCTAGTCAACGCATCTGCCTGAAATAGAAGCAATCCCGTGTCGAAAGGTGAAGCGGCGGCCACAAATTTGCCTTTGCATCTTGTCTACCCGCCCGTACACCTCGGCTACAAACGCATTGAGCAGGTTTACTTTCTGCCACGCTTGTCCTGTCCTCGAGGACGCTGTTTGACGACAAGTCTATTTCCTTTCGGTCCCTGCGAAAGTAGAGTCTGGTGAGAAACGGCCACAAAGAAGCGTATGGTATGCACGGCTCACGGGTCTTCGGGTTCGCTTGCCCTTTGTGAGTATACCTTGAGGTGTTCTTGGGTGCTTGTTACCCTTGGATTTACCTCTTCCACCTCCATGCGGATGATCGGTGCTGAAAAAAGTCTGGAATCAGTACTGATACTGATCGAGTCGACCTTAAAGCTTACGCATTCATGGCGACACCTCTGACTCTGGGCTTGATGCCCAACCATCTACTCCTTCCTGCTTTACCAAGCACTTTATTCTGGTGCTCCCGATTGCTGACGCTTCCAACTACTGCCGTACATAGCTTGTTGATCTTTCTGACTTCGCCAGACTGCAGCTGAATCTGAGCATACTGCGCCCCTTTCGGTCCCGAGCTGACGTTCGCGACGACTTTTGCAGATGCTCCTGCGCTCCTACATAGAACTGCCTTCTTGTACTGATGAAGGGCGATGCAGTGGATAGCTGTGCCGGGAGGAATGAGATGTAAGGGAAGCTGATTGCCTGTCTTGAGCATAGAAGCTCGTAACAGGGCCGTTTGCAGGGAATCTGGCTGGCTAGAGGGAGTTGGTGCCGGTGTTGGAACTTTGGCTCTAGGAGCTACAGCCGTTTGAGGCGCCTTCGGATCGGTTGTTAATGCGATAGAAGTAGAAGTAGAGGTAGATGGAGGTGCTGCTGCAGAAGAGACGCCGTTTGGCCATGACTGGACTTTATCGCCAGCTCTCAGCCCTTCCGGCGCAAGGATGTAGGATGGTTCTCCGTTTCCATCGTGTCTGAGGAGTGCTATATGTGCTGATCTTCCTGGATCATACTCTATCCGCTGCACGGTCTGCGGACCTTCGATTTTTCGGACGAAATCGACGAGTCTGATTCTTCGCTTGTGTCCACCACCTCTGAATCTGTTTGTGATTCTTCCAGTGTTGTTTCTACCTCCAGTCCCCCTCTTTGCGACCGTCAGCTCTCGCTCAGGCTTTCCCTTATGAAGGTGTGGATGGATAGGCTGCCTGACATGGCGCAGTCCAGGCGTCAAAGGCTTGAACGTCTTGAAGTAGACGCCGTCGTTACTCGGAGGTCTGCGAGCTGCTGATGTCGCGCCTGTTCGAACGAGCTGCAGCGTCGATGGCCTGCCCAAGCTGCGAGGTAACGTCGCCGCAAGACGTAGCGACGACGTCGACGACGAAGCCATCGTTGATGAGAAAAGGTTGCAAGAACACGCCTGCATTTCTTCCTACGAATTGGGCGGAGCAAGGTCTGCTTTGCCCGACTGATTTTCTGCTTGAATTGATATTCTGCACATCCTTAGCTATCCTTCTCCTCTCCTTCTCCTCTGACTGACTATCTGGCTTCCTCATGTCTATCGTACAATCGGGGAGTTTCAGCTTCTCAGACTCAGATATCTGGATCTTGTCGAGACCGGATGAAGATGAAGAACGCCATAGATTCGCCGTACACAAGCATTTCCTAGCGAGCTCACCTACTTTCGGTCAAGCACATGAGCACGACAATGTTCCGTCACTGGAGGTCGGTGATGAGGCAAGCGCCCTCGCACACATGTTCCTCGAGCTATATGAAAGCAGTCCCCACTACGCTATGCCTGCTCGAGACCTCAGCCGGTGTGACCCGTCGGACTGGCCGAGGATGGCTATGACGCTCGTCAAATATTTTTGCGACGACCGAACTGGCTGAAGTGAAAGCTGTTCTAACAATGAGTAGAGTATTAGGTGGCTACACACAACTTGTACTGACAGTATGCGACACACTCAGGCTCGCCGATAGCGCTGGCGCTCTGGGTTTGCGGTCTGCGGTTAGCTTGCTTGCGTAGTTGACTCGTCTGAATCAACATACACGCACGAGGATTTGAACACTGCGTAGCACAATTCGACCCGGATCAGGTGGAACAGCCGAGCTTCGCACAGACTTGATGCCGCAGCTAGTCAAGGTGTTCTGCTGGGATTTCGTCAAGAAGGAGCTTGTCTTTACAAGATGCCCAAGTTTGCGTGTGAAGACAACAAAGACGCAAAAGAGCTTCTATGTTCGATACTGCATCCGTACCTTTCTCTGGTTGTTCATGATTCAGCCTTCGGCAGGTGAAACGGAAGACAACCGCAGAGTCGCTGCGATCCGAAGACTCGAGAACGTCTATGACCTGGCAGATGGAAACATTATATCGGCACCCAATTTATGGTTCCGAAGATTCGTTCTCTCCTTTCACAAACATCACGGACAGGCTCTTGCTGCTGGCAAACCCAGTCCACTTGCGCTAAAGATCTGGGTATATCCCGCTCCGTCATGCACACGCGGGGATTACACGCCGCTCCGCAATTTATGATGTCGAAAGAAACAGCGAAATACTGGCAGTCAGCCAGCAAACATCACTCTCACCTCATTCAGATGGCAAAGGCATGTGGTCGGGTAGAGTATATTTTTTCCAGCCTTCAGGCACCAATTTCTAACACTTCAAGGTCACTAAGCTGGTCAGTGAAGGTACCTAATACACTTGGTAAGCTGCTGAAGCTTGTATTTAATCTCAGCCTAAAACATACCCGGAACGCTTCAAGGCGTATGATACAGCAGTCATGCATCGTGCAGCGATGCTGAAACTTCTAGCGGCAAAGGAGGACATATTCGAACTCTTGCCGGGTAAGCCAGAGATTCGCAAGATTCTGCTTGAGTCGCTGGAAGCACGGATGGAGGTGCCCATAGTCTCTACTAAAGATGTAAGCATCCAAAGGGCATCTTCTGATGTGATCCCTTCGCCTCGGAGCCTCGATTCTTGAACCATGCGAGAAGGCAGAAGAGTCTTGGTGCCCGCGAAGTCATCTAATCAATCGGAGAAACGGAGAGCAATATCTCAGACTCTTTAAAGGCGGAAAAGAACGAAATATGAAGGTGTCGATGATTTGCGGTTCTACTCGGTTGTAAGCTGGGCTTGTTACAGGGTGTAGAAGCTGTTGCAGGGTATAGAAGAAGAGTAGTCTAGTATTGGGGATGTCACTTGTAGATATCGCGCATATAGCATGTTGTCGTCACGCATAAAAATCTGTTCCTCTTGGAAGAGCTCGACAGGACCAAAAGGCCTAGCCAATCGCCGGATTGAAGCTTCAAGAAGAATATGCAACTTATCGACGATAGAAGCGTGGTTGTTGTGATATTTTGGACTTCGGGCGCGCGCGCGCCAATTCTCAGAAATGCTGGCTGTGTCCGTCCGTATTTCTCGCAGATACACCCGCAATCATGGCTGCACAGCTTCACTCTCAATAGCACACTTACCTACATCTGAGCACTCCTACGCACGTCTAACAGGAAGAGAAGCTGTTTTGTCCGGCAGAAACTGGCGTCAAGACAGAGCAATAATGGCTCAGCAACAGCAGAGAACAGCTGTTGTCCAGCGTGCGATACGAATCAGCACACGCCAGACGTCCCGTCCATCATCATGCTACGTCTGGTCCTTCGCTATCACTCTCGTTCTCTTGATCGGGCAGACAGCAGCAGACGAGATGCTTGGCTTGTGAGTTGATTGTCGCGAGCGCATACGGAAGTTTATACTGATAGTATCTCAATGGCAGCTTCGGACAGACTCCCAAAGCCGATGCGAGTCTCCAGAGCATGTGCGACCGGGGGATCTACACCATGATTGCTGTCTCCTTCGTCAACACGTACGGCTATCTTCCTCTGCATATCGATCTTGGCCAGTATCAATGCGACGTGCCTCCTGCGGAAGGACTCAGCACATCCGGATGTCGACAGATTGCGAACGATATAGGTTATTGCCAGAGTAAAGGCGTCAAGATGCTTCTAGCGATGGGAGGCTGCGTGGACGCAAGCTGTGGAGGAAACTACACCTTCCAGACCGCTCAGCAAGCGAACGACACGGCCAACGCAATCTGGGGCACGTATCTATCGCCGAATAACAATGCTAGCGCATCAGCTGGCTCTACTGCCAGGCCCTTTGGGACAGCACAGTTTGATGGAATCGTTCTCGATGTTGGTACGTTTGGTCTCCGCCTGAAGCGCGCCTGATCTGGTCTAACTCGCTGCTCCTACAGAAAACGACACACCCGACAATCCCGATCAGTCCTGGTACAACGTGCTTGTAGCGCAACTTCAGCAATATGACCCAAGCTTGCTGATAGTCGGCACTCCGGAATGTAGACTGGGCAGGGCGGATGCACGCAACCCGATGGAGTCGATGGTCTCAAACGTTCCTTTCGACTATCTCATGCCTCAATTCTACAACGATCAGCTATGCTCTTTGAAAGGCAAGGAGTTCGAAAGCACTCTTCAGCAATGGATGAATCTACAGAACTCCGCTATCAACAGTACGCAACTCCTGATAGGAGCGCCGGGCGATAAAGATGCATATGTGAAGAATAGTGGATCTGTCTTGCTGTCAGGTGGCCAGGTGAGAGTCTTCATAGCCTCCTGTTCGAAACGGCCAGCTAACGGTCGCATCCAGCTTGGGGCTCTAGTCAATTCGTATAGAAACACTACAGCTCGCAATCCGGTAGTTGGAGTGGGCATCTGGGCGGCACAGAGTGATGCGAAGCTGTACAATGATTTAAATAACAAGCGTGAGTAAGCATGTCTCAGTCTGTCAGGCAAGGCTGACACTTTGGTATAGTATCAACACCTTGGGATACCTCAGATGCAGCTCGGACATGTCGTGAAACGCTCTCCTTACTTTTGGTCACAGTGATCGCCATGATACCGTATCTCACTCTGTAATGCAAAGCACTAGCAATCTGTACCATATCACCAAGTTCTCGTATTTTGTAGATGGACAATCACGTTGTAGTATCGCGCGTGATTCGCGACCTCGTATGAAAGTCGGTCTTCATCTCTGCTTCATCCGGTGCATCTGGCGGGCAGGAGCATTTCATCAGAAACACCATTGCATACTCGACAAACGTACACAGCACGCTCTTTTCTACCGCAAGAGACAGGAATTCGACTGCGGAACGACATGCGCGAGAGCAAGACTGCGGGATCCTCTTATACCACTTCCCTCTGCATCTTCAGCACGGCAAGCGAGACATAGAGAACGCTAGATTCATACAATCGTAGCTCTTCCTCTATCAGCTGGCAAATCGCCGCCCTTTCAGATCCAAGCTTGGATTCTTTGGCGCTGAAACCGCACGAGAGGCCTATTCATCGCTGGTCTTTACTCTTCAACTCATCCAGCAACAGCAAGCTATACGCACGATGACTACCCTACACGAACAGACTCGCAGCTGCTGGCAGGCAAAACTGGACCCCGAGCT